>CM071594.1:70080000-71330000 GCA_036435485.1 Saposhnikovia divaricata
TTTTCAGTTATATCCCGATTAGAATAATCGCCCGCACACACTTCTTACTACGCTTCTTCCCGCTATGATTTTAGGTTATACTAAATAATTTTTAAAAAATATCTATTGAATTCTTAACATATTATTTACCAATGAGGCAAAAACAAATATATTTTTAAAAAATGTGTAAAAAATTCAAAACTCTGTTAAATAATATATAATTTATTAAAAATTAAAAACCACATGTTTTATGGAATTATAAACGTTTTTAGTTATATCATGATTAAAATTATCTTCCGCATACACTTCTTCCTACGATTCTTTCTTCTACGATTTTAGGTTATACTACTAATTAATTTTTAAAAAATATCTATTGAATTCTTGATATTTAACAATAAATTTGAAAATATGGTATAATTGGTTGGTTGGTCGGTTGGTTACCCAAAACGTTTGTTAACACCTTCAAAAAATAAAAAAAATATTATATTTTTAAAAAATTAAAAAATGTGAAAAAAATTCCAAATTCAGTTAAATTATATATAATTTATTAAAAATAAAAAATCACACGTTTTATAAAATTATAAAGGTTTTCAAATATACCCAAATTAGAATAATCGCCCGCACACACTTCTTACCACGATTCTTCCCTCTACGATTTTAGGTTATACTAGATAATTTATAAAAATTATATACTATTATAAGCGAAAAAAGGTATAATTGGTTGGTTGGTCGGTTGGTTAACACTTTCCCAAAAAGTTTGTTAACACCTTCCAAAAATGAAAAAATATTATATTTTTAAAAATCTATACTATACTATTATAAGCGAAACAGGATTTAAAAAATGTGAAAAAAAATTCCAAATTCAGTTAAATTATAATAATTTATTAAAAATAAAAAATCACACGTTTTATAAAGTTATAAAGGTTTTCAGTTATATCCCGATTAGAATAATCGCCCGCACACACTTCTTACTACGCTTCTTCCCGCTATGATTTTAGGTTATACTAAATAATTTTTAAAAAATATCTATTGAATTCTTAACATATTATTTACCAATGATGCACAAAAAATATATTTTTAAAAAATGTGTAAAAAATTCAAAACTCTGTTAAATAATATATAATTTATTAAAAATTAAAAACCACATGTTTTATGGAATTATAAACGTTTTCAGTTATATCCTGATTAAAATTATCTTTCGCACACACTTCTTCCTACAATTCTTTCTTCTACGATTTTAGGTTATACTACTAATTAATTTTAAAAAAAATATCTATTGAATTCTTGATATTTAACAATAAATTTAAAAATATGGTATAATTGGTTGGTTGGTCGGTTGGTTACCCAAAAAGTTTGTTAACACCTTCAAAAAATGAAAAAAATATTATATTTTTAAAAAGTTAAAAAATGTGAAAAAAATTCCAAATTCAGTTAAATTATATATAATTTATTAAAAATAAAAAATCACACGTTTTATAAAATTATAAAAGTTTTCAGTTATACCCAAATTAGAATAACCGCCCGCACACACTTCTTACCACGATTCTTCCCTCTACGATTTTAGGTTATACTAGATAATTTATAAAAATTCTATACTATTATGAGCGAAAAAAGGTATAATTGGTTTGTTGGTTGGTTGATTAATACTTTCCCAAAAAGTTTGTTAACACCTTCCAAAAATGAAAAAATATTATATTTTTAAAAATTTATACTATACTATTATAAACGAAGTAGGATTTAAAAAATGTGAAAAAAATCTATACTATACTATTATAAGCGAAATAGGGTATAATTGGTTGGTTGGTCGGTTGGTTAACACTTTCCCAAAAAGTTTGTTAACACCTTCAAAAAATGAAAAAATATTATATTTTTAAAAATCTATACTATGCTATTATAAGCGAAACAAGGTTTAAAAAATGTGAAAAAAATTCCAAATTCAGTTAAATTATATATAATTTATTAAAAATAAAAAATCTCACGTTTTATAAAATTATAAAGGTTTTCAGTTATATCCCGATTAGAATAATCGTCTGCACACACTTCTTACTACAATTCTTCCCTCTACGATTTTGGGTTATACTAAATAATTTTAAAAAATATTTATTCAAATCTTAACATATTATTTACCAATGAGGCACAAAAAATATATTTTTAAAAAATTAAAAAATGTGTTAAAAATTCAAAACTCTGTTATATAATATATAATTTATTAAAAATTAAAAACCACATGTTTTATAGAATTATAAACGTTTTCAGTTATATCCTGATTAAAATTATCGTCCGCACACACTTCTTCCTACGATTCTTTTTTCTACGATTCCAGGTTATACTACTAATTAATTTTTAAAAAATATCTATTGAATTCTTAAGATATTTAACAATAAATTTAAAAATTGGGTATAATTGGTTGGTTGGTTGGTTAACACTTTCCCAAAAAGTTTGTTAACAACTTCCAAGAATAAAAAAAATATTATATTTTTAAAAAATTAAAAAAATGTGAAAAAAATCCAAATTCATTTTAATTATATATAATTTATTAAAAATAAAAAAATCATACATTTTATAAAATTATAAAGGTTTTCAGTTATACCCCAATTAGAATAATCATCTGCACACACTTCTTACCACAATTCTTCCCTCTACGATTTTAGGTTATACTAAATAATTTATAAAAAATATCTATTGAATTCTTAACATATTATTCACCAATGAGGCACCAAAAAATACATTTTTAAAAAATTAAAAATGTGTTAAAAATTCCAAACTCTGTTAAATAATATATAATTTATTAAAAATTAAAAACCACATATTTTATAGAATTATAAACGTTTTTAGTTATATCCTGATTAAAATTATCGTCCGCACACACTTCTTTCTACGATTCTTTCTTCTACAATTTTAGGTTATACTACTAATTAATTGTTAAAAAATATCTACTAAATTCTTAAGATATTTAACAATAAATTTAAAAATAACATTAAATTAATGATATTTAAAATAAATAAAATTTTTACATTAAATCAAATAATTAAAATATTAATTAAAAATAATAATATATGATAGCCCGTGCTTTTGCACGGGTTATAGGCTAGTATATATAATAAAGTAAATTTAATATAAATTTAATAAGTCTAATTATTAACTAACTAAGATGTTATGGTTGTTGGGCATCGAAGGCTAAGATGCGAGCGCGTAGCTCAGTAAAATTGGGGAGAGAAGAGTGTTACGAGAGAGCCGTTCGGAGCATTAGGTAGTCTGATCCAAGCCCATGAAGTGTTTCCAGTACTAAATCTTCATCAGAGACCGGCTTTTTAATGGCTGCCAACTGATCAACAAGTGACTTAGCATGACGAAGATAATCATCAACTGATTGTGAGCCTTTGTTGAGCTCAAGTAGTTGAAGCTTGAGACTGGAAGAACTTGCGGCAGAACTTTGCGAGAAGTGGCTAGCTAAGCAGTCCCAAATTTCTTTTGGGGTGTCGAAGCCAATTATGAGTTGTGAGACGCTTTCAGACAAGGAAGTAGTGATAAGACTGACTATTTGTTGATCTATAGTGAACCAATCCTCATATTTTGGGTTGGGAATTTCTTTTGCTGGTTCAGTTGGAGTGGCAGCTATCATGATGGTGTGAGATGGTTTTGGTATGGAGCCATCAACGTATCCCCAGAATTTGGCACCATGAAGGTAGGGTTTGATTTGTCTTAGCCGTATTAGGTAATTTGTTTCAGTGAGTTTGGTGAATTGAGCTATGTTTTGAGAAGGAAAAGAAAAAGATGTAGATAATGCAGAAGCCATGACAGGGAAAAAAAAGAGAGGAATAATGCAGAGAGAAACACAAAGAGGAGGTAGGAATGTAGGATCCTAAACCTAGGCTTATACCATGTAGAAAATGTATTTTTGTTATCTTTGATTGATGTATGATCTGTACATTATATAGCAGGCTACATGAATAGTTACAGGCGATATTAAAGGAGATATTGCAAGGCTATAAACTGGAGTAATTACAGAATCAAAACTGATCCTAAACTATAGCTATATTTGAATTTAAATGAGATCAGACTTGTAATTCCTTGATTATTGCTGTGATTTAAATGATGTGCTAATTTTGTGAAATTGCTTTAACAAAAATAATACATGTATAACTTTTTTATCGATTTAATCGGTTGGTAAAATGGTTGGGTTCATTTTAAAGTAAAAAACCTATCGATGTTAATGATTGGGTTCTAAATTGTATACTTTAATTTTTTTGATGATATTTAAAATTTTAAATAATACAATATATATAAAAATAAAGAAAATGATAGCAAAAGAAAAAAAATCATGCATTTGGACTTAAATAGCTTATCGACATTATGTCACTTTTCAGTAGGAGAGTGAGCAAGTAAAATACAACGAAATCAGCTTAAAAAATGCAAGTTAGACTGAGATGGGAATCGATCCCTGGTGCGTTGCAGTGATTGAAAAACAGATAGTGAACATATAAAACATTGCTGAGGTTTCATGCTTGAAACTTGAGTGCGCCACAAAAATCGGAAGAGGCATATGTAGATTCAGAAAAATTGCTTAATAAAAAATCTAAACTGCCACGTATTTGCTCCATTCGTCTGCTTTTATTATTTATATAGATAGATACTTTTCTCCAATAAGATTTCTTACTTGCATGCATCTAATTAATTGGATCTTGCACGCCTCTTCAATAAACAATATTTATAATTTATAATTTTGTTCTTTATAAAATTTTTATAATTTATAATTTTTTAGTTCTTTAATACAAACATGAAAGGATTGCCGATTGCAGATATGCTGACGTGTTTGACTGACGTCATCGAGGATCCCCAAGTTGGTCAATGAACACATGTCACCGACACATCGGTCAATGAACCATACATATCAACGTGATCACGCTTACGTGGCGTAGCAGTAACAAGTGACCCTTAACCGAAAGGTCAAGTTAGTCTATGCCTTTCCTGATGACGGAAAAGAGTAGAGTCTAGAACTCTAGATGAACACAAGTTTAAATCCAGCTTCATTATTTGGTTTGGATTTGAGTTTAAGTTCGATTTTCACACCCATTCATATATTTTAAGTTCGAAATTTGATATATTAAAAAAATTGGTTCGAATTTGATTCAATTAAATTTGTAATATATAATTATATATTGAATATTTATGCAAAATATTAAAATATAATAATTAAAAAAATATGAGTTCAATTATATTTTCAAGTCTCAATAATCGAATAATTTCAATTCTGTTGTAATTCGATGATAATTTTAAGGAATACAAGAAGCAATAAGAGAGAACCTTTTTATGTTGTTATCACTATATCTTTTTTTGTGTATATACAACTGTTTGGTACATCCTATTTATAGTTGAGGTTTACCGCCTCTCATAGTGTGGTACTGCTATGTAGTAATTATATCCGTGTATTGGAAAACTGTTGCAGCTGGCTTTCTTCACTTTATGAACATTGGTCTCCGTGTTCAACTTTTACTGCGCATGCAATGTTGACAATCACTAATGCATTCATAACACCCCCCCTTGATTGTCAATTTGTAAGTTATTACAAATATTGACTGCCTCGTTAAAACTTTGTAAGGAAAAACCCAGTGGGATAAAAACCTTGACGAAAGAAAAAGAGTACAACCTCCCCCTAAATAAAATGTCTCAAACTTTGACATCTTGATGTAGCAAGTTTCTTAATCTTCGCATGCCAATATTATTCCTTAGCTTTTCAAATGTTGATGTGGGGAGAGATTTTTTGAGTAAATCTGCCAGATTATCACATGAGCGAATTCGTTGTACATTAATGTTACCCTTCTCTTGTAATTCATGAGTGTAGAAGAACTTTGGCAAGATGTGCTTCGTTCGATCTCCTTTGATATAACCTTCCTTTAGTTGCTTGATGCAAGCTGAGCTGCCTTCGAACATAACTGTTGGGATGTCTGAAATACTTGATAGACCACATGATTCTCGAATATGTTGTATGATAGATCGTAACCAAATACATTCCCTACTTGCTTCATGGATTGCAAGTAACTCTGCATAGTTAGATGAAGTTGCCGTCATAGTCTGTTTTGTAGACTTCCAAGAAATAGCAGTACCACAATATGTAAATTAATAACCTGTTTAAGATCACCCAAAATGAGGATTTGACATGTACCCAGCATCCGCATATCCAATCAGTTGCGATTTTGAATTATTTGGGAAGAATAATCCAAGATCAATTGTCCCACGAAGATATCTGAATATATGTTTGATCCCATCCCAATGCCTTCTAGTTGGATTAGAACTGAATCTCGCCAACAGGTTCACAGCAAATGCAATATCAGGTCGTGTGTTATTTGCAAGATACATTAGAGCTCCAATTGCACTAAGATATGGAACTTCAGGCCCAAGTGCATCTTCATCTTCTTTTCTGGGATGGAAAGGATCCTTCTCAACTTCTAGCGATCGAACAATCATCGGTGTAGTTAATGGATGAGCTTTGTCCATGTAGAATCGATCAAGAACCTTTTTTGTGTAGGTTGATTGATGAATAAATATGCCTGAAGATAAGTGCTCCACCTGTATACCTAAACAGAATCTTGTCTTTCCAAGATCTTTCATTTCAAACTCATTTTTCAAATAGTTAACAGCATTAGTAATATCTTCAGAAGTACCTACAATATTTAAATCATCCAAATATATTGCAATAATAACAAAACCAGATTGTGACCTTTTGATAAACACACATGGACACGCTTGATTATTTATATACCCATCATTCGTTAAATATTCACTAAGCCTATTGTACCACATACGACCAGATTGTTTCAAGCCATATAATGATCGTTGTAGTTTAACTGAGTATAAATGTCGAGGCTTTGTTTCCTCTAACTTTAATCCTTCAAGGATTTTCATATAAATATCACTATCAAGTGATCCATAAAGGTAGGCTGTCACAACGTCCATAAGACGTGTTTCCAATTTTTCCATACAAGCCATACCCATTAGAAAACGAAAAGTGACTCCATCCATTACAGGAGAGTAAGTTTCCTGGTAATCAAATCCAGGCCTCTGAGAGAATCCTTGAGCTACCAGCCGGGCCTTATATCTCGCAATTTCATTTCTCTCATTTCGTTTTCGTACAAACACCCATCTATTCCCGACAGGGATTACACCAGTTGGTTTTTGGACTGCAGGTCTAAAAACATTTTTCTTGCGCAAGGATTTCAATTCTTCTTGAATTGCAATTTTCAATTTAGGCCAATCATCCCTATGTCGACATTCTTCCACACTTTGTGGTTCAGGATCGGTGTTCATAACAATATCATATGCCACGGAAAAGGCATATACATCATCAACCTCGGTACTCCCACGATCCAGTAATTTCCCGTTATGTACATAACTATTGAGATCTCATAATTTTCAGGTACCTTTGCTTCTATGGAAGCATGTGCCACTTCAGGGGCAATATCCTCTTCTGGAGGTAATACCACTGCGGGTGGTTTTGTCATAGCCACTTCAGGGGCTTGAACCTCTTCAGGAGGTGATACCGCTTCTGGGGTATTTTCAAGAACATTTGCCACTTCAGGGGCAGATCTATTCAATTTCGGTTTTCGTGGTACAACATCTTTCGCACCAACAGGTCTACCGCGCTTCTGGTGTGGCTTTGAATTACCAATCAATTCTTCAGGAATTGATCCTTGAATAGGGTTTTCAACCCTGGCTGGAGCATTAACAACGGGTATATGCGATTTTATAATAAGTCTAGAATCATTAAAAGCATCAGGCATTTGATTAGCAATATTTTGTATATGAATGATTCTCAGAACCTCAGATTCACATTGTTTAGTGCGCGGATCAATTGCATTTAGTCCTGATATATTCCATGATAGTTCAGAATTTAATTTATGCAACATTATCTCCCCTAATGGAGGGAACACAGATTCCTCAAAATGACAATCAGCAAAACGAGCAGTAAACACATCACCAGTTAACAGTTCAAGATATCTTATGATAGATGGTGAGTCAAAACCAACATATATGCCTACTCTTCTTTGTGGACCCATTTTGGATCTCTATGGGGGTGCAATGGGAACATATACGGCACAACCAAAAATCTTAAAGTGAGAAATATCACGAACTTGACCAAGAACTAATTGTTGAGGGGATTGTTTGTGGTAAGCAGATGGTCTTATCCTAATTATATTTGCAGCATGGAGTATTGCATGGCCCCTAACGGATGTAGGTAATTTGGCTCTTAAAAGTAAGGGACGTGCAATAAGTTGAAGTATTTTAATTAGAGATTCTGCTAAGCCATTTTGTGTATGTATGTGAGCTACAGGGTGTTCAACTGAGATTCCTACTGACATACAATAATCATTGAAAGTTGCAGATGTAAATTCAGCAGCAATATCTAGTCGAGTTGATTTAATAAAATGGTCAGGAAATTGGGCTCGCAATTTGATTATTTGAGCAAGTAGTTTGGCAAAGGCTGTATTTCATGTAGAGAGTAGACAGACATGTGACCATCTAGTTGATGCATCAATTAGAACCATGAAATATTTGAATGGAGCGGATGACGGATGAATAGGACCACAAATGTCACCTTGAATTCTTTCTAAGAAACTTAAAGACTCGGTTTGAAGTTTAACTGGAGATGGTCGAACAATTAGTTTTCCTAATGAACATGCTGAGCAGGGAAGTTCATTTTGAGGTCACTACAAGGATTTTTTCTTTAGACAACAGGCAAAACGTGTTGTCTGAATATACCAAAAACTGTTGACTATTGAGAAGTCGTCTGATACACACCTCAGACAACACACAGCAAGCTGTTGTGTGAAAGTTGAAAGACAAGTAAAAGGCACATAAAAAGTGTTGTCTGATATCCGAAAACAACAACACTTCTTTGGAAACCTCTTGTCAAAGCTCCAATAACGCAACACTTTTTAACGAATATATTGTTGTTATTAAGCAGTAAAGACAATGGTTTTTAAAAGAAAGCCTATTGTTTAAGTGCAAAAGATACAATCTTTTACTTGATCAGGGTTGTTGTTGTATGTCACTACAGACAATGGTTTCTTAGCAAAAACAATTTGTTTTATCCATTGTCTAATGATATTTTAACTAGTTTTTATCAAAGATAATAACATTGGCTAATGATAAATGAAACAATACTTTTAATTACAATAAAAATAAAAGTTTATACAATACTAGCAACTAACCATTTTAATCAAAACCAATATTCATCTAAACAGAAACTACCATCAATATTAATCACAATAAAGCTACTACCGATACAAAATTCTTTAGACCACTTGGTGGGTTGCCTCCAGCCTCATTTCTAGGCTTTCGAAACTTTTTATTTTCTTCTATGCTAACTAATGTGAGTATGACCATCAAATACTCAATTCTGTGTCAAAAGGCTCCAGCTTGTTCAGTTTGGCAAACATATTTCCATAGAATTGAGCATCCTTCTAGTTGATTTCTTTTACCTTCTCCTTAAAAACCTTGTGCTCGAGCTTCACATCCCTACAAGCAGCCAACATAAATGAATACTCCTGAGCAGCTAAAAGTTTTGCCTGTGTAAAGCGTGTACCCTCGACAAATAGTGCCAGCCAAAAAGCATGTGGAAAATCCCTTAGGCGTTGAAAACCCAACTCCACGAACAAATTCCCATGGAAATTATGAAGAACATATATAAAATCTACAATGAAATGTTAAATATATTAAAAGAAAACAGCAGGCATAAAATAGTAACTCAAACATGGTATAAATATTTCAACTCTATATTTACACACATACCTTCAGCATATTTTCATCCTTGGCCCAGCTCCTTTCAAGAAAAAGATACTCAAAGAACCACATTGACCAACCTATGACCTGCAAATACAGCACTAAACTTTAATGTTGTTATCCTGAGAGGCTCAGGTGATTAACGTGGAATAAAAAATATTTACTAAATACATGTAAAAGGACAGAAAAAACAAGAATTACTTGATATGAAATCTTAACTGCCGAACACGTTTTTGAGTGAACAATTTGGGGTACTTCCATAAGAAGATAAAGAAATGAATTCATTTCTTTGGCTTCATGCCAAACTTGACTATTTTCAAGCCTTATGCTTTATGTTTTACCCCAACTCCAGCAAAAATACTTGGAATTGATGTCGGATGCTTTCACATCTCAAACACAAGTCACAACCTACAACATACTTCTTAGTATAATAATGATCTGATCAATCCAGTCACATGGTTTAGGACATACAAGAACTTATGACTCCATGGGATATCTAGACCTTTCATGGGGGCAGAGACAAGAACTTATAGGAGGTAAACTTTATGTTATAAAAATTTGAAACGATAACGACCACTACCTTTTAATAACAATAATAATCAGATCAAGATTTAATGATACATCATTATGGTATTTTGTACAGATAAGCGAGAAAAGAATTAACGCAATAGAGTAAATTACCATTGCTGACATCCCTTTGCTAGTCAATATATATCGGGCATGAATAAGACCATAGAGCATCTTTGCTGCTGATTCAACGAATGAATTCTGTTCTTCACTAAGCTTATCGCCTATATAAAACATAAGAATGAACTGTTCATAAAACACATACATTTGCAGTATGAGAATGAACACATTCAAGATCCTTGTGAAAGACCAGTTGCCAAAAAGATTTTGTATGACAAAAGGAATTTTTATAATGTTAATAAAACCAAATTCTTCAGAAAAATTATATTAAAAGAAATTAGAAATGCCACAAACCCAAGCAACATACTTATAAAGCTGAATAAGATCAAGACTGGGACAAATGGAACAAATTTTTAACCTAAATTCTCTAGCTATTTTTAAGACAACGGCTATATGATATGTTATGTGTTGCAACATGATTTCCAAGCAGAACCATAAGCTATCGGACTACATTATTCAGAAGTCACAACTAGCAACCACTATTTAGTAATTTGAAAAAGGACTTCCCAGTGTAACCTTTTAAGTAATTTGAAAAAGGTACAAATTAAACATACAGAGAGACTGAGAGAGACATAGTAGGAGATGGAGAGAGGAGGACAGAACAAATCGAGAGACAGAGAGAGGGAAATATACAAATACAATTACAAATCGGAGAACATAGAGAGAGACATATACAAATTTAAGTACAAATGGAAGAACAAAGAGAGAGACATAAACAAATACAAGTACAAATCAAACCTAATCGAACCTAATTGAGGACTTGAAGTTCTAATAGAGCTTTCCCTAATTGAGCGTGAGAGTGTCTACGAGAGTGAGCGGCGAGACTGTGAGGCTGAGGGGCTGAGGGTGTGTATCCCTAATTGTAATCTGTTTCGATCCTTCTCTTTGACTTAGACAATAATTGTCAAAAATTTATGCGGTTCAAATTGCCGCTCATCATCGAGTGCTATTTTTTTTTTCTTTTTTTTAATGCAAGTTTTGTAATTATTTTATTTTTGAAAACTTTTTTTTAGAAAAATTAAATTTTTGGTATTTTAATAAACAATCATTTTAGGGTTGGGGAAAAATAATCAAAAATAAAAAGGTCAGATTGTAGTAGATTTTAACAAAAACGTAGTAAAAGTGCTACTTCCTATAACGAGGCACGATCCAGATTCACTGAATAATTTTTTTTGAATGATTTCTTCGACAATCGAACTGTACGAAAGTTAATAAACACTCATTTTAGTGTTTGAAAAAATAATCAAAAAATAAAAAGGCCGGGTTGTACGAGATTTTTTCAAAAACGTAGTAAAAGTGTTGCTTCCTATAACGAGGCACGATCCAAATTCACTGAATAATTTTTTCATATGACTTCTTCGATGATCGAACCGTACGAAAGTTAATAAACACTCAATCTAGTATTGAGAAAAAATAATCAAAAAATAAAAAGGTCGGGTTGTACGAAGATGCTGCTTCTCGTAACGAGGCACGATCCAAATTAACTGAATAATTTTTTTGAATGATTTCTTCGATGATAGAACCGTACGGATGTTAATAAACACTCATTTTAATATTTGGAAAAATAATCAAAAAATAAAAAGGCCGGGTTGTACGAGATTTTAACAAAAACGTAGCAAAAGTGCTACTTCCTATAACGAGGCACGATCCAGATTCACTGAATAATTTTTTCATATGATTTCTTCGACGATCGAACCGTACGAAAGTTAATAAATACTCAATCTAGTGTTGGGAAAAAATAATCAAAAAATAAAAAGGTCGGGTTGTACGAGATTTTAACAAAAATAAAGGTGTTGCTTCTCGTAACGAGGCACAATCCAGATTAATTGAATAATTTTTTGAATGATTTCTTCGATGATCGAACCATACGGATGTTAATAAACACTCATGTTAGTGTTTTGAAAAAATTATCAAAAAATAAAAAGTTCGGGTTGTACGAGATTTTAACAAAAACGTAGCAAAAGTGCTCCTTCCTATAACGAGGCACGATACAGATTCACTGAATAATTTTTTCATATGATTTCTTCGACGATCGAACCATACGAAAGATAATAAACACTCAATCTAGTGTTGGAAAAAAATAATCAAAGAATAAAAAGGTCGGGTTGTACGAGATTTTAACAAAAAATTAGTGAAGGTGCTGCTTCTCGTAACGAGGCACGATCCAGATTAACTGAATAATTTTTTTGAATGATTTCTTCGATGATCGAACCGTACGGATGTTAATAAACACTCATGTTAGTGTTTGGAAAAAATAATCAAAAAATAAAAAGTTCGAGTTGTACGAGATTTTAACAAAAACGTAGCAAAAGTGCTCCTTCCTATAACGAGGCACGATCCAGGTTCACTGAATAATTTTTTCATATGATTTCTTCGACGATCGAACTGTACGAAAGTTAATAAACACTCAATCTAGTGTTGGGAAAAAATAATCAAAAAATAAAAAGGTCGGGTTGTACGAGATTTTAATAAAAAATTAGTAAAGGTGCTGCTTCTCGTAACGAGGCACAATCCAGATTAACTGAATACTTTTTTTGAATGATTTCTTCGATGATCGAACCGTACGAATGTTAATAAACACTCATTTTAGTGTTTGGAAAAATAATCAAAAAATAAAAAAGTCGGGTTGTATGAGATTTTAACAAAAAATTAGTAATGGTGCTGCTTCCTATAACGAGGCACGATCCAGATTTACTGAATAACTTTTTTGAATGATTTTTTCGATGATCCAACCGTACGGAAGTTAATAAACACTCATTTTAGAGTTGGGAAAAAATAATAGAAAAATGAAAAGGTCGGGTTGTACGGGATTTAACAAAAATGAAAACGTTGTAATAGTATAGATTCCGGTAAATATTGTTCTTGAAGATCAAAGTCCAATTCGAAGACGTTATTCAATTCGGATTTTGACGCTCCAGTAGTCGAATCGAAGCTCTCATCGAACCCTACGTGTTTTTGCCAACAGATGTGGTGCAGGTGATTTCGATTTTTTTTTTCTAAATTCGATTTATTTTCGAAATTATTAGGATTTAAAATAAAAAAAAATTGCAAACAGTGTTTGTTTTGAAATCTGAAGATGCCATGTTGTAGATCTTGTTTTTCTGGTCAATTTCATATATCATATGTTGGATTTTGAGTTCCATAACATGTAGAAATTGGAGATTGATTATAGTGTTCTTCGTGTTCTTGGAATGAAAGCTTGAAGATGGTGATGAATAGTATTGTTTTAATCATGTTTTGGTAAAAAGGTAAAAAATGAAACGTTTTTAACCTTTTCACCTTTTAACTTATTTACTTCTAATTACTAAATTACCTTTTATTTAAAAAGGTAAATTATTTATTTACTTTTCATAATTGTTTTTATTTTGATTATTTATTTTAAATCCAAAATTTAGTTATAAAAATGCAGAAAAGTTATTTTCTAAAATTGTCATTCTAACAATACTTTTTACGAAGTATTGTCTATGCTTCATTCACATAATATTTCTAAAAAATGTTGTGTGTTGGTTCACTGTCACACAACACTATGGATAACATATTGTATGACTGCTACTTAGACAACAGACCTAAAAACACTTGTCTGAATACAACAACGGTTTTCCGGGATATTGTGTTGCAAGCATTCACACAACACTTATTTGCTAACACTTGTCTAATCTTAAAAATACTTATGCATTTACACAACACCCTTGGTCAAGAAATGCTTGTCTGGTAAGATTTATCACACAACGGTTTTGGCCTATTGTGTGAATGTTGGATTACACAATACTTTCTCGAGTGGGAAAATAACAGTTGTCTGATCATTTCGGGCAACACTTTTTTCCATGGGTGTTGTCTGATACGTGTCGTCTATTGCCAGATTTCTTGTAGTGGGTATGACCTTTTGATTCTTAAGAGGATGTCCTATAGAATTTTCTATTATACGATGCATCATAGATACTCCTGGATGACCAAGTCTTTCATGCCAAAGGGTTAGTGATTGTGGGTTTATGATTTTTGGAATGACGATATTGTGAGACTCAATGACTCTAATATTTGTAGCATATAATCCCGAAGAGATTGATTGTAATCTTTCTAAGATCTTCTTATGGCCTGAGGTAATTGAAGTGATAAGGAGATATTCTTTTTCATTTTCACTAGTAGTTTCTACGTGGAAACCATTAAGACGAATGTCTTTAAAACTCAAAAGATTTCTAGTGAATTTACTAGAATATAGAGCATTATGCACATGAATTTTTGTCTTGTTTGGTAGGATAAAACCGGCTTTCCCAAAACCTTCTATTATATTTGATGTACTCGAAATCGTCCAAACATGTGAGTTGGTTTTAGTAAAATGTGAGAAGTAATTCTGATTTTGTAGAATTGTGTGAGTGGTGGCGCAATCAGCAATGCATAAATCTCCCATATTTTATGATGTGAACATATATAAGTAAATAAAAATTTTATTAAAGCAAACTAGGTGCATAAAACAAGAACATAAAATAGTACATGAAATCAAAGCAGATATATAATGAACATGAATTCAAAGAGATACATATGAAAACTTAGTCATCTAAGCTGTAGTAAAGATTAGCACCATTATTTAGTTCATTTGGAGTCTTGTTGATTGGTTCATCATCAAAGCTAGCCAAATTGTTTCCACCCTTTATCCATTCTATTTTTTAGATGACTCGTAAAGATCTACAAGATGTCTAGGTGTGTGACAAGTACGAGTCCAATGCCCATGAGCCCCACATCTAAAACATATATCTCTAGTATCTCCTTCTTGTGGTGCCTTCCTTTTATTTGACACCTCATTTTGCCACTTTTGGTGACTAGAGTTGTTGTAGCCATCACGTTGCCACTTCAGGTGGCCAGAGTTATACTGATTTCGAAATCGGCCACGAAAATTTCCACGGCCACCGTTTCGTCTATATCCTCGTCCTCCTCTATGCCCTTTCCCACGCTCATTCTTTCGGAATGACGTGTTATGTACTTCAGGTAACTGGGCAGAGCCTATGGGACGTATCTGATGATTTTTCAGCAACTCATTATTTTTCTCAGCTACAAGAAAGAGAGATATCAACTCACTATATTTCTGGAAATTGCGTTCCCTGTATTGTTGTGCCAAAATCATAGTGTTGGGATGAAAGGTCGAAAGGGTCTTTTCAATCATCTCAGCATTAGTAACTTTCTCGCCACACAGGATTAGCTTTGACCTTATTTTGAACAAGGCAGAATTATATTCAGCAATAGATTTAAAATCTTGTAACCTTAAATTGATCCAGTCATAACGAGCATGTGGCAGATGTACAAGTTTTTGGTGGTCAAACCTATTTTTGAGATTGGTCCAAAGAGTGAGTGGATTTTTGACTGTGAGGTATTCAGATTTTAAGTTTTCATGAATGTGGTGCCTAAGAAAAATAATTGCTTTAACATTTTGTTCAACAGTTGGGGTTTTTCCTGTTTCTATGGTATCATTTAGCCCGTTAGCACTAAGGTGTAATTCTGCATAAAGTACCCAAGACAGATAATTATCCCCAAACACATCTAAAGCAACAAAATCTAATTTTGCAAGATTCGCCATTCTGAACGCAAAATAAATATTTAAAACATAGTATAACAATATGGCATGTTAAACATAAACAATTAAACACATACATACAATTATAACTATAACATATAATGACATAATTTATTTAAAAGTTACGACGGTATAGCCAGCCAATTTATTTAAAAGTTACGACGGCATAGCCAGCCAGAAACTTTATAATAATATTCATAGTGCAACAATTTTAATATATAAAGGAGTAGTATAAACAAGAAAATTAAAACCATGTTTATAAGTAAAAATAGAGCGTACCTTCTTTGTTAATAAAACTTATTTGAGCAGTACCTTCTTCCTTAATAAACTTTACTCGGGCAGTACCTACTTACTTCAAAACTTACTCGGACAGAGACTCGTGTTGATAACGTGTTGTAATTCGATGATAACTTTAAGGAACAATAAAAGAGAACCTTTTTATGTTGTTATCACTATATCTTTTTCTGTGTATATACAACTGTTTGGTACATCCTATTTATAGTTGAGGTTTACCGCCTCTCATAGTGTGTACATGCTTAATATTTCCACATTGATTGTCACCTGTATGCAGTAATTATATCCGTGTATTGGAAAACTAATGCAGCTGGCTTTCTTCACTTTATGAACATTGGTCTCCGTGTTCAACTTTTACTGCGCATGCTATGTTGACAATCACTAATGCATTCATAACAAATTCGAACTTATATCAGCAAATTATTTAATAACTCGAACTTGAGCTCAACTCTTCAAATTCTTTAAAAGGTGAATTACAGGACACCCTAGGCCTGCCCAGGTTTATTCCGGGACCTGCCGACCAGCCCCATGGCCAACACAGGTATGTAAATCTGCTAGCCCGAGCGACAAGACCCAGTGGCCGGGACTTTTCAGCGATTCACTCAGTGTTACCCCTGGAATGCCATTCTTCAAACCTTCCACTGTCTCACCAACTCAGTTTTTGCACATGGGACGGGTGAGGTTGGAACCCGTGACCCTTTGGATCAACGCAAGGCCCCGTTTCCATTGGGGCAGCCTTCAGCTCAACTCGATGAAAATTGAATTCGAATATTTTATAAGTCGAGTAGGAATATTCATGAATCATTTCACTTATTAACACCCGTAGTCTTCCCAAACAAAATTTGAAATATGACCATGACCAGACTTAATTAGCGAAGATAATTGTATTTGTTCAATTTCTGACCATTTTTCTGGCGAATTTAAACTATTTTTCCTTTTTCAATGTGTTACAAAAAAGAATATTGAGTTAAGCAGAAAGCTTCCACTAAAAAAGGAGACATTTTTAGTACTTAATTTATTACATAGAGATAATGGTGACGGGATTACTTAATTATCCTCTACCATCTCTGATGCTACGTTTTATTCTGGCCCTTCATTAGAATGGATATAACTTAATAAGTTTATTTTTAAAAACTATATGCAGGATGTAACCACACATACATATATGTTCTATACTGATTTATTAGATTTATATGCCTTCCTAACTGAAAATCATGGGAATTATATACAGAAGAATTAGTGTAATATGGATGTTGAAGGTTCTTCCCAACTGTCTCCAGTCTCCACCCTTGATTAGTTTGTTCAATTGAAATGTATAATCATTTGAAAAGATCTCTTCTGCTGGCCATAAAATCGACAATATTTATTAATATTCGCTGAAATTACTTGCTAGCCACTTTTTGATGTCCAAATGGAGCAAATGCATGATGAAGCATGAATGAAAGGATATATACATCCCTACCAATATCTCAATAACAAAGTTTGAAATTTGTTATTATTTTCACTCGTATTTTTAATGCATGCTACATATATATCCTAAATTTTTTTAAAACAAATTTCAAATAACAAATGTATCATATTTTTGGGTGATTCATATGTATGCATATGAGATTCATTTCTTTAATGAAAAAATAATCAGTAATATTGTAACAAATCAGCATTTGATAACTTTTTGATCTGGAGCTCTAGGTTCTAGCATTCTCTTTTTAGATACTCACCTATACCATATGATATCCTAATTAATTAAAGCTTAATTATAGTGAAAGTTCTATATGTTATAAATAGCAGCTTCATTATCATTTCATTCGAATGTTAATTAAAATAACTAAGATCTACTAATGACTAGCTACTTTAATTAAGCAGAAAGCAAAAAAATACGTACACATACCCTAGTTAGTTCAAGTTAAGTAGTTACGTACGCCCTCCTGGATGCACTATATCACCAAGCAAACCATCCGTGGGAATCTGAGGAGCTGCCTGATTCTGAGGCGACGATTCTAGAGCTTCATTAGCAACTGATGATGAGATTAATTGACGCGGTTGAATAACACGAGAATTACTGACTGCTTGAGCAGAAGAAATTTGAATTCCTGGAGGATAAAAATTTTGCGGAATCAATCTGTGGCCACCAAAAGCTTCGTGATTAGTAAAGAACCCAGCAGCGGATCCTCGAGGAAATCCAATGGCATGGTGAGAGTGCTGGCCTTCGTAGGTTGTGATTACAATGCTTGGATCATCAGAAGATCGTTCAACTCTTTTCTTCACCAAGCATTTGCCATTTGTACACCTAAAATAGCTCCTGCAGATTAAGAGTATGCTAAAGAAAACGAACCATAGATATAGAAAAATGAACATCTTTACCTAATTAAGTATTGCCAGAGGTATAGTATCGTCTAAATACATTAAGTACCAGTGTACGGTGTACCACCGGAAAAATGCTTGAATTCGAGTAATGTCTGGTACGAAACCATAATATAATGTTGTAGATGCATACACGCACATTGTCTATGTGTATATACAAGAATACATATGCTTTAAGCTTGTAGGCATATCTCTACAAATCATTAAGATGCTAAGAAAAATCTATAATGCTAGCGCTGCAGTTTGAGAAATTGGTAATGAAATTTTACGTCACATTTCATATTAGGTAATACAGAATTAGAATCCAAATTGAACTTAAAATTTTGTATGATGTTTAGAACGCATTGACTTGGAACTTTGTTGATGTATACATATATACATTGGTCATTAGAGAAAGATAGGAAAACCACAAGTTAATGAGTTAACATCACCTTTAGAGCTAGAGCTCATCAAATTAATTCCTCTAATTAAGAGTTTGGAACTTAGCTAATATATCAAATTAAAGTATGTAGCGCAAGTCGCAACTCAACTTGAAAACCCTCAATTAGTTAACCAATTAAATATAAAAGTGTTGTTTTGGGCTGGATCATTGTTGATATTAGCCATCGAGGTTTTTTTTCACCAACAAGACTGTGTCTCAAAAATCATTTGCTGAACTTCATCATCTCTAAAATCAATCGGTCGATTGCACGGTATCGACGGCACAGATCGACAAATGGTCCGGCCAAAATCCAAATCCCTCGAGCGATTTTTATTTATATTTCTTTTGACATCGATCTAGTGTATTTACATGTTCACATGCAAGATGCTAATTATATCTCTATAGCTAGCAGGGAGTTTATCTATATATGGAGTAATGAAATTGGGAAGTGAAGTTTGAGAAGGGGATGAAAATATATATGGGATGGAGGAAAGTGAGTAGAACCTAGGAAACGGACTATTTTTAACAGCTTTCTGCCCATATTTTCTCCACCTATAACCGTCTTCAAGATTATCGATATCGCTTTTGGTCATAAATGCAAAACGTGGCTGCCGAATCCTCTTTGGCCCTTTCTTTTTATCCTTGATCCTGCATTTCAGACATATAATTAATCAGCTCGCAAAATGTATACAACAGGTAGCTAATTAAGTTAAGAGACAATTGCGAAGCACTAACAATAAGCCTGTATGCACGTATGTTTACGGTTTCATCAACTAATAATTAGCTAGCTAGTAACTAACTGTAATATTTTAAATGATAAGACATTGTAACCATACATGCAATATACAAATTTTTGGGGACATTTTAAATGGTGTTGCACCTCTATATATGTTGGCCAACCAATTAGACCCAATGTATCTAATTTGGTGGCTTACCATTAAAACAATTAATTGTCCACAGTGTTTATATATAGTTGTAGATATTGCTTAATTAATTGCAGATGCTCAACTTACAACCCAATTAACCCAAAACATTGCCGTAATCCAAGAGCAGGTAACACGGTAAGATTTACGGACAACTTACCTATATACTCGATCGAATTGAGATGCTACCTCCATAATTATGAAATCGAACAAATGCTCAAAGCGACACGAATGGGTATATGTTAGAAAATCAGTTAGTCAAATTAATAGATGCATATATATATATAAGCTACCCTTGTCAAATTTGCTCTAAAACTTTGTTGCAGTGCAGTTAACCTAATTCTGCATATAGTTTTAACTAGCTAGTACAAGCATTATTAATTAGTACTATAACCCTATTTTTTAGGCCATGAAGAACAGAGAAGTTGCATTTGGTTGGGGTGAATGGAATGAAAGAAATAGAGGAAAAATATTGGAAGTTGGAGGTAAGTAATGGTTGAAATCTATTTAATTAAGTAGAAATGAAGCATTTTTTCTCAAATTAGGATGTTTAAATTATAATATATGTGTCTCGGAATGAAATGGATCAATGAATCAAAATTTTGATTTCTATTCATTAATTATATACTACAAATCTCATTCCATTTCAATCATATCAACCAAACACAATACTAAATAATGTTATTGGAAGATTTTTATAATGCGAAAGAAAATGTGGCAAAAATGTAAACTTTAGGTACCAAATGAAGTGCAGCTAGTGCATAAATAATTGTTGGTGATCAAAAGTGAGATATCAGACACGCATGCCAAATTTATCGTACTACTTTTTAAGTTTCACAAACACACACACAACACATACAGTATATGCACCATCATTTGATGCAACCCTATCATTGACCGCACAAAAAAAAAAAAAAAAAAAAGCTACACCCCACGCCATTCCCGCCGCAATAACGGCGCCTGCAATTCAGATTCATAAACCCTACGTACTACCTTTCTAACCCCTGTTTTTGTACCAAATTACTCAAATGCCATCCTTACAACTTGGTTGATCCGTGTGGACAGGGTTAGTACGGACGCGGAATTGTATCCTTCACATATTTTTATAGATGTTACTTGCTTAAATTTATGGTAAGACTAAAAAATTCTCCATTTCATGTAAAAATTTAACGTTTATATACATAATGATATTGTCCCTTCAGGGACATCCGATATACATAATGATATTGAACGAATTCATAATCACTAAAAATTTATGTAAATTTTCAAAGATATGATTAAAATTACAATTTGATTTGTCGTCTTTAATTAATTATAAAAATTGAAAAGATTTTATTATTAGAAACTGGACGTACGGAGTAGCAAAATAATTTATGAAGGTACTATGGTTATTGAAGACAGGGGAAGATGTAATAATTATTTATAGCTAGGTTAGCGTATAGTTCGGTTGTACGTAGTGTGTGTATAAATAATACTACTGTGTTTACTATACACGCAAAACACTCACGCTGTCTCCGGAGCTACTTTCTCAGCGGAACTGCCGGAGGCTGTCGACTTTTCCGGCAAATCTTCCGACGTACTCGACGACACCGACTGATTATTATCAACAGCCGGTCCAGTTTGAGCCTCCATTTCGCGTACCACACTATCAATATTACTAGTAGGGTCATGATTATCAGTAACCCTACTTGTTGCCGGAAAATTAGAAGCTCCGGCGAAGTTATTCTCGATCGGATCAAAGTCTACAAAGTTATGATCGGGTTGAAGATTCCAGCCAAACTCACTCAAGATGCTACTACTCTCTCTATCTCTTTCTCGGAAAAACGTGTTGAACATGTTGTCCGAGTCAGCACCGAGCTGTGTCCAGCTTGACTCGGTGGAGAAATCGGTGGGTGGATCGGGCTGATCGGAATCATCCATATGATAATATGAACTTGAGCTGAGAGAGAGAGTGTGAATATGAGAGAGAGAGAGAGAGAGAGAGAGAGAGAGATGAGCTAGGGTTTATGGAGGAAATGAAAGGACGCGGAATGAGTTTGAGTTGGGGTTATTCTATTTTCTTCTTTGGAAAGCTAGCTTTAGATGTCGCGTCAATGCAGTGTGTGCTTTGATTTTGAGAGAGAAAAAGATAACTTATAATAATCGCCGTCAACCTCTTAATAGTTTTGGAAAGATTTGGTTTCACAAAAGCTTTGATTTTTTTACTTCATTTTTACTACACTGGCCTGGTAGGTAATGAGACAACTTCATAGTTAAGAATGAATTATATTTATTTTAAATTAAATTATGATTGAATAAATTACTTTTTTTTTTTGCTAAATGAATAAATAAATTACTTTTTACTTTAACAAAATCGAATTCATAGTTAAGAATAAATTATATTTATTTTAAATAAAATTATGATTGAATAAATTAGTTTTTACTTTAACAAAATTAATGATCGAGCCAGAAAGTAATTCAACATCGATCTGTTACCTACTTTAGTGAAATAATTACCTAAAATTAGAAAAAAGTTTTAGTGACCTGAATTTCGACCATCTAACATGTAACATAGGATGATTAAAATAATTAAAATAACATTTTTTTTCTTCTAACAGGGTCATAGGATTAATTTACAATAGAGAAAGAAGTACATAAACTGAATGCATGAACGCCTATCAGTATGTAACTAATATTTAATAACAATAACAAATTAGGTAAAATGATTCAACCTAATTTTCGGGTAAAATTATTCTTCTTAAAAACAATTTGTACTATAGTTTCTCGTGATCCAACAATTCACATGCTTTTGACAACCAACTTCAAACTGGTTATCTTGCCGGCTTTTACGTAAATTGATCAGTTCACCGAGAGCATTACAAAATTGACATAGGGTAAATGTGTAACAAGTCCGTTCACAAAACAATTTCCCAATATCTCCTGTCATATATGGTTTGGCTGATTCAACTAATTCATAACTGCCCTCATCTACGTAAATTTTACTAACAAAATTATTCCAAATTATCATTCCATTAATTAATATCAGACTATTTGATCAAATTTGTATAAATTTAAATCAAAAAATATAGGTCATCCTATAGGTCACTTCCCCCTCTCCTTTATGGAGTAATACCGTCTTGTAACTCATTTGAAAAAAAAAAAAAGAAAATATAGTCGATCCATATATTTTTTTTTTGAAAAACAAAGGAGTTAATTCAATAATAAAAAGTCATATGATATCTACACCAATGATCGAACAAACACTAAATTGCAATAGTCTGTTCTCATAAAGAGACAGTTAAACGATATTTTGATGATAATGTATATATAAATACAAGTAATCACTTCGTGCATCCTTGTTGGATTGCTGGTACCTTCTTCATCATGCAGTAGCTTCTTCATCATGCCCCGATGGAATACATATTTTAAAATATGGGTTATATAACTTGTAAGAACAACTCCAACAAGCTCTCTGGCTCTTAAGTTAAATTTTGAGGAGATTGAAGTAAAAAGTGTCTCCAACGGACTCCTAACTCATCTTCAAATATTTAGGAGCTCTATATCTCTCCTCAGTAGTGAAGAGTCTCTCTCCTCTCCTCACTTCATTTATTTATGAGAAAACTGCTTCGTGTACCTGTAATTTGGTCCTTCTTGTAATTTTTTTATATCATATGCGTGCCTGTTTGCTGGTGATGTCATATGGACTTCAAGTCACGTTGGTGTAATTTATCTGGCCCGTCTTGCAATATTTCTCATGGGTCTTTTTGGTGATTATAACTATGCAGTAACAATAAACAGATTAAAGTGCTATGGATCAAAGTGCTATGTTTCTTTGTTAAATGGTTGATGCTTGCATTGCTAGTTTTGGTATATATTGAGGCCACCCTAACTTGAAGTTATGGGTGCTTGAGTCACTCCCGTAACTTGAAGTTACGGGTGGTATAGTTTATATAAGTAAATTATGCAAAATAAATAAAAAAAATGGATAGAGATTGAATTTGAGGAGACTTGTTCACTACAAGAGATAGGGGCAGATGTTAACTCGAATAACTTATAGAAGGGGGGTTGAATACAAGTTATATAATCGTGTCTGATTTTTGCTTGATTATATGAACAAGAATAAACGAATGAATCAAACTTTTTTTGTATTAAGATAATCAAATACAAACTCTACCAAAGGTGTACAATACCTTTAGCAGCTGCTGACAATATAAATCTCTCTCTCTGTTTGTTTCGAACTCTCGAATACAAATCTTACGAACTCACTTGCTCACTTACGCACGCTATTTACAATGATATAGAGAGAGTATTTATAATGCTACCTATCAACTAATAACAGAATTATAATCTATCTATGATAATGTTCTGCCGTCCAGTTGATAGTTTCCATCAATAGAGAATTCGTTTCCTTCACGATATCTTCTTGCTTGTTTTCCAAAACAAAGATCCTGTTTTATAGCACTTGCCAGTTTCTGTAGCATCCATAATGACATCATCAGTAACACGACTGACATCATCAGTAACACGACTAACATCAGGATCTGATTTTCCCATCAGTATTTGATCAGGATCTGACTTAATGTATCAGGATCTGCTCCTCTGTTCTTGACATATAGTCTCTGACGCACTGTTCCTGACTAAATTCTACAGATCACTGTTTAACACATATATCCTAAACAGAGTGCTAAATCCTTTATAAGATCAGGATATACAAGAAGTATTAGCAAAATTCTATTCTTAACATCACAACTTATGTTTATTTATCAAGTATAGATCCTAACAAAATATCAAGTCTATAAGCTGAAACAACATACCTTGCTACTTGTGCAGATGTTAAAGATCTAAAAATTTAACATTCCTAGCTCACTAACCAATCTAATGAATGTGGCCTCATCAAGTGGATTAGTTAGAATATCTGCAAGCTGTTTGTCAGTAGGAACAAAATGAAGTTCCACAGTACCATTTTCAATATGTTCTCTAATAAAATGATACCTGACATCAATGTGCTTAGTCCTTGTTGAACTGGATTTTCTGCAATTTTAATAGCACTAGTATTATCACAAAACATAGGAATATTACTAAGTGTCATACCATAATCCATTAACTGATTTCTTATCCAAAGGAGTTGAGCACAACAACTGCCTGCTGCAATGTATTCAGCTTCTACAGTTGAGGTTGAAACTGATTGCTGCTTCTTGCTTGCCCAAGAAATCAATCTGTTTCCTAAGAATTGAAATGTACCTGTAGTGCTTTTCCCGTCTATTTTACACCCTGCATAATCAGATTCTGAATAGCCAATTAGGGAGAAATCAGATTCTCTTGGATACCACAAACCAAGATTTGGAGTTCCCTTGAGATATCTAAAAATTCTCTTCACAGCAATTAAATGAGATTCCTTAGGATCACTTTGGATTCTAGCACATAAACAGGTAGAGAACATTATATCTGGTCTACTTGCAGTTAGATATAACAGTGAACCTATCATGCCTCTATAGCTAGTGTTATCAACAATCTTTCCCTTAGGATCAGAGTCTAGCTTAGTGGCTGTTGCCATGGGTGTCTTTGCAATTGCACAATTTTGAAAATCAAACCTTTTTAAAAGATCTTTGATATATTTTGATTGATTAATGAAAATACCAGTCTCAGTCTGTTTGACCTGCAAACCTAAAAAGTAATTTAGTTCACCCATCATGCTCATCTGATATTTAGAGTGCATAAGCTTGCTAAACTTAGCACATAACTTTTCATTAGTAGCACCAAATATAATATCATCAACATAAACTTGAACTAAAAGCAAATCAACTTTTATCTTTCTAAAGAATAGAGTTTTGTCAATTGTACCTCTTGTGAAGCCATATTCAAGAAGAAATTTAGACAAAGTCTCATACCATGCTCTTGGTGCCTGCTTCAATCCATAGAGTGCCTTGTCAAGTTTGTAGACATGATTTGGAAACTTTGGATCAACAAAACCAGATGGTTGTTCCACATACACTTCCTCATCAAGCTTGCCATTTAGAAAAGCATTCTTTACATCCATCTGGTATACCTTGAATTTTGAATATGCAAGAAACATTCTGATTGCTTCCAATCTTGCTACAGGTGCAAAGGTTTCATCATAGTCAATTCCTTCTTCCTGAGAATAACCCTTGGCTACCAGTCTTGCTTTGTTTCTTACAATCATGCCAGATTCATCTAGCTTGTTTCTGAAAACCCATTTAGCACCAACAATGGATCTATCTTTAGGTCTTGGTACCAGTTTCCAAACTTTGTTCCTCTCAAATTCATTCAATTCTTCCTGCATTGCTATTACCCAATCAGGATCCTGTAAGGCTTCTTCAACCTTCTTAGGTTCATTCTTTGAGAGAAACAACTATACAAGCATTCATTTTGAATTGATCTTCTAGTTCGAACACCACTATTTGGATCACCAATTATCAAATCCTCAGTATGATCCCTTGTCCATTTTCTAACAGGTGGTAGATTGCTCCTGCTAGACTCCCCTCCTAAGTTAGTGGTATTTCTTGTAGAAGAACTTTCTCTGCCTTCAAAAGCTCCCCCTTGATAAGTAGAATCAGTGGATTCAGTGCTGCTGCTAGTTCCCGATCTTCCTTCATTAGACTCTGAAGGATCAGTTCCTGATGAAGTAGACTCTGAATTACCAGTTTGATCCTGATCAGTCCAATGTTCTCCTTGATTGAATTGCTCCCCCTCAGCAGTAGCATTCCTTAGAGAAGCAATAGAGATTTCCTTTGGAGAAACTTCATCATCGCTAGGGAATCTCAGAGTACTTAAGATTTTCAAATTTCAGATTGTCATGACTTTCATCATTTTGCAAAATTCCAAACTTCTTATCATCAAATGCAACGTGAATTGATTCCATAACAATGTGAGTTCTGAGATTGTATACTTTGAAGGCTTTTGATGCTGAATACCCTAGAAAGATTGCTTCATCCGATTTGGCTTCAAATTTCCAAAGTTGTTCTGGATGAACTTTCAGGACATAGCATTTGCATCCAAAGATGTGAAAGTATTTCACACTTGGTTTCTTTCCTTTGATCATCTCATAGGGAGTCTTGCCATGAGCATTTACCAAGGTACAGTTTTGAGTGAAACATGCAGTGCTGATAGCTTCTGCCCAGAAATAGGTTGGAAGATTTGCATCTGCAAGCATGGTTCCTGCTGCCTCTATGAGAGTTCTGTTCTTTCTTTCTACTACACCATTTTGCCGAGGTGTTTCAGGTGCAAAAAACTGTTGAGTAATTCCACTGTCTGCACAATACTCCTCCATTGTAGAATTCTTGAATTCTGTACCATTGTCACTTCTGAGCACTTTGACCTTGTACTCAGAGCTATTTTGAATATTCTTGACAAGTTCAATGATTTGCTGAGGAGCCTCATCCTTGTTGTGTAGAAAGAATACCCATGTGAACCTTGTGTAGTCATCCACTATAACTAGAGCATATCTTTTCTTATTGATAGATAATGTTTACTGGACCAAATAAATCAAGATGTAGCATGTGAAATGGTTCAGTAATGGAATTTTCTGTCTTGCTCTTGAAAGTGATTCTTCTTTGTTTTCCAAGCTGACAAGCATCACAAAGTCCATATTGCGCATAGTTTGCCTGAGGTAGGCCTCTCACCAGATGATGCTTAAAATGTTGATTAAGCTTCTTGAAATTTAGATGTGAGAGCTTCTTGTGCCAATTCCAGCTTTCATCATTTGATGCCTCACTAGTACAGAAATGACCTATAGCGTCGCACCTATAGCGTCGGTTGTTTGCATTAACTGACGCTATAGGCATCTGTTATACCTATAGCGTCGGTTGTTTAAATAAACCGACGCTTATTGTCTTCTGCTGAAAGCTTTAGCGTCGGTTGTTTAAAACAACCGACGCTATAGGTGTACCCTATAGCGTCGCCTACTAAAACACCGACGCTAAAGAAATTATTTGCGTCGGTTAGAAAAGAACCGACGCTATAGAAACAACTTATAGCGTCGTTGTTTTTTGAACCGACGCTGTTGAAGCAACGTATAGCGTCGCCCTTGAAATGCCGACGCTATAGGCCAATCTATAGTCACATCTTATAGCGTCGCCCACAGAATGCCGATGCTATAGGTTAAGCCTATAGCGTCGCCCCTCATATGACCGACGCTATAGGTTTCTCTCAAAAATTACAGACTTTTTTATATTTGCCAAATATTATAATATCTTATATTATATAATTATATAAATATATTTTCTACTAAAAAATATTAAATTGAGTAATATTTATAGAAATAAGGTTTGTAAAATAATTTTTTGATCTATGATAAATAAAAAATATTTTTAAATAAATTATTTTTAAATTTAGCGTTTATAGGACTTTAGATAGGGAGTATTCGGTAATTCGGTAAAATAACCGAACCGAACCGAATTACTGATAAGGCCAAATATTATAATGGAATATCAAACCGAAATATTTATTTCGGTTATTTCGAAATAACCGGATTATATATGTTTATATATTTTATTTTACATATTAAATATAAAAATATAAATATTATTATTTTATATTCGGTTCGGTATTCGGTTAACCGAACCGAATACTCACCCCTAGTTATATATCCGTTATGTAATCACTTTATATTACTATAAATTTGTTTAAAATTATACTATTATTTGCCAAATATTTATAATTTTAAAATCGCGATATATAAAAATAAATTTTGATGCAATTTTCGAAAAATCGAGTCGATTATGATCGTCTAAAACATTTAATTCCAATTTATTATTAATATTTATAATATAAAATATAAATAATATCATAATTTATATTATAAAATTTTACTCTATTTCGAAAATTAATGTGATTATTTGACTCAATTATGCAAAAATCAAATAAATTAAATAATAATTTTTTATTAAAAATTTGTTCACATTTTTGTAAGTTATAAAAACATAAATAAAAAATAAATTTGGGGATATATGGGATGGGTTTTGGGTTAACGGGTACAATCCCTAATTCGATCTACTCCCCCTCACCCGTCGCCCTCGTCTCTGAACCTCTCGCAAAAACCTCTCCCAATCTCTTTCGTAATCTCTCTCGCTCTCTCTCTCTCTCAGTCTCTCAGTCTCTTTCGTTAACCTCTCTCGCTCGTAAACCTCTCTCTCGCTATCTCTCTCACACTAAAACATACTAACTTAACTCATAGTTGCTCACCACTCGTAGTTACTCAATTAGCTCATAGTTCGTCGATTTCTTCTCAGTTAAGCCACGGTCGCTCACAGTGGGTGCTTATCTCTACTCAAATTATACTCAATTGAATCTCTACACGATTCAATTTGGGAGAGGTGATTGTGCGGTTTTTTCGAGATTAATTGTTACAGCTTAGGTAATGTATTGCTTTGTGTGTGTGATGTAATTGATTTGGTTCTATTGTTATGTATTTGTAGACTCGAAAACTGTATGTGAAGGACGTGATGGAACTGAGTTGGTGGATGGTGATGTTTTGATTTTTTCGGATATTATCAAGTACAGGTGTGTTTTCCATTTATTTAGTTGTATTGTTTATGCGCTATAGTATTTGCTAGTCTGTAAATTACAATTTGAAGTAAATGTTTGATATCTAATGTGTAATCTTTAAGTTAATTATGTCATCTGTAGTTTGGTTTTTTGACTGGGTTAGTACAAGACCAAGACCAAAGCAATAATTATAAATAATTAAGTGAGGGCTTGATACCGCATCAAGATACATTAGCTAATCTGATTTCCATTTTGGCGAAGCAGTCTCAGTTGCACATGATTTTGCCTATAATTAGTAGATATTTATCGAAGTATGAAATTCTTAGTCCATCTATGTACAATACGCTTATAAACGGTATTTGGAATGAGGGTTATAAAACTGAGGCTTCTCATCTATTGGATATCATGTTGGAAAAGGGTTGGATTCCAGATGCTAGTACCCATAAATTGTTGATATGTTCCTCTCTTCCTGAGGAAAAAGACGAGAAAAGGTCTGGATGTGAAAATGCTCATGTGCAAGATAAAGTAAGTAGCATTCTTGTTGACGGTCTAGCGTAAGCTATAAATTTTTTCTACAAGAGGACGATACCTGTGCATTTTCCGAATCCTTTCGGAAACCTTTACGCGTAAATTTTTGTGCAGAATTGACTGTTTTTTTCTTGGTTGCGATATTCTACGAATCAGTCATAAAAAATAAAAGCGAATTTTTTGAAGTCTATCAATTAGAAGACCAGTTTCCCAAAGAATTTGTCTTAATCTTGCTGGTACACCTCTCTACCTTGCATACATTTTGATTCTATAAAAAGACATCTGAATATCTACTTTTCTGTTAAGTTGTATCCATCAAGAGCAATGTACAATCTATCAATTGAATATGTATTTCTAATAGAGTAAGAACTGTGTGTTGATATGCTGATATGCCAGGCATGTGACATCATGTGTTAAATGCTATATCTAACGTTCTGACTCTTTCATTATTGATCCCAATGGCTGATGTTATAAACTGTCCAATTTTGATGATTTACAGAATTTTAAATACTTACAATATTATATGTATGCATTTTGTTCCTGTAGAACTCTCAAGCATGTAAATGATTTTTCTTTGCAGGCTTAAAAATAACAAATAGATTTTTGCATTTTTTATAAGATTCCACTTTATGACCTACGTAACAAACAAACTAAAGACGGCAGCCTCCTCGTGCTTGATTTTTGTTCTTTTAGATTTTGGTAATTGAGTGTCACCTTATAGTAGAGTTTAACAGAAAACCGGTCAGTTTTGGGCAAAAGTAAATTACGTGCACTCAGCTTAAATGTTCATTCAGGCATGAAAATTTGAAATAGTCCAACACGGATGGTCCTCGACTCCGCGTAAAGGTTTTGGCAATGAATTTCGAATAATTAATACAGAGCATGTTGATATTGTATCGATATTCACTTTTTTTTTTTTAGATTTTAGTGAACAATGAAGTTGGAAATCAAATTAAAACACATTTTGCCTTGTGATTTTCTTTTTTAAAAATTTGCTCCCAAAACTCTGTCCAATCAAGTTCCTTAGCAGCCTTTTATGGCACAATTTTGGGTTTAGATCTCACCACAATGGGAATCAGGCCTACGTAAATTAAACTACAGTAGCCCAATGTGCTATGCAGTCCAACTTTGACATCTGTATTAATGCCCTCTTACCAGAAGTTCCTTTGTCGTGCAGGAGGAGAACCTCTTCTTAAACTTATAGCCGTCGACTGCTTCAAGGGTGATAGTTGCATCAATAACATTGCATTACATTCCAGTTGTCTTGTTCAGGTAATTTATCGTGTTCTGAACATATTCCGTGTTCTGAACTAAAAGATGTTATTATCTGTTTCATCTATTTCATCAAGAGCCGTCCTTATCTGTTTCATCTGATAAGATTCATGGATGTGTTATCTGTCACATTTTCTTGCTGTAAAAATAGAGATAAAAAAACTAAAAGATGAAAGTAACATGGTAGTAATACAGTAGAATGAGGTAAGTAAACTTGTACTTGATAATTTACAAGGGAAAAGTGTGACTTAATATTATGCTCTCCATCCAGTAATAAACTCTTTGGTATCGATGGCTTAAATGTTAAAAAACCTTCTGCATAAGATTGATTGAGTAAGATCGCAGCAGTATCATTGATTCTGCCTAGTGTATTTTAGGATTTTGCAACTTAATCATGCAAAACAGTACTCATTTTATAATTACGATCAACGGGAATGTAATGCAATGTTATTTACCTCTTTTGATGACCTATGAACTTGATCAACTTTCACATATTCCGTGTTCTGAACACAGAGGGCTGTTTTAATTTATATTTTTTTTTACCTTCAGACTTGCTTTATATTTTTAATTTATATTTACATCCATTTGCAACGGGACTAGAGTACCTCAAGATGCAAGCTGTCTAGTATACTTTTATAAGCGTTGTTTCCTTTCTGTATTATTGTCATCTTGGTTGCAAATAATTGAAGTATATTTGGCATTTGTTATGTTTGATTTGAAATTTTTCTCTCTATATTTTTCCTACAAAAATAATTGAAATGCCAAATTTTTATCTTTGATAAAACCGCCTTACATAATAGCTACTGACTTCCCTTATTCTATATGTTCTATAGATATATAACATGGACCGCCTTACATGGATGTGTAAAATATCACGGACCTCCCATGAGTATATTAGCCATGTTAATGACTTTATTAAATTTGCGGAGAAAAATCTAAAGAGGACCGAACATGGAAAAGAAAGGATGACATGTCCATGTCGCGATTGTTATAACTTAGAAAAGTATTCTGATGTCGATACAGTGCGTGGACATTTATTTCGACGTGGTTTCATGGATAATTATACCAAGTGGATCTGGCATGGTGAGGGAATACACTCTCGAAATGCAGAATCATCTAGTGGGAATTCTAAAAGCTGTGGAGATGGTAATCATACCAATAAAGAAGACGATGAGGAAAATGACAGATTTGATGAGATGATCCAAGATGTTGAAGAAATTTTGATGCACCAACCGAAAATTCTTGAGATCTTGGTCGATGATTATAAAAAACTTCTTTATCCTGGGTGCAACAATCAGTTAACTAGGTTATCAACAACCTTGAAGTTGTGTAAGCTCAAAGTAAAGAACGGGTGGAGTGACAAGAGTTTCACAGAATTGCTGGAACTTGTATCAGACATACTTCCTTCGAATAATGAGCTTCCCACTTCCACCTATGAGGCGAAGAAGATATTGTGTCCCATGGGTTTGAATGTAAAGAAGATACACGCTTGTCCATATGATTGTGTGTTGTTTCGTAACGAGTATGAACATCTACACACATGTCCAAAGTGCGGAGCCTCTAGGTATAAGCGAGAGGGAAATGACTCTTCAAGTGATGACAAGAAAAGGCCTCCGCGCAAGGTGTTGCGGTATCTACCCATAGTGGAACGATTCAAACGTCTCTTTGCAAATAGCAATGATGCAAAGCTTATGAGGTGGCATGTGGAAGGGAGAAAATCGGATGGGATGCTCAGACACCCTGCTGACTCTCCACAGTGGAGAACCATTGACAGAAAGTTCCCGGATTTTGGTGGAGAAACAAGAAGCTTGCGGCTTGGACTTTGCGCGGATGGCATGAATCCGTATCGCACTCTCAGCTCTTCACATAGCACTTGGCCGGTTCTTCTGACGATTTATAACTTGCCTCCTTGGTTATGCATGAAGCGCAAGTATATCATGTTGACATTGTTAATTCCCGGTCCCAAAGAACCCGGAAATAACATAGATGTTTATCTTCAACCACTTATTGAAGATCTGTTGTTATTATGGAATCAAGGTGAGAGGATATATGATGCATACAGTCAAAAGAATTTCACTTTGCGTGCCATGATTTTTTGCACTATAAGCGATTTTCCTGGCTATGGAAACCTTTCAGGGTACACTATCAAAGGAGCTAAAGCTTGTCCGATTTGTGAAGATGCTACGATTGACCTTCGTTTAAACAATTGCAAAAAAAATGTATATATGGGTCATCGTACATTTCTTCACCATAATCACCCTTATCGTAAGAGGAAAAGGTCTTTCGATGGGACTATCGAGACTCGAGTGGCTCGTTTGCCTTTGACCGGGAAGGAGGTTTTTGAACGAGTTAAAGATATCAATGTTGTACTTGGAAAGTTGTATAAAAAGCCAACTCCGAACAGTCTTTGGAAGAAGAGATCTATATTTTGGGATCTTCCATACTGAGAACACTTGCAAGTTAGACATTGTCTTGACTTTATGCATATCGAAAAAAATGTCTGTGAAAGCATTGTTGGGACGCTTTTGAATATGCCAGGTAAGACAAAGGATGGGTTGAATGCAAGATTAGACATGCAAGAGATGGGTTTACGGGCAGAGTTAGCGCCTCAACAATCCGGTAAACGTGTATATTTACCTCCAGCTTGTTTTACTCTGTCCAGAAAAGAGAAAATCAACTTCTGTGAGTGCTTATCTAGTGTGAAAGTTCCAACTGGATATTCTTCAAACCCAAAAAACATTGTTTCAATGAAAGATTTAAAGCTGGTAGGGATTAAGTCACATGATTGTCACGTGTTAATGCAACATCTACTACCGGTTGCCATTCGAGGCATATTGCGAAAGCATGTGAGATTGGTTATCACCAAACTGTGTTTCTTCTTTAATGCTATATGTAGTAAGGTGATTGATCCCATGACACTGGACAAATTACAAGCTGATATTATTGTGACACTTTGTGAATTTGAAATGTATTTTCTTAAGTCATTCTTTGACATTATGGTGCATTTAGTAATTCACCTAGTTAGAGAGATTAAAATTTGTGGTCCTTTATATCTGCGGCAAATGTATCCTTTTGAGAGATTTCTGTGCATCTTAAAAGCATATGTGAGAAATAGACGTCTACCTGAAGCTAGCATAGTTGAAGGGTATTCGGTTGAAGAGACTATTGAATTTTGCACAGACTATTTAGCATCTGCTGATCTAGTTGGAATTCCAAGATCTCGTCACGAAGGTAGACTTGAAGGTCAAGGAACATTGGGACGTAAAATGATCTCTCCTAGCATTGGATTATGTGAAAGAGCCCATTTGTTTGTATTGCAACACATGACAGAAGTTAATCCTTACTTGCAAGAACACATAGACCAGATTCGACGAATGCATCCTTGTAAGAGTGGCAAGTGGGTTACAAATGAACACAATCGCTCGTTTGTGAAATGGTTTAAAGATCGAGTAATGTCTCAATATTCAGAAAGTCCTACCACTGTTTCTAATGCACTAAAATGGTTGGCATATGGCCCCGACATGCCAGTGACATCTTACAAAGGTTATGATGTTAATGGGTATACCTTTTATACACAATCTCAAGATGACAAGAGCACTGTGCAAAATAGCGGAGTATGTGTAGAAGCTTCTTCAACAGAATTTGATAGAGGCAATTCCATCTTATCACGGGATATTAAAAAGTCATATTATGGGTTGATTGAAGAAATTTGGGAGCTCGACTACAAAGAATTTAAAGTTGCTCTATTCAGATGTAAATGGTTTGATGTCGGGCGTGGTGTTCGAGTGGATGAGTTAGGCTTCACTTTGGTTGACTTTGGACGGTTTGGTCACGAAGATGACCCATTTATTTTTGCTACACAAGTTAAGCAAGTTTTCTATATTCGAGACCCAGCTGATTCTAGGTGGTCCATTGTTCTTCAAAGCAAGCGACGGATTCTTGGAATTGATAATGTTGAAGACGAGGAAGAGTATAATCAATTTGATGAGAATCCCCCTTTCTCAATTGGTCTACCTACCACAATTAGGGATGACAACGTAGATATAAATTATGCACGTATTGACCATCAAGAAGGGCAATGGATATAAATAACGTAAGCTATATAACAAAAATAAGAATAAGATTTCTGGCTTCAGTTATATAGACTGTTACTGTGTTACATAAAGAAGTCCAGCTTCTGATTGCTAGGTGCTTTACTGTACTTGATGCATTTTCTGATTTTACCCATCAATTATTTAATAACTCTTCACATAATAATGCTAGCTTGGTTTTTTTTTTCAGGCTTAAAATATATCCCCAAAGAGATACCTAGAAGAGAAGCATCTCAATTTAGATCAGAAGTAAGTTATTTTTCTTGATTTCTTTGCTTACCAAGATCATTTTAATACGGCATGTTTTTGTAAGGTGTAAGTGTTTCTTAGTGCTTTATACAAGCACAACCTCTGCTGTCTTCATAGTCAATATCCCATATTTCACTGTTTGAAAATAAATGGTAAATGATCAAAATTAGCTTACAAAAGAACAAAGATTGTAGTAGCATCCTGTTATTTGCTGTGGTCTTTCTTGAGTTGTTTTATTTATATAGAGCACTCTTATTTTAGAACCATATCATGATCTGTTCCAAGAATTCAAGTTCTTTTATCACCCATAACTTGTTTTCTAAAGCTTGCTGTCACACTCAAACATGGCTTTCCAGTTAAAAATCATCACCGAACTTCCTCTTATTATTACTCTTCCTGTTGTGAGTGTTTGTAAGGTGTTGCAGCAACTCGCGTCTGCCATCACTGTAGTGCAAGGAGAGTTCATTTTATAAAAGCATTTATTGAACAATACAAGAGTTACAACTCAATCTATGATTTTCTCTCTGAAATTCTATCCTTATCTGGTATAACAGGGTAGAAAGGTAGGCTGAAAAATGATCTTCAATCTTGATCTGCAGTAGGTCAATTATATCGAACTTTTGTATGAATTCATTAAGTTATATGGAGTTAATTTATGTTAGGCTGCTGTATTAATCTTCAATGTCACCAGGAATCAGGATAATGTTATTAGCATGACTTTTGTCCTGATGAATGCTATTTTGAACGTTTTAAAGCCCTCTCTTGCATACAATTTAGAAGGCTTATGACTTCCAGGCCAGTTTGCAAGATGTAGATAAGTAGCGTATCAATTGACCTGTCCTCTCTGAATTGTTCAAAACGTACTTCAATGAAGAGGCACTGTGCGGTTTGTGTAACTTAAAAGATCCTTTTTATAAGGTTGACATACAATATATAGAATTCCTCACATTACAAGAAAATTTTAAATCACACATCACAAGTGGTTGTAATCTTCACTACATGTAACATTCACATAATAAACATATTGTGAATAAATGCAATATCTATATTTTTCTAACCCATTGACATTTGCACAACTGAAAAATAAAATAGCAGTACTTCAAGGTTCTGCGCCCCCATCATCTATATTCTCGTTCTCCTCGTCCTGCAACATGTCCATTAGCATACTTATCTGGTTTTCCAGCATTTTGTTTTGCCTCTCTACATCTGCTCGTTTGCTTCGTTCTTCCAAAAGCTGGATTTGCAAATGTTCCAAGCACCGAGAATCTTCTTCGAGTTGTTCGTTTAGTCCATCAATCTCCCTGTCCTGTAATATTTAAAGTTTCAGTTTATGTAATATTTTGGATGCATGCATTGAGACAACTTGTCTTACTTTCTTAAAAGAACTGCATTGTGAGAACATTGTTAGTTCAGAGCATATATTCTTCCTCAGACACACATACATCCGCATCCTAATATATATGTTAGAGTGTTAGTGTTGAGAGAAACACCTTTCTGTTCATTTCCTGTACAGCATTGTATACGGTTATTTTATTTGTTTAAATTACCCTGATAATCATTAAAGTGCTGAACAATATTTAGACCAAAAATTCTCTTATTGCCAACTGAGATTTGAAAACTTCGATAAGTTATACTCTTACAAGCATGTATGATTGCATTTGTATGGATTGCATCTGAAATTGAGCTTAATGATATCGCTGTTTATTATTGTAGGAACATTTTGCCATGGATGAAGAAAATGGTAACACAACGCCAAATTCTACTAAAGTATCCAAGAAAAGGATTAGAGGTCCAACATTGTGCAAAAAATTGAAGAAAAGAATTGCAAAGCAGAATTTGGATTGTTCAGTTTCTTTCAACGAGTTTGGTCGACCAACGGGAGATATGCTCAAAGATTTCAGGAATTATCTAGGATCAGTGGTTCGATGCCAGGTTGATATAAATATCGAAAGATGGGATCAAGTTAACCAAGGGTTAAAAGATGCAATTTGGGATGATGTCAAGGTAAGCATTGCAAAAGCAGCATTCATTTTTGTTTGTGTTATTATAGTGTCTACCATCTGCTGATCTATTTCCATTATTTTCAGAATCGTTGGAAATTTGATGATTCAAAAAAAAAACATGTGCTAGAAAGAGCAGGGAAGCAATGGAGGGATTTTAAAGGTAAGTTGACAAAAATCTTTTTTCGCAAGGGGAAGGATCCATGTGAACGTTATCCTTACCTCAGCCAAGAGCAATGGGAAATATTCACAAAGAGACGCCAAACTAATGAGTTTGAGGTAAGGCAATTCTGAAGGCAATTCTGTCTTATTTTCTTTGACATTTCTACACAAGCCCTCATATGTCAAAATCTGACTATTTTCGCAATCTTTATTTGTAAACAGGCAATAAGTATCAAAGCGCAAGAAAGTCAGAAACATAATGACAAAGTACATTTTCTAGGACAAAGTGGATATGATGGTAAAAAACCCTTCTGGACTGTTGATGATCCCCTCGCTACATTGGATTCTTCTGAATCCATTAATCCATCAATGTTATCAAGTGATCGTACCGGACGCAGTTTTGATTATATTAGAGCACGAGCAAAAAAAAAAGGGCGGAGGTTATTATTTCCCCAATGAACAAACTAAAAAGGTGGCTGAGAAAATGGTAAAATCCTTGATCTTTCTTATTCTAAATCCCAATGGTAAAATCCTTGTTTTCTGATATTTTGTCATTTTTATCGTTATTGTAAAACTGCGTCTGGGGTCTCTTTTATAGTTTATAGTTTATAAAGGTTCTCCAAGTTCAGAATTTTGTTTTTCAGTACAGCAATATATTAAAGAAAGTTTACTACCAGTAGGCAGTAGTACCATAAGCAAAAGCCAAATGCAGGCCTAAATAGCAGGTATTAGACAAAACTCAATATAGCAGACCCATATTGACCTCAAGCAGACCCTCAAATCAATTAAATAAAACTTCCCTACACTTCTTGTATCTGCAGTTCTCATTATAAATGCATTTCCTTATACTCTTATATGTATGGAAAAATAATATGAGTGGAAAGCTTTTGTATATAGTGAACTTAAGCGAAGGAGATTTGGTTTTGGATTAGAATTTTATCTTTAATCATTGTGCCAATGGATATTGTACTGGCTATCGGCTGTCATCAATGGCCGTGGTTTACTTTTAATGGAACAAGGTTATAACAGCTCCGATTTAAACTTAATTAGCTTATGTACCATCATCTGACCTATGAATTATCGGAGCTGAAGCAAGAATTTTCTTGATGGATTCCTGTGCGGATAAAGTCATCTCTTTGGTTTGACCTGAACTGATAATTGAATGTTCCAATGTGGTAGACTACCAAAAGTAGATATATAGTTAGCTGAGTTTTAGTACTCTCTCTACTAAATTTGGCTATGCTGTAGTCCAACAGTCTAAACTTATCAAGTATCAGTATTTTTTTCATGATATAATAGACATGCCTTATAAATCCTGTTAACTTAATGAGGGTTAAATGGCTTGTTGCTTCATTCTGTTGATTGTACGTGACCATGTGCATAGTTCATTCTGTCATCAAATATATGTGTACTTTGAAATATTATACAAGATTTTTACTTACATTCCAAACTTTGATTCTAAACTATAAACTTTGATTCTGTCATGCATGCAAATTTAGTTTTAACCTTTTTCTATCCCTGTCATTCTGAACAGGGAGAGTTGCATTCACAACTTGTAGATGGCTTGTGGACTCCAGAAGGTCAGGATGACATATTGTCACGTGCCTTGGGTCGTAAGGAGCATGGAGGGCGTGTTAGAGGGGTTGGGGGGAGTTAAAATTAAAGAAGCATTTGGATCGACAAGCAAACATAGTGGGGTGATATCGGTGGATCAGTTTGCTACAATCACGCAAGAAATTACCAAGAAAGTTCAGAAAGAGTGCGAGGACAGGATGAACCAAATGATGAATTCAAAACTAGAAGGCATCTTCAATCACTTGAAGCATATAGGTGTGTCATTGCCAGATGGTAATTTTGTGAATGAAATTGGAACCCCGCAAACTCTTCGAAGTAGCTGCCAGTCTGTGGATCGACATGATCATTTGTCGAGTCTCAAGGTACTACGATACAAATATCTGCAACTGTTATGATTTTCTGCATTGCAACTGTAATTTTTATATGAAATTTTCGGATACTTTGAAAACCTCTCCCAGACAGGAGACAACCGGCCTAAAAACCAGGCATGTTGAGCTTGTCTCTAAAAAGAAATTTAGATGTAGTAATTGCTAACAGTTATATACAACAGGGACCTACATTCTCTACCCTGCAATTGTTTCACCTGCACCTGCACTGAATCCTGCCCAAATTTATATGGAATTTTTAATCCTGCCCAAATTCTGAACACACAAAAAAAGGCTCATCACTGAATCCTGAACACTAAAAGAAGAGTGCAGCTAGTCTATTAAAAAAAAAGATAATGTCCACTTATTCGTTTTTTTTTTGCTAAATATATGTCCACTTCTATTTAAAAATTAACAGATCTATTCGGACTTTTGCATTACTGTCATGTTCCTAATTTATTGGTTGCATACAGGGCAAGAAATGCACTGCATACCCTGCTGTGAAACTTAATGTGGTCTTGGCTGGTGCATACAAGCCATTGTTTGTTTACATTTTATGCAGTAAATTTATATACTAATTCTGTTTTGTATACTGATAATGCAGGGTCCGGCCCCATGTCATCTTTGGGTGGTAGATGAGCAGAAAGGAAGAGTCATCGTGGCGAGGGGGACTTTTTTTCCGGCAAACAGTCAGAGTGAAAATATGGTCCATAATAATCCGATTTCTTCTCATAATGTAAGAGTGTCAATTGATGATGTTGGACATGAATATCAGCTTACTCCACTTCCGGTGCCATGTGACGAACTTGAGACGGTAGGAAGTGCAGCGGGTAGTTTTGTCCAATGGCCAAAGGACCTTGTGACGTTGGGACAGGTATATTTTTTGACATTTGAAGTGTTGAAATTTTTTTCTCATATATTTGCAATATATCATGTGGCTAGTCATGTTTGATCAGGATCCTCCCTTGGAGACCACTCCAGAAAAGGAGACCACTCCAAAAAAGGTTATTAGGCTACCTAAAATAGTTGAAAGCAAAGGTTCGGCGACTCCTATCAATAAAACACCACCGCTGGCATTACATGGTGATGCTGCAAACTCAAGTGAGCATTGCCGATCTTTACGTTACTTGCTTAAAAAGAGGACCTCTGCTCAAAAAGATGTGGTATTCAAGTTTGAAGAAATTGGAGAGCAACCTATATATGTACCCCCTGTAGATGTTGATGAGTTTTTAAGAATGGCTTGTTTAAGTGCATCGATTTTAGAAATTTTTATCAAGTAAGACAGGTCTTTTTTGCTCAATTGACTTTAAAATCATCCAATATATACGTGTTTATTGTGACAAGTTAATTTTGTAGGTATGTTGAGACACTATGTAGTGAGTTGAATGAAGAAAGATTTGCATTCATGTTGCCATCTAGATTGGCAATATCGAATAAGCGTGACTACAAACGTAGCCAAGAAGCATGCGATTACTTGGAAAAAAAATTGATTGCCAATAAAGAGAGGCATTTCATTCTAGCTCCTTATGTCCAAGAGTAAGAACGAACTAAAATTTAGTTGTACATACTACTATATACCACACGTGCATATTTTAACTGAATTTAATAGCAATGTATATACTGTATAATATAGTGTATATATGTGTTTTTGTTGTAGCAACCACTGGATGTTGCTCCTTTTCAGTCTCAAAGAAAGTATTATTTATGTGTTTGATTCTTTGAAAAGAGCAAGGGATATACGCTTGAAGACACCCGTGCAAACGTAAGTTAAATATGAATTTACATTTAACATAGTCCGCCTTTGTTAGAGATGTGAAATGTGACGTATACTTATTTCACAGTGCATTTAAATTATACACATCAGAAGGTGGATTGAGGAATAACAGAAAAGAATTCCTCTTTTTTCACGACGAGATTCAGGTATAACCTACTTGAAATATACATTTAAATTCGTCAGTTGCTATATTTTTTTACTTAATATATTTGTTGGCTTTTTCGTAGTGTCCTCAACAACAAGGATGTACGGAGTGTGGTTTTTTTGTTATGAGGTACATACATGACATAATCATGCATTCTCAGAAAAAAACAGATGTGGATTGGAAAGTGGTAAGAGACAAAACTAGTTAGCATTGTTTTACAACTATTGGATTAAAGATTTTTTAAAAATATGTAATCTTCTATATTTTGAAGGTTCTTGGTTCAAGAAGCTATACGAATAAGGAAATCAATGACATACGAGAGCTCTGGGCAAAATATTTTATCCGAGAATGTCTATAATCAGGTACTGAAATATTTTATAATATTTGACTTGTTCTATAGCTTAAAATTCCAACTGATTACTTTAATTACAGAGTCAATATTTGTAGAGAAATGCTACCAACAGTTTTTTGATAGAGCAAGTGCCTTGTGTTTGTAGATAATTGAATGTTAAAAGTGATGCAAGCATGTCGCTTTTGAGTCCCGATCTATATACAAAAACTGCAACTACTTTTGCTCTTCCTTTGCAACTTAGCTTTGCAACTTCTGTTCTTTCTTTCAGGGATTGGTCAAGCATGGAAACCTTGTTTGAGGCGGATAGAATTCTGGAAGTCGATAATGGAATTGGCGAGAGCATATAAACTTGAACTTTGTAGTTATGGCATGTAAAACTTGAACTTTGTAGTTATGGCATGTAAACTTGATTGGAATTTTTTAGTATTTTGAACATTAATGCACTTTTTTTATTCCAATTGTATACTTTAATTTAAATTTTAATCAAATTTGTGTTGTAATTTATATTTTCTAATAGTTCAGGTTAAATTTGTGTTATAGTTGCTGTGTGTTTAGTTTAAAAAAAAGCAGGTTTAAAAAAATAGATTTAAAATGAAAATATTGAAAAATCAGTTTTTTTAACTTATAGCGTCGGTTGTTTACAATGGCGACGCTATAGATAGGAGTAAAAAGCGTCGGCTGTTTACAATGGCGACGCTATAGATAGGAATATAAAGCGTCGGTTGTTTACAATGGCGACGCTATAGATAGGATTAAAAGCGTCGGTTGTTTAGATAGGCGACGCTATAGATAAGAATAAAAAGCTTATGCACAAACGCATTAGCGTCGCCTTTAACTAACCGACGCTATAGACAGAGACTTAAAGCGTCGGTTAAGAGGTTTTTTGCGATGGATTTTTAACCGACGGAAATGATTTTTAGCGACGGCAGTTTGACCGACGCTATAGGTGCACACCTATTGCGTCGCTGACATGTACTATGCCATTTAACCGACGCAATAGGTCATTTTGACCGACGCAATAGGTCCACTCTGTACTAGTGCCTTGCTGTAAAGACATCTGACAGTTCCTTTAGTTGTGTCACTCAAGCTGGCTTCATATATGTTACCTTGTCTCTGACCAGTCAGAACAATGTCTCCATTCTTCATATTCAAGATTTTGCATCCCTTATTGTCAAAGATTGATTGGTAACTCTTATCACCCAGTTGACTTATGCTTAAAAGTGTATGTTTCAAGCCTTCAACCAATGCTACATTTTCTATGATGACATTCCCCAAAATAATTGAGCCATATCCCAGAGTTTCTCCTTTGTTGCCATCTCCAAAGGATATTACTGGGCCATCTTTCCTCTCAAACTTTGTAAGCAGGGACTTCTTTCCAGTCATATGTCCAGAGCATCCACTGTCCAAGATAATTGAATGCTTCTTTCCAATGTCCTTAACAGAAGATGAAGAAGTTTTCTTTGGAGATCCAGGCTTGTCTGAAGCACTTGCCATCAATACAATGTTGTCATAATCCAATTCATCTTCAGAATCACTGGAGTCTGCCCAATCCTTCTGTGTGACCATGAGTGCATTACCCTTTCCTGAGTTCCTAGGCTTCTTGCACTCACTAGCAAAGTGTCCAAGCTCACTGCAGTTAAAGCACTTGATCTTGGCTTTATCAAGCTTGATAATTGTACTCTTGCCTTTGTCATTCTTCTTTTCCTCTTTCTTCTGAAAAGTGCCTTTGCTAAATCTTCTCCTGTTGAATCTTCCTTTCGTGAAAGCTTTAGCAAACATAGCAAAGAGTTATTGCATCTCTGATTCAGAATCATTATCTTCAGAGTCTATATCTGTAGTCTCTTACTCAGAACTTTCTTTGCTCTTTTTCTTCCTCAAGTCTCTTTCAATAGATTCAGACTTTTCTTCTGGAAGCTTATTTGATTCAGACTGAGCAGTGGGTGCAACAGTTTTCATCTTTCCTTCACTCCTGCTCTTTTTCTGATGTATGTCAAGTTCATAAGCTCTCAATTTTCCATAAACTGCTTCTAATGATATCTCATCAAGATCATTAGCTTCCTCAATTGCAGATATCTTCTCGTTGTAGAAATCAGGAAGAGCTTTCATGAACTTCGTATTCATATCCTCCAAGTCATAATATTTACCATGCATGGCCATCTCATTGATGATTTTAGTAAACCTATCAAAGGTGTAAGTAAGTGACTCACCAGACTTGGATTCAAAGTACTCATACTGTTGTATGAGAAGTGTCCTCATATTCTTCCTGACAGGTTTCGTTCCTTCACAGTGAACCTTTAGATTGTCCCATATCTCCTTAGCAGTTTTACACGAGAGAACATAGTTAGTGAGAACAGAATCAAGACTGTTGAATAATATGTTTCTCACTTTAGTTTTTATAAGAACGTTCTCCTTTTCCTTATCTGTCCATTCAGATTTAGGCTTCTCTGCTGTATGTTCTGGAACAACTTTTCCTTCGACAGTTGCTTGAGGAACAAGCCTTGTTGGAACAAAAGGCCCATCTCTGATTCTGTCAAGATAATCAGGATTTGTTGCTTCCAAGTGATGCAACATCTTCACTTCCCATAGAGTATATTCGTTTCTCTTGAGCATAGGGATCTTAGTATTACCATCCTTGTAACCAGACATGATTGCAGATCTTTATGATTATTCGAAATCAACCTGCTCTGATACCAATTGTTAACTCGAATAACTTGTAGAAGGGGGGTTGAATACAAGTTATATAATCGTGTCTGATTTTTGCTTGATTATATGAACAAGAATAAATGAATGAATCAAACTTTGTTTGTATTAAGATAATCAAATACAAACTCTACCAAAGGTGTACAATACCTTTAGCAGCTGCTGACAATATAAATCTCTCTCTCTGTTTGTTTCAAACTCTCGAATACAAATCTTACGAACTCACTTGCTCACTTACGCACGCTATTTACAATGATATAGAGAGAGTATTTATAATGCTACCTATCAACTAATAACAGAATTATAATCTATATATGACAATGTTCTGTCGTCCAGTTGATAGTTTCCATCAATAGAGAATTCGTTTCCTCCACGATATCTTCTTGCTTGTTTTCCAAAACAAAGATCCTGTTTTATAGCACTTGCCAGTTTCTGTAGCATCCATAATGACATCATCAGTAACACGACTGACATCATCAGTAACACGACTGACATCAGGATTTCCCATTGCATCAAGATCTGATTATCCCATCTGTATTTGATCAGGATCTGACTTAATGTATCAGGATCTGCTCCTCTATTCCTGACATGTAGTCTCTGACGCACTGTTCCTGACTAAATTCTACATATCACTGTTTAACACATATATCCTAAACAAAGTGCTAAATCCTTTATAAGATCAGGATATACAAGAAGTATTAGCAAAATTCTATTGTTAACATCACAACTTATGAATTATTCCTAACAACAGATGTGACGGAGAATTAGCAAAAATCTGTCGCAAAGTCAATTAATGACAGAAAATATGGCTTCCGTCGCAATGTACTTTACGACACCAAGTTTACGACACCAAGGGGGGATTAGACTATAATGAGGAAAAGATAGCTCTGGTAGCTTATTTTGGTATTTATTATAAACTTATGCCGATTATCTTTTGTAATTTTGGGATGATGGATTTCAATTATGATATGTATTGCTTTTGTTGCGAAGGTAGTAACGTGGTTGTAGTTCATGTAATCGGTTTAGAATAGACCAATGTAGTGGTTTTTTAGTATTTCATAAAACTGTAATAGATCATTTTGTTGTTGTTTTGACAAGTTTATATATATTATAGTAGTTATTTGTGGTGAATGAATATATTTATTTTTCTAGTTTGTTGATATATTAAAACTGTGTAGATTTGATATATTTTGCTGGCAGGGATAATTTATACAAATGTTGCCATGTGTAGTGACCAGAAATTTCAGAAATTATTATGATGATTGTGATAGATGGTTCCGTCACAATTTATATTTATGACTGTTAATTCCGTCACAATTTGTGACAAGTAATTTCGTCATAATATATATTTGTGACGGAAGATTCTGTCATAATTTGTGACGGATTATCTGTCACAAAAACTCAAGTGGGTCCACTGTAACTTTGCGACGGAATAAGAATTTGTGACGGAATAATGAACTTACGACGAGGCAATTGTGACGGAATTCTTCCGTCGTAAATTAAGGGGATTGCGACGGATTCTGTGTTATAATTTCGTCGCAAGTATCCCTGTTTTCTTGTAGTGGTTGGAGTGAAAAAATAATTTTGCATCTTAACTAACTAAGAATCATTTTAATAATATTATTTACGAGAAGGATGCTAAGTAATTGTTGGAGTTGCTCTAATAGCATTATTTATCTGTAATATTTTTCGTTTTTACTAAATACATCTGTAATTTTTTCTTACAATTAAACTTCTACAGAGCTCCCTCCATCATGGGCTGTGGCCTGTGGGCAGGTATATTTTGGTGGCAATTATTTTAAACGATCCCGTGCAGATATTCAGATGCCTAAAGCAAAATTCTTAAAAAGGCTGTAAAGTGTAAGATTATCGTAGGCCACTACTTTCTGTATATATTAATGGAGGCATCTAATTTATAAATACTGCACTTTATTCATTTTATATGACAATATAAATAATAAAATACTGTCGATATAAACTAAGTGCATCACGTTGTTTCTAGAAAAGCTTGTTTTCTAGTGCTTCTCAAAGGTAAATCAAGCATGCAACTATATCACAATCATATTTAATCTGATATATACACATCTCAATCAGAATTAATTTAAATTTAAGAAAGCTGTATGCCACTAGTTAAATATTGATTTAATAGCTAACCACAGATTTCTAATGATGCAAATTCAATGTATTTTGAGTAATCTCTTGTACTGTAATGATCCACAATAGTCAATACAGCCAAACAATATACTGTTTATGAATATAAAATACTGGTAAGGAAATAATGAAATATAGCTCAATCTTGGATCAAAGTTCTTGTTTGTACTTTTTCCTGAAATAGTGGCAATTGTCACCACACACAATGGCTAATATCTTGCGCGTGAAATAATTAGAAATAACTTTATACGTAAAATGGAGACATGGAGTGATCTCTTTTGTTGTACACAAAATTTGAAATATGGAAACTTTGAAAGGTAAGCAAGGTAACTATGTTAATTTAGTGAAAAGCTTTAACCCATAGTTTACTAGTATAAGATGTCAAAATAATTCGACTGGATGGATACTCGAATTAAAATTTAAAATTTTGAATTTATCTAATATAAATTTTTGGATTTGGATTTATGTTTATTTTTTAAATTAGAAAAAATTTGAATTTGGACTTCATTGTACTGAATCGATATCCAATCCCAAATCCGATCCAAACCCAAAAAATCCGATAAAACCCCGATATATAAATAATATAATATATATATTTTGTTTATAATGACCTGGAAATATAATCTATATTTCATTATCAGTAAAAAGTCGATAATGTTCATATGTTGAGGAAGACATATTTTTTAACTTCATATCTTATTTAATATATTTAAGATATACTTTTATTTGCTTTGCCTAAATATTCATTTGTATTGGCATGTGAAATGTTATTTTGTTATTATATCTTTGATTTCATTTTGTATCTCAATCTGTGCAATGTATTATATTAATTTATTAATTTAACTTAATAACTTAAATTTTAAAAAAAACTTAGCTTACTCAGTTATAATACCACTCAAAGTACAAGCAAGAGTCGAACCCCTGACCTCCTTCAAAGGAGACCAGTGGCTCAACCACTGCACCAACATGTTGTTGCCTAATAACTTAAATTTTAACTACTATATAAATATGATCAATGTTGTGACTGTTGTCTACAGGTACTAACTTGATGATTGCATTATATTTCATTTTGAATACAAAAAACAAAATCTTTGAATTTGAATTTGGATATTGAGATTTGTATATGAATTTCGATTTAATTTTTAAATTTAAAAATATTCAGATTTGTATTTCAGGAAATTTGCAGTAACCCCATCTCTTGCCATCCCAATTTACTAGTGCAATAAATAAAATATAGCCCTGTTTAATGTTAGGATTTTTTTTATAGGTAATTAATCCATTAATAAATGTTCATATCGGATCTACAAAAATAATTAATACTGAATAAACAAATAATAAAAATAGATTAAATTAATTTTTTTTTCACATGAGTTACGATTGTTGAACTGAAATTCACAATCTTTTCGGAAAGACATTTTAACAATCTATTGTAATTGTGAAAAATATATATCTCTAATTTCTCAATAGGTATTTAGTTATTTTAGTTATTTTGATAATTAATGGATTAATTAGATATTTTATGAAATTGTTTGATACATATCTATTTAAATTAGTTAGGTCTATTTTAACTAGACACATAACCCTTTAATTAAAAAAATTCATTAAATAGATTTTCAGTATTAGTTGATTGAATTTAAATCACTATTTCAACTCGCTTATCACTAATATTAAAATATTCATCTAACCAAATTTTTAATTTAGTTTGATTCTTCAATATTTTTCCTTAAACCTTTAATTTTCAAATACGATCATACATTATGAATTTGATCTCGCCGTTTAATTAAAATTTATTTTGTGACTCACACATATAAGTAGTATGTAGTATAAAGTGTCCAAATATTGAGATAATATGAAAAGCGATAGTGAAATGTTGAAGAATATATGAGGGGCTCGTGTAAAATTGAAATAGTGCACTAAAGAACGAATTGGATCCATCGATTAATTAGAAGAGTAAATTATAGAACTGTAATCTCATAGGTCGCAACTGAGGGTGAAATAAATTAGAAGGGGGTTGAATAGCTTATTACTTTTTAAAAATTAGAGTTTGGCGTTTTAAAAATTTCTTTCTCCTTTTAAAATTAATTACTTATAAAACAAGTAATATAAAATGTGGAAAATAAAGGAGAGAAAAATAAAGAGTACCACACGATTGATTTATCCTGGTTTGCGATGCTGCAATCGCCTAACGGATTCGAACACCCCTACTCCAGTCCCCGAGCTCCTCCCGAACTCGAGATTTCTTCCACTATAAGTAAAATACTCCTTATAGTAGGCGGAGAAACCTTTACAACCACTATGTATTTATCTTAGAGCCTAACTACCCGTTAACTCTTCAAAATACTATAGCTACCACTTGCAAGATTATCTTGGAGCGTAACTCCCCGCTATCTCCTCAAATGCAATGCAAGAAAACCCCTTACGAGTTTATCTTGGAGCGTAACTCCCCGTCACCTCCTCACAACCACGTAAGTAAATCCTTTGCGTAGACTTAGTATCTACACCCTTTAACGATTTTGTATCTTAGGTCTTAGATCTTGGGTCTTTTCTCCTCCTCACGATGCAAAAACACCCAACTCCCCGTCGGCGTGTCTAAGACTTGGGTCTTAGAGCGAGAATCATCTCACTTTACTTCACCTCACGTCAAAGGATATAATACAAGTCCTACGACTTAAATCCCTTTTAATTGACGGTTAAAAGTGTGTTATACATATACATGGCCACGGTTCGTGAACCGCCAGTTCCGGTTCGTGAACCGCCGGTTCCGGTTTGTAAAAATCTTGAACCGGAACCTAAACCTTAACAGGATATAAACCGCCGTTTCCGGTTCAGACGGTTCAGGTTCAGGATTTGACCCGGTTTTGACCCGGTTCAAGACCCGGTTCCGGTTCCGGTTTGAACCTTATATATACATTATACTTGATACGTTTTTCTTTCGAAATACGATAAGTTTTTCTGAATTTGGATGGAATGAATTATAATTTAGAATTATTGTAATGCTAAGTAATTTTTTAAAATTTGTAAGATGCAAACCGTTTTAAAAGTTCAAGGATATAATAGTTTCACTTTTATTAAGTGGTACTTTCACGTACAACAAACAATAAAATTTATTACAATAATTTTTTTTATTAAAACATTAGTAAATATATTACAATAAATTTTAAATGTTTTACAAGAATACAACAAACAATAAAATTTATTACAATAATTTTTATAATCTATACTACATTAATACATAGCCAGTCATTACTAACGGTTAACCACCGGTTCGAACCGCCGGTTCACCGGTTTCAATACACACAAACCTGAACCTGAACCTTTAAAATAAATAAACCGGCGGTTTAGGGCCGGTTCCGGTTCGGGCCGGTTTTGACCGGTTTTGACCCGGTCTGGTCCGGTTCGATTTTCCGGTTCCGGTTCCGGTTTGGCCATGTATAGTTATACAACACAAGGTTGAGTTAGAGCAAGTTGTAAATATTTCGTAAAATATTAAACAAGCAACTAAACTTGAAGGATACAAGTGTTTACACTTGTAAGTGGCTTTAATATAGCCTAGGCCAAGATAGGGCCGAATATAAATATATAAAGCTCATCGAAGCGAGGGACGCTATTACGCGTTAAATTAAACACCACACAACACATAAACACAACTCACACGTACGGAAATGTAACTCGCTTATCTATAGGATAAAACGAGGACCGATATTATGCGTTAAACTAGTGCGAGAAAATAAACATGTAAGTAGTCGGGAGAAGTCACACAAGGGACTTATCACACAACTAATGCAAGACAATAAATTAAACGTGGATGCAGCAATATGCACTATGCAAATGAAACCTTCAGTAGAATATAAATCAAGCAAGGGCCGAATGGTTTTGAACTTAGTTTCGGTTAAGAAACAAGTTCGGTTATCCTTGGTTAAGTCCTTAAAGAAATAATACAAATAAGATGCAAGGGACTTGTATAACCAACACTAAAAGAAGATCTCTTTTGATATAAGATGAACTAAGTTTAAACCACTTAAGGTAGAAACTAGTTTATGCAAGTTAAGCACAAATCAAAAGATACTTTTTTGCCTTATAACCAAGTATAGATCAAGCGGTTGCTAAGGTCTTCAAGAGGGCTTAATAAGTTCTTAAAAGAACCTCCTTTTGGTAGCTTACAAATCGTCTACACACTACACGAATTACTTCAAGAACAAGTGTGTAAGGTAACAAATGTAAGACTACTTAGGCACAAGTATATATTCAAAAGATTTAAACACTTAGTAGCCGAATATATAGCTTGAACAAACCCACTAACTAGCTTATGACTCTTGACCTTACAAAGGCTCAAGCTCCTCTTTAAATTAAGAGAGAACTACAAGAGATACGAGCTAGTTTGTAGCCTAAAAACACTACTAAGATTAGCCGAAATGAGCACCAAAAGAAATAGAATCAAGATGTGTAGAAGGGTGACTCAAATGCTCAAGCAAGAACACTTACAAGGCTGTTTAAAAACGTTCAAGAGGCTGCCTTAAAATGTGTTTGCTATGTGTTCCAAGATGAGCAAAAACAAGAGCCAAAACACCACTAAAACAAGGCCAAATGAGCATCAAAGAAAGATATATTCAAGGAGGATAAATTGGTGACTCAAATCTACATTAAAGAGCACTTGGGGACTGCTTAAAACGTGAAAGAGGCTGCCCCAAAAAGAAGTTGGCCGAATGGTGTTTAGAGTGTAAGAAATGGAGCAAAAACAAAGCTTAAAAGAAGTTAAAAGATGAAGGAGCAAAGCTTTGTTATCCAAATCTTTTTGAAGGTTCTTCGCTACTTGATATTGCTGTGTTTTTAGAGAGAAAAGAGCAGCAATTCTTTGGCACAAGAAGGCTTGAAGAAATGAATTGTAAGATACCAGATTATTTTAGAATTTATTATTATTATTTTATTAATTATTATGTTAATTAGTAATTAAAGAATAGAATTGGATTTTGGAATATCGTTGTGGAATTCAACGATATTTAGTATTGAGTTTATATGAGTATATATTGAGTTGTGTGTGCCAATGTGTGCCCAGTATTTTATTGGTATTTTTAGTGATTTAAAAATATTTAAATTAAGTATTATTGATCTTCAAAAATCTTTATTTAATTATCGGAGGGCTTAAAAAAATCATGAAATCTTTTGTAAAATTATCTTTATATATTTATTGAGTTTTTAAAATTGTTGGGTGGATTAATTTGTGTGGTCGAGTATTTTAAAATTATTTTAAGAGTTTTATTGTATTTAAAAGGATCGTTATTTGTAAAATTCATATTTAATTCATTTTTTATCCGAAAAATATTTTGAAAATATGTGCATGCTCGTAATTTTATATTCTTTATTTTTAAAAATGAAAAGTGTAATCTTCCGAAGGTTTTATTTAATTGTGATTTATAGGAGTCGTTTATTAGCATTTTAAATTGGGCCGGAATGAGTGAATAGTGGTATATTCGTTATTGGGCCAAGCCCAATAGAAAAAAAAATAAGACAGACAGAACATTCGAGAGAAGTCAGGAGAAAAAAAAATTAGAAGAGAAGAAAAGAGATTGGAGAAGAAGAAGAAGGGAGATTGGGGGGATTGGAATTGAGTATATATATATATATGTGTGTGTGTGTGTGTGTGTGTGTGTATACGCGTGAGTATGTGTGTGGGGGCTGGGAGAAGGATGGCGAGCGAAGTTGAAGACCACCGCGGCGGCAGCCATGGTCGACGGTGGTGGATGGAATGGTTGGAGGTGCTAGCGCGGCTGTGGAGCTGCGTTGTGGTCATGGCAGCAGCTGGGCAAGGAAGAAGAAGAGAGAGAGAGAGAGAGAGAGAGAGAGAGAGAGAGAGAGAGAGAGAGAGAGAGAGAGAGAGAGAGAGAGAGGGAGAGAGAGAGAGAGAGAGAGAGATGGAGGAGATGGATTTCCGACGAATCGAACCGGAATCGGGAATGGTATAATCTCGTGTTACCTATTTAATTTTTCGTAGTTAATTAGTTTCAAATTATGCAAATATTGTGGTGATTTAATTGTGATTTATTATGTAGTTGTTGTAATTTAATTAGTTTAAATTGCAATATCATTGTTATAATTTCGTGATTCATTCGGAGAATATAGTTATTTAGTATCGTGGTGGTTCAGTATAATTGTCGGGATTATTTTATGGTCTCGTTAATGTTCGAGTTTAATGATGATTGATGGTTAATTATGAGTCCGATTAAGTATTCGGATTTGGTAATTATTAAATTGTGAATTGCTAGTCGTTAATTGTAATTGTGGTATAAATTGTGAGACCGAATAAGTGTTCGGTTTAGTGATTGTTAATTGCTAATGGTGATGTTGGTATTAATTGTGAGTTCGATTAAATGTTCAGGTTAGTAATGGCAAATTGTTAAATGTTAATTGCTAATTGGTAATTGTTAATTTTCGATTGTAATTGTTATTTTCTAAATGCTAATTGTTATTGTCAGATAAGGTATAGTTATAAGAGTTGGCTAAGCTGTAAATGTCTATGCGCTAAATGGTATAAGTCGAGTCGTAGTAATTGTTCGAAGTCATATTTGTCAACTACGTGGTGTTGGCTTAAATGTTGATAAACTTAGTTTACTTTCCTTAAGTGTTAAGGTGCCGCATGTCTGGGCGGATACTTTTCCTTATGTGCTAGGTGCCGCATGTCTGGGCGGGTACTTTTCTTACTTGTTTACTTTTATGTTGCTGCATGTTAAGGTAGCTTTATTTTTGCAAAAACAGGGGTGAATTGTATTTGAGGGGCTGTGCCCATAGTCCGATAAACGAATACTTCATGCCGAAATTTTCTGAAAATCCCCTGTATTTAAAGTTATTTAAATTATTTGATTTAAGGATTTAAAGGCATGTATGTGTATGAGTGATTAAGTACATATGTGATGATTAATGAGGTGTGGGTATATATATTTATGTATGTATTGCTTTGCGAGTTGTAAGTAATTATTTATCGATTGGGTTGTTTATGTACTAAATAGTACTTTACTATTATTTCGAGTATAATTATGGATTCGATATGGACCCAGCGAGCGTGTTGACGAGACGATTGAAGGAAATGAATGTGTGATCGAGTACAGACCGAAGTATAGTAAGTAGGGAATCGACGCATTGGAATCGAGGCAAGTGTACTAACCCTCGCTTATCGTTCAAGCGAGATAAATATGTTTCTATTCAATATAAGTATTCCCTTCAAATCCGTATTGCTAGTATCCTCTCCTTCAAATTATTGATAAGGATGTATTTTATTTATATATCATGTGGAAAGTAGAATTTCAGTTTTATTGCCAGTATTATTCTTTCTTAAGTATTGTCAGTAATATTCTGTTAAAGTTTTTGCTGGTATTGCATTCTTATTCCTTGTTTGAGTATAATGTTCTTAATGTATATGGTTTCCCTGAGATTAATTGTTAGTAAAGTAGTTTAATGGAATTGGAAGAATTTTATAAAAATGTGGACCAGCTTCGTGGTCAGAGTAGTAAAGGCCAATGTCAATAAGTGCCTAGTGAGGGATCCCAGAGTATTGTTTTTAGCTGGACTTTACGTGGCTGATCACCCGTAATGTCCAGAGTATGATGAAAACTCCAATTCTATTAAATGTTGTTTTTATGCATATATATTCTTACGATAGAATGTTTAAGTTAAAGTACATTTTCATTTCGAAGTATGTTGGATATAAAGTTATGATTTGAGTTAAAAGTTATGATTTGAGTTAATAAATACTGTTAGTATAAAAATGGAAAGTTATTATACTAGTGTTTTGAATGGTGAAAACTAATTCACGGTTATTATGGTCGCTGTGGCATTTGTTGCGCAGTGATAGTAAAGACCGAGAATGAATTGAGATTTCTTATTTATTCAAACTCATGATTGTCAGGCCGGTTAGGCAGCTAAGTGTGCAAACGCTTAGTGACATGAATGAAATTTGAGTAACTGAGAATTTCTTGGAGATTTTGTTAAAGCGATAGTTAAAGTATTTTGCAAGTATTAAAAGTATTGAATCTAGTATTACAAACCTTATCAGTTATTAAATTATGATTTTGAGTTATAAATATTTTAAATGATATTAATCTTATGTTAAAGTTAAGAATCCATATTTCAATTATAGTATTGATTATAAATTGGTGAGCATTCCTTCGCTCATTTTTATTGTTCCTATTTCTTGAATTGCAATTATTGCATTCTTATTTCATCCGGTTCAGTTCTATATATAATTTGCTGAGCATTCTTTGGCTCACACTTGTTGTTTTTAAAATCTAACTTTTTAGTAAGCTAGTTGGCGAGGCTTAGCTTGTGCAGTTCAGAAAGTGGAAAGAAGAAGCAGGATGCTGTTTTGAAGCTGGCGTGGATCAGGGTATTTAGATTTACAGTTTGATTTGTTGTATGTATATATAGTTTTAGTCGTTATAGTATGTATTTGATTAGTTGGCCTGGTATACTTCCATTCGAAGTTATACCAGTGTATTAAGTCTGTATAAAGTTTTGTATATAGAGTTGTATTTAAGTTGGTTTTGGGTTTTCTTGTTTCTAGAACTGTAACCTAAGATCCTTAGTTGGGAGTTGGGGTCAAAGAGCTTTTGATTGAGTTTTTTTTTTTTTTATTTCAGTTTTATTTTGATTTCAGATTTTTAGTTTAGTATTCAGCAGGTTTATGTTGTATTTACGAATACATCATGGCCAATTTTTGTTAGAATTATTGAGTTTATTAGCGTGACGCCCAAATCTACTGACCCCGGATTTGGGGGCGTTACATGAATGGGTTTAGCTTGGTATTTATAGGCAAAAGTAGGGTTTTATGGACCAATGGGCATAAGACAAGTGGCTAGCTACTAATTAATTAATAATTTGCATAAAGTAGCTTTTTGGCACCTTCCTAGAAGTTCCCAATAGATCACCATGTGGGAAATAAATATTATAAAATATCCAGGAAGCTTCTATTGGCTCGGTTTAACCGAAAAACCTGAAACTAAGCGATAAACCCATAATTATGAAATAAATCGAAAAATCACTCAAAAATTATAAAACTTGGGTAATCCCCTAGAAATATTCCTAGAGGATTATGGTCAAAATTTCACCTTGAAATTAGTTGACCATCTATTACTTTTAAGCGACCAAAAAATCAATTACGTGATTTTTAGAGTCCCGAAAAAAAGTCATGCTAAAATCATGAAATTAATCCTAAAATTCTTTTTACTTATTCTATTGGCATATCCAAAGTTTCAAGTCAAAATAACATGTGGAGGTATTTTATTCAAAAATATTTTGATTAAATGTACTTACGCGACGGAATAAAATACACTAGCCATTTACCGTAACTTGTCGATATTTTGGCTAAAGTTTTGACTTGAAATATATTCAAATATAATATTTCTCAAATAATAATGACTATGAATTCCTCGAAATATTTATTTTGAATATTTTAGAGTTTTATCCGATTTAAATGAAAACTGTTAAAGGTTCCGGGATAAAATCCATTTTTATTCTTTCGGCAAGTCTTTGACCAAGGCATTTTGAAAATAAGTCTTTGAAAAATATATCGAACATACTTGAGAATAAACCATTTAAGATGAACACTGTTTTGAATAAAATATTTATTTTTGGTCCGAAAAATCAGTGTTCGAGATATTTCGATATTTGTGTCGTCTAGACTTTGCCTTTAAATATATAACAAATAACTTAGACTAGGAAACATCATTTCATTGACATTACTTATCCAAATTAGTGATTTGTACGAGAAAAACATTTTGTTAAATTGACTCGTCACTTGTTTACGTCATGTCGAATAACCCTAAGGGAGGATTTACCATGTTATCTAGTAAATTCATAAATCTAATTTAATTTTCACTTTCGAACTTGACAAATCATTAAAATCTACAAGTGAAAAGACGGTCTAGCAATCTTCCCAAAAGACTGTCGACTCACATAATCGAATTTAACTTTATTTAGTATTTTGATAATTGAAAGTTTAAATTTATAATTGATGATTAAACAATGTATTTAGTTTTTAAAAAGGTGGTTAAGTATCAACTTTTTTAAAAAAATATAATAATTATTTTTAAAAAAACGGTTCTTAACCACATGTTCAAATAGTAAAACAATGTATAATAATCTCAGTACAAATTTGATATTTCAGCTACCAAAATGATAAAATAAATAATATTTATTTGATATTAATTATTATGATTTTAATGATTAATTGATACTCCTATTTTATTATGATCGTTAAGTAAAATGATATTTGAATTTTACTTGAATGATTTATTTAATATTTAACCGTGTTCTAATTAAAATCATCTAACCTACACACATTAAAGAGATTATTGTTCAACTCTATAGAATATATACGCCGTCAATTTTCTATTATTTTCTATTTTCAGTTAATGGTAAACCAATTTTCGATCGTTTGTTTTCAGTGGATTCCATTAAGGAAAAAGAGTTTTTGCGTGACACGGTTTTCTACAGTATTGCCTTAAATTAAATCTGGATCATAGATTAATCTAATCCAAAGGCCCCGCTAGGGGTACCACACACAAATCGAATACACCCTCACATATACAATCCCACCTAATTTCCTCCATTCTTAATTTGATTTTTTCTGTCAATTAGTGAATTTTTTTTGAAATCTGACTGCACTGTATTTTTCTCCATCTCTAAACTATCAGTTTGCATATCATATATGCAGCAAAATCGTGATTTTAAGGTGACATTGTAGAAAAGTTTCCTACGGTATCAGGTAGAAACTCTTTACCCTTCCATTAATTTAGTATTGATATGAAATTTTAATGTGTGCGGTTTTGATTTAGCCATACTTGCCTATGGTTTTGACTTTTGACCAATAAAACAGTACTCTCAAATAATTGTTGGACGGAGTATTTTAATCAAAAACGAAAGACTGAGATGCAAAAAAAGTTATTCTGTATCTTGATCATATTCTTCCTATTTAAAATAACAGCAGTCTCATAAAAGAGTGGTCAAGGAAGAAGGCAAATTTTATGCATGCAAATATCAATCCTATGCAGTTTTCATTTAAATTTTAATGTATACAAAATATTTTTCCAAATTTACCAGAACCATATAACATATTCAACGGATATATCCGTAATAGAATTAAGGACCAATTAACCATCTCCGTTCAGATATAGGCTCTGCAACAAAAAGATGATGGTCATAGCTACATATTGTGAATTGACGAAGTGTATGGATGTGAGAGATGGCGTGTCCGTGGTGAAAAAGAAAGTTAACTTCGGGCCCAAGCGACGCATGTCCTTTTCAAACCAATGTTTTTGCATTATTGTCCGATCTTTTCACCACCGTTTGCTGATCTCTATTTTAATATTTCGATACACAAGGTTTAAATCAATAAATCATTTTCGCTTGGTGGTTATTCACCGTGGTTCTGGACCTGCCCCTATATATATATATATATATATTCTTGTTCTAATAGAAATTTGTTAGATCTAAATAAATAACCACGGATCATCTTATGTGATATTATCAAGGTTACACGATATAACTGTAGTACGAAAGCGTACCTGATTCCATGACTGTAGATATGAATACGGATTATGGGACTTGATCTTCCACAGACTTGATTCGCCTCTAGCCGTATCTCTCTCTGACTGATGGGAATAGAGGAGTAGAGGTTGTGAATTAGCCTTGGGGATCAAGACCCTATTATGTTCTTTATATAGTACTCTAATTAGACTCCATTAACCCTAATTAGATTACTATTGGGTATTACACATTACAAAGCCCATACCGAATAAGATGTTATTGGACCCTTTATTTTAGACCACTTAATTAGTCCAAATAGAATAAACATTAAATATAATTGTCTTTAATTTGTAAGCCCATAATTATTATTAGATTATAAAATATAATCTAACAATCTCCCACTTGGGCTACAAATTGTTCCAAACAACAATTACATTCAATAACCATAAGTGCGCACAAAATTGTTTATTCTTTAGAAAACATCTTCCTTAGTCAATCTGGTCCATCTCATATATAAACATGGAACCAAAGCGACCTTCGTCACATTGTCGTAACTCGATCCTCAATGATCACCACATAAATATATTCAATGACATAGATCAGGTATGGATGTGTAACTGGAAATTACATGCAATGTGATCTCAATCATGCCTATTTCCAATTGGTCCTTAATACCTTAGTGAGATCAATCTTTATTCTTTCAAACTTTATGTCAAAACCACAATTGAAAGAGATAGCTCATATAGAACAATAGAGAGAATAAAATAAAAGAAAAATAACTTTATTCTGCAGAAACTCAAATATACATAATGTATCACCATAGTGTCAATATCAAAACTGAGTACCTAAGACAGGAACAAAACAAAAAAAAAAACTCCCACTAAAACTGAATATCCTCCAATGAGACAACACCCATATGAGCAGTATGCCCAAGAAAAACCTTAGGTGTCAAAGCTTTAGTAAGTGGGTCTGCTAGCATAAAATTTGTTCCTATATGCTCAATAGACACTATCTGATTTTGCACTCTCTCTATGACAACTAGATATTTAATATCAATATGTCTAGAAGCTGCGGAGCTTCCATTATTATTTGAAAACTCAGTTGCTGAACGATTGTCACAGTAAACTTTTAATGGTCTTTCAATTCCATCTACAACCCGCAATCCTGTAACAAAATTCCGTAACCATATAACATGATTTGTTGCCTCATAACATGCTATAAACTCTGCTTCCATGGTAGATTGAGCTATAAGTGTCTGTTTAGCACTTCTCCAAGATATAGCTCCTCCAGCTAACATGAAAACATAACCAGAAGTAGATTTTCTTGTATCTAAGCAACCAGCAAGATCAGAATCGGAATACCCAATGATCTCCAAATTTTCCGACTTCCGATAAACAAGCATGTAATCTTTTGTTCTTTGCAAGTACCTCATAACCCGTTTAATTGCAATCCAATGATCCATTCTAGGGTTACTCGAATATCTGCTTAACATACCCACAATGAATGCCAAATCCGGCCGGGTACAAACTTGAGCATACATAAGACTCCCAATAGCCGAAGCATATGGAATATTCTGCATCTCCTTTCCTTCATGATCATTCTTAGGGCACTGTTTGAGACTAAACTTATCTCCCTTAGCAACAGGAGTACTTATTTGTGCACAATCTTTCATGCCAAACTTAGCAAGCACCTTATCAATATAGCTCTTTTGTGATAACCCAAGGATACCTCGAGAACGATCTTGATGTATCTTAATTCCTAATACAAAAGAGGCGTCACCAAGATCCTTCATCTCAAAACGAGAAGCAAGAAATCTTTTGGTTTCGTGCAATAAGCCTATATCGTTACAAGCCAATAGTATATCATCGACATAAAGCACAAGGAATATAAATTTACTCCCACTGAACTTGTGATATATGCATTTTTCAACAATATTGGACTCAAAACCGTATGAGACAATGGTTTGATGAAATTTGCGATTCCACATACGGGAAGCTTGTTTTGTACCATAGATGGATCGTTTAAGTTTACAAACCATAGACTTTGGATCACCAATTTCAAAGTTTTCTGGTTGTTTCATGTATATCGTTTCATCAATGTCACCATTGAGAAAAGTTGTTTTGACATCCATCTGGTGTAGCTCTAAATCAAAATGAGCCACAAGTGCCATTATTGTCCTAAAAGAATCTTTCGATGATACTGGAGAGAAAGTTTCTTTGTAATCAATGCCTTCTCTCTGAGTAAAACCCTTTACGACTAGACGCGCTTCATATATTTCAATATTGCCATTTGAATCCCTTTTGGTTTTAAATATCCACTTACACTCAATTGCTTTCGCACCTTCAGGCAACTTGACAAGATCCCAAACGTCATTGTCCTTCATGGATTTCATCTCATCATTCATGGCTTCAATCCACTTTTGACTATTAGCACTTCGTTTGGCTTGTTGGAAGTTGATAGGATCATCTTCCATAATCCCTATGTCAAACTCATGCTCTTGAAGAAATACAATATAATCATCCGAAATTGCACTTCTTCTGTCTCTAGTGGATCGCCTAAGTGGCAGTTCATCTTGAGTTTGTTGAGTTTGCTCTTCTTGCGCATCATCTTGATTTTGAGTGGGAAACTGTGCATGTATATCCACATTGTTGTCTTGAACTACATGAGGCAAAGAAACTGATTCTTCCTCAAAGACAACATCCCTGACTTTATCTTCCCCCTCAAACTCAACATCCTCAAGAAATCTAGCATTTCCCGTTTCGAAAAAAGACTTTGTCAAAGGATAAAAAAACTTGAAACCCTTTGTTTTTTCAGGATACCCAACAAAATAGCAACTAACAGTTCTTGAGTCCAGTTTATTTTCATGCGGCTTGTAAAGCCTTGCCTCAGCTGGACAACCCCACACATGTAAATGATTGAGACTAAGTGGTTTCTTAGTCCACAATTCATAAGGGGTTTTTGCTACTGCTTTGCTAGGTACTCTATTTAGTATGTAGGCTGCAGTCTTAAGTGCATCTCCCCAGAGTTCTTCTGGTAAAGAAGAGTGACTAATCATACTTCTTACCATGTCCTTAAGCGTTTTGTTTCGTCTCTCAGCAACACCATTCATGCGTGGTTGCCCAGGCATTGTGTATTGTGGGACGATTCCACATTCCTCTAGGAATTTAGCAAAAGGCCCAGGACGTTGTTCACCGGATCCGTCATACCGACCATAGTACTCACCACCACGATCAGATCTGACAGCTTTAATCTTCTCACGAAGCTGATTTTCAACTTCGGCTTTGAAGACTTTAAACACGTCCAAAGCTTGTGACTTTTCATGAATTAAATATAAGTACCCATATCGAGAATAGTCGTCTATAAAAGTGATAAAATACTGTTGACCATTCCAAGAAGCTGTAGGGAATGGACCACATATATCAGTATGTATCAACTGTAAGACACCATTACTCCTATTTGCACTTAATTTCCTTATGTTTGTCTGTTTACCCTTAATACACTCAATGCATACATTAAGGTCTGAATAATCAAGAGATTCAAGTATTCCATGTGACACAAGTCTCTCTAGTCTCCCTTTAGAGATATGTCCTAAGCGCTTATGCCATAACATAGCGGAATTCTCTCTTGATAATTTTCGTTTTGTACCTCTTGATGTTGTTTGCAAGGATTCATTATGTGAAGCAATTGTATTTAGCATATATAAATTATCAATCAAAGAACCAGTCGCAACCAAAGAAGAATTAAGAAATAGACTAAATTTATTATCTCCAAATGAACAAGAGTAACCGTATTTGTCCAAAACATAAATAGAAACCAAATTCCGTCTAAATGACGGTACTACATAAGTCTCTCTTAATTCAACAAAATGACCAGTCTCAAAAGACAATCTAAAAGTGCCAATAGCTTCAACTGGAACTGCATTGCCATCACCCACATAGATGAATCTTTCAGCATCACTTGGTTTCCGGCTCCAAATGCAACCCTGCATAGAAATACTTGTGTGAGTAGTAGCACCAGAATCTACCCACCATGTATTACTAGGCACAGAAGTCAAATTGACTTCAGAACAGACAAAAGTGAAAAATCTACCTTTCTTTATACACCATGCGACGTACTTGGGACAATCCTTCTTCACATGCCCAGATTTCTTACAAAAGAAGCAAGCAACAGCTTGATCCTGAGTCTTTTGTTTCTTAGGCTGTGATTTTCCCACTGCAGTCTCCTTATCTTTAGTCCTCTTTCGGTGATTAACCTTTGAGGTAGTTGCAACATGAGCACTTTCAGTCTTTTCACGCTTCAATCTATCTTCCTCTTGCACACAATGTGAAATGAGCTCATTCAGAGTCCACTTATCCTTCTGAGTATTATAACTCACTATAAATTGACCGTATTGTGCAGGAAGAGAGATAAGTACCAAATGCACAAGCAAGTCATCAGACAAGTCAAGCTTTAGTGCCTTAAGTTTTGAAGCGATGTTAGACATCTCCATAATGTACTCGCGAATATTTCTTTTAGCTTTATACCTCATCTGAACAAGATCAGCCAAAAGCTTACTTGCCTCAGCCTTTTCGTTTTTCGCAAAACGCTTTTCAAGCTCAAGGAAATCCTTAACAGATACCTCATCAGAGTCATTAGACATACCGCCCCTGAATGCTTCAGGAATGCTGCGCTTAATCATCATTAGACTTAAGCGATTCGAACGCTCCCACTTCTCAAAGTTCAATTTCTCAGTATCAGAACTTTTATCCGTAAGAGAAGGAGGTTGTTCTTTCCTTATAGCATAGTCTAAATCCATGCAGCCAAGAACTAACAGAACGTTCTCTTTCCAGCTCTTAAAGTTTGTGCCGTTAAGCACAGGAATGGAGTTCATGTTGGCAGTTATATTAGCAGCAGATGTATTAACTAGCAATTTAGAACAAAAAAATATAAGCTCGAATAATGGAAAAATTCATGTCATATGCATACATAATAGCACAAAAAAAAAAATGAATTTAAATACTATAGTGTGTGTGGGCCCATTCAAACAAGATACCTAGCACAACATTAATATTTAGTCTTTGGACAGAAATATTAACTTGCAAGTGGTACTCTCCACGCAGAAATCAAATATTAATAATAAATTCGGTCAAGCAATAACCTTCCTTTGGGCCGGTTTATTACTCACATGAAAAATTTATAATTATTACATATTTATTCCCGCACGTACATCCATTATTTGGCCATTAAATAATCTTCCTTTGGGCCGATTATTATAACGCATAAATAATAAACATACACATCCTATTATTTCAAAATAAATAAATCTACACATAAATATCACTTTGGCAATATTTTGCTTCAACTCACTTATTCGCGAAATAAAAGGACAAGAAAAAAATTTCTTTCTTAAAAAAAAATGTGCCCAAATCCGTATAACTGTAAATAAAATATAAAAATTTATCCGAAACATTATGGGGAACTGATTTTATTTACAATCACAACTGAATAAAAACAAAAACAAATATCAACAAGCTCATCAATTGAACCCACGTACCAGCTTTACTCGATAAAAAAAAATCATGTACACAATTTGTAACATTCGTTTTGTACATGAAATATTCTGATTAATTCCATATGACATAATATACAAATTCATTATTCTATAACGTAGGTGTAAAAAAAAATTTACAAAACCCCAGAATAACTTATAATAGATTGTATTCACACACCAAGACCGAAACAATTCATGTGAATAAAAAATATATAATGGCGATTATGTCTTCAGACAACAAAACGAGTACAGGTTGCATGGTTGAAATCTGATTTCATGGCAATCAAAAAACATAATAAAAGAATATTGTCACTAAAAACTTGTCAACCTAATTATGAATTCATGTACCAACTCAGCCATTTAAATAATACATGTAATCTAAATTGATTTACATGTAGCATAGATCACGCAAAAAAAAACGCATGATATTATAAATTGCACATATTCTCTTTTCATGTTTAACAATTATACGAATTAATAAAACTTTAAACAAGAACATGAAACAGGAACCTAATATGCCAATCAGCATACATTGACACGTATAGGAATCATAAGCAAATCGACTTTGATTCTTTAATAATCAACATCCAGCACCATTCATGAGTCGCTTATTATCGATAAAACACAATCATAAAAAAAATATGATCAACCCTAATAATTCAACATAAGATAGGCTCTGATACCAATTGTTAGATCTAAATAAATAACCACGGATCATCTTATGTGATATTATCAAGATTACACGATATAACTGTAGTACGAAAGCGTACCTGATTCCATGACTGTAGATATGAATACGGATTATGGGACTTGATCTTCCACAGACTTGATTCGCCTCTAGCCGTATCTCTCTCTGACTGATGGGAATAGAGGAGTAGAGGTTGTGAATTAGCCTTGGGGACCAAGACCCTATTATGTTCTTCATATAGTACTCTAATTAGACCCCATTAACCCTAATTAGATTACTATTGGGTATTACACATTACAAAGCCCATACCGAATAAGATGTTATTGGACCCTTTATTTTAGACCACTTAATTAGTCCAAATAGAATAAACCAAACCAAACCAAACATACCCAGTATATCCCGCTCAGAGCAGGGTCTGGGGAGGGTAGGATGTACGCAGACCATACCCCCACTTTTAGAGCGGGGAGGCTGTTTCCGTGAAGACCCTCGGCTAAGTGCACGACAAATAAAGAGTGTGAAAAATACAACGGAAACCAACTGCTCCGGAAATGATCAATGCCATACCTGAGCCCATGGCGTTCTCCACATGGGGCATACCTTTCAGCGAGGATTTATGATACTCATAACTTGAAGCGCTCCAACCACACGAAGGTCCTGCACAGAGACAGCACCGAGCCAGGATCCTTGTAACTGCAAAATCAGAAAACAGAAGACACTAAAAACGCAAAGTGAGAACGCTAAAGCCGAACTACTACAAAATCGTTAACCGAGACAACCCAATTCTGAGGCTCTCGACAACCGAACCGCACCCTAGGAGAGAGTCCACCACTCTGATACGCCTCCTCCAAGCAGACCTATCTGCAAACATGGTCTCATTTAAGTCTAAGGCCTTCAAATCCAGCCTGAGCTGCTCTTCCCACGACCTCCTCGGCCTGCCTCTCCTCCTCGCCCCACCAACCGCAAGACTCTCGACCCTCCTCACTGGAGCTTCAACCCACCTCCTACGGACGTGGCCGAACCATCTCAACCTACCTTCCCTAAGTTTCGCAGAAAAAGGCGCCACTTCAAGCTCGCTCCTAAACATCGAATTATGGATTCTGTCCAACATCGTGCGCCCACAAGACCACCGCAACATCCTCATTTCAGCCGCTTCCAACTTGTTAACGAGGGCCTTCTTCTCCGCCCAACACTCCGAACCATATAACATCGCAGGACGGATAGCCGCTCTATAGAATTTCCCTTTCAACTTTAAAGGGACTTTCTTATCGCACATCACCCCTGATGCTGCCCTCCACCTTAACCACCCCGCCTTGATACGATGCGGGACATCGACTTCAATCTCACCTTCCTTCTGGATGATCGAACCTAAATACTTGAACTCGTCTGTCTGCGGGACGATCTGGTCTTCAATCCTAACCTCCACCCCTTCTTCGCTGGCCTTACCACTGAAGTTACACCAGAGATACTCGGTTTTTGAACGGCTCATACGTAACCCTTGGGACTCCAAAGTAGATCTCCAAAGCTCCAATTTCTCGTTCACCTCCCCCCTCGATTCCGCCACTAGCACGATATCATCCGCAAAGAGCATGCACCAAGGGACATCATCTTGAATCCCTCGCGACATGACATCAAGGATAAGGGCGAAAAGAAAAGGACTTAGGGCCGATCCCTGATGTAGCCCCATCTCAACAGGGAAGAAACGGGAGTCCCCCACTGGGGTCCGAACGCAGGAGCTAGCTTGGGAGTACATGTCTTGAATCACCCTAACGTACGTCGACGACACTCCCCTCTCCTCAAGGCTCTTCCAGATAGCTTCACGGGGTATGCTATCATATTAATTTGTAAGCCCATAATTATTATTAGATTATAAAATATAATCTAACAAAACTAACTTAGAATAGAAACTAGAAACTAAACCTAAATTAAATATTTCAAGCTAATCTAATGACCAAATTAGGGGTACTCCAATACAAAAAACGTTTAAAATTATTGTCTCAATTCAACAAAAATAAATAAAAAAAAATTTTAAAAAAAAAAGTTACTGTTCACGTGATGACGTGGCACGTGAACAGTAACTTTTTTTTAATTTTTTTTTTTTTATATTTTTGTTGAATAGAGCCAAGAATTTTAAACGTTTTTTGTGAACGTGCCCCTAGCGGGGCCATTAAAATAATTGAAATATAATTTATTTAGTGTAGGTTTCTAGTTTCTATTCTAAGGTTGGTTTCTATTTGAACGCTAGCATATATATATATATATATATATATATATATATATATATATATATATATATATATAAGAAAAAGGACCTCAGACTGATCTCAGGAAATTTTTCCTGAAATACTGAAGAAATACACTTTAAATTTGATTGGGCGAACAGGAATAATTAAAAAAATTCTATTTTTACTAAAATATCCCCACCATATTTGTATATAAATTCCATGTATCTCAGGAAATTTACCTGAGATACATTTTAGGCTCCCCAATCTCTCTCTCTCTATATATATATATATATATATATAGAGAGAGAGTTGCACTCCATGGCAAACACCTTATATAACAAACAATAAAGAACACCTCATATCTCATAGATCCATTGCCCCTGGCGGGGCCACCCAATACAAAAAGTTCTTATTTTTTTAGGCTCCATCTATCCAGCAAAAAAAAAAAAAATGAAAATTTACTGTTCACGTGATGACGTCATCACGTGAACAGTAATTTTAATTTTTTTTTTTTTGCAGACTTGATAGAGGGTAAAAAAATAATAACTTTTTGTATTGGGTGCCCCTGGCGGGGTCAAAGGATCTAATAGATCTAAGGTGTTCTTTATTGTTTGTTATATAAGAGTGTTCTGTATGGAGCAAAGGCTTATATATATATATATATATATATATATATATATATATTATTGTATCGAGTCGGGTGATGGTCTTAAATGTCCCATTTTAAAGATGTAAGGTCCTAAATGCCTCCAAATACTGTATTTCGTGTGCAAAAACGATTTATCAGGACATTTCGTGTGCAGCAATAGCGTGTTACCATGTTTTACTTAACGTATTACAAGTAATACATAAAATGATTTATCATGACTCCCTATGTCCCTACACATGTTATATCGTGTACCGTGTTTGGAAGACCCGAAATACGAAATAACGTAAAAGGTATCAGATACGATACACAAAATACCGTATTTTTTATAAAATTTTAATGTAGATGCGACAAAACGACGTGATTGGGATAGAATTGCGCAAAACTTCAGTGATGAGACATTTTGGTATTTGTCTCTATCAAATACTCTTTTTCGATCACACTTTAAAATATAATCCGGTTTCAAATTCAATTCTGTCATAGTTCAGAATTGCCAGTACATTGTACATACATGTGCGTGATGGTAAAATTTGAAAGATTTTTGAAATCGGTCAGAAATCTCATAGGCTGATCAAGAATTATTTTCTAGCATTTTCTGCCCGAAGCATATATGTAACATACATGGACCCTTAATTTAGATGCCTTTGTCTGCCTTACAAAAGAATTTAATGACGTCGTACTAGTCCTCTAATATATTCCTCAATTATTTTTCTATGCATCTATATATATATATATTGAGTTGCACTCTATAGCAAATATTTTATATAACAAACAATAAAGAACACCTCATATTTAATATAATTTAAGAGTTCCGTCATAGCACCCAATACAAAAAGTTGTTATTTTTTTACCCTCTAGCAAACCAGCAAAAAAAAAATGAAAAGTTATTGTTCATTGTTTACGTCATCAGTGACGTCATCAATGAACAGTAATTTTCAATTTTCTTTTCAGACTTAATAGAGAGTAAAAAAATAAAAACTTTTTGTATTGGGTGCCCCTACGGGACCAAAGATCTAATAGATCTAAGACGTTCTTTATTGTTTGTTATATAAGAGTTTCTGTATGGAGCAAAGACCAATATATATATATATATATATATATATATATTCTTCATACAGTATCTTCTTCTTCATCGTTCATTTCTCCGATTTGACAGCCGGCAAGTTCAAATTAGAGATGGGCTGCTTGCCGTGTAAATAAAAAACATGACGTTTGAATAGAAGCAAGCGTTGATACAGTCGTTGGGTCTCTCACAAATTAATAATGGATAGTACTATTATTGTAATAGTTTCCAAATAATTTTCTTTATTATTATTTAGTTGATTACATAAATAATTTTAATATTATAATTGTTAATAATTTTCATTATAATAAAATTTCATTTTTTTTTCCCATACTTTGTCAATCCTTTTTTTTACTACAATTTAGTATCAATCTTTACATGGCTAAGCATCGTATTAAAAGACAGCAAAATCTAGTTACAAGATTGCGAATTGAAATTTTTAATTCTAACACTACAATACTCTGTATTAGTAATACTCCCTCGGTCTTTTGTTTTTTGATGTTTGACTTTCCTGCACATATCTTAAATTGTTTTGACCGTATAATTAAAATAAATATTTTTTAATTTTTTCCTAATTTTTTATATTTGATGTTTGACTTTTTTACACATATCTCAAAATTTATTGTCTGTATAATTAAAATAAATATGTGTTGAATGTTCTTTTTTTTGAATAAAAATATATAATTTATACTAAAATTTACAAAAGGAATTTTTAAAAATGATTATTTTGATTATATAATCAAAGCATTTTAAATACATGCAGAAAAACATAAAAATAGATAAAAGAAATAAAAAAATATACTTAAATTTTAAAACACTAGAGATAATACTAGAGACTAGTCTGTGGGTTAAACACTTAAAACTGATGTTCGTCATGTGTAACATGTGACCAAAATGTACGAAGAGTATCGATACCATGTTATTTACTGCAGGTAAGAGATTGTCATTTGTTGCCGACGATTTGGCATTTTTACTGACTATGGTGCAGTGTTGCAGATTTCGGAAATTGGAATTCGGTTGAGATATGGATTTACGATTTATCGGATGATTCGGTTGAAAAATCGGTAATTTTTGTAAAATCGATCGAATCGATTCCAAAATTTTGACCGATTTTTTACTGATTTATCGGTGATTTTCAGAAATCGGCCGATTTTAATAACAGATCTACGATGGTGACAAAATTCAAGTGTAACGCAAAGAGATCAGGATCCAACGGTTGTTAAAACTGGCCGACATGTGATAAAACTTGGGCGGATATAATAACAGACGATACTGCATTCAGGCATTTGTAACTCTTATACTTGTGGGTGGGACGGTGATGTGTGCATTTTTTTTATTTTTTATATCAAGAAAGGTGAGATTTGATTTTAATTATTATGACATCGTGCGCCAATTAACTTCCTCGTGCAAGCTAAGCAGAATCACAAGTTTTACGAGTTATTTATAATCTTCAGTTTTTTTTTATCTGTACAAGTCTCTAACCTAACATATAAAAAAAATACATGTCATATTTGATTGAAATATAACCCCCTAATAACAACTTTTCGAAATTCCGTTTAATACTTGTACATTAAAAACTTGTACATTAAATATAACCACCTAAAAATCAGAATTTCGAAAAGTTGTTTTACGGGGGTTATATTTGATCGAAAATGATGATCAAAACCGACCTAACATGTAACAATCATATTTGAATTGGTCGCTTATGATCCCTATTTTTTATAGTGTATAACGTTAAGCGCGTTGATATAACAGAAGTGGTAGATTTGAAATAATGTAACGGAAGTGGTACCAAGTTGGCAACGGGTATAATGTCATGCAACAGGAGCATTTAGGGAAAGGAGCTACGGGGGGGATGAAAACGACAGACATTACAATCAGTATGTAAAAGGTGAAGAGATATTGGAGTATATAATAGAGTGGTGATCAGTTCATTGATGTTGATATATATCAGCCCCTCTCTCTCTCTCTCTCTCTCTTCTGATTTCGGATCACTCACTCTATGGACCTACAAACTGATATATCAGCAGGCCATGCATGAACCTAATTTGAGCTAGCTTTTCTAACTTTACTCTCTTTACTTAGCTTTGTATCAAAGAATCACTCCAGTGGGAGAGAACCGGCCAAGCCTTCGTTTCACATTACATATGTGCAGTCCTTTTACATGCATATTATTATTGTACGTATTTAGTTTTGTTCAGAAGTGGACCACTTGGAGAAATGTTGTGTGGCTTTTTCTTAGAGCCCTCCACTTGTTTCTGTAACTGGTAGTGAATTGATATGTAAATGAGATCTTGTAATTCAGAAAAGTAGTACCACGAGATTTGACGGTTCACTATTCGGGTGGTGGTGAATATAGTTTTTTTAAGGGCAGGGATGGAGGCCAGCCGCCACCCAAAACTCCGTACATGAAATTAGTATTAAAATTTATGAAAAATATTAAAAAATTTTATTGTTAATATTAAAATATTAAAATATTTTGATTTCCCCGCCTCAAATTTATAATTTTTTTTATGAATATAGTGATAAAATTTTCGATATTTGTCAAAATTTTGAATTTTAATACTTGAATTTAAGTACATTCATAAATTAAAAAAAAATTAATGATAATTTTTCGATTTATTTAATAAAAATTATTTTAATATATTAATTATTAAGATGAAAAAAAAATTGCCAGATTTTCTAGCTCTTTAAGGGTGATATCATTTTTCACGATAACAAGATGTTGATAGTTCGAGACTCGATACTAGGCATGAGACTAACCTTAGAGTTAGAAGCGATTTTTTTGCCAGAAATATAAAGGTTTTCATTAAATCAACAACAAATACACCGTCGGGACAAACCCCCAACTGGCGCTACAACCAGCGCTACAACCAGCGCTACAACCAGGTTGAAAAACAGAGACAAGCTAAAACACTTAGCTGGTTTGTTTCCTGACTGTTTGACAATACAAAATCTAAATTGCACACACATCTCTGAATACAGTAATATCACAATTGACCTTAACACGTAAAAACAATTGGTAGTCCATTGTTCGGATGGAGCACCCCAGCTATCTACTTGCCGGTATCCAGCTATAGACTTGCCGTAAGTGAAGACTCCCCAAGGTTGAACATTCTCCTGTTGTGAAAGGTGAGCTTTTGCAATAACTATTAATGCTACAGTTTTGATGCGGGCTTTCCAGATCTCTCGAGACATCAAATTAAACATCCTCGGAGGACGGGCATAACAAAACCAAAACAATAATAAATGAAGACGATAACAATCGCACATAAGGCGATACACACGCCAAGAGGCGAGACGAAAAACCCAACAAAGATGAGTTTTCAATGCACAAACTAGCTCAAGATCGGACCAGATCTGAGAAAATTCGACGGAGCTTTATTGAATGAAAAACTGAGGTAATTGAATAGAAGAGAAAAGGGAACGAAAGTGAAAGAAAGAAGAGCACGGGGCGGGGGGGGGGGGCGGCGGAGGCGACGGGGAGGGGGGGCGGCGGGGGAGGGGGGTCGACTCTCAAAATAGGTATATGAACGAGAGAAGCGATTAGTTACATAACATACCACATCAGTAGAGTAGGCCTGTAGTTGTTAAAAAAAAAAAAAATCTACGAAGATTTTTTCGAACACCTCGTCTGAAATGTGTGACACTTGATCAGCTAACCAAACATGTAAAGATTTGTGGAAGTTTTTGTCTTTTTCTTAATTTTCTGGGTCAAACATCTTCAGATTATGATATATGTATCCAACAAGCGATTTTCCAGTCTCGCTTCTCACCGCTACTGGAAAATTCTAGTGACCGAACAGGATTCCGATAATGGAACCGAATGAGACAGTCCATACCATCTTTCAGAAGAATTGGGCCTTGTTGGTTAATATGTAACAAATCTGGTCCAAAGAGGCAAGAGCTTCGTAGAAGCTAAAATTGTAAACCGGGTAATTTCCGGAAAAGAAGCAAGCTAAAGATGTCTCTGAATATTTCGGCAGTAGGTTTGTCAAATGTGATCATCCTCAAAATCGGTAAAAAGACTAGGGCGGCCAATAGGCTTAATTTTTTAGATGACGCTCTCATTTACACAACAAAAAGCCTTTTTGTTGTCAAAGGGTACCAAAACAATTGACAACGTGATCATCACTCAAGTGATTGAGAGGGGAAAAGGATAATCTCATTGCAGCATACGACTGTAATGATCAGAAATTTACTGCACGTGCAGTTTAAAAGACACTGACTTGCTGTAATCTGAAATGGAGACAAGAGGATGGCAACAGAAGTTGACGTGATTACCCACTTTAATCTTCATGGTGTAAGGCATCATCGGGAAAGAGATGTTCCGAGATGGGAGAAGCCTAAGTTGGTCACCTAGAAAATGGATGTTGAACTGATGCCTGCCTGAATGGTATCGGACAAGTAGGCTTTGCCGACACAACAGGTTTAAGCAAAGATTCCAATAGAAATATGGATTAGATGTATATAGGGGAAGGCTTAGGATGGGCACCAATTTTAACAAGCTGAGCTACTAGTTATTCAGCATGGCCTACAAATGGGATGACAGATTCACAGACCACGAGTAACATTAAAACCCAATTAGTTGAAGACAATACAAGATTTTTAAACAGCAAATCAAGACCACCAGTTCTGTAACCCATTTCGATATGATGATAATATTAAAGCCAAACATTCACAAATTGTCATAGTTCTCCTAACTATACTGCATAACCGAGTCTATAGCGTACAAGAAGGGAGAATTTAAATCCACATGGGAGAATATAAAACCACTTACAATACGAAGTGCTAAAAACTATTTTGTAATAGTAACATAGGCTATTAAGATATCAGTTGACAATTTGGTTGTTTCTAAGCTGAAAATTTTATTCTAAAGTCGGAACACTGAAACATGGCCCTTGTGATTGTCTCGATTACAATATGTAGCAATGAAACATGCATGAATGAATGGCCATAAAAGAGGTAGTGGATACCTGCACAAAGCTGGGGTTTCTTATACCTTTTATGATCCATAAAAACAAAATTACCACCACATTTACTGTAATGGAACAGGTTCAATCATCCATATGTCTCTGGCGTATTCGTGAATTGTTCTATCACTGCTGAACTTGAAAGAACCAGCTGTGTTCAGGATTGACATTTTAGTCCATTTCTGCACATAAATATCAAAACATCAGTAGTTAGTCATTCTTTGCAAATTTTACTGTATCCTCTACGGCAAGGTCGAGAAAGCACTACGAAAATATAATTATATTTTTGGGAAAGTGAGACTTGACTTGGCACTTTTACTGATCAAGTGGTTCTGGCCTTGAAGTGGCTAATCAGGGAAACATGATAAAATAATTCGCTGCCTTTAGATTTCATTCATGATTAAAAGTAGGATATATGGTTCTAGCAAACAATACTTACTTTCTGATCTCGGTATGCCTCATCAACCTGCTCTTGGCACTCAATATAACTAGGGAAATCCTTCCCAACTAGGAAATAATCAGCACGGCCATAGCCTTCATTTCCCTCCAAGGATCCCATTAGTTCATCATAGTTGGTACCAAAAACACCACTTCTGACAAATGCTTTAACTTCCTCAAATCGCGGATCCGGCACAAACTGCATATGATCAAATCATCACATACAGTAACATATAGTCTTGAATTGGTTTTCTACATGAGCGAGAATAGTGGACGTATCAATGTTCATGCATTTTAATGTCAGTGTTTTGGTCACGTAGTTGATTAGAAGGTCATGACATCTCAGATGCTTGTAAATTTAATCCAGAAATCAAGCTTCCAAATCGTACCTTTCCATCAGCTCTTTCCTTCCTTAGCTCTGCAATCTCATGAGCTTCAGCACCAAAAAGAAAAAAGTTTTCGTCTCCAACCTCCTCCCTAATTTCAACATTGGCTCCGTCCAAGGTTCCAATAAGAACGCAGCCATTCATTGCAAATTTCATATTGCTAGTTCCACTTGCTTCCATTCCAGCAGTGCTACAGAGAGTAGACAGTAAAATATAAACTCGAGCAACAAATTTTTCTGATGGCAACAACAATGCTACCAGATTCATGAGCGGTGTTACTGGATTTAGTTTTTCTTTTCCCTTTCAAAATAGCTTTCCTCTGCTACCAAAATTAGTTTTTCCCCTTCGCTCTTTTGTCGGAGCATATTCGTGTTGCCGCAATATTGTTCATCATAATATCTGAACTCTATACAATTATTTAACATTAGAAAAGTAGGTTGAAGAACCTTCGTTACATGAAATATGAAATTAGCCCAAGTGATAATTTAGTGAGCAGGTTTCTATCCAAAATATATGTTTGTTACAAGACTCGCAGTGCGGTCAATGTGTTGATCATACAAAAAGAGTGCAGAATGAGATCATCAGTTATCTAGTGATTTCAAGAATACTTTTCACTTGTTGGGAAGTTTAAATCTCTTATAATACTCTATCAGGAAACCGGTAAAGTAAAAGGACCTTATGACTATAACATTATAAAAAATTTCTCTATTCAGAAAGAACAATTATTGTGGGATGATCAACGGATGACAACCTTTGTACTTCAATGATTAAAACCAAGGTATGTGTTCATCTCACCCTCCCCAGACCCTCCTTCAGAGTGGGGAATCCTACTTCAAAGAAGGATATTGTGGGTATGTTTGGTTTGATATCAACGATATAACTAGTATAATCTAAAATATGTAAACTAAATTTTGGAGATTTTTGTCAATGCCAAGATTTCCACTTTAAAGGTAGGTGATAAGAACTACCAAATCATCAATACCTTATATGTTGGGACAGCTCACTGCCAGGAATAAGCACCTCCGCAACACTGACATTGTAATCTGGGACAAAAACAACCTAAAAAGAAATAAATGAACTGTGATGAGGCTCCAATGCATTGTTCAACATAGCATTTAAACATATTACGTTAGAAATTTCCCTGTGAGCTTCATCATTCATTAAAGACATTAGAAAATGAAACTAGAAAATTGGAAGAACACTTGTATTTGCTTTATCATTTCTCTAAACTGTAAGAGGACCTGTAAACTCCAATAAACAATATATCACAGCATGTATTATGACTGACAATTCCTGATGTGACATGTAAGTGCTTTCTTGCTATGGCTCAAGATAAATGACATGAGCAAGACTTTAGTTTCTTGTAAATTGTAATCATCTATGCAAGTTGAAAAGATTTATAAGTAACAAAAAGATACAAGGTTTCTTGCCAAAACGACCTTATATACAAATCAAGCCATACCTTTAAAAGATCACCAATTTCAGCATCATGGTTTATAATTGCCCCAACATCTGTGATGAATTTAACAATTCTCTTGGCTTGGACATATGTTGCAAATGCTTTTCCCCCAAATATGCATACTCTAGGAACGTATTTTAACACCCTCTCTTCAGGGCTCATTTCTTTCATTTTTTTGTAGCGATAAACAATTCCCAAGATATTTAATAGTTGTCGCTTGTACTCATGTATGCGCTTGACCTGAAAATATATAATAATGGTGGCTGGGTTAATACTAGAAAATATGAACAGAGATTTGTACCCAACCAAACATATTCAGTATTCTCTGCTTGGAAGTAAGGTCTGGGGAGTGTTAGATGTACGCAAACCTTACCTCTAGTCCTCTACTCCTACAAGTATAAAGGTTCTTTCCATGAAGATCCCCAGATTTTCATAAAACTTGAAAAATTTTGAAAAATGTTTGAAATCATGATTTTTAATTTTTTCTGGGGGACAGTGAAATTGCAAAAATGTGAATGACATGTAAGGCATGCAACAAAAACACTACAAATTATCATTAAAAAGATAACCTTAAAATTATGTGTGCAAATATATGTACAAGGTCATGCTCAGCTAAAAATTAATTTAGGGTATAAACTGTATAAACTAAATAAAAATCGCAAGTTACGGTGGAACAAAGCATCAGTCACAGTGATACGAACATATTAATGAGAAGGGATGACCTGAATGTCAAACATTGCATCAGGACTGACGACATATCCTGTTTTATCTTTAATGAATGATACAACAGTCTGTTTAGCTATTTGTTTTGCTTCCTTCCATTCAGATTGAAGCTCATCATTATCTGCAAACTGCAGAAAATTTAAATGTTTAACTTAATGGCTAGATATAATTATTACTAAAGTAAAGATCAACATAACACAAGTTATTGAGAAGCACCAAATCATGGAAAAGAACCTGCAGAAAAAGATGAATGCGATATCCATATGGAATATGATCTTATAGATAGTGTATGTAAGTTGCATTTCCACAACGTTTAAAATTTGCAGTCAGAACTTAACAGGACTGACCAGAGGATATGGCACAAAATAGGAGATCTACAGCTAAAAAGCTACACGGTACAAGAAGAATCATAAAAAAGTTTGCCCTTTCGCAATTAGCTGATGATGAAGTGAGGTCCATAGATGATTGTGCAATCACCAATAACAAGCGATGCTTAAGGACTAGTAGGAATTTCTTGAGAATGCAGGGAGATCATGTAACATGGCAGGTGACTGTTCGGGACTAAGCAAGCAAGAAAGCACCTCTAAAGTGAAATGCATTTGTCAATATTACTCTGCTCCACTATAGTTATGGACACATTTGGCTGGAGTTCTTGTGTGATTATTTTATACTGAAGCTCAACAAAGTTGAAAAGTGATACAAATTGGAATGAAGGTTACCTTTTTAAGTTCTACCAATTTGTCGGTATTTAACACCCAGTCTTCAGTTCCTATCCACTTGCTTATGATATTACTTAGCTCTGGATTGCAGAAACGTATCCATCTTCTTGGTGTGACCCCATTAGTCTTGTTCTGAAATTTCTCAGGCCACAACTATAAAAAGAATATCAGTACATTAATTCGAAAGCATTATCACCGTGTCCACAATTTCAGCCTTTACCTATTCTACTAAGGCTGTAGTAAGTAAGATGGCAAGGTAGTAATATTCCACTAGCCTAGTTACCTTATAAAATTCATTAAACACTTCTTTCTTTACTATCTCGCTATGAATCTCAGCAACCCCATTCACTGCATGCCCAGAGACAACACATAAGTTTGCCATTCGAACCAGCTTTGGCAGCTGCGGATCTGGCTCAAATGTTACCTTTATCTTCTTATTAGTATCACTTATGTCTAAGTCCTTTCCTTCAGATTCAACTTCTTCATTAGTAAGTTCTAATACTTCAGAAATTTCACCATCTGCTTCCGGAGTAACTACGGTGCTTTCTTTAGGTCTAACAAGCAGTTCTAAGATGGAGGGAGGTAGTTCAATATTATCCAAAATCCTCATGTCTTTGAATTTTTCTTGCAGCAATTCAAGATCCTCAGTACCGTACTTGGAAATTATGGTATCAATCAGCTGCATAAATCATCGAACTATAAGGATAGTAAAGTTGAGTTAAAATTTGTAAATTTTAGAAGTTAATGGATGTCTGCATGCACGAAAAAGAGAAGATAAAATGAGTGTCCTCAACTGCAAAGTTAAAGGTGATTAGATTCTCCTAATCATGTTATGTTTGGTCCGCTGAAAAGGAGTGGAGGCGGGAATGGAATAGAAATTGTGAAGAAAGTATGAGTTTAAAAGAGGAATGAAGCTAGTGAAAGCAGTTGATCATGAATATAATGATAAAGGTGTAATTGACGTGATTATACCTGTGAATGCCATGAATGAGTCAGATAAAATAATAAACATTCACGTCTAAATTGGAGGGAATGAAGCTTACTAAGAAATTGTGGATTCGGTATTATGCATAGAACTATAGAAGTCTACAAGATAGCGTAAATTTCATTCTATTTCCATGCATTTCATTCCAGCCAACCAAACTCTATCCAAGTGTTTGTATAATAAACATTTTGACCAACTAAAAATCGACAAATAACTGTTAAGATTTACCTCCTTGTCAATCAATTCTATTATCTCAATATGTCGAGGAAGCAATTCTTGCAGAAGGCTTAAACTCCATTTCTCCAAAGCCTCTGGTAGTACAGTGTGATTTGTATATGCCACAGTTCTGAAAAAAAATGAACAGTCTCAGAGAAATTTGTAAGATCACAACATGGCTATACAATCTGAAGAGAAAAGTGAAGTACACTGCACAGGCCTACTTGTGAAAGCTTGTTTATTTATTTTAATTTATATTTTGGGGGAGGGCGGGATCTTTACAAGTACATTAGAAAAAGACAATGAAAAAATATGCCATGAAACTAAACGCCAATAACTACATCAATATCCAACATCATGGAGATACCTTTGAGTGATATTCCAAGCTTCCTTCCAGCTCAGTCCTTTCAAATCCATTAAAATTCTTATCAGCTCAGGTATGCAGAGTGTGGGGTGAGTATCATTCATTTGTACTGCAACCTTTTCAGCAAAATTATTCCAGTTAATTGCTGCCCCTGATCTCCTTTCGAACTGAGCAATGATATCTTGAAGGGAAGCAGAGCATAATGTATATTGCTGCTTCAATCTAAGAGCCTTCCCTTCATGTGATTCATCACCAGGATACAAAACATAGCATATCTGGTAAAACATAACTCTTCAATACTCTTGTAATGGCAATTTAAATTTAATAGACTTGTGAAATCTGAAGGGGTTGTCAAGTGCTAAACCACTAATTTCAATGTAAAGCACAAAGAATCTGAGTGACCGAGCACAGTTTATCTAATCTACAAAACTAATGCACCGCGTGCACCATATATTTTGTAGTTCATGTATTTTAAAAAATAAATGCAGATTTGCAAACAGAAGAAATAAGTACTGCAATTAGATATCAAAATAACAAACCTTTTCAGCCTTTTTAAGGGCCTCGTATGCTTTAGCATGCTCACCAGCATTATAAGCATTTAAGTCAAACGCTGATGAAGCAACTTTTGTTGACCATAGTCGAAGGTTAATGGCTGTTTTGGTTTTATATCCTGGTATAGGAACATCATAGGCAACAGCAGTTATATCTTCTCCCCCAACCCATTCTTTCTTTCCATCAGGTCCGGAAATGACTTCTCCGTAGAACTTTACAGGATAAGACACGTCATTTCTTACAATCTCCCAGGGACTGCCCATCTGATAAGGATACTTTAGTGCATTAGGCCATGAAGTAAAGTTCTTCCTCTTCTCTAAAGGTATATGTGCAAATGTATCTTTTTAGTTGTTTTAATTTTAACAAGATGAAGCATGTGATGTATCTCTAAGGTTTAAAAAGATGTATACTAAAATAAGAATAAAAGGTAACAAATTTTATCACCTCAAGCCAACTTTCTGCCACTTCTTCTTGTCCGTCTTTTGTTATGAGCTGTTTGAACAGTCCATATCTATATCTAAGACCATAACCCCATGCAGGGTAATTCAGTGTGGCCAAGGAATCCAAAAAGCAGGAGGCAAGCCGTCCTAAACCCCCATTCCCGAGTGCTGCATCTGGTTCCTGACATTATTAGCTGATAGATTCATGTCTGTTCTTTGAGAAAGGCGTGAAAAAGTGATTTTGATTTCCCAACAATGTCATGGAACAGAAAATTTTCACAGCTTGAAGAGTATTTTCGGTGAACTGTGTATAATAATTATGCAATAGGATGGTTGATTCATCATGACAAACTAGAGTGTTTATTGTAAAAATTACAATTCCATTTAAAGGTGATTTGCATTAGCAAACATATTGGCTTGGTGAAGATTCATTAACTTCTCAAAATTGGACAAACCTAGGATACAATATACTGCGAAGAATTTTCATATGGTTCAAAATTTTTGTTTTGATAGTAGACACAGTACCGCTACTAGTATTGTTCAACTGAAATACGAGAACAGAAAGTGACAGAGAAGTAACATATAATAATAGAGATTATCAGATGCATTAACTAGAAGCAGCTCACCTGCTTTGCTACATCTTCTAGATTATGTCCAAGCTTTGTCAAAGCCTCCGCATATGCCCCTGAGAGCTCTAAATTTCCAATAGAATTAAGCAATGCTCTACCCTGGAACAACCAACACACACAAATCAGAAATAAATTACAACAGATTCGAATTCCAATCAAGCTAACCGGAAATTCTAAAATCCAAACACACCTGAAGAAACTCCATAGACAAATAATATGCCTGCTTTACGTTCATCTTCTCATAGTACTTGTACGTGGCATTCCAATTTACAATTAGCATATCCCGGACACTTTCTGCAGTAGCGTAAAATGCCTTAGGAAGCTCAAACTGCTCTGGAGCGAATGAAGGTGTCATTTCTGCATGATACTTGATACTTGATGAAACAGACGTAGAATCTGGAACAAATATGTCCAAAGCATCTCCGACACCTAATTCATCAGAAACACGATTTAGAACTATAATTTGCTGCTCAAAGACTTGATAAAATCGAGAACCATACTATGCAGTCTTTAGCTACGAACATACCATACTATGGATGTTCAAAGTACTCGATTAAATTAATTATGGTTTAGTATATACACACAATGAATCTATCTAAAGCATGTCCACTGCCCAAATTCAGCAGAGACACAAACTAGGAATGTAATTGGCTGCTCGAAGTTTTGATAAAACCGAAAACCATTATAGAAAGTCTTTAGCTACAAAAAACCATCATTATGTAAACAACTTGATATGTCCCCTTAAAAATTTTGATTTCATGAGAAGTCCATGCTCAGATTACTTGATCATATCCATAATATTTTCAATATATACACCTGATATATCTAAACTATATACATCTTAACACCTAACAGTCACGAAGGAAATGTTTTATTTGACATTTTCAAAACGAGATCAAAAAACACAAACAATTGAGAAACCAAAGCAAATTGCTACTCAAAACAGAGTGTTTAGTTACAAAATAGTTCTTGGTATGTAAACAATTAAAAATGTCGCCTTAAGCATCAATTCCAGGACATATCAATATTCCACATGCTGACATGCTCGGATCATATTAAAATAAATTCAATATATACAAATATGAAATAAATCAACATACATTGTAAAAATTCCAAGTCCAAAAGTAACTGTTTGATTCAACATTTCGAATAAAGATCAAAAAACACAAAAAATTAAGAAATCAAACCAATAACTACAAGAAACTCGAAATATAGAGTTTGAATTGTCTCCTTAAATCTCAATTTCAGGACATATTCATGTTACGAATGTTCGGATTACTTGATTATGCTAACAATCGTTCCCCCCACACACAACAGATTTAAGTACATTGCAAAGTTTCATAGCTGTAGACTAACTGATTCAAAAACCACGTTTTCGAATATATATTGAAAGACACGAGCATTTAAAAATCAAAGCAATTACGATACGAAACTCGAAAAACAGAGCTCAGATCACATACGCACCGTCTTCAGTGGAAGTCTGTTGTAGTTTCTGATGCGGATTGGTGAGAACATTGCTGATCACGAAGCTTCTAGAAGAATAACGATTCGAATATCGAATGTATTTACGTAAATTAAAGTGACTTGTTCTAGTAGTGGTGAAGTTGAAGTGTGTGAAAATGTGAGTGGAATGTGAGTGTGTTTTTGTTGTAGAAGAGAATGGTGAAGAAGCTGCCATTTAAATTTGATTGTGTGTAAAGGTCTGGGAGTGTGTGTGTGTGTGTGTGTATAGGTAAGAGATGATGATTATGGTTATGGGGATGAGAAGAGAGAGCAGGGGCCAGCCGGCCAGGGAGTGTGGTTTGTCTTCTTCTTATCCTCTTTTTGCCACAATTACTACCGCTACTACTACTACATTTTCACTTCACAAAATATCTTGGTCTTTGTTCATGTCTGAAAAGGACAACTTAAAAAACGTGCATCAATTCGGTTGAGTTCGGCTTATAAACTTAAAAATAACAAAATATTAAAAAAAATATTTTGATTTAGTTATTTTGATATTAAAAATATTAACAAATACTTTAAGGTATTACGATGCTAATAGGGTAGTAACAAACTTGCTTTTAGCAAAAAGTTATATATACGTGTTATTCAAATTAAAAAAAAATATCTTCACTTTATAACAAAAAAATCTTTTTTTTTTTATGTATTTTTTATTATCTGGTTGTTTTCTTTTCAAACATTAAGATTTTAGGGCTTTTTTGATAAATATATATAAAAAAGTAAATTTTTGCAATTTTACTTTTGTTAAGAAAAACTATTTGCAATTTTACTAAACTAAGTTTCAAAATTGTAAAAATACTACAAATTAGGGCACCCCTTCCCCCGCCAGCCCTGCCCAACATTTTCAACCACATTCAACACTTTTTTTTTTAAGTTGGGGTGCTATTTTGGTTGCAACTAAATGCAACCACATTCAACCACATTAACACTTTTTTTTTTGCGGGATGCTATTTTGGTGGATTTGGGTTGCATGGCCCCGCAGGGGCAACCACATTCAACTTTTTTTTTTAAAAATGGTGGGGTGATTTTGGTGGATTTGGGATGCATGGCCCCGCAGGGTCAATATTCAACTGAATGCAACCACATGCAACTAAATTTCTGATTTCAAGTTTTATTTTTAAGTTGTCATTTTCGACCTCATTTTTGAACTCTTCAATTGCTGATTTCAAGTTCCATTTTTCAGTTGTCATTTTCGACCTCATTTTTGAACTATAAATGACAATTGAAAAATAGAACTTGAAATCAGCAACTAAATGCAAACCACATCCAACTAAATTTGCAACAACATCCAACTTTTTCAGTTGCATTCAGTTGAACATTGCCCCTGGCGGGGTCTTGCAATCCAAATCCACCAAAATCACCTCACCTTTAAAAAAAAGTCGAATGTGGTTGCATTCAGTTGAATATTGCCCCAGGCAGTGCCTTGCAACCCAAATTCACCAAAACCACCCCACCTTAAAAAAAAGTTGAATATGGTTGCATTCAGTTGAATGTGGTTGAATGTAGTTGCATTCAGTTTAATGTGGTTGCATTCAGTTGCAACCAAAATAGCACCCTACCTTTAAAAAAAAAAGTGTTGAATGTGGTTGAAAATGCTGGGCAGGCCGGGCAGGCTGGGCAGGTGGGGAATGGTTGACCTAATTTGGAGTATTTTGGAATTTTGAAACTTAGTTTAGTAAAATTACAATTAATTAAAGGAGATAGTATTTTTGCAAATAGAAACTTTAAACCTAATATTTTTGATAAATACCCAAGATTTTATTGTTTAAATTTTCAAAAATATCTTTGCATGAGCTTGGACATTATATTCTAATGCAATTCAATAATGAAAATATTGTTTTTATCAATAAAAATAAAAAAATATATATACAACTCATACATGCTTTGTTGTATTTCGGTGAAATCTGACAAACAATACAGATATTTAAGATGCAACATAATGATATATTTTCAATCAAATTATCTCATAAAACATAGTTCCTCCGTCCGGGTGAATTGTATACGTTTGGTTTAGACATGGAATCCAAGAAAATGTATGAAAAATGAGTAAAGTTATATGAAAAGTAGGTAAAGTGGTGGGATCTAACAATATTTAATAATAATTTTGAGATAGTGGAGGAAATAGTAAATGTAATAGTATTTTATATTATAGATTTGAGATAGTAGAGGAAAATTAATGGGTGTAATAGTATTTTTTATTATTAAAACTTTAGTATTTTGGGAATGTATAGAAATAATGGAACACCCCAAAATAGTAAATGTATAGAAATGAATGAAACAGAGGGAATATTATTTTAAGCTCGCGCTAAAGTTGCAAAAAAGTTAATGCATTTGGGAATGTAATGTTTGGAAGATACAATTTCGATTTGCCGAAAGGCCACTTCATGCTACCAACATCCACATGAATGCGTCGTTTTCCGGTTGGGATATTTGATGTGTGGCCCTTTACCATACGGAGCACTATCCATGAACCACAGTATATGATTTTGGAGGTGTTTGGGGGAACTTTTTTTCAGAATAAGTTAACTTATTTTAAGACAAAGTTAGAGATTCCTAACTTTCCAACTTATTTTCCAACTTATTTTTGCAACTTATTGAATCTCAAACATACATTAAATACTTGTATAAAAACAAAATTTCAAAATATAAAATTTTTATCCGAAAATAAGTCCATAAGTCCTTAAAATAAGCTGAGGCAAACAGGCCCTTTATCCCCACAAATAGGGCTGTAAATGAACCGACACACTCGCGAACGGCTCGACGTTCGGTTTGAAAAAAGCTCGGTTCGGGTTCGGTTTGATTCATAAACGAGTCGATCTTGAACATGATTTTAAGGATCGATTTATAAACGAGCTGAACTTGATCACGGTAAAGTTCGACTCGATAGCTCGCGAACAAGATCGATTAACGTGTTCGTGAACATAGTTCATGAACAGGCTCGTGAACATAGCTCATGAACATGTTCGTGAATAAGTTCGATAATTGAGCTCGTTAACATGCTCGATATTTGAGTTCATTAGTGATTCATAAACAACTTTGATAGATAATCTCCTATATATAATATACGTTTGATTATTAGAATATGCTCTCGAAACTCTTATTAATTGTACACCATTAATTAGAAAATCTTATATGTTATGCTAGATTTTATAATTGTTTATTTTATAATAAAATAAATGATAATAATAATAATAATAATAATAATAATAATAATAATAATAATAATAATAATAATAATAATAATAATAATAATACTAGTAGTAGTAGTAGTAGTAGTAGTAGTAGTAGTAGTAGTAGTAGTAGTAGTAGTAGTAGTAGTAGTGTTGTAAAAATCGGTTGACTCCGATGAGTACTCGGACGAGTACTCGGAAATCGGTGATCAACCGATTCGGATTTAACCGAGTACTCGGACAAGTACTCGGATGCTGAAAACGAGTACTCGTAAAATCGGCCGAGTACTCGGATTTTGAAGATCATGCCGAGTTGAACCGATTTCCGATTTTTACAACCTTGAGTAGTAGTAGTAGTAGTAGTAGTAGTAGTAGTAGTAGTATTAGTAATAATAATAATAATAATAATAATAATAATAATAATAATAATAATAATAATAATAATAATAATAATAATAATAATAATAATAACTAACTCAATCTTACAATCAGTATATGTAGTATAATAGTATTTATTTGTCAAAATATGTATCAAATTAAATATTACATCATTTTAAGTGCTAAATTTTAGTATTAAATATTACTGATGTACAAATTTATTTGTACTACTTAAATATATAAAAGATATTAAAATATGTTTATGATTGTGTAAAATTTGAAACTATAATAACTTGAGATACTTGCAAATATGAAATATAAAGACCAAATTAAGTTAAACAAACACTACAAATACAATAATATTTTTTTAATACTACAAATTTATAAAATGTAATGAGATAATACTATAAACATATAATCTATGCCAAAATTTACAGATAATATTGTAAATTTATGTAAGGAGACCGATACTTTTGTATGACTGATGTTTTATAGATTTTATGTAAGAAAATTAGTATTTTGTATGACTAATGATATTTTATGTAAAGAGATGTGAGAATTTTATTGGTTGATGAATTTCTTTTTTTTTAGTGTTGAGACATAAATTTAATTTTCTAATTTTGGACATTTCAATTTTTTTAATGTTAGATTTTTTTATACAAAAATAAGAAAATAACTTTATTAGTTGTTCGTAAGTAAGCTCGTGAGCATAAGTTCGCGAGCAATACTTAAGATTATTCGTGAACATAATTTCATGAACAAACTCGTGAACAAGCTTAATGAGTTGTTCGAAAGTAAAAGTTCGTGAGTAAGCTCATGAGACATGTTCGTGAGCTGTTCATGAACAGTTCGCGAACAACATTTTGTCTTAACGAACCGAGTTCAAACATATTTTTTGGCTCGACTCAAGTTCGAGCTCGAGTTCGAGTTCGATAATTTCTTAACAAACGATACATGAACATTTTAGAGTTCGGCTCGGCTCGGCTCATTTACACCCCTACCCACAAAAATAATTATGACTCGCACTTATTCGGCTAAGTTTCTACATAAAACTGGTATTACGTAAGTCATTTTTCTTGCTTGTCCGGCTAAGTTTCTTCATAAAACTAATACCATGTCAGATATTTTCAGTTCATTTTCAATCTTTTAGTTGTAATCAAATCGTTTGACACAAATTTTTTTCAATTCCATTAATCATTTATCAATTTCGTTTCTTTTTGTTTTAATTTGTAAAATTTAATATTATAATATAATGCTAATCACAACTGCATCCTACCATTATGACAATATAATACTAGATAAAAAAAAAAGAGTTTTAATGGTAACCTTACACAATAAACTTCAATACAAACACAATGAAACAAAAGGCTAAATAGTTTTCACATATATAAGATCAATAACATCTGACAGTCTCTTTTGCATTTAAAATTTTGAAGTTAGTCATCGAATTCTCTATCTTCCATTGCAATATTTCACCAACAGTTAGAAGCAGGATGCGTGTGTCTCTCACTCTTCAATAATATACTGGGGGCTTTTGACAATTCATCTACAGAAGAAAGAAAAATTTATCATTCAAGAGTTTAATTTCCAGTGGCAACAAAGAAGGTAGAGTTTAATAGATAGGCAATGGACTTGATCATTGCATTGCACATCAGACTAGAACTCTAGTTTTTTGGGGGCCTAGCAAGGCCAGATTAGATGATACATTTGATGAACTTGTTAAAAACGTTAAAGTACAGTAGTCCGTTTGTAATACAATAGTGCAATTGCAATTCCGAAAATAGTACAGTGGTGAAAATGTCCTTTTACCCTAAATAAATGAGCCACCTATTGACATGTGGTTTCTTGGACTAATGACCGGAGACACTATTGGCTTATATGTTTAGAGCTGGTTCAGATGAAAATTATATCAGACATCAGATCATGTAAATGCCTGTTGGACCACAAAATAAATTCACAAGATGACATATACAGGTCTCGCAATATATAATAAAATGCTTTACCAAGTTAAGATCTAGTCCTCGTATAAACTTATAAAACAACACAAAGAACGAGAAGTGACAAACAGAACACAAACCATCAAGAGCATACATGTATATAAATAATATGTTTTTACTTTACATACATGACAAATTTAATTAAATAAATTAAATTTTCTGATCCGGATAATAATCAAGGTCAAACTATAGTATTTGGCTGGATAGGCATTAGGCAAGGATAGAATTGAGTTATTTGGTGGGTAAAAATGTGACATCCTTTTTAAAGATTACCACTTCCCAGTTGGCAAAGAAAATGCATCATCTTTATAACTTACTTTTAACATATCATAACCTGAAGAAAAGTAGATGGAGGCAAATATACTCAACATATATAGAAACAGATATATAGAACCCAAGACAAAGACAACCCAAATTTTCCATCCAGTAAATACAGCAGACTTTAACTGTTGATGATCTTACATTTACATGCTCATAGTAGAATATTTTAACAATATCTAATCAGTGCAGAACAAACATCAAGAATTGGCTGCAATTAAAATGTAGTAGATCCTTGCTAAGTAAACCTGCAGTTCTTCGTGTTATGACAAAAACCGCCAAAACGACGACATTCATATATCGTAGTCTTGTAGAACGACATTCATATATCGTAGTCTTGTAGAACCTAAAACCAACCTTTTTCAAATCATAGTCATCATATTATTCCCTAGTACTGAGTAGTGACAATCTGATTATACAGTATACATAACAAAACTACACTACTTAATAACTTGACAATGCTAGTACTAGCTCTAAACTGTACAAGATAAACGATAATCATCACATAATTTCCTAATTAGCGACCATATGACAAATTGAAATCAGTAAAACATAACAACACTACCTAAGAACACTACATGACAACTAACAATATTACTACTAGTCGCTCGAGCTCACAATAAACTGCCATTAAAAAACAATCACATTAACGTATCCTCAAAGAAAACATTTCACTGATTTAATATGGTATTTCAACATGTCTACATATTAAAGGGTTGATTGAGAATAGCTACCTGTAGGACCCTGCATCCGGCTATCTTATATTCTTGTGCATCCGAATTCCTAAACAAATATCGCAGCATCTAGAAGTATCTATATGTAATCCTACTGCACGAAATGATGCAAGCAGTCATTAAACAACCACCAGAATATTCCTGTTCACATATCATCTACCAGATACATATGGCTTTGATTAAGTAAACCATAGATAAAAGTGCAGCTACACTATATGGTCGATCTTCATAAAGGGACATACATGACTAAACTTACTAGTAGCTCTATTTTAGTCCCATAAGATTCCCCAGTAAAATGAATGAAAGAACATGATCTCCACTCTCTACTAGCTAGTTTTTTTCTCGTCGAAATAGCAATTCTCAAGTTTAAGGAGACCTGCTTTATATTAAACACCCACCTGAACATTCATGTTCAAATCTCACCTACCAGATACATATGGCACTACTTAAGCAAACCAAAGATAAACAAGTGCAGCTACATTTCTATATGATCGATCCTCGTAAAGGGACATGCATGACTAAACTTACTAGTCGTATGTGCTCGATTCACATTTGGAGTAAATAGGGTAATGCTAGTCCCATATGATTCCCCTGTAAAATGAATGTGAGAATACGATCTCTACTAGCTAGCTTTTTTCCTCGTCGTAATAGCAATTTTCAACTTTGAGAAGACCTGCTTTATATTAAAGCTAGAATACCAATTCATATTCCCACACTTAAGAGATAAACTGTGCTAGATTCTTTGGTATTTATCTATGAACGAAGAATGAAAAGAGGGGACCCGAAAACAAGGTTGGGAAGCGGAAAATCCCCTCAAGACTCAAGAGCGATAACTATGCTGCAGTGGCAATAAACATTAAACAGTATCTTCTAGGCCTCTTATATATAGAACTCATTGCTTATTACATAAGGCAGATTAGTCACAACTCACAACTGAAGCTACGAAGCCCAAACATGTACCACAATCATGTCAAGAAATTGACAAGTTCAAAACAAAAGATTAAAACCAAAACACATCATAATCAGCCAAGTTTGTGGGTAATTTAGTTTAGAAAATTAGATAACCTTTCAAAACACATATACAGAAACGAAGACAAAGACAACCCAAATTTTCCATCTAGAAAATACAGCAGACTTTAACTGTTGTTGATCTTACATTTACATGCTCATAGTAGAATATTTTAACAATATCTAATCAATGCAGAACAAATATCAAGAATTGGCTGCAATTAAAATGTAGTAGATCCTATAAACAATATAACCATTACTGATTATCTGGATTCTGGAATGTGAATGTGAGATTATGTGTTGTAATTAGGAGATTTTGTAGGATAATATCAGGTGAGATCAAGGGATATGATATGCTAAGATCAGGTGATATGATAGGTTGTAGATCAGGGATATGTAGGCTGTAGATCAGGGATATGTAAGTTTTAAATTAGCTCTCTGTTGTACTTATAAATACAGCAGCTCTAGTGTGTAACAAGGCATCAGATTACCTTCAAGTTCTCTATATTATCAATCTCTTAGATTAACATGGCATCAGAGCCTACACACACATAAACACAGTTTTTTTCCTGGCAGCCCCGTCTGCATCCCTTCCGATTTTTTTTAGGGCAGTTCCGTCTGCTTCCTTCAATTTTCTTTTTTTTTCTCCTGCCACTCCTTTTCTTCTATCTTAAGTGAAATGGATTCACAGCACCACAGGTTGGCAGTAAGGTTAGATGGAAAAAATTACTTTTTATGGGCTTCTTACTTCAGAAACTTTCTGGAAGGTCAGGATCTCTGGACCTGTGTTGAAGGCAGTAATCCCAAACCAACAGATAAGGCGCAACAGTCTAAATGGGTGATTAACAATGCTAAGATTAAAACCTGGATCTTGGAATCTGTGGAGAATTCTATTGCTGTAAATCTTAGTCCATTAAGTACAGCACATCTCATGTGGGTGTATCTAAAACGCATCTATAAGCAAAGCAATGATGCGAGGATGTATCAGCTGGAACAAGAGGTAAATTCTTTATCCCAAGAATCGTTAAGTATTCAAGAATTTTACTCTGCAATAATGTTGCTTTGGAATGAAATGGATATGATTGAAGAAAAGATTCCAGAGGATGCCTTAGAAACAGTTCTGAAACTCAGGCTGCAAACTCGAGCTCGTCAATTCCTGATGAAACTTCGTCAAAACTTTGAACCTATTCGTGCTACTATTCTTAATCGTGGAGGAAGTTCTTGTGTAGATACAATTCTACCAGACCTAATTGATGAGGAAACACGGTTGAAATCACTTTCTTCCCAAATAAATGTCCATGATGCTGCATTGAGTGCAGCTGTCCAGAAATTTAATGCTCGAAATATGAGCAAAACTGAGTGTTTTATCTGTCATGAGACTGGCCACATTGCCACTCACTGCTCAAAAAAGAAGGGTACCACAGGCAATGTTTCTGTTTCTCTCTTTTGTCGATATTGTAAGGCTGAACGACATTTGATTGAAAATTGTAAGATCAGGCCTCCAAGGAATTGAAATCACAAGGCATATATGGCCTCCGTGCCTAATACATCAACTGAAGTTACAGGAACTCTGAACCAACACCATGCTTCTCAATTGAACTCTCCTTCACCTGATTTCATTCAGCAAGTTATTCAAGCACTTCAGGATTCTAATATCATTCATGCTCTTCCAGCCTCTAATGTCGGTAAGACAAATACTCAAAACTCTTGGATAATAGATTCCGGTACTTCACACCATATGACTGGTAATTTAGATCATTTTAATTCTAGCATTCCACATGATAGACGGACAAATATTATCTTTGTTAATGGAGACACCCTTCCTGCTAAACGTGTAGGGTCATTAAAACTTGGCTCTTTGAATCTTTCGAATGCTTTATATGTGCCCAAATTATCTGCTAATTAGATCTCAGTCAGTCAGTTAGTACAACAAAATTGCATAGTCTCATTTTCTTCTTCTGGTTGCTTAATCCAGGACCTGAGAATCGGGAAAGTGATTGGGAGCGGCCATAAGCGAGGGGAAATCTTTGTCTTGGACTTCAACATCCCTTCAAGCACACCTACTCCTACCTCACCAAATTGTTTTCTTGCTCCTTCTACTGTTGAAATAAATAAAGGTAATAAGTTGTGGAGACTTTGGCATAATCGTCTTGGCCATCCTCATGCATTTGTTTTGAGTTCCTTGTTTTCCTATAATGCTTTGATAGATAAGCTTGATTACAAATCTAAAATTAATAAAACATGTGAGGAATGTGCACTCTCCAAAGCACATACTTTACCTTTTGTTAAGAAAATAAATCATGTTGTCTCAGCTTTTGATATTATTCATTCCGATGTTTGGGGACCATCTCATGTAGGATCATTGAGTGGAAAATACTATTATGTTGTATTCATTGACGATTGGTCACGTTACACGTGGACATATTTTTTACGCCACAAATCTGAAGTCTCACAAGTATTTAAATATTTTCATGCTATGGTTCAAACTCAGTTTGACAGGAAAATCAAGATTTTCCGTACAGATTCTGGTGGTGAATACAGTTCAAAGGAGTTTGAACACTTTTTAGCTTCTGAAGGTATTATTCATCAAAAGAGTTGTCTTCATCAACCCCAGCAAAATGGTGTCTCTGAGAGAAAGCATAGACACCTAATTGAGACAGCACGTGCTCTTCGCATCCATGCAGGCTTACCAAAGATGTTCTGGGCGGAAAGTGTGGCAACAGCTGTGTACTTGATTAATCGTTTACCTACTCCTGTTCTAGGTAACATATCTCCACAAGAGAAGTTATTTGATTATCCACCTGATTACCAAAAGCTTCGTGCTTTTGGTTGTACGTGTTATGTGCTTCTTCCTAAATCCGAGCATTTGAAGATAGAAGCAAAATCTGTTAAATGTATCTTTCTTGGATATTCAGAAACACAAAAAGGATATCGTTGTTATGATTGGGAAGGCAAGAGAATGAGAATTTCAAGGAATGTTATATTTTTTGAACATATGTCATATTTTAACTCTTCCATTCCTAATACTACATCACATGTTGAGCATGATGCTCCTCTATCTACCTTTCCAACTAATGTGCAGGGTATCATTACCTACCAACGTCGAGCAAGAGTTCCCCCCATATGGCTCCTCAATTACAGCCTTCGGATACACGTAACAACTCATCTAGTACACTGTCTCTTCCTCATTCTCCACCTCCTCCATCACCACCACAACCGCCTCCAAGGCGCTCTTCTCGTACTACTAAACCACCTGATCGATTTTCATTTTTATCTGCACTTGATTCTTTTGCTATTCCTAATTCATACAAACAAGCTGCAGATAGTGCCGAGTGGAGTAATGCTATGCAGGAAGAATTAAATGCCTTACACCAAAATCAGACATGGGAGTTTGTTCCTAAGCCTCCACATCATCCAATTATAGGATGTAGATGGGTTTTCTCATTAAAGTTGAGGTCTGATGGTTCTTTTGAACGATATAAGGCACGCCTCGTGGCTCAAGGCTATAAACAAAAATATGGCATCGACTACGCTGAAACCTTCGCGCCAGTTGCCAAAATGACCAATGTCCGTACTTTAAAAGCTGTTTATGCAATTTGTAATTGGGACATCTACCAGATGGATGTCAAGAACGCCTTCCTAAATGGTGATCTTTCTGAAACAGTTTACATGCGTCTTCCTCCTGGATTATCAGTTCCACCAAACATGGTTTGTAAATTAAAAAAGGCAATATATGGATTAAAACAATCTCCTCGAGCCTGGTTTTTTAAACTAAAAGGGGTGTTACAAAAAGCTGGATATCGTCAAAGTCATAATGATCACTCTTTATTTATATCTTCCACATCAGCGGGAACCACCTTCGCACTCATCTATGTTGATGATATCTTAATCACGGGTAATGATCGCCACGGAATACAGAATCTTAAGAATATCCTGCAAAACTCTTTTCAAATGAAAGATCTTGGTCTTGCATCTTATTTCCTTGAATTAGAAATCTCTCGAAATGCTGATGGCTATTTTGTTAGTCAACAAAAATATACTCGTGATATCATTGAAATTAGGGGTGTGCATTCGGTTAACCAAATCCGAAACCGAATTTTTTTCGGTTAACCGAAACCGAATTGAAGGGAAAACCTTTGCCAAAAACCGAACCGAAATTATTTCGAATTTTAACCGAACCGAACTTTATTTTTTTGGTTTTAACCGAACACCGAAATTGATAACCGAATTTTTAAAAAATCTGATGAAAATTGCAGAAAAATTGAAAACACATTACAGAGAAGCACGAGGGATTGATATATCATATATGAACAAGAGTAAAAAGAGTACTCAGGGCATCTACAAAATCTTGACTGCAAAAATTCAACAACTAGATCATATGGATCATTTATGCAAATGCTCAGACCTCAGAGGCAACTAGAGTTTACTGCAGTTATATACTCAGAGGCAAGCTGGCAAAAAAAGCAAAAAAAAGTAACTTTATATAATGTCATTATATACTTGGGAAACAAAATCGGTGGAGACAAATAGAAGTGCCTCTGATTGTTTAAGAGCAACAAGTTAATACAATATGAACCAGGTTGCTTAACATGTCCTGCTCATGCTCACAGAAATGTTAAATTATGTAAAGCTAAGATTTAAATAATTCGATTTTTCGGTTAACCGAGGTAAAAAACCGAAACATCGAAAACCGAAGTTCTGAAATTTTAGCTACCGAAAACCGAACCGAATTTTATACTTTGGTTAACCGAACCGAATTTATATCGGTTTTTCGGTTCGGTTTTCGGTTAACCGAACCGTTTGCACACCCCTAATTGAAATGGCAGGTTTTACCGATGATAAAGTTGTGGATACTCCATTAGAGCTTAATGTAACATACAGTAAAACAGATGGCTCTCCAATCTCTGATCCAACCTTCTATCGAAGTATCGTTGGGAGTTTGGTCTACCTCACCATGACACATCCAGATATTGCCCATGCAGTTCATCTTGTGAGCCAATTTGTTTCAGATCCTTGAAGACTGCATTTAACGGCAGTTCATTGCATTATACGTTATCTTCGGTCAACTCCGGCTCGTGGCGTGACATTTTCAAATACCAGTTCTTATGACTTGCGTGCTTTTTCTGATGCTAGCTATGCAGGCTGCCCAGACACACGCAGATCTACTACTGGTTACTGTATTTTTTTAGGAAGTTCTTTTCTTTCCTGGAAATCAAAGAAACAATCCACTGTATCCAAATCATCCACTGAAGCTGAATATCGAGCTATGTCATCCACCTACAGTGAAGTTGTTTGGCATCGATGATTGTTAAAAGACTTCAATATTCAACTTCATTCACCTACACCGTTATTCTGTGACAACGAAAGTGCAGTCAAAATTGCAAGTAATCCAGTTTTTCATGAGCGAACAAAACACATTGAAGTTGATTGCCATTCTATTCAGGAAAAATATGAAAACGGTGATATCATTCTACCTCGGGTTTCCTCCAAAGAACAACTTGCTGATTTCTTTACAAAATCTCAAACGAAGAGCCGACACGATTTTTTCATCAGCAAACTAATGGTTCACCCACCATTAGTTTGAGGGGGAGTATAAACAATATAACCATTACTGATTATCTGGATTTTGAAATGTGAATGTGAGATTATGTGTTGTAATTAGGAGATTCTGTAGGATAATATCAGCTAAGATTAAGGGATATGATATGCTAAGATCAGGTGACATAATAGGTTGTACATCAGGGATATGTAGGCTGTAGATCAGGGATATGTAAGTTGTAAATTAGCTCTCTGTTGTACTTATAAATACAGCAGCTCTAGTGTGTAACAAGGCATCAGGTTACCTTCAAGTTCTCTATATTATCAATCTCTTAGATTAACAGATCCTTGCTAAGTAAACCTACAGTTCTTCGTGTTATGACAAAAACCGCCAAAACGATGACATTCATACATCGTAGTCTTGTAGAACGACATTCATATATCGTAGTCTTGTAGAACCTAAAACCAACCTTTTTCAAATCATAGTCATCATATTATTCCCTAGTACTGAGTAGTGACAATCTGATTATACAGTATACATAACAAAACTACACTACTTAATAACTTGACAATGCTAGTACTAGCTCTAAACTGTACAAGATAAACGATAATCATCACATAATTTCCTAATTAGCGACCATATGACAAATTGAAATCAGTAAAACATAACAACACTACCTAAGAACACTACATGACAACTAACAATATTACTACTAGTCGCTCGAGCTCACAATAAACTGCCATTAAAAAACAATCACATTAACGTATCCTCAAAGAAAACATTTCACTGATTTAATATGGTATTTCAACATGTCTACATATTAAAGGGTTGATTGAGAATAGCTACCTGTAGGACCCTGCATCCGGCTATCTTATATTCTTGTGCATCCGAATTCCTAAACAAATATCGCAGCATCTAGAAGTATCTATATGTAATCCTACTGCACGAAATGATGCAAGCAGTCATTAAACAACCACCAGAATATTCCTGTTCACATATCATCTACCAGATACATATGGCTTTGATTAAGTAAACCATAGATAAAAGTGCAGCTACACTATATGGTCGATCTTCATAAAGGGACATACATGACTAAACTTACTAGTAGCTCTATTTTAGTCCCATAAGATTCCCCAGTAAAATGAATGAAAGAACATGATCTCCACTCTCTACTAGCTAGTTTTTTTCTCGTCGAAATAGCAATTCTCAAGTTTAAGGAGACCTGATTTATATTAAACACCCACCTGAACATTCATGTTCAAATCTCACATACCAAATGCATATGGCACTACTTAAGCAAACCAAAGATAAACAAGTGTAGCTACTTTTCTATATGGTCGATCCTCGTAAAGAGACATACATGACTAAACTTACTAGTCGTATATGCTCGATTCACATTTGAAGTAAATAGGGTAATGCTAGTCCCATATGATTCCCTTGTAAAATGAATGTGAGAATACGATCTATACTAGCTAGCTTTTTTCCTCGTCGTAATAGCAATTTTCAAGTTTGAGAAGACCTGCTTTATATTAAAGCTAGAATACCAATTCATATTCCTACACTTAAGCAGATAAACTATGCTAGATTCTTCGTATTTATCTATGAACGAAGAATGAAAAGAGTGGACCCGAAAACAAGGTTGGGAAGCAGAAAATCCCCTCAAGACTCAAGAGCGATAACTATGCTGCAGTGGCAATAAACATTAAACAGTATCTTCTAGGCCTCCTATATATAGAACTCATTGCTTATTACGTAAGGCAGATTAGTCACAACTCACAACTGATGCTACGAAGGCCAAACATGTACCACAATCATTTCAAGAAATTGACAAGTTCAAAACAAAAGATTAAAACCAAAACACATCATAATCAGCCAAGTTTGTGGGTAATTTAGTTTAGAAAATTAGATAACCTTTCAAAACAAAAAGGGGGGAAAAAGCCAATTGTGAAACCTACCTACCCTCTCAAAACACCTTTCATAACAAAAAGGGGGAAAACCCTAATTGCAAAATTAACAACAGCCTTAAAATCAATCATTTGACATCTTACCCTTGCTTGACACAGAATATATGATAAACATAGTCACTAAGTACGTGAGAAAATTTATACATAGAAATTCTTGATATGATAACCCTAACCACATGGATTTTCATGATGCAACAAACAGATTCCTCAAATCCATAAACTGCAACATCTACGAACACCCAAAATAGCTAACAACCATCATCAAAAGCTATCAAGATACATAATACTGTTTCATCAAGACTCGTTTATCACCATAATCAATATATATTTATATATGCATATATTACCCAGTCTTGCTTTTCAGAACATTGTTGGTATCCTCCGAAACCTCCAAATTTTTCTTTAAATGCCCCATTATTTGTCCATGTTTCCTCTCCTGGTCACATTCGATCTTCTCCAACACCTTCATCCTTACCCAAAAGCCAAGCAAATCTTTCAGTGCATACAGTGGAGAAGGTACAAATAACAGCCCCCTTTTCAAGCTTACTCCAAGTAGGATCCTAAAATATAAATACAAAATCAAACAAATCATGAAAAAATAACACAAAGAACACAAAGAAGATTAATAAAACATTACCACTTCCTTTGCAAAGCAAAAGGGCTTCTCCATCTTTGAAACCTCGCGCCCTGAATCCCTTATCTTCATAAGAAATATTCTTCGGTAATTTTTGACGAGCTCGTTAGTGCATTTCGCAGCATTGTATACAAACAACTTCTTGTACGCCATTGTTACTCTGAGCTTAACTTCTTCGTTCTCCTTTCTACTTCCTCTTTTTATCAATTTTATTTCTATTGGATGGGCTTTAGTTTCTAAATGTTGGGTTGGGCCGAACTTTATTTGATAATAGCCATGGTATTTTTGACATGAATAATTTGGAATTCGTAATTAACATGTCTCCTGTAATTTAACTCTAATCTATATTATATTATAGCCAAGTTTTGGTTTTCAGTTTGGTTATCCTGTTTATTAAAATCCATAATAACATAACAAAATTAATAGTAATTAATCGACTGCCTTTTTCACATTTACTTTTAGTTGAATATATTTCCTTTTGTAAACACCTCAAAAATCAATCGTATCATATCTTTCAATCATTAATTTTTTTTTTCTAATTAAAACATGTTACCATTTTGATTTAAAACTAATCTTATAATCATTAATATATACCCGAAAACATTACACCATATTTTTTAATTATTAATAAAATATATTAAAAATCGATATACATTGTTTATAATAGGGAAATATTAGTATAATCCGTAAACATGATTATATTAAATTATATTAAATTAAAATTAAAAATAATATTAAAAATAATGATTATATAAAAACATAATTTTAATATTAAATAAAATTTTACATAATAAAAGAAACCCGTGCATCGCAACCTCGGCTTACGCATTTTTGAAAAATCAAAAAATAATCTTTTTAACTCGAAACCTTCGCACATACCTTGATAACTGTCTTTAACATTTTATCACCAAATTTCACATTTTAAAACGGCTTTAAGGGTCTCGATCATAGCATCAAAGTGGTTACATTTCTGCGATAAAAGCTTTCAAACCACTTTCACTAAACTAGCATAACTCTTAAATCGTAAACTCTTTTAATGCGATTCTTGTGACAAAATAAACTAGACAACCATAGGCAGTGGTAAGTCCAGAAATTATTCTAAGGTTTCGGGTATAACTGTTTTTATGACCTAAAGAAATTTCGTCATTACGATGGCTATAAATCGAACATTTCCATTTTAGGAACACTACAAACAACCAACCAAGGCAACCCATACATCATCAACATCAACCAACATCCATTTTACATCTCTAAAGTCAGTGGTGAGACTCAAATCCATCACCCATCATTTTACACATTTTATTCAACCAAACAATCATAAAACTCCTTAACATGAATTTATCTTTATATAACATCAAAACCACATCAAAAACTCATATTAACTCAAAGGGTGGGTTAGGGTTTTGCCTTCTTGGAAGCTCTAACAACACTATCAAGTATTTATAATCACTTAACAAGCGTTAGATATCCTTTACAAAGCTTAAACCTTAAGATCAAAAAAAGAAAACAATGTAAGTTACTATTCATTACTATTCATCCTCATCTTTGGATGGAATTTGACATAGCTAGGATGTAAGTTTGAAGCTCAAATTTTTACTATACCTTAGTCTCCTTAATACCTTTCTTTTAAGCCATAGATCATGAAAAACAAAGCTTGGGAGCTAGGGTTTTGATTTTGAATTAATGGGGGGGGGGGCGAATGGTTTGAAATGGTGGTGGTGTTGTTTTCTTTTTCTTTTCTCTCTTTAATCTCTTGCCTTGACTAATTGGTAATGTTTTTGTGGGATATTTGTGATGTGTTATAGATGTTAATACCCCCTAATTACAAGTGTCAAGGCTTGATGACATGTTAGAAAAGAGATGATGTGTAGCCTTGTTGGCTTCCTCTTGATCATACACCTCACTATTCTATTTTCTTTTTCTTTTCTTGTTTTCTTTTCACCAAAATTCACTTAATATAAACCCTAGATGATCATGCATGGTTTTAATCTTGTTATGTATTTAATCCATAATTTGTCTTGCGTTTGCTTTATCGCTTAATCTCGTTATAAAGTTCTAGCGATTTCTAGAACGTTTGTTATTCTAACTCGAAGGTTTTCATTCTAAATTTTTAAATCATAAATAAAATAAAATCCTTGTATCCTTCATACAATATTCTCTTGTCTTGTTCGGATTTTCTGAATTCTGATCGCGTTTACATACACTTATTTACTTAGTAGATTACTCGTATAACATCGAAATATCCATTTCTTGTCTCGTACATAGAGCCACATGAAAAATTTCCCAAGTCTCAAAATCATTATTCATCCATGAAAATCACTATTCATCCATGCAAAGTACGATTCATTCATAATATAAAAATTTTCTCAAGTACAAAAATTGGGATTATTACAATCTCCCCTCCTTAAAATGATTTCGTCCCGGAATCAGTCGGTAAACAATTGAGGGTGTTTCTCGCGCATTGTGCTCTCTAGTTCCCAGGTCGACTCATCGACATTCTGGTTTCTCCACAACACCCTAACGAGGTGAACACTTTTGTTCCTCAGCACTTGTTCCATTCGATCCAGGATTTCCACAGGGTATTCTTCATAAGTCAGGTTCGGTTGTATATCTACTTGCTCGTATTCTATCACATGTCGGGCATCTCCATTATATTGATGTAACATTGACACATGAAACACATTATGAACATGCTATAGGTTTAGGGGCAAGGGTAGCTTGTAGGCTACCTTCCCAACATGCTTTAAGATTTCAAAGGGTCCAAAAAATCTCGGACTCAATTTCCCCTTGTTTCCAAATCTCATCAGACCTTTCCATGGGGATACTTTTGACATCACGAAGTCACCGACCTCATATTCTCTATCCTTGCGGGTTTGATCCTCATACTTTCTCTGTCTATCCTGGGCTGCCACTAACCGCTTCCGAATAATCTCTATTGTCTCTCTGGTCTGTTGGACTAGCTCTGGCCCCAATATCTTTCTTTCGCCAACTTCTTCCCAACACAGGGGAGAGCGACATCTTCTTCCATATAGAGCCTCGTAAGGGGGCATCCCTATACTGACATGGTAACTATTGTTATAAGCGAACTCAACCAATGGTAAGTGGTCATCCCAACTTCCTTTAAAGTCTATTGCACAGACTCTTAACATATCTTCTAAGGTCTGAATGGTTCTCTCGCTCTGGCCATCTATCTGAGGGTGATAAGCCGTACTCATGCTCAACTTGGTACCTATACAATCTTGAAAACTCCTCCAGAATCTGGAGTTAAATCTCGGGTCTCTTTCAGATACAATAGTCACGGGGACTCCATGTCTCACTACAATCTCCTTGATGTAAATATCTGTTAATCTATCGACAATGTACCTCTCGTTGATTGGAAAAAAGTGTGCTGACTTAGTCAATCGATCAATAATTACCCATATTGCGTCATGGTTCCCTCTCGTCCTTGGTAATCCTACCACAAAATCCATCGTGATATGTTCCCACTTCCACTCGAGAATTTCTAAGGGTTGCAACAATCCACTGGGTCTCTGGTGCTCTGCCTTCACTCTTTGGCATGTTAAACACTTGCTTACCCATTCGGTGACATCCTGTGACGCCCCTGGATCCGGGGTCATGGATCCGGGCCGTCAAGGTCCAATTTCCATTCATTAACAACATTTCCTGGATTTTTTTTTTATATATAATTAATACAAATTAAACCTTTCATAAATGACCCCACACTAATATCATCACACACCAGTCATATGCTCAGAGAACAACATCCACAATATTAAAAGTTTAGAGTTAAAGGAGTTATTACAAACCAGGATCATACTTAAATACATTGTTGAATAATACTTCGACATGAAGCATTTCAACAATCAAAAGTTTAATACACCAGCTTACACACTTAATGTACATAATCTACCAGAACCCGCTTGCCTACACGCTACCTCCGGGATGGGTGCCAGCGTTCTCTCAGAAGGTCGCCTTTCCCTTACCCTCTTGCGTGGTGTAGTGCGGAGTATCGGCATGCCTAGCTGTTGTATAAAATAAATAGCAAGAATGAGCTAAAATAGCTCAACAAGATAACTTCTATCTACTACCATAAAAGGGAAAATAAACTTTTACATATATATATAAAAATGGGAAAATTCATCATAGTCATTAAGAAAAGAAATAATTCTTATCTATCAAATGCACCATCTATTCCTCTTCGTACGAAAAGTAATATGTAGTATTATAATATTAGTTTCTCTTCTTAAATAATATAATAATCCATACTTCGTTTCCGTATAATTTTCCAAAAATAATATTCCATTTGAATAAGATCTCGCAATAATATCCTTCTGTTTCTTGTATACGACAACCATATATAAATAATATAAAATCAGTTTCTCTTCATTCCATATAAATAATTCCATCACCTTATCTCATTTTCTTGGTTTCAGCATATAACTCTGAAAACCATTGTCAACCCTTTCTTTTCAAAAACATTGGGGATATCTGCTGTCGCCTGATACGTTAGGACGATGATCAGTCGCCTAATCGTATCTGCTCTCTTTTTACTACCGGTAGAAGGAATGAAAATCATCCCTGGAGGAAGGCCACCTGCTAACATCCTCCCTTGGCATCTTCGTGCCGTAATAAAAATAATAAATGCTGGACTGTGTCGCACACAGCCCTGACACAGCCACTTACGCAAGTCTGTTGCAATCCCCCTCTTTATCACATCATTATTCTCTTTTAAAATATCATTCCACATTTCCATTTTCTCACTTTCATTTTTCACATAACATTTTCTCATATCATTTCCATTCTCGCACATTACTTCTATAAAATATATATATATATATCATAAGGCTTTAATTATGATTCAGACCTCTCTTTCAAATTCAGAAATCAAATATACTTTTATATTCGTAAGATATTCCATCTATTTTAAGAGTAATGCATGTTACTCAAGTAATGTTTATTAAACCGCTGATACTCAAAAAGAACATTTTTAATATAATATTATAACCATATAACCCTCGATAACAACTGATACCATTCTCTCTTATTCTCATAATCATAAGGCATGTTCAATTCATGCATAATCATCTTATACATATCCATCTCATACTCTTATTCATATTCATATACATCTTATACTCATATCCATATTCATATACATCTTCGTATATCTTTCTTTTCAATATTAATACTCAAGGAAGACAATTTCTTCCCAATATAGTAATAATAGCATCACATATATATTTCACAAAATCAAGTTTCTTTGTGAAGATAAGTAGTTTTACAAATAGGGATAGAAGAAATCTTGCCTTGGTTTCTGTATCCTGATAGTATGGCTGGTCCCTCCTCCGAAATTTCTATAAACACAAAAGGACCGTCATTAGAATACCACATCTCTTACTCACTACCCTCTTTTATAACAAAACCCTTTACACTTCAACATATGTTTAACGTATTATTATTACCCCAAAGGGTCAAGGACTTAACCATTTACAAGCTCAATCGAAGTTTCAGTGGTTTTTCACCATTTCTCCTAACGACCACACTTAACTGTAAAAATCCCCATAAATTGTAGATTTCGACTTTTACTACAAGGTCAACTGGTAATGTCTCTTTGACTACCCTACCATATTATCCCAAAGTTTCATAATTTTTAAAAATGTCTAAGTAGGTTGATCATAGCCTCAAAGTTGATACAATTACGGTTTCTCGGTTTTCGAACACCTTTCACTAAAACTGACTTTTCTCCTAAACCGTTCATCAGATTTTAACGCACCTTATATCGAAACGATCTATGAACTAAGCTCTATCATTTCATGGTCAATTGGTAACCTAGGCAGTGAGGTACCGTATGAATACAGGGGTCACAAAACAGGGCAGATTTCGTTCTAACGAAAATCGGACATTATAACGGCTATATTTTCGTACTTTCCAAAATCAAACTCCTCCAAATCAATCATCCACCTTATACACCATCACCTACACCATGTGGTCATCTTACCAACCATGGTTACAAGCACATACTCCTTCCAAAATCAACTTTAATCACTTACAAACACTTATAACATCATAATCATAACATTTATACCACTTAATCACTAAACACAACTATATCCATCATAAACATAAAAGAGCAAGCATGATTATACCTTCTTGAAGCTTTGATAACCCTTAAAAATCCTTGATAAACCTTGGGCACACCTTTAACAACCTTAGTATAGCTTGTATTAACTAAAGAAACCATAAAACAAAGTTAAAAATTCGAAGTTACTGTTTACTCAGCTGAAAGAATCGCAAAAACGAAGGTCTTACCTACGTTTTCTGGAGAAGGCGTCTAAATGAAAGTTGTAGAGCATCTCATGGGCTTTCCAAAAAGCTAAAGAACACGAAATTCGGCTGAGAAACGAAGGAGTTATGCTCATTTTACTGGACTGCTGTATGGTTTACCCGAAAATGAAGAAGATGGGAGATTTTGGTGTTGGTTTTTTGATCTTATCTTGCTAAATTCTTGATAATTCTAGAGTTTAGTAGAAGCTTGAAGAGTTTTGTGGATAAAAATATGTGAAAGTACTAATTTGCCCTTAATCAAGGTTAGTGGAAAATGATGTCATACTAATGATGTCATTGTTGGATGATCATGTGATTTCTTTGTTCTTGATTTCCTAATTAGTGATTTAATGGTCTTTGTAATTATTAATATGGTATACATCCTTGGTATAACACTAATCTTGGTTGCTTAATCTCCATATCCGTCTAATTGTGGTTCGTTTCGAATGTACCTCATTATCTCAGTGGTTTTGAAATCATTTAACAATCCAAATTCCATTGGTATTCTCTTAACTTAATAATCCCTTGGTTAAATCTAAATTCACTAATTCCTCAATATATAATTCTTATAATGTTTCCATGCTCCTCAATATCCAATAGAAGTTCTTTGGAAGTCTAAATCCTCAAAAATCCATCTTTAGGAATTTCTGAAATCCTTCGTCATTTCGAGTCTCTTATTTTCAATGTACAACACTAGTATGGTTTCTGTTTATTCCTTTTCCTTTTCCATTATGGAGTACTTATATACCCTTTCTCTAAATCCTCGAAATTTACTATTCATGTGATCACTGTAGCTTGGCTAAAGTTAGGGTTATTACATCCTTCCCTCCTTAAAAGGATTCCGTCCCGGAATCACGTCAGAAATGTCCATAGATATCTTTTCATCTACACCTTATAACTTCTACACCACTTTCTCCATCCTTTTTCCTTCATAATATCTCTATCTTGTTTGCGCAAAAATACACCCACATAAACTTGCTTGTCATTCATCAACATGCCATTTAGCTTATCAATAGCAGTGCTTTCACTATCTTTATCTTGCAATTTCCTCTTGTTATAGTCATTCTACGTTAGTTAATCTCTCATTCCTCCTTTAGCTAAGGGTATCGGCCACCACATTGGCCTCCCCTGAATGGTAGTGTATCTCACTTATGGTTTATCCCTATTTTGATCTCTATCATGACATAAAATATACATATTTCGCTCTTATTATATCTTGTCTCTGTAAAATCTTCCAGAAATCCGGTTAGAATAAGATTCTTTGAAACAATTGTAAGAAAATATTACCTATAATATATATTTCCTGTTCGTATTTAAATAAGTCTTTGGTTTACCCTCAAAATACTATCATTCTCCTTTTCATAGAATTTCTAACCCCCAACAGATACTGATTTTCCTTATCTAGATTATCAACCTACCTATACCATTCATTGACCACATTGATTCCTAACCAAACATTTACACTAAAAATTTAAATACTAGAAAAATGTTCACCTTCATCTGTATCCGGCTTTCTCAATGCCTCTCCTAAAGTCATATTGTACACCCTGGCAGTAGGTTTATTTGAAACAATCATACTTTGTCCCGGCGCAGGTGACCCACCGGAACGGCAATCTCTAGCAAAGTGTCCTAGTTTCCCACATTGATAACACTTGATATCAATCTTGTCAGTTGATTTGCACTGGTTAATATAGTGTCCTTTCTGTCCGCACTTAAAACAAGTTATTCTTAACACTCTACACACTCCTGTATGCTTTCTACCACACGTATTGCACTCTGGTAAGGGTGGTCTTGATTGGTTTGACTTTCCACCCTGATTCACAGTCTCACTAACAGCCTTATTATTTCCTGACTTTCCTACAAACTGAGATTTTTGTCCCTTATCAACCTTGTTAAAGTAACTTCCTTCGCTTGAACCTCCTTTCTGACCCTCACATCTCCTTTTCTTACTTTCTCGCCCTATCTGATTTTGTTCGTTATGAGCATTTTCATTCTGTCTATTTCGACTTCCTTCATCTCTTTCATTTTCCTTTGCATTTGCTCTCATTATTACGCTTAGGCGGCATGATTCTGTATATAGCAATATTCTTCATTAATTACCCAAATTTAGGGTATAATAAACATCATTTCTATATACACAGTCTCATATACACAATTATATCACTAGTTAATTCATTTATATACCATAATATTCTCAATTCAACTTTAGCAAATAAGCGTATCACCTTTAGTACAATAACCTTTTCATTTAAGTCAATCACCTTATATACATCAATATCCTTGAATCTCAACATTTAATATCAAAATACAATAGAATTTAGACAGAATACACAAACTTCATTAATTATCCCCACTTCCTTTGTTTATCCTTATTCTAATTCTATCCTCAAAATACACCTTACTCTCAATAGTAAATCTCAATTATGCCTTAAAATTCCTCATATTCTTTTGTCTCACTAATCCTCAGTTATACCCTTTTTCTTCTCACGAAATTCCTTCCTCTTTTATAGCGAAACGTTTCTAGCTCTAATCATCTCTTATTGAAATTTCCCTTGAAATCTCGAGTTTCCTCGTATAATCACGTATATATACTCTAAACATTGCTTCCCTTATCCCATCCATTACTGAAACCTTCTATATTCGAAACAATTGATAGAATTCAAGAGACCTTAAATTTAAACGAACCCAGATATAAGCAAGGGTCCCACAACAATTTATAACATTAAGAGTTTTAAATAACCTTTATTCGAAACAAAAGAATATTTGAGAAATCAATATGATGGAAGAACCCGTACGTCACACAAGTGAGGGCGTCCCCTCCGACTTTCTATCACACAGACAGATTGTCCTCGTGTATACATATAGGGCTATTCCTCTTAGTTGGAATAAGAAGTATAAAGAAAATTTTAAATCACGATGATAAATACCACCTTTCAAAAATAATATTAGAGGAATATTTTGACTAAGATAGATCGAATAGAATTTTGAAATACATTCCAGAGGTACCAGAAAATTTTGAAAAGATACTGACCCTTAATGAATAAGAGGTGCCAGATCACAACTGGATTTACCCACAGTAGAGGAAAATTTGAAACTCGATAACATAATTTAGCAGGGATTTAGAAAATTTAAGAATAGGTACCGTTAATAGCCTCCGCCCAATTTAAAATCCCAAGTAATGGAAGGTTTTCCTCAAATACCATATATATCTAAGTCTGCGTACTCTCCAAAATTTCTTAAATTTGGCACTTATCCTTTAGCCTTAAACTATCGTCTTATATTCCCCGTTATCGTCATTTACCTAGTCTTGACTTGGCTCGATACTTTCTGCCTTTATCCATAATAGAACACAACCCTCTAATCGATATACTTACGTAATATTGATCGTCTTAGCCTGACACTACTCCGGTATCAAGGACCCTTCAAATTATACTTCTAAATTGTATATTCTAACATACCACACATACTCACACTATTTTCTAACGTACACTTCCTGTTACATCAAATATTCCCTTCTCTCATATCAGTCCCATGTGCTACATAAACTTGACACTTTTGGCATAATAACCTTTATTAGCAATAATCTATAAAATCATATTCACTACTTAGAATAAACGCTTCGTTCGATAAACCCCCCCTTGAACTTGATGGAAGTTCACAATTTTATATCATAACTAATACATTTATTATTATCACTCTTGTTCCTGAGCATTATGACTCTAAGCTCTGATACCAACTGTGACGCCCCTGGATCCGGGGTCATGGATCCGGGCCGTCAAGGTCCAATTTCCATTCATTAACAACATTTCCTGGATTTTTTTTTTATATATAATTAATACAAATTAAACCTTTCATAAATGACCCCACACTAATATCATCACACACCAGTCATATGCTCAGAGAACAACATCCACAATATTAAAAGTTTAGAGTTAAAGGAGTTATTACAAACCAGGATCATACTTAAATACATTGTTGAATAATACTTCGACATGAAGCATTTCAACAATCAAAAGTTTAATACACCAGCTTACACACTTAATGTACATAATCTACCAGAACCCGCTTGCCTACACGCTACCTCCGGGATGGGTGCCAGCGTTCTCTCAGAAGGTCGCCTTTCCCTTACCCTCTTGCGTGGTGTAGTGCGGAGTATCGGCATGCCTAGCTGTTGTATAAAATAAATAGCAAGAATGAGCTAAAATAGCTCAACAAGATAACTTCTATCTACTACCATAAAAGGGAAAATAAACTTTTACATATATATATAAAAATGGGAAAATTCATCATAGTCATTAAGAAAAGAAATAATTCTTATCTATCAAATGCACCATCTATTCCTCTTCGTACGAAAAGTAATATGTAGTATTATAATATTAGTTTCTCTTCTTAAATAATATAATAATCCATACTTCGTTTCCGTATAATTTTCCAAAAATAATATTCCATTTGAATAAGATCTCGCAATAATATCCTTCTGTTTCTTGTATACGACAACCATATATAAATAATATAAAATCAGTTTCTCTTCATTCCATATAAATAATTCCATCACCTTATCTCATTTTCTTGGTTTCAGCATATAACTCTGAAAACCATTGTCAACCCTTTCTTTTCAAAAACATTGGGGATATCTGCTGTCGCCTGATACGTTAGGACGATGATCAGTCGCCTAATCGTATCTGCTCTCTTTTTACTACCGGTAGAAGGAATGAAAATCATCCCTGGAGGAAGGCCACCTGCTAACATCCTCCCTTGGCATCTTCGTGCCGTAATAAAAATAATAAATGCTGGACTGTGTCGCACACAGCCCTGACACAGCCACTTACGCAAGTCTGTTGCAATCCCCCTCTTTATCACATCATTATTCTCTTTTAAAATATCATTCCACATTTCCATTTTCTCACTTTCATTTTTCACATAACATTTTCTCATATCATTTCCATTCTCGCACATTACTTCTATAAAATATATATATATATATCATAAGGCTTTAATTATGATTCAGACCTCTCTTTCAAATTCAGAAATCAAATATACTTTTATATTCGTAAGATATTCCATCTATTTTAAGAGTAATGCATGTTACTCAAGTAATGTTTATTAAACCGCTGATACTCAAAAAGAACATTTTTAATATAATATTATAACCATATAACCCTCGATAACAACTGATACCATTCTCTCTTATTCTCATAATCATAAGGCATGTTCAATTCATGCATAATCATCTTATACATATCCATCTCATACTCTTATTCATATTCATATACATCTTATACTCATATCCATATTCATATACATCTTCGTATATCTTTCTTTTCAATATTAATACTCAAGGAAGACAATTTCTTCCCAATATAGTAATAATAGCATCACATATATATTTCACAAAATCAAGTTTCTTTGTGAAGATAAGTAGTTTTACAAATAGGGATAGAAGAAATCTTGCCTTGGTTTCTGTATCCTGATAGTATGGCTGGTCCCTCCTCCGAAATTTCTATAAACACAAAAGGACCGTCATTAGAATACCACATCTCTTACTCACTACCCTCTTTTATAACAAAACCCTTTACACTTCAACATATGTTTAACGTATTATTATTACCCCAAAGGGTCAAGGACTTAACCATTTACAAGCTCAATCGAAGTTTCAGTGGTTTTTCACCATTTCTCCTAACGACCACACTTAACTGTAAAAATCCCCATAAATTGTAGATTTCGACTTTTACTACAAGGTCAACTGGTAATGTCTCTTTGACTACCCTACCATATTATCCCAAAGTTTCATAATTTTTAAAAATGTCTAAGTAGGTTGATCATAGCCTCAAAGTTGATACAATTACGGTTTCTCGGTTTTCGAACACCTTTCACTAAAACTGACTTTTCTCCTAAACCGTTCATCAGATTTTAACGCACCTTATATCGAAACGATCTATGAACTAAGCTCTATCATTTCATGGTCAATTGGTAACCTAGGCAGTGAGGTACCGTATGAATACAGGGGTCACAAAACAGGGCAGATTTCGTTCTAACGAAAATCGGACATTATAACGGCTATATTTTCGTACTTTCCAAAATCAAACTCCTCCAAATCAATCATCCACCTTATACACCATCACCTACACCATGTGGTCATCTTACCAACCATGGTTACAAGCACATACTCCTTCCAAAATCAACTTTAATCACTTACAAACACTTATAACATCATAATCATAACATTTATACCACTTAATCACTAAACACAACTATATCCATCATAAACATAAAAGAGCAAGCATGATTATACCTTCTTGAAGCTTTGATAACCCTTAAAAATCCTTGATAAACCTTGGGCACACCTTTAACAACCTTAGTATAGCTTGTATTAACTAAAGAAACCATAAAACAAAGTTAAAAATTCGAAGTTACTGTTTACTCAGCTGAAAGAATCGCAAAAACGAAGGTCTTACCTACGTTTTCTGGAGAAGGCGTCTAAATGAAAGTTGTAGAGCATCTCATGGGCTTTCGAAAAAGCTAAAGAACACGAAATTCGGCTGAGAAACGAAGGAGTTATGCTCATTTTACTGGACTGCTGTATGGTTTACCCGAAAATGAAGAAGATGGGAGATTTTGGTGTTGGTTTTTTGATCTTATCTTGCTAAATTCTTGATAATTCTAGAGTTTAGTAGAAGCTTGAAGAGTTTTGTGGATAAAAATATGTGAAAGTACTAATTTGCCCTTAATCAAGGTTAGTGGAAAATGATGTCATACTAATGATGTCATTGTTGGATGATCATGTGATTTCTTTGTTCTTGATTTCCTAATTAGTGATTTAATGGTCTTTGTAATTATTAATATGGTATACATCCTTGGTATAACACTAATCTTGGTTGCTTAATCTCCATATCCGTCTAATTGTGGTTCGTTTCGAATGTACCTCATTATCTCAGTGGTTTTGAAATCATTTAACAATCCAAATTCCATTGGTATTCTCTTAACTTAATAATCCCTTGGTTAAATCTAAATTCACTAATTCCTCAATATATAATTCTTATAATGTTTCCATGCTCCTCAATATCCAATAGAAGTTCTTTGGAAGTCTAAATCCTCAAAAATCCATCTTTAGGAATTTCTGAAATCCTTCGTCATTTCGAGTCTCTTATTTTCAATGTACAACACTAGTATGGTTTCTGTTTATTCCTTTTCCTTTTCCATTATGGAGTACTTATATACCCTTTCTCTAAATCCTCGAAATTTACTATTCATGTGATCACTGTAGCTTGGCTAAAGTTAGGGTTATTACACATCCTTCTTCATATTAGGCCACCAACAGTATTCTTTCAAATCTCAATACATTTTGGTGCTACCTGGGTGAATAGAATATCTCGAACTATGAGCCTCGCGTAAAATCTCATCCTTTAACTCTTGGACATTTGGAATCCATATTCTCTATGCCTATCTCATAATTCCGTTTTCATCTTGCTCACATTTTATCTCTTCTCCTGTCATTATCTCCTCAGAGGAATTCTTTTCTTCTTCCAATTTCTTCTCTTGACATAACTTAGTCTTTTCCAACAACGGTGGTTGGACACAAATTTCCATTAGGCATTCCTGGCATTTTCCTGACATTTTAACCTCGATTTCCATCTTTTCAAAATCCTTAATTAGCTTATAGGATGTGGTTATCATTTTAAGTCTTTCTTTACGACTAAGGGTGTCTACATTGGCCTTTCTTGGGTGGTAGTGTATCTCTCAGTCATAGTCTTTGATCAACTCTAACCATCTCCTCTGCCTCATGTTTAACTCTTTCTTAGTGAATATGTACTTCAGACTCTTATGATCCGTATAGATCTCGCACTTCTCTCCGTATAAATATGCCTCCAAATCCTTAAGGTGAAAATTATTGTAGCTAATTCTAGATCATGGGTGGGGTATCTCGTCTCACAATCTTTTAATTGTTTGGACGCATATAATATTACCCTATCGTGCTGCATAAGTACACAACCTAATCCTTTATGAGAAGCGTCACTATAAATCACAAAGTCTCCATTATCATCTGGTAATGCCAACACTGGGGCTGACACCAACCTCTATTCAGTTCCTGAAAACATCCCTCGCACTTAGGAGTCCATTCAAATTTCTCAGTCTTTCTCGTAAGTCATGTCAGAGGTGCTGCTATCTTAGCAAAATCCTGCACGAATCTCCGATAATAACTCAGTGGGTGTAGTTGGTCTCTCCTAATTTCAGACAGCTTCAATCTTGGCGGGATCCACTAAAACTCCCTGGCTACTAACCACATGTCCTAGAAACTGAACTTCCTTAAGCCAGAATTCGCACTTCGAGAATTTGGCGTACAACTTTTCTTTTCGCAGTGTTTCCAAAACAATCCTTAGATGCTCAGCATGCTCTTCTTCCGTCTTTGAATAGACCAAGATGTCATCAATAAATACAATAACAAAATTATCTAAGTATTGCTTGAACACTCGATTCATTATATCCAAAAAAGCTGCAGGTGTATTTGGTAACCCAAACGACATCACTAAAAACTCATAGTGTCCATACCTAGTGCGAAACACTGTCTTAAGTATATCCTTGGGTTTAATCTTTAAATGGTGGTATCCAGTTCTCAAGTCAATCTTGGAGAAATACACAGCATCCTTCAGCTGGTCAAACAAATCATCTATCTTGGGTAATGAATACCTATTCTTAATAGTAAGCTTGTTCAATTCTCGGTAATCAATGCACAATCTCATACTACCATCTTTCTTTCTCACAAACAACACCGGGGCTCCCCACGGTGATACATTGGGTCTTATCATACCCTTATCTAGCAATTCTTGTAAATGAATCGCTAACTCTTTCATTTCCATCGAGGATAATCTATATGGTGCCTTCGAAATTGGGGATGTGCCTGGGGCTAACTCAATAGCAAACTCTATTTCTCGATCTGGTGGTAATCCAGGTAACTCTTCTGGGAAGACGTCCTCAAACTCATTCACCACTAGAATTTCCTGTATTCTAGGTGTCTCCCTCTGGGTGTCAATCACATAAGCTAAATAGGCCTCATATCCCTTACGTAATATTCTTCTAGTCTGTACCATATTTAAGAATTTCTGAATTTGTCTCTGCCTTTTAAATATTATTTTCTTCTCTCCTGGCACTTTTAAGGTTACTTTCTTTCCTTTACAATCAATATGGGCTCCGTTTGTCATCAACCAGTCCATTTCTATTATAACATCAAACTCTCCCAACTTAAAGGGAATCAGGTCAATCGAAAAATGTCGACCTCCTATTTCTAGGTCACAACATGGGTGTATCAACTTTACCGGAAAAATCTCCCGATTTGCTATTTCTACTTGCAACTGCTTTTCTAAGGGTTGAGCCTTAAGGTCTAATCGACAAGCAAAATCTTGAGATACACTCCCTCCGTCCCAGCCGGTTCTTTACAGACGGCTGGGACACGGGGACTAAGGAATATAATTTAAATATTATGTGTAATAGTGTAATAGTGGGTGTAATAGTGATTTTATTGTTAAAATAAGTAAAGTAGTGGGTGTAATAGTGTAAAGTGTTGAAAAAGTAGAGTAAAGTAGTGGAGTAGTGGGTGTAATAGTGTAAAGTGTTGAAAAAGTAGAGTGAAGTAATAGATGTTATAATGTATTTTATTGTTAAAAGTTACTATTTTTGGTATGTAAAGAAATGGGTGGGACATCCCAAAATAGTAACCGTAAAGAATCCATTGGGACGGAGGGAGTAAATGACTTGGTAGCTCCAAAATCAAATAAAACATTAGTACTAACTAAGTTAAGTAAGAGGGTATCTGCTATCACATTCGCGTCCCTCACGGCATCTTGTACAATCATGTTGAAGGTTCTAGCAGTGGGTGGTCGATTGGAAGCAGTTCCACTAGCTCTCGACACAGTTGGGCCTATAGTTGGGCAATCTTTCTTCATGTGTCATTCCTTTCCATACCGGAAACAATTAACATTGTTTGTAGGGCAATTTGTAGCATAGTGCCCCTGTCGGCCACACCTAAAACACTTTACAGCTAACAGCTTACACGTGCCCAGATGCTTCTTTCCACACTTCCTACACTCTGGCAGTGGGGGTCTAGAATACGATTTTAGCTCGGGAAGAATACGAGACTTAAAAATTATAGAGTAATTTTTATCACTATAAAAATATAATTTTTATCACTTAGGAATAAAACTGTATGTATCGCCATGACAAAACACATTTTTAGGATCGGAGGAACTGGTCAATAAATTGCAGATTTAATTTAGCTGATTAACTCAGGTTATGTATGACTTGCATACTTATGTATGAAGTCTAAGCTACTAATCAAATGTTCACATTTTGCTATATTCTAAAATGTTAAAAAATAATAAATATAGTGATACTTTTATGGATGTTTTCAATTTAATTTTTAACAAATCGATAATAATTGATGAATTTTTAAAAATTGTTGTTGACTTTAATTCTATATGAAATTTGTCAGATTAAATGTGAAATTCCATAAATTTTACAGATAGTCTTGCTGATTTTTGTAGAACCGTTTAAAAATTCATAGAATTAACCAAATTTCAAAATATATAAAAAAAACACTACAAAATCCATCAAAATTTTCCTTTTTAAAAGCCAAAAAAATCCGCCAATTTTTTAATACCACGATATTTTAAAGGATTATATCAAATCTTGATTGAATACCATCAAATTTTAAAGTAATTTTTAAAATCCTGATTGAATAGCTCAAGATTTTTAAAAACTTTTTAAATCTTAAATTAATACCTTCAAATTTTGATGCATTATTTAAAATCCAACTTGAATACCTTTGAATTTTCAATATACATAAAAATCCTTCAAAATCTAGAATGAACACACCCTCTTTAATATAACACATAAACTTGTTATGAGAAGAGAGCAAGACCTGTGTAAATGAACATATTTTATTCTTACATGGATTCTGTGGCCAAACAATATTTTGTAACCTCGAACTGAGTACAATTTTCCATCTCATTGTCCTTATAATTAACACTTGAAATTGGAGATGGAGAAACTTGACAGGGTTTACTAGAAATTGTTAAAAGGACCTTAAACCCAACTTCAGGAAATTGTTTTAAGATACAGAAAGCAGGAATGTTTTGAAGGTCATGAACTAATTAGAAAAGGTTTGGAATCAACTTCGAAGGATAGAAAACAAGAACTCCAGCCGAAAGATTGCGCTTGGGTTAAGCTTGACAGAATCAGAATCTTTCATATTAATCTCCTGGCCATTACATGCTTCAACAAATGACTAAATCAGTAACTGATAACAGTATGCTAATATCCCTACTGTGTGCACACATTAAAAGGATCGGCATCATAGTGATACATGTAACATTGATCATGTGTACTGTCGCATCACCTAGTCCTTCTCTGTTGTGTTTGGCTCATACTTTTCCTACTTCTAATCGCTGATTCAACTTTAAGCTATTGGATCACACAAAACCCAGCGAACTCTTAGTGGTAATATAAGTATATAATAGCACTTAGTATAGGAAAAGGGATTAACTTACTACACTTATGTAGCGTAAAAAACAAAACATGAACAATTTAATCTCCGTAGTTCATATACCATGCATGCATCAGTCAAAAAATGAAAGAGCACCAAGTCATATTTGTTACTTCAATAGTCTTATAATTATATATTATCTTTTCATTCTCCACTCTTAAGAATTAAAATTTAGGTCTATTGTACAACAAACAATAGAGACAAATATTAAAGAACACATGCAGATAAAAATTTCAACGGAGTAATATTCTAAAAATCTTAAATAATGGGTCTCTATATGCATCCCTAAGTTATCCATACTGTGTGTACACGCATGGAAAGGATCAGTATCATAGTGATACATGTAAACATTGATAATGTGCACTGTCACAGCACCTAGTCCTCTGCTGTGTCTGGCTCATATTTTTCTGATCTAATCAGTAATTCAACTTAAGCTACTTGATCACATACATAACCAGCGAACTCCTAGTCTATTATAACAGAACTTAGTATAGGAACAGTAATCAACTTACTACACTCATGAAGAGTAAAAAAACAATACATGAACAATTTAATCTTTGCACTTCATTTACCATACATGCATCAGTCAAAAATAAAAGAGCACTGGCAATTTAATATTATATTTCTTTTTCCATTCTTAAGAATTAAAATTTAGACCTATCGTACACCACCAATAGAGACAAATATTAAAGAACACTTTACAAATTTCTACGGAGTCTACAGATATGACAATAAGGGCCTTTAATCTTTATTGATGCAGCCAAATATGAAATAACACGTAGAAGTGTTCAAATAAACACAAAAGTTGAAAAAACATAGTGAACATCACCTAGGACTTGGTTTCTTAATCTTTGGTTAGAGAATTATAACCCAAAGCAAGTGCCCGCAACTTCAAAAAACCCAAGTTTTTTTATGAAAAAGCACAATTAGTGGGGTGTTGGGTGGGAGGGTAGTGGTGTGCGTAAATAAGGTGCCACTATTAACACCCATCTGCCTAAAGGCTAAAGCACTCTAGTACACGATTATATGTCGTTTTAGTTACTAAACAAGGCAAGTGTTCAGCTGGGAGGAAGTGTCCGGGGCATGCTTGGGCATGGTCTGTAAGTAGTTTCCTTTCCATATTGGATTCCAAACAAAAAGCAACAAAAGACTAAAATTCAGTGCAAATGAAGGATAAACATCAGTGCCAATGTGAAGTGTGTAACTATGCATCCTGGTTAGCTACCCCAACAAACCCGTGTCCTCCAAAGGATGTTATCTCACATCAACACAATTAGAGTCTACAAGACATAAGGCAAGAACCTTAGCCGACAAAAGTCCAGGAATTAACCCAAATTGCCTTAGCTGAGATCCAACTCCACTACTATTTCTTAGACTCCAAACAATATCCTATTGATAATGAAGTGCTGCCTAACGAATAAAAAAAACACTCCTTGAATTGACTGCAGGAAATTAACTAAAAAAAATGAATTAGCCTCTATATATATCCACAAGTAATTATTATTTGATTTCCTGGCCAAAGCTTCAACAAATGACTAAACTAGTAACAGAGTACTAACAGGATGCTAGAATCCCTACTGTGTGTACACACATGGAAAGGATCGGCATCATGGTGATACATGTAAAACTGATTATGTGTACTGTTGCAGCACCTAGTCATTCTCTATTGTGTTTGGCTCGTATTTTCCTACTTCTGATCGCTGATTCAATCATTCAACTTAAGCTACTTGATCACATACATAAACCAGTGAACCCCTAGTGTAATAGAACAGCATCAGTCAAAAATGAAAGAGCACTGGCAAATTAATACATATTGTGCAAAAATTCATATTTGTTACTTTAATAATCTAAAATTATATATTGTCTTTTCTTTTTCCACTCTTAAGAAATATAATTTAGACCTGTCGTAGAAACAATGGAGACAAATATTAAAGAACGCATGCAGATACAGATTTATAGGAAATAAAAATCACTACAAATCTTTAAAAAAGTGTCTTTATTGATAATGCAAATAAGAAACAGCACATAAATCCCAACTTTTGGAGTATAGACTCCTTAAGGAATATGAAAGACAGATTAAAATTATGGATTATTAATCTTTCTCCTCACCGAACACATCAAGCAAAACGCAGCAACCCCAACCTTTGTGGTCACACTGAATGCCCTCTCATGCCGAAAGAACTGCAACAGGATTATACAAATTAGATTAGATCATTACAATTTGTTCTTTAAAAAAAAACCATCATAACAAATCTACAGAGTACTAACCTCGTGTTTATCATACATACATACCAGTCGGTTTGACTATACAAATCTACAGAGTACTAACCTCGTGTTTATCATTTGATGGCTAACTATATATACATCTATATATATATAATATTGTCTTGTCTATTGACATGGTGAACTAGTCTCGTTTTCAAGTCAATTTGTTTCGATTTTGTTCAACCTTTGTAATCTGTGTTAGTCTCAATCTTAGTCCGTTCCCATGGCATCAACAAGCAGTATCATCCAGGCAATGAACAACATTACATTAGAGGATGAAGAAGAGTGAGGGATAGCTAGAGAGGAGGTAAGAGGAGGAGAGTCAAAGGAGGGGTTCAAGGATTTTAACGTCAAGCTGTGTTTGGTTGGCCGCTTTATAACAGGAGGAGTGGTGGACTTTCCATCAATGCAACAAACAATGGCAGCAGTATGGAGGCCTAGTAAATGAGTATTCATCAAGGAAATAGATGTTAATTTATATCTGTTTCAGTTTTATCATGAGTAAGATATAAAGACAGTTATTGATGGAAGCCCGTGGTCCTTTAATCGGAAAGCTTTGATCATCGTGTATGAAGGAGGGGAGACATTCCACGAGGTGTTAACCGAAATAAGTTGGATCTATGGGTTCAAATACATGACCTACGTGCTGGTTTTATGTCCGAGAAAATTATCCAGGAAGTTGGTAATTATATTGGCATGTATGTTGAATCATGTTCGAGTAATTTCACAGAATTTTGGAGAGAGTAACTTCGAGTTAGAGTCACAGTCGACTTAGCAAAGCCATTAAAAAGACGCATAAAGGTGAGAAAATCGGGGAATGAATGGTTCTAAATCGTGTTTAAATATGAAAACGTTCAATCTGCTTCATTTGTGGTCAACTGGGGCATTCGGAGAAATTTTGCAGTCGCCTGTTTGACACACCAGAGAGCGAAATTGTTAAACCTTATGGATCATGGATGAGAGCACCGTTTAGAAGGCAAACTAAGTTGATCGGTGCTAGATGGTTGCGTGACGAAAATGGTAAGAGCGATCGGAATACGGTAACAGACAGGACAGGGGGATTGAATGAAGGGGAGAATTTTATTCCACAAAATCAGGGATCTGGTTTGGAGGGAGGAAATAAAGGAGGGCAATCTAATCAGTTTAATGACAAGGGTGCAAATTCTGGTTTTTCAAAAGAACAGGAGATAGTGGTGGAAAATAGTCAATCAAATCCCAACAAAAAAGGGATAACAGTTATAGAAAACAAGAAACGTAGGACTGATGATGGGCCAGACTTACTTGGTTAAGTGAACAAGAGTACAGAACTGGATATGGGCTCACATGAGGAGGAAGTAGTGGGTATGGACCAGGACACACACAAAATCTCAAACACTATTAATGATCCAAAAACGTGAAAAAGGCGGGCTCTGGATTAGGGGTCCGCCTAGGATTATGAGCACTTTGAGCTGGAATTGGCATGGGCATGGGACCCCATGGGCTTTTCAATTCCTTAAGGAGTCTATACTCCAAAAGAATCCCAACTTCGTTTTTCTAAGCGAAATTTTATGTAAGAAAGACAGAACTGAAAGAGTCAAAAATATGATAGGTTTTGAGGGTGTGTTTACAGTGGAGGCACAGGGGCATAGTGGTGGTTTAGCTCTTATTTGGCGAAATAAGGATGAAGTTACATTGAGGTCGTATAGTAAGAACCATATAGATGTGATCATGTGACAGTGGAAGTAAAAGGAGGGTGCGTACAGGTTGACAGGCATATGGAGAACCAAACCGTGCAAAGAGAAAAGAGACTTGGGACCTTATACGCAGGTTAAACACTCAATCTTCACTTCCAAGGTGCCTTATAGGCGATATGAATAACATTGTGAAGCAGGAGGACAAGCGTGGTCGACGTCCGTATCCATGGTTGATTCAGGGTTTTCAAAAAGTTATGGATGGATGACTGTGAATTGAATGATATGGAGAGTGAAGGGTATCCTTATACGTGGGAGGAGAGGCCATGGCACGGAGGAGTGGATTGAAGTTAGACTTGATAGAGCATTGGTGTCTAACAGCTTTATGAATCAATTTGCGGATGCCAAACTAATCTATTTTCAAAAAGACCGTTTTCTGTTCTATCTATAGTCTTGGCTAAATGGGGGAAAGAAATCACAGGGCTCGTATTAACCAGTGCAAGAAAGTTATGCGAATCATGAAGGATTATACAAATTAGATTAGATCATTACAATTTGTTCTTTAAAAAAAAACTATCATAACAATTACATCACACAAACTAAACAATACTCATACAATATATACAAAAACAAACATGCCGTAAATTCGTTTACCTCTGTTAGATTAGCTTTGTTTCGCGTGATAAATTCCTTGAAGACTCTCCCCATGTTTGCTCCTTCTCCGTCTCTCTCGAGTTTCAATCACTGTTGTTCCTTTAGATTAGATTACAATATTAAAAGGCATTTTGTCGAGCAATTCTTTTTCTCAGTTTATACATTCAGTTAATATTTAAATAGTTATATTAACAAGAGTTCTAAATCTTAATAACTTGGTTTGCAGAAAAGCATGTCTGTCCTATAAGTTTGCAGGGTTTGTCTTGTTCAAGTGACAAGTCTAGTATGCATATGTACTAAAGTTTCATTTTCATTTCAAATTACTTTCACAAACAGTAGATAAAATATGGCAACTGGGCCAATGGATCTGGATGAATTGTCTGCGCGATTGGCTTTAGAAGAGGATGATGATAACGGGGTAATTGTTGGGAAGGAGGAGAGTAGTACAACAAGGAAATCGTACGTTTTGATTGGTCGTTTTCTCACGGAGAAAAATATAAACTTTAAAGCAATGCAGAACATGATGGCTTCATTATGGAGACCAAAGGAGGGAATGGAAATTCATGACATTGGAGGGCATCGGTATTCTTTTGTGTTCTATCATGTACTGGATTTGAAGAAGGTGTTAGAAGGAGGTCCGTGGACGTTTGAGCAAAGTGCATTGGTATACCATCATTTGCAGGAGGGGGATGATCCACACTTAGTCCGCCTAAATCAAATGGATATATGGGTGCAGATATATGATATTCCAAATGGGATGGTATCTGAAAGAATTTTGCAGAGTATGGGTAACTACGTCGGCAAGTTTATTAAATCGGATCCTTCGAATATCAGGGGAATGTGGAGATTGTATGCTCGAGTTCGGATTACATTGGATATAGAGAAACCTCTTAAAAGAAAGATGAAGCTAAAAAAGAAGGAGGGGAATGGAGTTGGGTGAACTTTAAGTATGAACGCCTGAGTACTTTTTGCTTCGTATGTGGATTGTTGGGCATTCGGAGAGGGACTGTGGAATTGTATATGCATACCCGGATAAGGAAATTAATCGGGCTTATGGAACATGGCTGAGAGCACCACCGAGGGGGATGAAAGATCAGAATACGGGAGCTAAGTGGTTGAGAAATGGGTCTGAAGGTAGTACATCGTGGGAGAAACCATATGCAGAGTCATCGGAAAAGGGGAACGGTGGTAACAAACCGGAGGCGAGATTCATGGAAGTTGACGGGGTGATAAGCGAGAATGTAGGAAAAGATGGGGGGATAAGGGTTATACAACGTGATCAGAGGGATAGGGGAACAGAAAATTTAAATTTGAATCAAAAGGAGGTTAATGCGGGAAATAATTAGGGAGATAATGAGATGGTTGTTACAGATCCAAAACGAAGACGTATGGCAAATGAGGAAAATGCGGAAGAAATTAGTCAGCAAAATTCAATTGGGCTTCATTTAACTAATGGGCCAAAAAACTTGCTAGAGGCGGGACCTGTGAGGCAGGCCCACCTAGAAAAATGAGTCTTATAGCTTGGAATTGTCGTGGGCTGGGCAACCTACGTACAATTCATTTTTTAAAAGATATTGTCCAACAAATAAGACCTAGCTTTATTTTTTTGTCTGAGATTTTAACGAATAAAAATACAGTGGTCGATGTTTGTAAACAATTGAGTTTTGTGGGATGTTGGGTGGTTGAATCTCAAGGCCATAGTGGAGGGCTTGCGTTATTATGGAAGAATGAAGATAGTTGTGTGATTAAGGATGGAGGAACTAATTTTATTGACTTTGAAGTGGAGAGTGAGCATGTAGGTAGATGGAGGTACACGGGTTTCTACGGGTGTCCAGAAAGGGGAAGACGTAGGGAATCATGGGAGTTACTCCGTAGTTTATCAAGTAATTCTACTCTCCCATGGTGTATCATATGAGATTTTAACGACATTATGTTTGCGGAGGAAAAAAGAGGTGGTCAAGTACAGCCTCGATATCTCTTAGAAGGGTTTACGGAAGCAGTAAGGGATTGTGGACTGATTGACCTGGGTTTCGTAGGGGAGAAGTATACATAGGAAAAATCCAGGGGTAAAAGTAATTGGGTGCAGGAGAGGTTAGACCGAGGGTTAGCAAATCAAGGGTGGGTAAGCTTATTTCCAACAGCAGAGGTTCGGGTACTGAGTGTAGCGCCATCAGATCATTTGCCTTTACATCCGCAGTTGAATAAGAGAGTGTATGTGCCTAAGGGGAGAAGGTTCAAGTTTGAGAATGTATGGGTTCGAGAGAAAGAGTGTTTGAATTTGGTGAAGCTTAGTTGGGAGAGTATGGAAGGGGAGGAGTTAACTGATAAAATTAAGTACTGTTGTATGAAATTAGAGGAGTGGGGAGGTGGGGTTAGTAGAGAATACAAGAGGAAAATTCTGCATTGTAAAGAGAGGCTTAGTAAATTCAGGACTAGACGTGATGTGCAGGGTATTCAGGAGTACAATAAGGCTCTTTGGGAATATCTGAATTTACTGGAGCAGCAGGAGATATCCTGGAAACAACGTGCGAAACAATTTTGGTTATGGGAGGGTGACCAAAATACAAGATTTTTCCATAAGTATGCGTCTAATAGAAGAAGTAGTAACCAGTTAGTTCGTATAAAAGGGGAAGATGGGAATTGGAAGGAGACGAAGGAGGAAATTCAAGGGGTGATTGAGGGGTACTTTGTACAGTTGTTTCAGAGTACATCAGCTAATGGTAGTTTATCACAGCATGAAAAGGTACAGCGCATGAGAATTTACTGTTGGAGATTACGCACGAGGAGGTGAAAATAGCGGTATTCTCTATGCACCCTGAAAAAGCACCTGGGATAGATGGTCTAAATCCTATGTTCTTTCAGACGTACTGGAATATTGTTGGAAGTGACATAGTCAAGGTATGCCAACAGTTTATGCAGACAGGGGAACTACCGGATGGAATCAATCGTACAATAGTATGTTTACTGCCAAAAATTAAAACACCACAAGTGATGACGGACCTCCGTCCTATATCGTTATGTAATGTGGTAATTCGCATTCTGTCAAAGGTGTTATCTAATAGGTTGAAACCATGTTTGAGTAATATAATTTCGGAGAAGCAAAGTGCCTTTGCTGAGGGGATATTGTTGACTGATAACGCGTTGATAGCGTTCGAGGTGAATCATTATATGAAAAGGCGAACGCAGGGAAGTAATGGAATTGCCGGTTTGAAAATTGACATCTCAAAGGCGTATGATAGGGTGGAATGGGATTTTCTTCAAAATATGATGCAGCGTTTTGGGTTCAATGAAGTTTGGATTAACAGGGTAATGGGGATAGTATGCTCAGTTTCGTATAGTTTCATCCATGATGGGGACGTGTTTGGAAATGTGGAGCCAAGATGTGGTTTGAGGCAAGGGGACCCAATCTCACCATATCTGTATATCATGTGCGTAGAAGGCTTAAGTGCTATTATTCGTCGGAATGAAGAGGCTGGTTTGTTACATGGTTGCACTATTTCTCGAGGGGCGCCCATGATATCTCATTTATTATTTGCTGATGACTCGTACTTTTTCTTCAAAGCTACAGGGACAGTGGCAGGGGTGATGAAACGAATCTTGAATCGGTATGAAAAAATATCAGGGCAGATGATAAACTATAACAAATCAACAATCACATTCTCTCCTAACACGAGGAAGAGAGCAGGCAGAATGTGTGCCAGCAGCTCGGGGTGGTTGAAGTGCAGACGCCAGGGAGGTACTTAGGAATGCCTATGCAAATTGGTCGAAATAAAGTCTCAAGTTTTGCATTTCTGAATGAACGGATTGAGCAAAAACTGCAAGGATGGCAGAATGTATCGTTATCTAAGGCAGGGAAGGTGACATTATTGAAGACAGCCGCGCAAGGAATTCCAAATTTTTGGATGAGTCTATTTCTAATTCCAATAGAAGTTTGTGAGGGGTTGGAAAGGAAAATGAATGCGTTTTGGTGGAGTAATGGGGGTGCAGGAAAGGGGATCAAATGGTTGTCATGGGATAAGATGTGCGAAGCGAAAGAAGGAGGTGGTATGGGTTTTAAAAAATTGCGAGAATTTAACATTGCGATGTTGGCTAAGCAAGGTTGGAGGCTCATGAATAATATGAAACCTTTGCTGACAAACTTAATGAGGGCAAGGTACTTTCCAAATGGTGATTTCTTAAATGCTACGTTGGGTGCGAACCCAAATTTATGTTTGGAGAAGTATTATGGAAGCTCAGCAAAGTCTATAGCAGGGATGTAGAAGGAGAATAGGTAATGGAAGGAGTACACGCGTATGGAAGGTTCCATGGTGGCCATGCCCTGAGAATGGGTATATTACAACTGAGTTACCGAAAGAGCTGAAAGATATTCAAGTACAAGGGTTTATGCATGAAAATAAAAAAGAATGGGATATGGAAGTAGTTCGTGATATCTGCAATGAGCGTGATAGTAACCTGATTCAGCAGATTCCTATTCCAACAATGGAAAAGGAGGACACCTGGTTCTGGTTATTCGAAGATAAAGGGGATTTTTCTGTTAGGAGTTGCTATAGGCAGGTTCATGGGGAGAAGCAGTACTCGGACAAGAGGTTTTGGCGGCAGTTGTGGGCATTAAAACTTCCTGGAAAGGTTCTGAATTTGCTATGGAGAGCATGTCGAAATGTGGTGCATACAGCAGTTGAGTTAGCAAAGAAAAATGTTCACGTAAGTACAGTGTGCAGTTGGTGTCATTTATATGAGGAAGATATAATTCATGTACTGTTTGGGTGTAGTTTTGCTCGAGATTTGTGGAGTGAGTTGGGGTTGCAGCAGTTAGTAAATGTATGGCCGAATGATACGGTCATGGATGTTTTTCAGCGAATGTTTCAGGCTGGGAGTAAGGAACAATGTGCTTTGGTTGGTATGCTGTGTTGGGGTCTATGGGCGAGAAGAAATAAATGGCTGTGGGAAAGGATTAATAAGTCGATTTTTGGAGTAAAATCCATGGTGTTTAATATGTTAACAGAGTGGAAGCAGTCGAGGGAGGTAACGAAGAGATCGTCTGGTGTAGCTCAAGGCACAGAAAGCAGATGGGTTAGACCCCCCCTGGGTGGATAAAAGTGAATGTCGATGCAGCTGATAGAGTGTATTTTATATATATTTTATAGGATTTTATTCCCACATTTACGGTGCTTTTGTGAATAATCGTGTCGATTTAATAAGTTTTATTTGAGTTTGTTGCAGGAAATAAATAATTGCCAAGAAATTGAGCATTATGTTATTCCCAGATTACACACTTGTATAATTGTAGAAGGGGGGGTTGAATACAATTCTTGATATTTATAAATTTCTGATAAGAACTTCAGAAACTTATGAAGAGATAATTGCAATGTAAGATTTAAACACATACATATATAAAATCAGGTGGTTAATATGCACCACCTGAAGCTTTTATTTGAAGAAAACTCTGTGATACAAAATGTACACAGCTGCCGTTTTACAACTCTTTGCTTCTAAGGATATTCAAGAAACCCTAAGCAAATATGTCTGTTTTCTTAACCTACAAAGAGTTGCTACCCTTGGTTATATATCCCAAGTTTTACAAGTACTACTGGAATAAGATAATACTAATCTAATTCTAGTTGACTTGCTACTACACTCCAAATACACATGTAGCCGAAAGGTTGTCCTTGTGTTCAGACATGTCTCCTGCACCTTTCTTGTATTCATAGTGTAAATGGAATGCTTCTTTCTTCTGTGTTTCAAAAATATGGCTGCCATACTGCTTTTTGTATCTACTTTCAACTCATGTGATCTGTCAGTCAAACATGTCCTTATCAACTGCTAATCTCCAGCTAATCATAGAAATCAGTGTCAATGATTATCCGTTGATGATGTACACTGACATCCGTTGATGATGTATACTGACATCCGTTGATGATGTATAGAACAGTATCCGTTGATATTGGGACTTGAGCTGTATCCGTTGATAGAGTGGATTTGAGTTGTATCCGTTGATAGAGTTTAGTCTTCATCCGTTGATACACTTTCACTTAGACAGAATTACATAGCATAGCTTATTTACAATTGGCTACCCTATTCTGCCTATCCGTTGATAGTCAACATGACTGTGGATAAAAACACTATCAGCTGATAACATAGAGATACTGCAGTGTGCTACAAAACCTCATCCGTTGATGAGCTACCTGTCAACGGATAGAGTTATAAATCCTCATCCGTTGACAGCTACAAAACCTTAAACAATTTGATTGATTGTGAAGTTATCATCAAGTACAACATATTCCTAACAATCTCCCCCAATTTATACTTGATGGCAATAAAGCATAAATTCAGGACCTTGATGATAACAAAACATTCCTAAAGATATATAAAGAACAATACATAAATTGTATTAAGCTACAATAATTAAAAACTGAAAGTTTGAGAAATTTACAGAGAAGTGCTCCTCTAGACTGAGCAGATTAGGACTGTTTCTTTCCTCTTGTTGGCATCACCCTTGATTTTCCTTCCTTGGCAGAGTTGGACTCAATCTGTATTTGGAGTTGCCTATAGAAGGCATCTTCTTCATCTACCTTTGGATTTAGCTTCTGTTGTAGCCATCTCAGGTATTGAGAACTAGCCTTTGGTAGTTGGTCTTCTAACCTGAAGAATCTCCTGTTACCATCTTCATCCCTGAACTCCATCATCCAGAAAGGTTGGAGGTGGATTTTCTGTCCATTGTATGGGATCTTCATTTTCCTTGGTAGACTTGATGGTGAGTTCCAATCCCTCCTTATTTGTTCTATTTTGTCCAGTATCTCCCCTTTTGCTATCTTGGAGAACCCTGTGTATCTCTTGATTGCAGAGAACACTTTGGTTAAGGTATGATAATTTTCTCCAAGAACCCTTTGTAGTGGCCATGTCCTTTCCGTTCCTCCCTTGTATACAAAGACCAATCTTTCAGGCAAATGTTTATATTTGTCAATTCCTCTTACTTCTGACAATTCATCCAGATAAAGATTCATGTCAGAGTAATCTTCAATATCTGCCTGATAGATAAAATCATCCTTGTTTTCCAAGATTGGCTGCCTGACAATTGCAGGTACCCTAGCAACTTGAATTGGTTCCTTTGAAGGTTGCTTCCTTGGTTTCCTTTTCTTCTGTGTAGGCTTCTGTTGAGGCTTCAGCAAGAATGAAGGAACCTCAATGGAGTCAAGATTCCTTGGTTCCTCTTTAGGTACTATAGGCTCACCATGGAAATTTACATCTGGGTTGAATACTTTTACATCAATAGGTCGTGATGAACCAACTGTCTCTTTGTTTTCAGTTTCTGGAGAGACAGGCCTCCTTGCATGTGATTTTAATCTCTTGGATTTGGGGACTGATTTCCCTTTCTTTTTGAATTTGGGGACTTCCTCAGGTTCCCTCAATTCATCCTCTACCTCATCCAATAACTCTTGAGCCAGCCTTGCTTGCTTCTCATCTGAGTTTTCATATTGATATTCAGTGCTTGGTTGAGATTCTCTTAGCAGCCTTGAAGTCTCTTCTCTCTTGGCTTCAACAAATCTAGGATGGCTGTTGGATATGTTTAGAACTTTTCCATTCCTTATGATTACAGCCATCCATTCTCTTACACAACTGTTAGTCTTCTCCTTGAATTCCTTGATTGCCTTACCCATCAACTTCTCTTCATCATCCTTGGGAAATGGAAAGTCCAGTTGTAACTTGTTCTTCCCATTTGCTTTTGGTGGTGAGAAGGGTCTTGATTTGATGTAGGGTTCAAATTCCTTAACATGAGAAGGCTCAGCATCATAGAATGTAGGAGCCACAATTGCTGGAGTGAGCACCTTCAGAATTGTTGTAGATATTGTTGGAGCTGAGGTTTGGCTAGAGAACAGAGTTGATGCAATAGATTGATTGATCAATCTTTCTGTCCTCATTATCCTTTCATAGTTTTCTTCTTTCATCTTTTGGAGAGCTTCAATTTTGGCTAGCTTTTCTTCTTCTGTCAAGTTTGAAAGATCAAACTCTTCAGATAGAGGTTTGGATTTGCTGGGGGAAGCTGTGACAATGAATTCTTGTGGATTGACCACTATGGTAGGCTGCTGCTCCCCCTCACTTGCTGCTTCCCTTCTTTCAGAAATTAAGATTTGACTTGTAGTTGCCACAGCCTCTTCCACTTTCTCCCCCTTTTTGTTAGCATCAAGGGTTTGACTAGAAGTTGGGGCTGCAACTAACTTTTCTAGCAGTTGGGTTTGAAGTTTCTGATGTTGAAGAAATTGCTCCATCTGGGATTCCATCTTTTCCACTCTTGAATTGAGAAGTTGCACAGATTTAGCCAGGTTGTCTTCTTTGAGAAACCTTTGTTGCAACACCCTCTGAGTGGCTGTAGGAGCTAGTTGCTCTAGCTTGGAATCCACAGAGATCTTCACATCCTTGATTTCTTGTTTGACCTCCTCTAAATTGGATCTCTGAATCACCATTTGCATCTTTTGTAACTTTAGGGAGTCAATTGCCTGTTGAAGAACAACCTTTCTCTGTGGATCTGCTTCTGGGTGCTCAGCCAGGGCAGATTTATATTGCCTTATGATTTCCATATCAAGTTGATGATAGGTGTAGTTTTGAGCAAATGCAAAATCATGAATACTGCTACCACCTTCATCTTCAGAGCTCTGGCTGTCTTCATCTTCAGAATTGGCAAATTCATCACTCTCAGCAGTGGTTGGCAGAGCTGCTATAGATTCCTTAGCTCTAAGTAGAGATTGTGAGGTGTGCACTAGGTGCATTGCCTCCTCTGCTTCCACATTGCCCTGTTGTGCCAGAATTTGATAGGCAGGAACAGGGTGAGTAAAGGTTTCAGCATCCAAAGAAATGGAGTCAATCATGGACTGATATTCTCTTTGAAATTCCATTTCCTTGGATGCATCCTCAACCCCCATTGACTCACTAGCAATGGCTGCTTCTTCCATCCTTATCTCTCCTGTAGTCCCTTCTCTCCCCTCATCTCTCTTTTCTTGCATCAAGGGCTCCCCTTGGCTCACACCTCTCACACCCTCACCTTTACCTACTAAGGTGGAACTCTCAAACTCTCCTTTTGCCTGACCGGAAGAATTGGCCAGCCTCTCATTATTTATCTCTCCTTTTGCCTGCTCACAAGGCAGCCTCTCACTCCCTTCCCTCAAACCTAAAAGTGTTTCAACTACTGAGAACTCCTCTACACTTGACACTGGAATGTCAGATATAGCAGTGGTAGAATGAGTTATCAACGGATAAGGAATATCCATTGATGGAGTAGTTATAGCTGTCAACGGATGGCTAGATAGAGGTGCATCCGTTGATGGAGAAACACGTGTCAACGGATGAAGGATATCCGTTGAGGAAGGAATAATTCTATCCGTTGAAGAGAAAACCAACACTGAATCTGTGGAGATTGATTTTAAGTTCGAGGCCACAGTCTGTGTTGAGAATTCTGGAAGGGAAGATTGATGGTCCAACAAATCATCTAAAAGATGATGACCACCAATTACAGAGTGGGGCTTCTCCAAGAATCTTAAAGATGGAGAATCAGGAATTGATGTAGATATCATATCCACATCCAGAGATGGAGTTGGTGATGGTGGATTGTAATGTGTGTCGATTTGAAGATTAAGATCAAGGGGCTGTGACTCCACATTTATTGAAGCCACATCAAACTGAGTTTGAGAAGGCACAGTTTCCTGTACAGTGTGTGCACCCTGTGATTCCCCTGTGGTTTTAGATTTCACTCTTCTTCCATAGGTTTTTGAGATTGGGCTATATGTGTCCCTAACCCTCTTGTGCAGTGTTCCTTGTGGGGAACTTGATTCAGTAGTCACACTCTTTTGGGAGAGTGTAACTAGAATTTGGCCTGTAGTTACATTAGCAATCTTTTGAGAGACTGAAATGGTGGTTGCACTCATCTCTCCTTCCTTATCCTTAGGGCTTCTTTGATGTTCACCCTGTCCCTCACCACTCACTACCACCTTCACACTCCCCTCAAGAGGTTTGGTAGATTTTACAACAGGTGTCTTTTGAGAGACACTTGAGGTTTGCCTTTTAGAATGTGGTTTTGGAACTCTGGATTTGGTCACTTTGGTAGGAGCCTGTTTGGTCACAACTACAGACTCCATTGTGACACTAGAAGGCAAAGAAATTTGGGGGCTGGAGATAGGGGTTTCAGAGTTAGAGATAGTTACCTAAACAATTGGTAGATATACCAACTGTACTCCTGCATTGAGGTTCATTCGAATCAGGTCACTTAAGACTCTCTTCTCCTGAACAAAACATTGGAACTTGCTATCCGGGTTAGCAATGGATAGCTTATTCTCAGACACATGCAGTGCTAAGAGCATTAAAAATCTAGCAAAGTAGATATTCTTGCTCCTAGTTTCCTTTTTACCCAACTTTGCAACTATCTCATACATAACTAATGTGCCAAAATTATAGAATTTATCATTTAAAAGCATACACATCATTGTTAGCATGGACTGGGTAACAGCATCAAAATTACTAATTTTTCCTGAAAAAGTTTTAATGAAGGCATCACAGAAGTAGCTCCATTCTTTAGCCATTCCTTTTCTAGCAATTTTCCCTAAGTTTTCAGTACTAAGGGCATAATTAATAGAATTAAGCATGGCAACAATTTCAGCATCAGTAGGTACTTTCAGACAGTTATTCTCAGGCAATTTTAAACAAGCAGTTATTACATCAGAATTAACCACATAGTTTTTACCCTTTAAAGAAAAAGCAATTGTACCGTCTGTGCCATTGTACTCAGCAGATGTCCACATTTCTTCAATTACCTCGTGGATTAAGGGAGTGGTAGCCGTCATAGCATATGACAGTTTGCATTTCTTCACGAAACTCATCAAAGTGTGGTAAGCTTCTGGAGCATTCACTATGTCAACAAAGGCCGCAAAATTGTTCTTCTCATAGGTAAACCCAGTGGAGGACATCATCTTAACAATAGGCGCCATTGAAGTGATTGAACTTTGGTTACAGAGAGTTTTAGGGAAGAAGATGCAGTTAGCTTTTGATATGCTTGAAAATGAATAAAAGTGAGATGTGAGAGTACAAGTCCGCCTTTTATATTTTTCAAGAATTAAAAATGAAATAATTAAAAGTAATTACTCCATTGGTCAAAAGTAACTGTCAGATAATAAATAAAAAGAGAATAAGTACAGCCATGATTAGATATACACGGTTGCCAATGGTTAAAAAAAATGTATATCAACGGATATAGAATGAACGGTTGAGATACAGTTTATCCGTTGATGACGTGGATAGCCTGTTACCCGTTGACATGCAAAAATCTAGTAATGTGTTTATACTATCAACGGATAAAAGGATATCCGTTGATAAGCTAATTTTGCCTTAGGCAAAATTTCTGCAGAAAATTTTTCTGAAAGTTTTCACTTTCAAGTAAATCAAAACACATTTCCAGCTTCAATTCATTGAAATCAAATATCACTAGAAATTATGACAAGTTAAGCATACCTAGCTCACCTACCAATCTTTGAATGTGGATTCATCAAGAGGCTTGGTGAAGATATCTGCAAGCTGCATTTCACTTGGCACAAAGTGCATTTCTACTGTACCATTCATCACATGTTCTCTAATGAAGTGGTATTTGATGTCAATGTGCTTGGTTCTCGAATGTTGCACTGGATTCCCTGTGATGGCAATAGCACTTGTGTTGTCACAGAAAATTGGAATCTTCTCAACTTTTAGACCATAGTCAATGAGTTGGTTTCTCATCCATAGAATCTGTGCACAACAACTTCCAGCCGCAATGTACTCAGCTTCAGCTGTAGAAGTGGAGACTGAGTTTTGTTTCTTACTGAACCATGACACAAGCCTGTTTCCTAGAAATTGACAGGAACCTGTAGTACTTTTCCTATCAACTCTGCAACCTGCATAATCTGCATCTGAATAGCCAGTTAGATCAAAACCAGATTCTCTTGGGTACCAAATGCCAAGGTTTGGTGTTCCCTTGAGATACCTGAAAATTCTTTTAATAGCTATTAAGTGAGACTCTCTAGGATCAGCTTGAAATCTAGCACAAAGACAAGTAGAAAACATTATATCAGGTCTACTAGCTGTTAGGTATAAAAGTGAACCTACCATGCCTCTATAACTTGAGATGTCCACAGACTTTTCCTTAGTATTCAACTCAAGCTTAGTTGCAGTGGCCGTAGGTGTTTTAGCAGATGTACAATCCATTAAGTCAAATTTCTTTAAGAGATCATAAATATATTTTGTTTGACTTATGAAAATGCCCTCATTAACTTGCTTTACTTGTAGGCCAAGAAAGTAAGTTAATTCACCCATCATACTCATTTCATACCTACTTTGCATAAGTTTGGCAAACTTTTTGCAAAGCTTCTCATCTGTAGACCCAAAAATAATATCATCTACATAGATTTGAACAAGTATTGAAGAGTCATTAATATCCCTATGAAATAAGGTTTTATCTACTGTACCTCTAGTGAAGTGGTTCTCCAAAAGAAATTGAGATAAAGTGTCATACCAGGCTCTTGGTGCTTGCTTCAAACCATAAAGTGCTTTCATGAGAAGATATACATATTCTGGAAATTCTGGATCCTCAAAACCAGGAGGTTGATGGACATAGACCTCTTCTTCCAGTTCCCCATTTAGAAAGGCACTTTTGACATCCATCTGATAGACTTTGAAATTGGCATGTGCTGCATAGGCTAGAAAGATTCTTATTGCCTCAAGTCTTGCTACTGGAGCAAAAGTTTCATCAAAATCTATTCCTTCTTCTTGAGAATAGCCCTTTGCCACTAATCTAGCTTTATTCCTCACAATTATGCCATTTTCATCTGTCTTATTCTTGAGAACCCATTTAGTACCTATGACACTTCTATCATCAGGTTTGGGCACAAGTTTCCATACTTTATTTCTTTCAAATTGGTTTAGCTCTTCTTGCATTGCTAACACCCAATCTGGATCTAGAAGGGCATCTTCCACTTTCTTAGGTTCCTCTTGAGACAAGAAGCTACTGTATAGACATTCTGCTTGAGTGGCCCTTCTAGTTTGGACTCTTGAATTTGATTCACCAATGATTAACTCAAATGGATGATTTCTAGTCCATTTTCTTGCAGGTGGAAGATTTGATCTTGATGAGGTTGCTTCATTTCCATGATCATGTTGATTTAGCATTGAATTTTGACCTTGAGAAACTCCCCATGAGTTTGTTGTCCTTGCTGAGTTATGAAGTTGACTATCAATGGATGCATCATTTTGCCTGTCGATGGATGCTTGAGAATTTCTGTCAACGGATGCATCTTTAATAGTGTCAACGGATTTTGCAGAATGACTGTCAACGGATGCTCCAGAATGACTATCAACGGATGCTTCATTTTCAGTGTAAGCATCACTTCTAGTTGGTGTAACAGCTCTAGGTGGATCTCTGTGGTCATGATCTTCATTCTCCTCATCATCATCATAGTACATTCTTCCTTCACCTTCATTCTCAAATTCCAACTTTTCATGGTAACCTTCATCATTTAGGCCTAGAATCTTTTGATAATCAAACACAACATGTACGGATTCCATAACAATGTTGGTTCTTAGATTGTAGACCTTGTAGGCTTTCCCTGCTGCATATCCAACGAAAATAGCTTCATCTGCCTTTGCTTCAAATTTGCCTAAATTATCTCCATGATTCCTTAGCACAAAACACTTACATCCAAAGACATGTAGAAAAGCTAAAGTTGGTTTCTTGTTGGTTAATAACTGATAAGGAGTCATTCCTCTAGCTTGATTGACCAAGGAAATATTCTGAGTAAAGCATGCAGTGTTGACAGCTTCAGCCCAGAAATATGTTGGTAATCTTGATTCACTTAACATTGTTCTAGCTGCTTTAATGAGAGTTCTGTTTTTCCTTTCAACAACCCCATTTTGTTGAGGTGTTCTGGCAGCAGAAAACTCATGGACAATTCCATTCTCTTCACAGAAAATCTTCATTGTGGAATTCTTGAATTCAGTACCATTGTCACTCCTGATCCTTTGTACTCTGTCTTCAGAACCATTGTTTAGCATTCTGAGGTGATTGATAATGATTTCACTTGCACAATCCTTGGAGTGCAGGAAGAAAGTCCATGTGAACTTAGAAAAATCATCTACAATCACCAGACAGTATTTCTTCTTTGAGATAGACATGACATTTACTGGACCAAATAAATCCATATGCAGCAATTGAAGAGGCTTAACAATGGATGACTCTGTCTTGCTTTTGAAAGATGATTTCTTTTGTTTCCCTAATTGGCAGGCATCACATAGCCCATCTTTGACAAACTCCAAATGAGGGATTCCTCTAGCAAGATCCTTTCTTACCAAATCATTCATAACTTTAAAAGTCAAATGTGACAGCTTCTTATGCCATAGCCAACTCTCATCCTTATTTGCTTTGCTGAAGAGACAAGTAATGGATTCTGAGCATGCTGAATTGAAGTCAGCTATGTAAACATTTCCTTTTCTAAAGCCTGTCAATACCACATTGTTGTCTTCCTTGGCAGAAACAACACAGGCTTCTTTTGTGAACTTTACTTCATAGTCTTTGTCACAAATCTGGCTGATACTCAGCAAATTGTGCTTTAAACCTTCAACTAAAGCCACTTCTTCAATGATGACATTGTCTTTTGAAATCAGGCCATATCCCTTAGTATATCCTTTGCTGTCATCTCCAAAGGTAATTCTAGGGCCAGCTCCTTCCTTGAACTCTGTGAGCAGGGTTGAATCTCCTGTCATGTGCCTAGAACATCCACTGTCTAGGTACCATAGATTCCTTCTGTTTCCCTGCACACATTTCAAAAACAAATCAAGTTGATTTTGGTACCCAAGCTTCCTTGGGTCCTTTCTTGTTAGCCTTTGACTTTGCACTCTTAGCATTCTTCATCTTCGGTGTAGATGCTTGAGTAATGGGGTTTGACAAATGCTCATTTGCATGAATATTGGATGCATGCATGTGTGGAAAATTGGCATACATATTATTCATGTTAGGTAGGTTCCATGACATTTGTGGCACATTCATAGATTGAAAGTATGGATTAGACACATATGGCATGTTCACATATGGATTTGAAAAACTAGCATTTTGATACAAACCAGGCATAACAGGCATTGCAGGCATATATGGCATTGGTTGAGGTACATGAACAGGAGCCTTGTTGACAATCTTGCAATTAGAAGATAAATGATTGACACTATTACAATTACTACAAGTTTTCCTAGGAGCAAACTTGTCAGGAGAGTAATTGTTTTTCTTGTTGATGCCTATCTTACCATTTCTGTTCTTTTTCTTTTTGCCCTCAATTTCTACCTTTTCATTGTCTGATTTACCAACAGCCTTTTTGTTGTGTAAATCACCTGTCTTAGCCTTCCCACTGGATTTGGTTTTGCTGCACTCACCACTAACAAAATTCTTGTTTACTGGACCATACTTGATATCCAGTTTCCTAAGTTCCTTCTTACTAACAGACTTTTTGTTAGTCGACGGATACCTCTCATCCGTTGACGGTTCATCTGTCAACGGATGATCACTATCCGTTGATTCACAAATAGTCTCTAGATCCTCAAGGCCAGGTTCTAGCTCCTTTTTCCTTTGAGTCCAGGTATCCTTCACAAATGATTCTATTCCCTGAACTTCTATTATGTTTTGAGAAATATTCCTACAACTTTGAAATTTAGCAATTATCCCTTGTTCTTTTTCAAGCTGGTCTTTTAAAATCAGTTCTCTTTTTAACACAGCTTCAAGTTCACTTTTAGCATTATTGCAATCAACTCTCATTTTCTCAAATTCTAGAAATTGAGATTCTAGAGCAGCATTTCTATCACTTAAAAACAGATTAGACTCTTTAATTCTATTGTTCTCTTTAGTAAGTGATTTAAGAGTAACACTTAAGTGATATAGTTCAGTAGACATTTCATCTATAACACTATTGCATTCCTCTTTAGTGAGCTCAGAGAGATTAGTAGAAAATACCTGATTGCTAGCTGAACTTGCTTCTTGCTCTCCAGAATCAGCCATTAAAGCAAGGTTGACTAACTCAGCATCATCATCAGAATGATTGTCATCAACAGCCCAGTCATACTCTTGGGTCAAGAATGCCTTTCCTTTCTGCCTGAGAAGATCAAAATATTTCTTCTTATAGTCAACAACCTCAGTTGGCTTTCCCTTGTTCTCAGATCTAGGTTTCCTGCATTCACTTATCATATGACCAGCAATCCCACAATTGTAGCATTTAATTTTGGATTTATCCACATAGTTGTTTGTGGAAAAATCCTTGTTAAATGGCTTGGCCATCCCAGAGTTTCTCTTGAATTTCAGCTTAGAGAATCTCCTAGATAGAAAAGCTAAGTGCTCATCTATCTCATCCAATTCATCCTGCTGAAGGACATTCAATTCCTCAGACACCTTTTCCTTGCTCCTGCTTGATTCTGCTCTACTTTTACAAACCTCCCTGTTTGGTGTAGAACTAGCAGTTTCTGTCCTTTCCTCCTTTTGCTCCAAATTGGCAACGAGTGCAACTGACCCACTTTTCTTTTGAGACTTCTCAATCTCTTCATCCTGCTCCATTTCCAGCTCATAGGTCTTTAAAGTTCCATAGAGCCTTTCAAGAGTAAATGTCTTGTACTCTTGAGTGTTTCTTAGAGAAACAGTCATTGGCTTCCATTCCTTGGGCAGTGATCTCAGAAATTTGAGATTAGAGTCTTTAACTTGATAGACTCTTCCATACAGTTTCAAACCATTTAGTAGCTTTTGAAATCTACTAAATGTATCATTCAATGTTTCTCCACTCTTAAAGTGAAAATGTTCATACTGTTGGATTAGTAGTTGCATCTTGTTTTCCCTTACCTGTTCTGTTCCTTCACACAGGGTTTGAACAATGTCCCATACTTCCTTGGCGGTAGTGCAGTTAATAACATTGTCAACCATGTCTGTTTCTAGACCATTGAACTGAATATTCATGGCCTTTTTGTCTTTGTGGACTTCTGCAATATCTTCAAGACTCCACTCAGAAACAGGTTTGGGAATGAAAGTGTCAGGCACATCATCAGCCAGGCCAACTCTTGTTGCTGTCTTCATTGGAACGTGAGGACCCTTGTCAATGCAATCCACAAAACCCTCATCAATAGACGATAGATGTAGACGCATTTTTACTTTCCAGTGAAAGTAATTTTCTCTATCAAGAACTGGAATCTTCACTCCATAATCCTTCTTAGACATGTTGGAAGTGTGTTGATCTTTAAACTTAAAATATGTTAGAAGCTTGCTCTGATACCAATTGTTATTCCCAGATTACACACTTGTATAATTGTAGAAGGGGGGGTTGAATACAATTCTTGATATTTATAAATTTCTGATAAGAACTTCAGAAACTTATGAAGAGATAATTGCAATGTAAGATTTAAACACATACATATATAAAATCAGGTGGTTAATATGCACCACCTGAAGCTTTTATTTGAAGAAAACTCTGTGATACAAAATGTACACAGCTGCCGTTTTACAACTCTTTGCTTCTAAGGATATTCAAGAAACCCTAAGCAAATATGTCTGTTTTCTTAACCTACAAAGAGTTGCTACCCTTGGTTATATATCCCAAGTTTTACAAGTACTACTGGAATAAGATAATACTAATCTAATTCTAGTTGACTTGCTACTACACTCCAAATACACATGTAGCCGAAAGGTTGTCCTTGTGTTCAGACATGTCTCCTGCACCTTTCTTGTATTCATAGTGTAAATGGAATGCTTCTTTCTTCTGTGTTTCAAAAATATGGCTGCCATACTGCTTTTTGTATCTACTTTCAACTCATGTGATCTGTCAGTCAAACATGTCCTTATCAACTGCTAATCTCCAGTTAATCATAGAAATCAGTGTCAATGATTATCCGTTGATGATGTATACTAACATCCGTTGATGATGTATAGAACAGTATCCGTTGATATTGGGACTTGAGCTGTATCCGTTGATAGAGTGGATTTGAGTTGTATCCGTTGATAGAGTTTAGTCTGCATCCGTTGATACACTTTCACTTAGACAGAATTACATAGCATAGCTTATTTACAATTGGCTACCCTATTCTGCCTATCCGTTGATAGTCAACATGACTGTGGATAAAAACACTATCAGCTGATAACATAGAGATACTGCAGTGTGCTACAAAACCTCATCCGTTGATGAGCTACCTGTCAACGGATAGAGTTATAAATCCTCATCCGTTGACAGCTACAAAACCTTAAACAATTTGATTGATTGTGAAGTTATCATCAAGTACAACATATTCCTAACACATTATTCAATGATTTATGTGATTTTTAGTTCGAGAAATTAATTTGGAGAATTTAGGAGAAGAAATGAAGAAATCTTGGTTCGTTTCTAAGCATTTTGGAAGCAATAATTTTGGAAAAACAAAGGACAAAAGAGAGGGGCGTGACAGGAATTTAATACTGTGGTATTGAGTTTTTTATATGGTGGTTTTAATTTCCTGGACGTGCGAAAAAGGAACAGAAAAAGTGTGTTGGGCGTGCCAATTTATTAACCACCGTGCACAAGTTCCTGCTAAAACACTTGAAATTGAGGGAAATTGAGGTTGTTCTCCTGTTTCCGCGTTTTATTGATAAGTGGCCCCCACCTGCCTGTTGTCCACACGCGCTTGAGCTGGGATTGCAACTCACGCGCGCGAAAAACCTGTTGTGTATCAGGCGCGTGAAGCGCACGCGCTCAGGATGAGAGTGGGCGACAGGTTTCACATGCACCATACTTTTCCTTATCAAGTTACAATACCGACAACCTGTGCAATGATGTTACGTGCGATTTGTTTTTAAAAGAATGGCCACCTGTTTTCCTTTTCTCCGTTTTTAATTCAAATTGTAATTAAATAATTTTATTAGCTCTTGTAGCATTATATAAAAACGAATTAGGTTATTATTTTTAGGGGAGAGAAGAGTAATAATTTTTAGAGACAGACTTTTGAGAGAAAATTGTAAGCAAAGGAGGCTCAAGAACAAGAGAAGTTTTCTTTTGTCTTTTCTTCTTAATTTATTTGATTTCATAATCAGTTCTCGTAATTAGTTTATTATTGAATTCAGATTTCTTTCTTCTATGCTTTATATTGTTTTAATTATGTATTCAATTGAACCCATGATGGCAATTAGGTCGATTATGGGCTAATTCGTTATCATGGGGTTTTAATGGATTTTTCTATGGATTCTAGTAATTGAGTGTATTTATGCCTTGGTGTGTGATTGATTGTATTGATTGCCTAGTATGATTATGCTTATTCGTTATAGGTGAGTCGCGAACACCTGTAATTGTTTGTTTAATCCTAGTGAATGCGAAAGTGGATCTAGGGTTTAGAACAATTCATGCTAGCATAGGTTTTTGCATGCGAAGAACATGTATTAATTTGTGGTGTAATTCTAACAGTCTTGCATCGACTATGTGGTTTTATGGATGCTTGATTTTAAATCGATGTGTGTTCAATTGCTATAGACATATAGGAACTGCACATATTTGGTGACTACTTGGCTTCTATCATTTGTGGATGATCAGTAGGATGGTATATACACAACGAAAGTTGGTATGTATCAGTTTAGTGCATCTAATCAGTAATCAACTCGGTCACATGCTAGGCTAAAGGGCATAAGATTCTAGATGAATTGGTTAATGAAATTGAAATCCCATGTTTGTTTATTATAAGTTAATCGTTAAGTTAATTTTTCGTAATTGGCATAGTTGGTATTTAATTATTAGTTAATCAAACCAAAATTGTGATTGTCTTAGCAGTGAGTGTAAATCATAAGCTGGTGCATAAGTTAACATAACGAACAATTTGAGTCTCTGTGGAAACGAATCCTATTTACCCTTTATTACTTGTTGACCACGTTCTCTTGCGTGAATAAGTGCGATCAGCAGCGTGTAAACGAGGGGAGGATAGAGTAAAGGTGGGATGTGTAGCTAGGAATGAGCATGGTCAGTTCGTGAGAGCCAGGAGTAATGTTCTGCAAGGCCAAAGACAACCCAGGGAAGCTGAGGCTCTAAGCCTTAAGGAGGCTCTGTCATGGACAAAACAATGGAGGAGGAATAAGGTGATCTTTGAGTCGGATGCTAAGTTGCTGGTTGAGGCGGTTAATGGAACGAAAGGAAAATCTTATTTTGATACGATTGCGGAGGATTGTAGTGATTTACTTAAACACTTTGATGAAGTGTTACTTGTTTTCGTACATAGATCTGCGAATCATGTAGCTCATTTGTTAGCAAAGGCGGCATGTTCTAGGTCAGGTCTTCAGGAGTGGACTCTTTCTGCTCCATTGTATTGCTTGTAATCTTGCTTTGGAGGAATTTTAATGATATGCAAGTGCTTTATTTCAAAAAAAAAAAAAAAAAAAAGATTACAATATTAAATGGATCCGGCCCATATTATATTAACCTTCCCACCCCCAAATCACAGCCCACCTTTGATTTTTTTAATTACCCCACACAGCTTTTGGCCCACCAAATTTATTTAAGGTTCGCATGTTGGCTTTTTTCTTTAATCTAAATAATTTTTTATCTATATTTTATTAATTATATATCTAATATATTTTACTTAGAGAACATAAAACCTGAGATACATTCAAATAAGTTCTATAAAATATTAAATAAAATTACTTCATTTCATAAAAAATTTTGCATATCAAAAGAGTATTTAAACAATGAGAAAAAGGAGCATCTCACGAACTTTTACTAACATACTTAAAAAATACACTTTAAATTTGATTGGGTCCGCAAGACTAAATTAAAAAATTCTTATTTTACAAAAATGCCCACCCCATATTTGCAATATAAATCCCATGTATAATCTCTTAACCAATTGTGTTTATCTAAAGATTAAATGTATTAAAACACATTATACTCAATATATAAGGCGTCCCGATTTTATCTGTTTTGTTTGATTTTTTATGGTAAATTGACTCAATTTTGACTATAAATTAAAATTTATTTTTCATTCTTTTACAAAACTAAAAAAATCATAACAAAATAGATAATATACTTTTCTAATGATATGATTCTATTAATGTTTTTTATTATACATTATATGAAATTTTCGATCAAAGTTGAGTCAATTTTACCACAAAAAAATGAATAAGGAAGATAAATTGAGACAAAGGAAATATTACATTATGAGTCGTATATTTAGTTTATAGTTTTATAGGATAAATTAATTTTAGTAATTTTTAATTGAGGTAACATGTAATAATATTGGAAATATGTTTGTATAACCAAACAAGCCTATTAATAATATCCTATTTTGCATATAATAATATATTATAGATAACTAAAAGAATATGTTGTTGAATTTCATTTAAAATTTTATTGAAAGAACAACTATGTAAAATATGTGTTTTATTTTTAAAATTAAATTATATATTGTAATTTGTATTTTACTTTTTTTAAGGTGCTAACAAACTTTTTAAAATAGTGTCAATCAATCAACCAAACCAATTAATTATATCATAATTTATAGTTCACTCGCTATATTTGTCGAACGAAAATCTCCTTTATAAAAATTATACATACTAGCATAAAACCCGTGCGATGTACGGATTTTTTTTAATATTATATAAAAAAAATTCATTAATTTAAATTATTTTTTTTGAAACATGAATTTTGGAGGTTTACATTTTTATATGAGATAATTTGATAATAATTATATAAATGTTATCCGTGATATTTCTAGAAAAGGTGGGATTTTAGTTAGAAAATATAGAAAAGATGATAGGTTTTAGTTAAAAAGAGTAATCGATTAATTATTAGTAATTATAAAATTATTACTTCAATTTATTAAATAGAATGCACGTGATATGATTAGAAAAATATAGAATTTAGTTTGAGAAAATTAAAAATGTAATATGTTCTAGGTGAAAAAGGTAATTGATTAGTTTATAGTAATTATAGTTTAATTACGTTATTTTACTAAATACAATTGCTCGTACTATTTTTAGAAAATGAGAAATTAATGTTGTCCGTGAAATCTATTAAAAGAGGGATTTTAGTTAGAAAATATAAAAAAAATGATACGTTTTAGCTGAAAAAGGTAATTGGTTAATTAATAATATTATAATATTATAATTTTATTTTATTAAATAGAACCGCCCGTGATATATATAATTGGAAAAAAAAAATTTAGTTAAAAAAAATATAAAGGTAACGTGAAAATAACATGATTTATGTGAAAAAAGGTAATTGATTAGTTTATATTAATTATAATTTAATTTTGTTATTTTACTAAATAAAATTGTTCATAGTTTTTAGAAAATGAGAAATTAATGTTGCCCGTTATATTTCTAGAAAAAAAGGGAATTTAATTAAAAAAATAGAAAAGATGATATATTTTAGCTGAAGGTAATCGGTTAATTATTAGTATTATAATATTATTATTTTATTTTTATTAAATGGAAACTCCCGTGATATAATTGGGAAAAAGGAGGTTTTAATATGAGAAAAAAAAAAGGTAACGTGTTTTGGCTGAAAAAGGTAAACGTCCATGATATAATTGGAAATAGAGAGATTTTAGTCGGAGAAAAGAGAAAAGGTAACGTGTTTTGACTGGTAATTGATTAGTTAATAGTAATTACAATATAATTATGCTATTTTATTAAACAAAATTGCTCGTAGTGTTTTTAAAAAGGAAAAATTTAAGTTAGATAAAATGTAAAAAATATTCTATTTTACCTGAAAAATGAAATTATTTAGTTATTGAAAAATAGAAAAGTTAATATGTTTAACCTGAAAAAGGAAATTGATTAATAGAGGAGAAATTTTAGTTAGATAAAATATAAAAGATATTGTATTTTACCTGAAAAAGAAAATTATTTAGTTCTTGAAAAATAGAAAAGATAACTTGTGTAACCTGAAAAAGGAAATTGATTAGTTAGTAGTAATTGAGTAAGGTTAAATAAGTAAAATCAACTACCGACCGACCAACCAAACTTTTAATGTTTCGGCTTTTATATAATAGTATAGAATTATCATTTTAGCTAAGGTAAATAGAATTCCAGTTGTTCCCTCCTGTAAAATTTTAACTAATTTCTAATGTAAATTTGTTTAACCAATCAATATAACTATTGCTATTGGAAACTCCATTTACATTTTTTAATTTATAAAATGTCTGTCAATAATTTTAAAAGTAATTTAAAATTTGGTTAATTTGAAAAAAATGATCAAACAAGCAAGTAGAACGAATGAAGTATTAAATAAAATCATTATGAGTTTTGCTTTTGCAATTATTTAGGATTCAATCTATATATATAATAATGACAGGAGATCGGAAATGCACCAGAACAGTTTAAGGTATTTTTCTTAAATTTTCATTTTTTGATTTTTTTATTAAAATTCTTTTCTTGCATTAAATAGTTATTAATGACAATTTAATTAGTCATTAATTACAACTATTAAACATCTATTCAATTTACTCTATTAATTTGTTTAAAAATTAACAAACTTTATTTGAACATTATAGTTATTATTTCAATATTAATTATTAATTATATATAGTTAAGTTTATTTTTAGGTAAAATGACGATTAACAATTGTTTATATGCGTAATTTTTTATTCACTATTCAAGATCATTATATTTTCTTTTCGGATGATTATAGGGTAGACGACCTTGACTTCTCAAACAATTTTGATTATCAATGATTGTAAAAGTCGTAATAAATTATGGAAGTACAAGATATTTACTTAATATCTAGAATTGACAGATTTTTAATTTTGCACATGAATAAATTATACATGAGTTATGATCAAATCGATTAAATTTAACAAACCCAGCCATTTATCGGAAGAAAAATTGATAAAAAAGTTATATACCCATTGTTTCATTATATTGTGCCGAAATAAAATTTTATTCTAATTGAACAAATTTTTACACTATTATTGAATATGTATATTATGAGAGGGGTGTCGGCTTTAAAAAATGTTATTAACCTGAACTTCTTAACCATTCTTTATTATTAATGATTTTGGAGTCGTAATAAACCAGGAGATCGGAGAGGCTTTCACTCAGAAGTTTCAAAATATTTTTCTTGATTTTCACATTTTTGATTTTTTTATTAAAATAATTTTCTTGCATTTTTTTAATTAGTCATTAATTGTGCCTATTAAACTTATATTAAATACACTTTATTTTATGCTTAATATAAAATTTAACAATATTTATTAGAACATTATAATTATTATATTAATATAAAATATTAATTATCTATCTAAAAGTAAAATGATACAATAAACTTATTTATATCGTTTCTAATCCTTTTTTAAAATTGATGCAATTTTTTTCGGCAATAATAAATAAACGATTTTAACTTTTCGATTAATTCGTAATCGGTGATCGTGAGAATCATGACAAGATATGGAAGCATATAAATTTTCCAGTTAACATCCACAATTTAAATACAAGCAATATTGTATAATTTTCTTTTACACATGAACAATTTACACATGGGGTGTGATCAACTCGATTAAATTGAACCAATCCAACCTTTTTCTTTACAGGCTATATCAATGAAAAAGTTATACATTCGTTGTTGCATTATATTGTGTTGAATTAAATTAATATTCTAACTACACAAATTCTTATACCATTACTAATCAATTAATCATCATGTATGTTATGAGACGGGAATTAATCATGCATATATGTTATGAGACGGGCGTAAGTCAACCACATCTCTTATCACATTTACATTTTGCTTCTTTTTTTATCACACAAACAAATTTATCAACAAACTAAGCAATCACGTCTCTCATAATGCCACTAACAGCAAAAATGATGCAAAATTTTACTTTTACTTATCCATTGTTGAACTTTACAAATGTTTATCAATATTGAATTTCAAAAGTATTTTTGTATGCAACAAAATAGGTGTTGTAACGTTGAGAATAGCTTAGCGCTAAAACTATCTATTTATTTTTTCCTTTTTTCCAAGATCTTGATTAGATTCTCACCTATATCAACATTTATTGAACATATATCAATAAACGCTTGATTAAAAGAAAAAAAAACTGTCCTAACCGAGTAATATACATCAAAATTTCAATTTTTAACTGAAAAGGTTTGGGGTATATTTAGCTCATAAATTAAGGCAGAATTTCACATTTTAACTTAAAAATTATGTCAAAAGAAGAAAAATAACACCAAATGGTTGCAAATCCATGCATGCATTTTTACCACCATCCAGGAAAGACTATCATTCCTTTGCAAACACTACCGAAACTGTAGCTACATCAATGTTCTTGGTCTACATAGTCCCATTTTATCTATTTTCTCTGACTATACACCCAGTGATGTGCTAGTAAGATCTTTTTTATTTATTTTTTTGGAGTTCTGGCGCTCTTTTATTTGTGACTGAATGCTCTTTAATCACAAATGGAGTTATTCTGGCTTACCCACTGACCACTGTACCCAGATGGAGTTATTCAGGCTCCTGCAGTTAATTTCCAGATATGCCTTGATCCTTCTGTAGTTCAACTAGATATATTTAATTAAAATCAAGAGTTCTATCCAAGTTTCATTTGATAGAGAAGCAGTCTTACCAAAAGTTTGGCAAGTTTGCACCACCTACAGGGTTCGACAAGCTATATTGAAGGTCACAATGTTTAATGTACTGATTGACACTGGCTAAAATCTATTTATTCTTAGGACTTGTACATGACATAAAATCATAAATCATGCTGCTTTTGAAGGGCATGGTTTTGACCTGGCTGAATGCTTTGTATTTCCTTGATACAGATATTTATTGGAGAAACAATACTATACACTGCTTTAAAATCATAATGCATAAAATACCACGCTCCATAGTCAGTGCAGTTTTTAGCAATTTGAAAGTTTATCAAACCAACCCACCATCTTATCTTCTTTTTGTAAATGTATATCCACCTCTTTCAAAAACATTGTAAAAATTCAAGCAAAGAGTCTTTATGAAGTTGAAATTAAAGTCGCTTGCAAGTTTAGTTTTGATGGGGTTAGTTTTTCTAGCGTGAAGGCAATGGAGCTGAACTTCGGCTCGATTATAATTCAAATTTTTGTGACAACTTTCACAAGCAAAACTAGTTGAACAATACCCAATAGATTTAAAGTCTGTTGGTCTGGTACAGGAAGACAGTCGCAGGTAACAGCTTAATACAACACATAGAATAAGATGCAGTAAGATCAATACAATTACAAAGAAATTTGAACTGCACAATCATCTACATGGTCTGTAGCCTGACTTTTAGGATCGAAATACCCAATAAATTTATAAAGTCTAGTGGTCTGGTGCTACAAGTCTACAAGAAAGTCTTGAGCAGTAATATATATAGAGAGGTTCTACTGTACAAAACACATAATAGCATGCATTAAGATTTAAGTTCTACTAAGATTAAAAAGGAAATCTGAAGTGGGTAATGATCTTGCTGGCTGTCCAGGACATGCAAGTTCTTTGCCGCTGACAGCCTTTATTTTTTTTTTTTTTTCAGGGATCGCCGAATCTGCATCAACAGTATTGAGATAGTGAACTGTAAATATAATATAACTTCGCCCGCAAGGGTTGTCTCAGTTTGTTAAAAAGAGGCCATCTCACCTCTTGGTCACAGGTTCGACTCCCATGGGAGGCGGATTTGTAATTATGCCATCCTGGGGCAGAGCCTGTCGCACTTGTGCGGTTTGCCTTGGGATCACGTGGTTTGCAGACTATTGCGTGAGCCCATGGGTTTACCCAGAGCGCACCCGAAGGGTAGCGGCTGCGGGTTCCCATATTAAAAAAAAATATATATATATATAATATAACTTCGATTACTTTCTGTACACTGTTCGTGACAAAATATGTAACAATATTAATCCACCGGTGAAATTCATGTTTTCATAAGTTTAAAGAAATATAAAACTAAAAGTATGTCGCAACCAAAAGTATGTCGCATTAAGGTGGCCAGACTTTACACCGAGCCAAAATTCGTAAAATCTACATTTTAAACGAGAAAAAATGGCACGCCGCTTATTTGAGTAACAGAACTACAGAAGTAACTGATGAGTGATGATACAGATAAAATTGTAAAAAGCAAAATATATAATGGGCAATATTGATTTCTACAAAGTTAAATTAAATTTGTATCAAGTCCAAACACATACTAATACACTACTAGAAAAACGTCAATAGACATCGGTTGTAAATCCAGAACCGATGTCTTCGCATGTGTAGAGAAAGGTAGGGGTCTAAGACATCAGTTTTTAATCGATGTCTGTAGTAGTTTTAGACATCGTTTCTAATAAAGAACTGATGTCTGTAGTAATTTTAGACATCGTTTTTGCAGTAATATGTCATGCCTATCATGTGAATTTTACGTTTATACAAGATTTATATCATCTTAAACATATGACATGTAATATAAATCAAGACATAAATATCGGTTGTTTAATTATCAACCGATGTCTATGAGTATAATATACATCGATTATTTATTAAACAACCGATGTCTATTATATATATATATATATATATATATATATATATATATATATATATATATATATATATATATATATATATATTTTTAACCGGGAACTACCCCACACACTTGTATGTGGGATTTCAAACCCGGGGAGATATATCGTTGAGCCCTACCACCCAGTACTCCCACGTAAATTCGAAGCTTTTGCTCCGAGGTAGGTTCGAACCCCTGACCTTGGCTGAACCAGGGAAAGGGGGTGTCCACTCAGCCAAAGCTTTGTAGACTTATATATTATTACATCGTTTTCTGTTTTTAAACCGATGTCTATTGTATGTTATTACATCGGTTTCTTTTATGAAGCTGATGTGTTTCTATTCTTTTTACATCGTTGCATATAGCTGTGCTGTTGTTACTTTGTCATATTTACATTAGTTTTTTTTTTTTGCAAAAGTGATGTCTGATTTTTTGAAACAAACCAAACACTAAAAGTAAACATCACAAAAACTAAATTAATCATTAAACAAGCTATCATTATCAATTACTAGAGATCAACCACAACATTATCCACAAATTGTACACCAACTTATAGCATAAAATCTCCAACTACAATGATCAAACAAACTAAGCAACTACAACTAACCAAACTAACTACAACTGCCAGCCAAGTTGCTGAAATAATTATCGGTGGCATCACCGAACCGCAGCAATAAGATCTGACTGCACAGCAAGATTTCAAGAAGATTCTCAGCAGTAATTGTTGGTGTTCACCCACTTAGAAAGCTGCATAAAACAAGTTTATACCATGATCATTATCCAGAGAGTAGAAATCTTAATCTTGTCGAAAGACATTGTTACAAAATATAATAGCAAGAGTTTACACTAATCAGCACCACTTGTTATATGGCTACTAATTAATTAAGCTTGTTTTTAAGATTAATGTATACATTATCATTCACAACCAGAGAACTAGGTAAATAAATGTCACCATCCACTACTGAGCATGTAAATATATATACTCATCACTTACCTTCACTACAAAATGACACCAATGTTAAGAAATCAAGTTTCAATCCAGTAGCTTAAAAGTTAAAACCCATGTGATGTACACCTTTGTTTTCTGTTTAATTCATTTAATATTGTAGTTACATAATTATAGATAGTGATGTGGAGCAAGAATTTATAGATTACCTTTTTTTATTTTACATGATTCATTAAGAACAAAATTGATCGAAATTTATTTTAAAGTTTAATTATATCAGATAAGTGGATTACTTAAACCTGGCTGGTCATTAGCTTTCTTTGCTTTTTACCATGGCTAATCCTGAAGTTCTTCAATCCATTTTTTCATGACCAGTTTTGCACCAGTATTTGGTCGCATGTAAATCATGCAGCTGCAAATATAGGGCCTTCCATTTTTCCCTGGAGGTGTCAAAGCATTATAGTGGTTCAGAGGTTTCACCTGACTGCAAATGAAATTTTAATCAGTAGTATCTAAATATGGATCATCCTACGTATCTAAATATGGATGTGCAGGTGCTGTAATAAGAAGAAAAGTAGTCATCCTTACTACAGTCATGTCATCCATGAAGTACACATCATGGTTCTCTTGTAAATAAGGAAATGGATCTATTAACCAAACCATATCGACATCATTGTGCATGACGTTATACCCAAGCTCCAAGATCTATAGTAGATGGTGTGGCCTCCAGGATGTAAGATTAAAAATTCCCTCTACTTTAAAGAAAAATGAGTGAGTGCAAAATATAGATACTACACACGACAGCAGCAACAACAAAGGTGCGAAGAATCATTATATGCACCAAGTAAAGATGACAGACAGACATCAGTACAAGAACATTTGCAATTTTACAAATCAGACTTCCATCCCAGAACTATAAGCATGTTGCTATGTTCCACTAGACCAGTAAGTGTTTACTATACTATTCTGTGGCTTTTACACCTTCATGCAAACTTGATTTAGTTTTTTAATCTATATGCAATAATACATTATTATGAGACATAAGTTTTCTCAGTCTTCGTTTGCACCACATCATACTATATCCTAAAGTACAAAAACGCAACTCTCTGAAGCAAACCATCAAACACATAGACTGCATGAAAAAAAAACACAAAAAATGCAAAAAAAAATAGCTAAAATTAATTAATTACCATGAAAAGAAACGTAGAGTCTATTACCCTGCAAACCATTTGAGTAACAAATGAAAGAAAGTGAGAATTGAGAGAGAAAGTGAGAATTTGAAAGAAAGTAAACGCAGAGTCTATTACCATGAAAATGAAAGAAGCAAAGGATGAATAAGAAAATAGAGTAAATTCCAGAGGGGGAGAGAGAGAGAGAGAGAGAGAGAGAGAGAGAGAGAGAGAGAGAGAGAGAGAGAGAGAGCGAGATTGAAACATACCACCGCATTGACTATCAGTAAATCGTTGTTTCCCTATGAGAATAAAAGGTCACCGTCTCTGTTGTATTTCAAATTTAAGCTACGAATTCAAGACTTCCGATATAATATATTATTACCCTGAATTCTCTTTAAATATTATTAGAACTAAGGCACAAAAATTCCATTAAGCAAACTAACGTCCAGGAGGTTTTTTACCTCTTGTTCAAACTCTAAATGTCCTTGTGAGCTATTAGAGTGCAGCACCTTTACAGCTACTTGTGTATGACGAAGGACACCTCTATATATACTTTCGTAACCTCCTTCTCCGATCTTCAAGGATGCGTCAAAGTTGTGAGTGGCTTCCTTGATTTCTGATAAAGAGAACTCAGTGTAAATGCTAGCTCAAAACTTTAATAAATGCTGTAATTACCTGGAAATCTGACAAATGCTGGTTTAATATCTGCTAGCATTTTGAAAAGATCATTCCGGAAACCATGTCCCTGTGCAGATACGTAGATAATTGTTAATTAAAAGGGTGGATACTGAGCATTTACCTTCTCATTAAATATTACTATCCCAACTCCCAAAACTAGCTGAAATGGTAATTAGCAATTAGATATAAAATCGAGTAAACTTTTATAATTATCAATAAAGAGATCAATATTTTCATATTAATTAGTCATGGTTGAAGTGTCCTGTATAGGATATAAAAAATCTAATGATTTATGTGCATAAACAGTTACTTACCTTGTACGTGTCCACTGCATTAATGAAACTTGATCAAACCATATCACTCCTGCTTGAGTTGTTGTCAACTGCAGTCTTGAATTTGGATCAGTTGCTTCAGTTGCCAACAAAAACTCCATCCTAGTCCAATTTGAAACACTACAAGCTCTGCAAGAGTAATAATGAATCAGGCGTGGGATAAAATTCATCCAGATCCACAAATAGCTCTATTGTATCTTACATAATGTTAACAGTAGCCAGTGTTTGTGATCCAGTTGAGTCTGTCAGGGATGCAGATACATTTATTGGATTATATGAGCGAAGATATAGAATCAATCTATAGTTCATCCCTTGTTCAATATTCTGCAAAAGAGAAGGATCCAAATGACAAGATAATCTGTCAACTAGCAGAAGTAAGTCCACATTCAACTTGCACAAAAGAAGAGATGATTAAATCTAGTGTGAAACTAAAAAGTGGCCCATGAAGACAAGATTACTCTAGTTTCTCGTAGAACAGGTTGTAAGCTAACAATAAAAAAATTACGAAGTAAGAAGTGTTATGTATGATCGTGTAGCTGTACATGTGTCCACTCTTCTGTCCAACTAGAATACCATAAATACACTTCTCATTATGTACTCAAATAATTACAGCAATATCACAAATAAAATAATTAGGTGCATGAATGTATCTTAAAGACTTAAACTTTACCCTGTGGAAGGCCTCGATAGCAAATGACACTAGGGAATAGGGATCTTAAGCAAATGAAAATTAAAATTGTAATTCATGTGAGGATATAAAGTTCAGATTATCGCTATTTATGTTAACATGCTCGTAGGTAGATAATTCAAATGAGTTTTGTGTTCACCTGTGCACTGATAGAAGATGAGTTATAAAGACCCTCATCAGAGTGAGGTATTGCACGCAACTCTATTTCATTTCGGCTCCTCTCAGGTCTTGAAAACGATAGTAGAGTTGAATTTTCTACCACTTCACTAGAAGAACGTGACGAAGAAAATGAATCCGCCGAATCACTCCTTGAAGCAAACCAAATTAGTAAATCGAACAATTAAAACAATAACAGGAGAGTTTTAGCATTGCTTTGAGCATGAAATAAGTGTAGTTGAAGAAACTTACCTCATCGCCCGGCTTGAGATTTGTAAGTCCCCAAGAGTATGCTACAGGGTTGATAGCCTCTGTAGCATTTCTTGTAAACACAATCTCTCTAGAATCACATGCATTAATGAACGTAGCAACCTTTTTTCTTGCTAATTCATATGCATCAGTTGCCTTTTCACTACATTGGGAGCAACAAGAAGCAAAGTTAATACAGTCAGTAGTGGTAATAATGAGGGTAAATAAGAGATACGGAGTATTAAGTAATTGTTAAAGATCGATGACCTGAGGAAATGAACACCGCAGTGTACATTAGAATTGTAAGCTTTGTAATAGTTGTGTAAAGCATTCAAAACAGCAGTTGGCTTCTGAGAAGTTGCAGCATTATCAAGGTAGACAAGCTTGGATCCATTATTTTCCTATAAGGCGGTAGTTTGTTATAGCATCCAATTCAATTATACATATAGAAATTATTACGGTATAGGAATTAAATTAGAGCAGTTGGGGTGTTCCATAGCATTGCAAAACAGACAGGTAGTCGAATTCAAAAACATTTGGTTAACATGATGATAATAGTTTAATCTAAAAGCAATTAAAAAAATATGTATATACCTGGTGTAGAATAGGGAAATCGGGACGGGTAGCGAGGCCAAGAGAAGGAGAATTAGGGTGGGGGGATTGGGTTTGGGCGGCTAGAGAAGCAGCAACACATAAACTCCTCTTGATTGGCGCCCATGACTTGAGATTGAACAAACTACTAGTTGTTGTTGGAGGCCTGGGCCTTGGCCTTGTAAAAATTAAGGAACAAGAAGAACAAGGTGTCTTGCTAAATGCTTCGCCTATTGAACTCATCATCATCGCCCCTGTCTTAGCACACCATATACCCAAATTCTAGTAGAAACAAACAAAGAAAGAAAGTAAATGAAGATATTGAAAGGTGTAATCCGAGATTGAAGGTGTAATTGAACAAAATGAACTTCTAGGGTTTGGTTCCAGCAGCGACTTCTAGGGTTTGAAAAAGGGGAAGAAATGGGAGAGAGATTTTTGGGGAAGAAACGGGAGAGAGTTATGTTATGTTTTGTTTTGATATTTTGTTTTGTTTTTGTCTTTTATTGTTTTTAATTTGGGAAAGGACAGAGAGAAAATATGTTAAGGGGGAAAATTGAACTAAAAGTGAAAATTTTGGCTAAGGGCGGGGAGAAAATAGAGGGGTCGGTGGTTTCATTTTTTTAAAAAAGGGTTTAGACATCGCTTTACATATTAACTGATGCACAGCTATTAAAAATACAAAGGATAGCGAGTTTCAGTTTTTTTTAAAAAGGGCTTAGACATCGCTTTACCAATGGACTGATGTACATGTATTCAAAAGACATCACTTTTTAATTCGGTGATGTCCAAAACGCTTTTAACATCAGTGACTTTTCTAACCGATGTCTATTAACAGATTTCTAGTAGTGATATTTCCTCTCTTCCAACCTTCCTTTTCATCTTTCTCTCTCTACTCTATTTATTTCTGTCTATCTCTGACCAAAACGTCATAATTAAAAATGTTACGATGATCTTTGATCGAGAAAGTGAAACAACAGAAAAAGGAGCTGACAGAAAACAAGTGAATTGACTATAATTAGGGCTTGCGGGATTAATGTTTGAGGACAAGTTAAGGGCATGTTGATTTATATGACACATGATTTGGAGATTTTAAAGGTCGTAGCGAGAAGTGAGGGACATGGAGAAGGTGCCGAGGAAATCTGAAGAAAGATGGATAAAATAAGATCACTTAGGAGTAGCAGATGTGGTATGTTAAAGAGACCACCAGTATATGGATATAAAATTGCGGATATGGTGTATACAAGCTCAAGAGCAATCACTAATGGTCTAGCAGGGATACTGCCTACAACAATGACATATAATTTGGATCACTAGCAGAGTATGTTGGCACGAATTAAGGCTTAGAGGGGTAGAATCATAGGCAGCTGGATGAGTTCAGCTAATCTTTAATACTAATTAATCAGAAAGCAATTGTGACCTATCTTGCATGTCAAAGTGATCATAAAACAAATTAATAAACATATAGACGTGGGAGATGACATGTGAAAAGAATATGTGTTTAGAAATATTGAATTCGGTTTTAGCTTCTCTCTATTTCTCGTGCCACTAAAATAGTCATAACAATCATCCGAATACTCCCGACTTGTAACCTTTGTCCCTCTTAATCTTAAAACCCACGTAGACAACTATATTTGAGCGTTGTGACGTTGATGAAAGGAGTGTATTGATAAGAGAGAGAGGACTTTGTACATAAATAATTTGTATATGATTTCTTCCTATTTTATGTATACTTGTACTGGTGTATGTTTACGGAGGAATTTGGTAACAACAAATTTTGAGTTACTTCGCCGGAAACAAGATCTGATGCGGTGGTCCTTTGCCGAAAAAAACGGTGGTGTGTGTGGTTGTTGAGCGTGATTGGTGGCTGAGATTGATAGGGTTAACGGCGGCTATTCAGAGCTCTCGACTTCCAACCCCTCAATCTGCCCACATACCCCGGTATTTATAGGGGATCAAGCCATACGTAGTTCTTGGAGAACAAGAAACCCAAATGGGCTTGGATTGTAGGTCCAGCATCCGGAATGTTCTGAGGCCTAACCACAAAAGGCCCAAGGCTCATCCAAGATCTCAAGACTTCACAGATAAGGAAACTTCCCCCGTCGAGGACTAGTCCTATCCGCTACCAGCTATTTCTTGATTTCAAGGATGCAGGTATAGCCATGGTTTACCCCAAATGCAGAACGCATCCCTGTCCCCCGAATGAGAAGCACCCACCAGATAGCAGGACAGGTGATCTAGAGCTTTTAGGTGCAAAGTGAAGGATTACTCCAAAGTTCCCCAATGAGAGCGCGCCCATTGGCTACAGGAACAGAGCTCCCAAAGCACACACCAGAAAGTCCCCATCTTTCCACCTTAGGGCGCGCCCTTAGTGTTTAAGAAGGGTCCTTATATCCAGGCAAACCCCTGGAGGCCTTCTGCGACGGACATCCCCCTCCTGAGATACGACAGGAGGGAATTCTTCAATAATCAAATCACGAAATCCACATTATTATCATCTTGGAATTCCAACATATCCCAGGGTGCGGCCTAAACCCCCCAGGGCGCACCCTAACTTCTAGAAAACCCTAATTTGTTTGCTAAAATCCCAAATTGAACCCGTTATCGACCCGAATCCATCTTGAAAATACCCGAACCAAATTTTGGCTATAACAACTACCCCCCAATTCCATATGAAATCAGAGATGATGTATGGAATTCTTCTTAAAAAAGCCAAAATTCTCCTAATATTTCATCCAGGGCGCGCCCTTGGAGAGGGCGCGGCCTTAGAATTTCAAACGATACCCATTCTCCCAGCTGTCATCCACTATTCCCTTATTTCGCCTATAAATACCCCCATCTTCTTACTTTACTCTTTTTTCACATATCTTTCTCCAAATTAAACACAACTCCGGCGATTTCAATTTCCGGACGACAATCCGGCCATCTCCGTCACGTTTTCTACCATTTTCTTCGACAAATCACACTCCAGAACTTACAAGGTATGTTTTCATGTCCTTATTTTGCATTTTGACCATATAAATTGCCTATTTTGACAACACGACTGTTCATATACCCCGTGTTCTTCATTGTCCGATGTATGTATATTTGTATGTATACTTGTTCGATCTTATTTTTCCAATGTAATCCCCTATTAACATGATTCTGAACACTAGATTGAATCCTTGGGCGTGTCCTACACTTAGGGCGCGCCCTAAGGTCTTCCAATAATTGCTAAATGTTCATCTAATAACTTTAGGTCACACAATTAATTTAGGTTGTAGTACAAACTTTCCTTCATTCTTCTTCCCTTGGGCGCGCCCTTAGTGCTTTTATTTTTAATTCTTTGCAGCTGGAGGGCGCGCCTTCACCATTTCATCCTTTTAAAGAATTCAATAAAAGCAAAGGGATACACTCTCCCTTGCCAGCTCCACTTCCTCCAAATCATTACCGGCCTCTTTTCTCATTCATCTCTTCAGAAGACAGGGCGCGCCTTATCGAAGATTTTAACGAAGACAAAATGAGTTTTTCCAGTGAAGACTCTTTAGATAATGTCCCCCTTAGCAGCCGTTTGAAGAACAAAACAGAAACTTCAAAACCAATACCCGAAAAAACTCCAAACCCTTTGTATACAGATCCCTCTGATAATGACTATACTCCAGACTTTAATTCCACCAATGATACACACTCTTCTGACACTTACTCCTCTGAGGGCGCGCCCTCAGCTTCTTCCATTTCGCCTATGGCTGACTCCGAACCTACATCTCCATTACCTTCTCCTGTCCCGTTTAAACATTGGGAAGTCCTTGATGAAGAAATTGATATCTATTGGGGTAGATACGATGGCATGTCTGAAAAGGAGAAAAATCATCTTAGAAAGAAACGAGGCAAATTAGCTTGTGTGAATATGTCTTCTATCGCTACGAGTGATGAAGTAGGATGGGCTATGCAATATTATGGTCAAGAAGGAATCTGGGTCATCCCATATGCTCATCATCGCCCTCACATCTTCAATTATGGTAAAAATTTCAAAATTCCAAGGATGGTCTTAACTCCAAAGCTTGTAGCTCTTGGTGTGGGCGCGCCCTTACATCCCTACCTCCAACAAATATTGAGGTGGTATGACATAGCACCCATCCAACTCTCCCCCAACAGCTACAAACTTGTGTTGGCTTTATTTATTCTTTACCATGACCTCGAATTAGGAGTTCCCTCTATGCATGAGGTTAGCTATTTCTTCAGCATTCGACAATCCAGCATTGGTTATTACTACCTCGTAATCAATAAGCCTCACAACAACAAAGGTTTTTCCGAAGAAGAATCAGCCATCTCAAGTTTTGGAAAGAACCTTTCTTCTATGTCTGGGATGTTCCTCGAGTTCGTGTACAATTCAACACAAATCCTTGTAAGTGAAGGCGCGCCCTGTACCTTTCTTATCTTTTTAATTTCCAATTGTTTATTGACTCCTTCGAATTTCAACAGATAAGAGAACACAGAAAACGCTTGAGGGCGCGGCCTCAATTCAGGCAAAAGCCGTTCTGAAAGTTGCCTCAGAAAAATTCAACCTCCAATCTTTAATCAAAGAAGAAAATTTAAAGAGAGTAGGAATTTTGTCTGATAGAGTTGGACACATTTGCAAGTTTAAAAGGTTTAGGAAGTGAATCCCCGTTACCACATCCCCTTTTAGCAATAGTGAAAATGAAAATTCTGACTCCGATGAAGGTACACAAGTTGTAGCATAGGGCGCGGCCTAACCATCTTTCTTCATTACTTGCCATAAAATTGTTTTAGTATAACTTGTCTAATGCCTTCTTTTCCCAGGGCGCGGCCTAATCTTTCTTCTTTTTTGTCTTGTACAGGTATGGCTCCTAGGATTCCTCGTGGATTTGGAGCTGCCAAAAAGAAAGATGACAAAGAAAAGAAAACTGACCAAACAGGTACATCTGACTCCAGGGCGCGCCCTGTGCAAAGAAAGGATTCTAGTGACATAATCACTCCATCCACAGAGTCCTTAAAAAGGAATGCTGATACTCAAGAACCCTTCATCAACAGGGGCAAGAAACCAAGAACTGAGGGCGCGCCCTCATATGTTAAGACTTTGATTGGCCCAGTTGCAGCTCCTCTTGTTGGAGAAGATGAAGTCAACTTATGGCAGAACATGAATGCTGACGAAGAATCTGAGTCCATGATTCGAGCATCTGCCCAACTACTAATTCAATCCCTAGGGCGCGCCCAGAGAGTTCACAAGGAAAAACTCCACATTAACAGGCTTGAGGCCGAAAACAGAAAGTACTCAAAGATGGTTATCGACACTGATAACAAATGGAAGAAGGAATGTGATGCCAAAGATGCCACCATTGCTACGCTTCAAGTGGATCTTCAAAAATCCATTGACTATGCCAAATATCTTTGTGATCAAGTCGAAAGGTTGAAGAAAGAAAGGGAGGATTTCCAAGCTCAACAGAATGCTCTGGAGATCGAAAAGGCTAAGTTGAAGGAGTAGAGGGAAGCCATTGAGGATGAAAACTTCGAGAAGGGATTCAACTTCTATCTTACTGGCTTTCTAGCCAACGATCCTGACTACAACTGGGGGAGAAGTTTGGTCCCGCTGCTGCTGAGGATGTGGCAAAGTTCAAGGTTGACGAAGCTGCTGCCATCAAGGCAAAAAGAGTTGAACTAGGATTAGAGGATCCCTCCGAGGACGCGCTCTCAACTGAGAATGTTCAAACCCCTCCTCCAGCAGCTATCCCTACCCAGAACTCACCTCCTGCAGACGTATCTCCTCTCACCACTGTTCGTCCTGATGATGCTCGGGACGCGCCTCCTTCACCTCCCAAAGTTATTCCTTCTTCACCCTCTAAGGGCGCGCTTTAGGGTTTTCATCTTCAAACTTGTCCGTAAATACTTTAACTTTTAAGGCGCGGGTCCTTTGTAAAACCCTGCAAATTGTAATCCCTAACTTTTTTTTAATGCCTTTTGAACATTTATATGCTTATTACTTATTTTCTTGTCAAGTTCTTCCAGACAGGGTGCGCCCTGAACGGGGGCATAACCTTTATATTTAAGAAAAAATATCTTCAACTTGATTGTTTTACTGTGATAAAATTCCTTCAAAAAATCTTTAAATTTTTTACTCAGGGCGCGCCCTAAGGCATTGCCCTTTTCAGAATTTCTTTAACTTGTCAAAATTTGCAGGACTTCACAGGGCGCGCCCTAAGACATAGGGCGCAGCCTCTTGTACTTCAATCTTCAAAAAACAGCTAAAAAAGTCTTGATATACTTCATTAATATTCAAATGAATTCTTTATTAAATTCAAGTCTCAACAGAACAGGGGAAGGTATACATGTATTACCCCCCGAGCTAAGGAGAATAAGCTTCAAAAAACGTGGAATAAAAATAGCAAACCTCGACTAGAACTAAGGAAGGCGTATATGTACTACCCCCCTAGACTAGGAGAACAATTATTGATACTAGTCTAACTTATATCTAAGCCTTCAAAAATAGGGGGCTGAAGCCGCACCCTACTGATAGTATTTTCTCAAATGCTCTGCATTCCATGCTCTTGGGATTGTGTTACCATCCAGGTCTTCTAGATGATAGACTTGATCTTGTAAGGTCCTTCCCAGTTAGGACCAAAGAGTCCATGTGCTGTTACCCTTGTATTTGGCATGACTTTCCGCAGAACCAGATCACCCACCTTGAAAGGCTGAGTCTTCACCTTCTTGTTATAGTACCTTACAGCTCTCTGCTGATAAGTTGTCAACCTCAACTACGAATTTGCCCTCATCTCTTTTAGGAAATCAAGATTTAGCCTTTGATTATCATATTCGATTCTTCATCATAGAAATCCCTTCGGAATGATCCTGCTCCAATTTCCACCGGCACCATTGCCTCACATCCATAAGACAACATGAAAGGAGATTCTCCAGTTGTGGTTCTTGGAGTTGTGTTGTACGACCATAAGACCATAGGAAGTTCCTCGGGCCAATTCTTTTTGTTTTTTCTAGTTTAGTCTTCAAGGTGTGCTTGATTATCTTGTTGATAGCTTCAGTTTGCCCATTACTCTGCGGATGATACACAGCTGCAAACTCTTTCTTGATTCCTAAGTCCTCGTATAATTTTCGAAATTCCTTGCTGTCAAACTGTTTTCCATTATCCGAAATAAATTTATAGGGAATCCCGAACCTGCACACAATGGAGTTAAACACAAAATCCTTAATCTTCTTCGCCGTGATTGTTGCCAATGGCATTGCTCCCCCCACTTGGTAAAGTAATCCACAGAAACAATAGCATACTTCACACCTCCCTTAGCTTTAGGGAGTTCTCCAATGAGATCCATTCCCCACATAGCAAATGGCCATGGACTCAATAAAGAAGTCAAAGTAGTAACAGGGCTGGTAGAATAGTTGGCAAACCATTGACACTTATCACATTCCTTAACAAACTCGTAAGCATCCTTCTTCAAGGTAGGCTAATAATATCCTTGCCTTAACACCTTCATTGCTAACGAACCACCCCCCGAGTGATTGCCACAAATCCCTTCATGAATCTCCCTAAGGATGTAATTGCATTCATCTCCATCTACGCATCTCAGAAGCGGTTGATTAAAACCTCTCTTGTATAGAATTCCATCATACTCTACAAACCTGGCAGCATGATACCGAAGACACCTTGCTTCAATTTTGTCGCTTGGGAGAATCCCCTTGCGGAGATATTCTAGAGTTGGTGTCATCCAAGTAACTTACGGGGTAACCTCTACTTCCATGACCTCCACTTCTGGAATGCTCGGCACTTCTTGAATTTGCAAAGGTACTGTTCCCAACAGCATAGCATCTTTTTGGGACCCTAACTTAGCTAACACATCTGCACTACAATTCTTATCTCGTGGAATACATTCTACCCGTACTTCTCGGAACTTTTTGATGAACCGTTAAGCGCACCTCATGTAAAGCTCTGTCCTTGGACCTCTGCACTGAAATCCACCCTTTACCTGCCCAACTACTAATTCTGAATCACTTAACACAATGAGATTCACTACCTTCATCTCCAAGGCCATTTTCAGCCCATTAATCAAGGCTTCATACTCTGCATCATTGTTGGTTGCTTGAAATTTGAAATGAATAGCACTCATGAGTTGATTCCCTTCGGGGGTAAACAAGACTATACCTGCTCCAGCCCCCCATTGTTGACAGCTCCATCTACTTGTAACTTCCACCAAGGTTGAGGAAATTCCTCAAATGGGCTTGCCCTCTTAAGTGGAATTTTAGGCTCAACCAATACAATCGATTTTTCTCCATTTTCCGACTCGAATTCAAGAATGAAATCAGCTAGAGCTTGACCCTTGATAGCAATCCTTGGAGTATATTCCAAATCAAATTGTCCCAACTCAATTGCCCATTTTAACATTCGACCAGAGGTTTCCGGCTTATGGAGAATTCCTCTCAATGGATATGCCGTACGAACCTCAATCTTGTGAGCTTGAAAATAAGGCCGAAGCTTCCTGGATGCTAGAACTAAGGCATAAACCAACTTCTCCATGCTAATGTATCTGGTTTCCGCATCGAGCAAACGCTTACTCACATAGTAAACCGGAGACTGATGATCAACTTATTCTCTTACCAACACCGCACTGATGGAATGTTCCGAAACGGCCAAGTATAAAATTAACGTCTCTCCTTCCACATGCTTAGCTAAAAGTGGAGGATTTCCCAAGTGCTCCTTTATTCTCTGAAAAGCTTCCTCACATTCAGATGTCCATACAAAATCCTTGGCTGCCCCCTTTATTGCTTTGAAGAATTCTCTGCATTTATCCGATGACTTTGATACGAAACGATTAAGGGCAGCTATCCTTCCCGTGAGACTCTGAACTTGCTTCACACTAGATGGAGATTTCATGTCAAGAAGAGCTTTAATTTTTGCTGGATTTGCCTCGATTCCACGATGATTGACAATAAATCCTAGAAACTTCCCGGACTCTACCCCGAAGACACATTTTTTAGGATTCAGCTTCATCCTAAACTTCCTCAAAATCTCGAACATCTGTTCCAAATGCTTTACATGGTCCTCTGCTTTTAAGGATTTAACAAGCATGTCATCCACATATACCTCCATGGTTTTCCCTATCAAATCTTTAAACATCATATTTACCAACCTTTGATAGGTTGCGCCAGCATTGATCAACCCGAAAGGCATCCCAATATAACAATACAATCCTCGATCCGTAATAAAGGAAGTGTGCTCTTGATCCGGTTCATACATAGGGATCTGGTTGTAACCCGAGTAAGCATCCATGAAACTTAAAAGAGCGTGTCCTGCCGTGGCATCCACCAACTGATCAATCCTCGGGAGTGGAAAGCTATCCTTCGGGCATGCCTTGTTCAGATCAGTGAAATCCACACAAGTCGTCCATTTTCCATTTGGTTTTTTGACGAGAACTGGATTAGCCAACCAATCTGGATAATATGACTCCTTGATCAGCCCAACATCTAGAAGTCTATCCACCTCTTCTTTCAATGCTATAGCTCTCTCTCCACTCACTGGCCGGCGATTCTGGCGGATTCCCTTTTTGGTAGGATCTATATTCAGACGATGACACATAACCTTCGGATCAATTCCAACCATGTCAGCATGACTCCAAGCAAAAACATCCAGATTGTTTAAAAGAAAGTTGGTGAGCATGCCTCTCAACTTCGAGTTCAACTGCGATCCAATCTTCAGAACCTTAGTCGGATCCCTTTCATCTACCAAAATAGAAATTGTATCCTCTGTCGGACCAGTCTTTTCCACCGGTTGTGGTGTCCTTGGGTCAAGGTCGAAATCAAAACTCCGAGGATCTTCAACCGGTACTGCATCCTTGGAGGGCAGGTCCTCTTTAAGAGGGAAGTCTTCCTCAACAAGGGTATGCACCAAACCTTCAAGTAACATTCGCCTCCCTTCAACCTGCTCACCCTTGATATCGACTGAGATTACTTCCTCTACATCTTCCTCGATTTCTTCCAGCATTCCTTCTTGAAGATCATTAGGAACCAAGGTGTCATCCTCAGGGCGCGCCCTGTACATCCGTTCTTCCTCTTCAGGTTCTTGGACAAGATAATGGGCTTTTACCTCTTCTAGGACAACACTCATGACTCCTGAATCACTCTCACGGAGGGCGCGCCCTCCATCCTGCTGTCTTCTAAACCCTTTAATCGCCTTATGGTAGCAATCTCTTGAGTCATGCTGAGAATCCCGTACAGTTCCCACACCATTTGGCGTAGGAAATTTCATCACGAGATGATAGATGGAGGTCACAACTTTCATTTCCTTCAACAGAGGTCGTCCTACCAGAGCATTATGCGATGAATCCACATTCAAAATCATGAAATCCATCATTTGAGTCACAGAAAGAGTTCCTTCCCCAAGAGTTACCGGTAATTTGATAGCTCCCATAACTTTTACCGATTCTCCTGAAAAACCATAGATCCATCCGTTGTCTTAAATCATATCCTTGTCTAAGAGTCCCAGCTTCTTATAAGTACTGTAGTATAGTATATTCACCGAGCTTCCATTGTCCACGAAAACCCGATGGACATTCTTCGAACCAATCTGAATTACTACTACCAGAGCATCATTATGAGGATGATGTACCCATCTAGCTTCTTCTTCGGTGAAAGTAATGTCAGCACATTCTCCCTTGAACAGTTTAGGTGGCCTCAACTCCAAGCTATTCACATTTGTGAGAGGTCGATACCTCGCTTCTCTGGAATACCTCTTCATAGTGTGATTGCTATCTCCCCCTAAATGGTGTCCCCCAAAGATGGTGTGAATACTCCCTTCTTTGACGAATTTCTTCTCTTCCGGCTTACCATCTCCGTGGAGGGCGCGCCCTCCATCTCTCCTGTCAGGATTCTCCTTATGCTTCTTCACCTCCCTAATAATCCATTCCGTCAGGTATCCTTCCTTAATCAAATCCTCAATCTCCTCCCTGAGCTGACGACATTCATGAGTGTTATGCCCTGAAGATTCATGGAATTCACAGTACTTCTTCTTATCTTTACTCTGCCAAGAGGTCAATGGCTCCGGTTTTCTGAAGAGCCCTTTGTTCTTATTCACCTCAAAGATGTGTTCAATAGAAGCTGCTAAAGGAGTATAGTTACCCGGCCTTTGATCGTAAGTGTATGTATCAGGTGGACCCCAATTCCTTCCAGCTTCAGTTAAATTCACCCGGTTCGCACCAGTTGTTATACGGCGAGTAGGACTAGGAGACCTATCCTTCTCTTACCGACCTTTCCCTTAGAGCTGTTCTGACTGTCGGTTTTTCGGTTATCTGCCAAGGATTGTTCCACAATTTTGAAAGACTCAGCTTGTGCAAACACATCAGCCAACGTAGGTGGATCCCGTCCTTGAAGGTGTTTCCAGAAATCAGTTCCTACTAACAATCTGGCTATGAGGAAACTCTTGAGCGTTTCATCTGTTGCTCCTCTCACCATAGTGGATTCCGAGTTGAATCTCTTGAAATAGGATTGCAAACTCTCTCCTTCCCTTTGCTTGATATTGGCCAAGGTTGTGACTGGAGGAGCATATTTTACTGCGGCCTGGAACTTAGTCAAGAACAAGTTCCTCATCACCTTCCATGATGTAATTACTCCTGGACCAAGCTTCTGAAACCACTGCTGAGCACTCTCCCTGAAAGTTGCCGCCAATAATCGATATCTAGCCAATTCCGTAACTTGATAGACATCCATCTCGATATCAAAACATCCAAGGAATTCCACAGGGTCTGCATTTCCATGAAATCGCAAATCATTTATCATTGATCTATACCCAGCAGGGAGCTGTGCCTCTCTAACTTAGGTCGAGAAGGGAGAGGATGTTGGCGCAGTTGCAGATATTCTTCCTCCATCCAGGTGAGCAAGGAGTTTCTTTAAATCATCCACATTAAATGTTCCCACTCCAGGAATACTCTGGATATTTGGTTGTCCCTCAGTCTGAGTACCCCCCGGGGGTGGAGGCGGCGGTGGAGCCGCTGTCTGAATGCCTCCTTGAACCTCTACTTGTGGTTGAATAACAACATCCTCTTGAGTTTTAGTTTGCTGACCCTCAGGATTTCCATGAGGTTTTGAATTTCCTTGAGAACCTCTCTGATACTGTCCTCCCGAGTGAGAGTACGTCCTCGACCTGGACTCACTGGAGGTGCTTGAGGGGATTTGATGGATACGGGGGGATCTTCCACCTGAGGGCGCGCCCTGGTTACGGGGGCGCCTATTTCCCTGATACCAATCCATCCTTCTATCACTGTTATCAACATTTCTTCTTCCAGTGTTATCACGATGAGGAGTTTGTTCAAATCCAAGGGGCCGCGACCTGTTATGAACAGGGGGCACGCGCTGTGGATTATCATTTCGAGCAAGAGTTCTCTCATGTCCAAGGGGCCGCGACCTGTTATGAACAGGGGGCGCGCGCTGTGGATCACGACTCTGTGGAAGGGCTCGCTCATGTTCAAGGGGCCTCGACCTGTTATCAGGGGGCATGCGCTGTGAATCATGGGGCCTCGATTCCATATATTTGTCTTTCTTCTGAAGCTCGAGAAGCACCATCCTCAAATCGTCATCATTAAGCCTTATTCCAAGGCGTTCTTTCAAGCTGGCAAAATCTCTCCTTTCTCTAGTCATTTGCTCCTCATCCCCTTAAATCTCACTAGGAGTGCGCCCCGAACGGTGAGGATGAGGGCGCGCCCTCTCTTGAGGATTCATCAACCTGCGCTCAGAATTATTTTCACTAGGATGTTCAACAATAGGATCAGAATAATCTAACCTTCGAGAAGTGACCAGCTGAAATCTCCTTTCGTGATTTTCCTCCCTCCTTCGAGAATCTTCCTCGATCTGAGGGGATTTCCCTGATCGGCGATGATTTCGTGGGATACTCCGAGATTTTCTCCTTGATTCTTGCTCTTCCTCCACAGAACCCAATCTCGCCCCGAAACTATTTATGGCATCTTGCATAACATACAGCTGTTCCATTAATGCCGAATTACTGATAAGAACGGGCGGCTGTCCACCGATGGCAGCCGGAGTTCCATGATGTCGCGGAGGAGCAGCAATATTTTCCGGAACATAAGCTTCATGACGCGCTTGGTTATCTCCCAAGCTGTCATCAGAATCGTAACCATCTTCTTCTCGAGAACCTCTGCCATGATTGTGAGACATCTTTTCCTCCTAAGATGTAGATCTTGATTGGCTCCCCTCCTTCTAGCGCCAATTTGTTGATGGAGGAATTTGGTAAAAACAAATTTTGAGGTACTTCGCCGGAAACAAGATCTGATGCGGTGGTCCTTTGCCGGAGAAAACGGTGGTATGTGTGGTTGTTGAGCGTGATTGGTGGCTGAGATTGATAGGGTTAGCGGTGGCTATTCAGTGCTCTCGACTTCCAACCCCTCAATCTGCCTACGTAACCCGGTATTTATAGGGGATCAAGTCATACGTAGTTCTTGGAGAACAAGAAACCCAAATGGGCTTGGATTGTAGGTCCAGCATCCGGAATGTTCTACTATGAGGCCTAACCACAAAAGGCCCAAGGCTCATCCAAGATCTCAAGAATTCACAGATAAGGAAACTTCCCCCGTCGAGGACTAGTCCTATCCGCTACCAGCTATTTCTTGATTTCAAGGATGCAGGTATAGCCATGGTTTACCCCAAATGCAGAACGCATCCCTGTCCCACGAATGAGAAGCACCCACCAGATAGCAGGACATGTGATCCAGAGCTTTTGGGTGCAAAGTGCAGGATTACTCCAAAGTTCCCCAATGAGAGCGCGCCCATTGGCTACAGGAACAGAGCTCCCAAAGCACACACCAGAAAGTCCCCATCTTTCCACCTTAGGGCGCGCCCTTAGTGTTTAAGAAGGGTCCTTATCTCCAGGTAAACCCTGGAGGCCTTCTGCGACGGACATCCCCCTCCTGAGATACGACAGGAGGGAATTCTTCAATAATCAAATCACGAAATCCACATTATTATCATCTTGGAATTCCAATATATCCCAGGGCGTGGCCTAAACCCCCCAGGGGGCGCCCTAACTTCTAGAAAACCCTAATTTGTTTGCTAAAATCCCAAATTGAACCCGTTATCGACCCGAATCCATCTTGAAAATACCCGAACCGAATTTTGGCTATAACAGTGTACACCATTTTCAAGAGATGACCTCAATGCCATTACTTATGTTAGTTTAGTTGACACATTGTTGTTGTACCAAATGTTAATTGGCCAACGGAATGCAAAACTGAATATATATAAGCACTTTTCGGAAGTGGGTTTAAATCTTAACCAGTAAAGATGCGATAGATTAACAAAAATTAACACACATATCAAAAAATATTGTGTAACAATTTGAAACCCCTAGATATGCATAGATGATTACCTATATCACAGAGTCGTACATCTAAGAACTTGCATCCAAAAAATCAAACCAGAACCATAATGGGTAAAAAATGAAAAAAAAAAACCACTCTAAACAACAGATAAATGAATAAAAAAGATAAAAGTTAAAATAAAGTTTTACCCATTGACGAAGGCGGTAAGAATACCCTTCAGGGTCTCTATCTTTGCCACTTATTATCCACATCGCACTGCAGAGTGCTGCGTTAAACCCAAGCACTACCGTTCGAGGAAACCCGTTCTTTCTTATATTCTAAAATTAAAAAAAAACGATTAGATAGTTAATAAAAACACAGACATATATGTGTTTTCGTATGTACAAGGCGGTCCGATCATAATGACTTAGTATATTTTCGTATTTTGTTAAATGTTGGGTACTTTCTTAATATACAATATGTTATGTTGGATGATCCGCCTTATTTTGCTAAATTGGATGTATTTGGATGGTATATTATATGAATGATTATATGTATGCCAAGTATCCTATCCATAATGTTAGATTAAATGTCGTTTGGTAATATTGTTATTTTTAGATAGGATTTGTTATTACGGTTAATGATTAAAATGTGATGTTGGTGGTTTAGACTATTGAATAGCCATATTGGTTGCTGGTCTTGACAATTGAAAAGCCAAGTTAGTTGCTGGTTTTGAAAATTGAAAAGCCATATATTGGCTGGTTCTTACACAAAACAAGCAGGGCAAAAATTTCGGATGACAGTAGTTGTGACGGAAGTTGTCACAAGTACTGAAGAAAAGGTGCATTGAAAGGCGTCATAAGTAAGTTTGTCACAACGATGTTGTGACGGAAGTTGTCACAAGTACTGAAGAAAAGGTGCATTCAAAGGCGTCATAAGTAAGTTTGTCACAACAATGTTTTGACAACAAGTTCGTCACAAGTATCTTTTACAATTTTTTCATTCTATTTATTCATAACTTTAGTGACGTATATTCCGTCACAAGTAAATTTTATTTTCTTTTTCTTTTTCTTCAATATGTTATGACGATGGAGTTCGTCACAAGTATATATTATTCATTTTTTATTAGTTGAATAAAATAATAATATAATGTTTTGCGACGAATTATTTGTCACAAGTTAGATTATGTAATATAATAACGGGTTTGTGGATCCCACTTTAAACTTGTGACAAACCATGTAGCTTGTGACAAAAAACGGGGCTTGTGACAAAATCTTGAACTTTAGACAGGATTATAAGTGACGAACGAAATCTGTCACAAGTAGACTATTTGTGACGGATTTAGGCTTAAAATTCCGTCACTATAAGCCCTTTTTCTAGTAGTGATACATGATCAGTTACATTATCATTACCTCCCTCTTTCTCATTGCATATATCTCCAGGCCCCCATTTTTGTTCTCTGTCTCTTTCGATTTCGACCCAAATTTCGATTCATGTATCCACTCTGTCTATTATATATATTTTTTTTGAATAAATCGTACTTACATTACTTAAAAATTATAAAATACATGATTACTAAAAATAGGAGGAGTGACAGACCACTCTTCATAGCCTGACATAGAATTTATGCAGCATTTGCAAGCAAAAAAACCACACGATTCGCAGACTAATCGAACTGGTAGCACTTGATAATTGTGCTTTAGTGATTTTGTCAAAAAAATGGCTTCTTGACAACAGCTCGCTCCAACCTGCTCTTCCCTCCAACCCTCGAACAAATTCCGAACCCAGTGTTCAGAAGCCTCAGTTGCATAAACTATGGTTAGAGGAACGCCATTCCAGCTATCTACATGCCGGATACCAGCTATAGACATGCCGAAAAATAAAACCTTCAAAGGATGCGCAATACCCCAGCTATCTATATGCCGGATACCAGCTATAGACATGCCGCAAGTGAAGACCCCCCACAGGTAATGAGCAATCTTTAATTGAGAGTTGTGAGCTCTTGCAATAATCCAGATCTCCCAAAACATAAACAAAATCATTCTCAACAAGTCTGATCTATTGCAGACCTTCATCAAACCAAACAAACCAAACAAACTCTCACAAGGAGAGACAAAACAAACTCTCACAAGGAGAGACAAATAAATCCAATTAATGGATAATCAAGTCAAAAAAACTCACAATCCTCGTAGAAGGAGGATGATTATTGAAAAAAGTAAAGAAACTAGATAAGAAAGGGCCCTCCGGTCGATGGATAAACCACCGCCGAAGGAGAGGCGACCGACGAAGAAGAAGAAGAAGATGAAAGAAAAGGTTCTTTCGGTGGAAAAGTAGGAGATACTCTGTCTATTATATATATAACCCGAGGACTCGGGCAATTCCAAAACATTTCAACCCGTTGGCCCACGGTCCATTCTTTATTCTTTTTTTATGATTTTTACTTTTGTTGTCTTAAAACTATAAAACGTGCTCTCTTATAAAAAAAAAAAAAAACCAAGTTTAAGGTTTTTACAACATTAACAAACTTTAAAATATTTATCAAAAATGCCACTTATTTTAAGTGTTTTTGCAATTTTACCATCTTCTTAAAATATTTGCAAAAATATTTTTTTCAAATGCAAACAATTACATTCTGTTGATTTGGTTACAGATCGTATTTTTGCTAATTATTTTTTTAAAAAAATATTTATTGGCCATGTGCAATAATTTTATAGTTCTAATTTCGGTTTCTGATTTTTCCACGAAAACTTAACAATGTCATATTCATTTTATATGATTAGATCATTCTATTATTACATGTTTTATTTGAGTAAAAAAAAAAACAAAGTCTTTTACTATTTCATTTGACTTAATACAAAAAGATTTAAAACAAACAAATTCAGTTTCTTGACGTTACCAACCATAAACGGAAATTTTACACATAATACGATTTTTTTTAATATGATTTACCATTGCATTCTAATCTTAACAATTTCTTTAAAAAAAATTACTATATTTTGTAATTTTATAGAATATCAATAAATATAAACCACTTAATCAAATAGTAAATAAATACATACACCCATCCATACGCCATAGCAAGTTTGCTATAGGGAATATGGTAATCGTGACATTTTACATTTAGATAGAGGGATCATGTTAAAAAGCTGACCATTACAGTAAAAAGTTAAGCATAATTCCAAAGAAAGAATGTTTATTTTCCTTCATTGTTTCATAATGCAATTAAGATGGCCTCACATGCAAATTAAGCATATTTCACCCTGTGTTCTACTCAAAGTTCAACTTATATTCTGTCATCCAGCCTCATAAGCCTTCCTATTCCCCCATACTTCCTATAAGTGTAGATGAACATATAGGCTAGTTTGCAGACAAGTTTCGGGACAAATGTACTCTGATAGTGCTGAGTATCCAGCTGCTGTTGCTGCAGCTGTGTATGCAATTACTATTCAAGACCTGAGTATTGAAACTCAAAAAACAAGAAATGCTGCCTCTCGAACGTTGACAAACATCATGGGCAAATCAGAAGACAAATCGACTAAGGTCTCAGAACCTCGTGTAGAATTAAACCAAGTCGCAGGTAAGCAAATAAGTTAAGCGTTCATGTATGTGATCTGGAATATCATTGTCATCTCTAGTGACATGATTTATGGTCAACTGTTACATTTCATTTTCAGGTGAAGTTCCGGATAAGAGGATTCCCATCACTGCAGCTACTGATGCAAATATTCAAGAATACGTCACAGCTCCAGTCCCGTCCATCAAAAGAAGGCCTACTACTGCAAACAAGCGATTTAATAGCAATGCTGCTGTTGAATCTAAAAACGCAGATCCCAGAAGGACAGGTGTTTCTACTATATGGATAAAAAAGAATCAAACTATTGCAGACAAGAACGTTTACAACATTGGCACTGGAAAACTCGATTATACAGTTTCAAAGCCAGATCATCAAACTATCCAGACAGACGCATGGGAGAAAGCTGAACTGGCTAAAATAACTGAACGGTATAAACATTCATTCGAAACAATTTATAAGCAAAGAACCAGTCTAGCAATATATTATAACTGGTTGCTAATGTTATAAAATCAATGAGGTGTTACAAAAAATCAACGAGCCAAGCATTTGGAGTTGTAATGTTCTTTAATTTGCCATATTATTTGCTATAGCTGTTGATCCTTCTATATTTTTATCATAGTGACAACTAAATTTTTAGGTACGAAGTGTTGAATGCAACAATTCTCCAATGGGAGAGTAAGGAGAAAACAGCTGCCAAACGCAAGCTGGATAAGAAAGAGGTTCAGCTTTAAAATCTTTATATTCTCAAATAAAACTGCAAGGATAATGATTTTTAAAAGCTCACAACCTACTTAAACTGCAGAGTGAACTGGAGAAGAAACGAGCTAAAGCAATGCAACATTACCGTACCAAAGTGGCAATGATAGATCAGATCGCAGGTGGAGCACGAACTAAGGCAGAGGAAAATCGACGACATGAAGAGGTTCAGGTGAGAGAGAAGGCATACAAAATCCGAACAACAGGGAAATATCCAGCCTTGTGCTTCTGCTTCTAAATATCACGAGACTATTCTAACAAGTCTAAGGGATCTGTCTATAGTAAAAGAAATTGTATTGGTTTCAAAATTAATCATGTTATCTGTTATGACATAACAACTTCAAAAAATAATGATTTATTATCCAATGATTTATGAATGTTTTGTAACATTTGAATCAGCCTAATTATCATTTGACTCATTTTAACTTTGTGAAAATAAAATAAAATTATAACAGTTCTGATCTTAGCAGTTAATCTGGTCAATGAGGGGTACAATAACAACTTGATAAAGAAAAGGACCAATATGCGATAACAAAAAAGTTAATTAACAAAATATATTACCAAATTCCAAAAAAGAAAAAAAAAATTACTCCACTCCACTCCATTTATATTTACAATTAGTCAGGTCTTTCAGAATATTTTTCTGCTGGTACTGTATGTTTAGATTTTGTTGAGGTTCAGTGCAATGTTGAAATTTCAGTTATAATCTTTCTTTTATATAACCAGAAAAAGACCAGAAGATACCTGTAACCATTCCAACTTTATACATATATTCCCGACATTAAGCTGATTGTACCAATGTTTACATCAATGATAAGACTGTTACAAGTCTCCAACCTTTGCTGATTGTATCAAGCTCTTGAACCAGAACTTACCAACTTTGTAATTCAGGTGGCCCATTCATGTACAAAATTGTAGAATTCTTGATGCTGATCACAGATTGAGTTGTACTGAGAAATTTGGAAGCCCGATTTAGATTCCCTAGATTGAAGAGACATTCTAATGAAAGATCTCAAGGGACGTCACTTCCGCATCTTAGGTATCGATATGATAACCAAATCAAAAATTTGGACAAAAATATGATACAAGCTTTTATGGCTTGCCATTGTTATATCTTGAGTATCCATGTGGCAACCAGACTTAAGATATGCGGCAAAGAGTATAGATTTAACATTTAAGCTTGAGATGCTAATCTTAGAGGGGAGATGTCACATAAGCTCAAAGCAGGGGACTTGTTCAAATCTCTTGCCTTCATCAACTCTCTTACCTGATAGGCCTGACTCCATCTTCCGTCTGAAGCAATTAACTTTGACAGAAGCACGTAGTAACTAGCTTCGTTGGGATACAGCTCCAGAAATTTTCCTAAAGCCAAATCACCAAGGTTATACCCATAATAGAGATTGTATCCATGAAAAAATGCTCCAAGAACAGTGACATCAGGTTGGATCGGCATTTTCTCAATGAAATTCTTTGCTTCTTCAAGCCTTCCAGCCCGACATAGTAAATTAACCATAATACACATAATATTCCATAGATGGCCTAAAGTTGCATTTCTGGCACATCAAACTGAAATACCTCTTCCCTTCGTCGACCATCCCTGCATGGCTACAGGAAGACAATATAGTAGTCAAAATGATATCATTGGGCTCCATTTTTTCCTTCAGCAATTCATTGAAAAGAGTGAGGAAACCACTACAATCTGCTTGCATTCCATAACCACCAAAAAATGCATTCCAGAAAAATTGATTTATCAAAGGGGTAGTGCTCCATCGTTTTCTCATTGTCTCCCTTGAGAGGTCGAGAGTTCAAATTTCATTACTTAGATGCGTGTTTAAATAAAGAGTAGGAAACCTCTTTAAAACTCTATTTTAGCATTAAAATAAATGTTTCCTGTGAGACGACATATGTTTGTTGTAAACTTGTATCAGGATTATAGGAACAATAGTATCTCAACTTCACTCTGCATCTGTTTCCCTCTCTTTAAATTTACGATGATCAGCCCTTCTTTAGCTGACATCACTCCTTCAATTCCAGTTAAGTATTTCTGTTCTCTTATAATTATCAGTCTGTGAGAAGTATTGTTCGACGAAAGTTGGTTTTGGGATGGACTACTACAATGAAGCTAGTAGTAGAAGTAACGCCAGTAAAATCAATAAATTAATTAATAGAGAATCACGATGAACTGATTTGTATGGCTTGACTGAAGTTCGTGGTAGTATCAATTCTGGTAAATCTAAATGGTGACAATTTAGGGACAAAGGGTGAATATTTTTCGGTTATGTTGTCGATTATAGTAGATGCTGGTAAGGTGGTAATTGATTTGTGAATACACAGTTGTGATATGGTGAAGACAAGCTTGAGTGCATTGAAAATACATCTATTACATCAGTTACAGTGCGAAAGGAGAAGGCTTTTGATTGTAACTCACGGTTCATATATACAACTGTTATGTTGTAGTGTGTTAACCTGGGACCTCTGCGTGCCTGAGCTCTGATACCATGTTAAGTAACCAACTCATCTAAAAACTTTAAGGTGTTAGAGGAAGGTCCAACCGGATCTTTATATTATATTCTAACATAGTGTTAATTATAAATTATAAGTACATCTCTGTTCCCCTTCTTTGTTTTTTCTGCAACATTAGGCAATGATAGTAATGAACACTAGAGGAAATAAACATAGGACCTGTACAAAGAGTTATCGGAAAGTTCCGGTGCTTCATTCTGAAATTGGAGTTCTATTGTTAACGACTAAGTATGGTGTGAATCATATATTAAAAACATTAAACTTGATAGAAAAGACAAACTTTAACTTTTTTTGACAATAAAAAGACAAACTTTAACTTAAAAACAAAGAGACACAATAACTGATTTGGGTTAAATCTCAAAGTGCCCACTGAAGTGGAGGGCTAGTATCAAATTGCTCACCCTAGTTATCGGCATCTCATTTGAATCATTAAAGTCATAATAAATATCAAATGGATACTTTTAAAATATACTCAAAAAATAAAAATAATTTTTCATTGATTTCTACACATTTTTCTTGAATGGTTCCATAACCAAACGAAAGGTTAATAATTTTAGTATTTTTGATAATATATTTAGAATTTAAAAAATTTATTTACTATTAATTTTTAATTAAAACAAGGAAAATGACAATAAAATTAAAAATAAATAGTAAGTGAATTTTTAAAAATCTAAATATATTATCAGAAATACTAGAATTATTAACCCTTCGTTTGGTTATGGAAGCATTCAAGAAAAATATGTAGAAATCAATGAAAAATTATTTTTACTTTTCGAGTATATTTTAAAGGTATCCATTTGATATTTATTATGACTTTAATGATTCAAATGAGATGCCGATAACTATAGTGAGCAATTTGATACCAGCCCTCCACTTCAATGAGCACTTTGAGATTTAACCCTAACTGATTTAGCTGTTGAAAACAAATTTAAACAAAGAGACACAGTATCGATTTAACTTTAAGCTTGAGATGCTAATCTTGAAGTGGGGAGCTCACTCCTAAAATTCTGCATATGTACTAAGCTTAAAGCAGGGGACTTGTTCAATTCTCTTGCCTTCATCAACTCTCTTACCTGATAGGCCTGACTCCATCTTCCGTCTGAAGCATATAACTTTGACATAAGCACGTAGTAACTAGCTTCGTTGGGATTCAGCTCCAGCAATTTTCCTAAAGCCAATTCTCCAAGGTTATACCCTGAATGGAGATTGCATCCATGAAGAAACGCTCCGAGAACAGTGACATCAGGTTGGATCGGTATTTTTTCAATGAAATCCTGGGCTTCTTCAAGCCTTCCAGCCCGAGATAGCAAATCAACCATACATACATAATGTTCCATGGACGGTTTAAAGTTGTATTTCTGGCACATCAAACTGAAATACCTTTTCCCTTCGTCAACCATCCCTGCATGGCTACAGGCAGACAATATAGTAGTAAAAGTAATATCATTGGGCTCCATTTCTTTCTTCAGCATATCATTGAAAAGAGTGAGGGAACCACTACAATCTCCTTGCATTCCATAACCACCAATCACTGCATTCCAAGTAAATTGATTTTTCTCCTCCATTCCATCAAATATTAAACGAGCAGATTCTGCATCTCCACACTTGGCGTAAAAGCTTAAAAGTGCAGTTCCAATGTAGACATTGTTACATGATAACAACCCTACTTTGATGGAGTGAGCATAAAGAGCATAGCCTAAGTGAAGAGCAGCCACAGAAGCACAAACTGAGAGGACAGTCACTAGTGTGACTGCATCTGGCCTCAAATTTATTGATCTCATCTGATAAAACAGTTTCAGAGTCTCATATGCATGTCCATTCTGCGTATACCCGGACATAATTGAGTTCCAGGTGATCACATCCTTGTTTGAAATTGTCATAAATAAATTATTAGCGTCTTCCATCATATCACATTTTACATACATTCCCACGAGAGCACTTGACACATTTGCATCTTCTAAACCAAGCTTGAGTCCAAAACCATGCACCAATCTGCCAAACTTAGAATTGTCTGTTTGTCTACATGCTGAAATCACAGAAGCAAGAGTAACTGAATTAGGCAAGATGCCTGCCCATTTGTTATCTGCAAACAACTTCAATGCTTGTTCAGGGTGACCTTGTTGTGTGTACCCAACAATCATTGATGTCCACGAGACAAGATCTATTATAAAACACTCATTAAAAATGCCACGAGCATCACTGATAACCCCACATTTGCTGTACATGTCAACAAGAGCAGTGACCAAATGGGCATTAAGAACAATCCCATTTTTAACGACATACCCATGAACCCACTTCCCTTGGTGCAAAGCTCCCAACTTTGTACACGCCGTTACTAAACTTCCAAGAGTATACACATTCCCGTCAACCAACCCACCTCCCATCTTATTAAAAATTCTCAACCCCTGCTCAGGACAATCATTCTGTACATACGCAACAATCATCGAAGTCCAACAAATCACATCCTTATCAACATCTCATCAAAAACTCGACGAGCCGAAACAACCTCCCCACCCTTAGCATACACATCCACAAGCCCATTCAACACAAAACTATCCGGATTACCCGCCTTGACAACATGACAATGCACCTTCTTCCCAGCCCCCAAATCCCTCAACTCACTACACACCTCCAACACCATCGAAAAAACAGCATTATCATTCTCCCTCACACAACCCATCATACAATCATAAAACCCAATAACATCCCTATATAAATCATTAATAAAATAATATCTAATCATCCCTTTACAAGTAAGAAAATCTGGGTCAGGCAATTCATCGAACACTTTACGTGCACTCTTAACTTGGCCAACCATACGAACTAACCAATTTTTCCTGACATGTCACCATTAACAATTAGAGTTAAATGGACTCTTTGAATAATAGATTTACTCTTGCAAAAACCTAAAATTGTAATATAGGGGTTTAAATAAATAGAATGAATTGAAGCTGGGGCTTCTTCAGGTTCAAAAATATGTAAAGAATCATGATTGGGTGCTGAGACTGAAGTCAAAGTTCGTATCCTTTTGTTAATGACAAGGCGAGAGAGGCTTGTACGTAATGATTTGATTGAATTCATAGTAAAACTTAGCTTACTCAGTTATAATACCACTCAAAGTGGTGTCTGAGGAGGGTAGCTGTACGCAGACCATGCCCCTATACAATAGGGAGACTGTTTCCGAAGGACCCCGGCCATTACAAATACAGAAATACAAATACAGAAAGGAAACCTAATACAAACTAAGAAACTCACGCACACGCAGGAGTCGAACCCTGATCTCCTTCAAAGGAGGCCAGTGGCTCAACCACTGAATTCATAGTGTTTTATGTAAAAATCCTTCCCGCCATATTTATTTTTGATATAGGAACAAAAATAGTCGTTAAGCTTTTTAGGGCGGCAAATTCGAACCCGAGAAGATCCGAGGGTAATATTAATATGGAGAAGGGTTTTCTTTTCTTTTTTCTTTTAAAAAACAGAGAATGGTACGAATTTCTTTATTTTTTTTTATAAAAAATAGGTTATTTACCAAAAATACTACTTTTTTTAAGTTTTTTTGCGATTTTACCATCTTCTGAAAATATTTGCAAAAATTTCAATTTATTTGCAAAAATACGGAGATTGCATTCAGTTGCATATGTGATTGGTTGCATCCAGTTGCATCTTGCATGTGGTTGCATTCAGTTGCATATGTGGTTGCATGCAACTAATGTTATACGTAATTGAAAATTAAATTTTCATATGTGGATGCGCCGCCCTTATATATAAGAAAGTTGAATTTGCATTTTTGGTTGTGCAACGGGTTGCATTCAGTTGCATTCAATTGCATCCAATTGTATATGTGGTGCATGCAACTAACTTTATACGTAATTAAAAATTGAAATTTTTTTTTTTCACCATTGGTGTGATGAATTCAAATTTCAATATACCAATCACTACTATCCAAGGGATAAAATGACCTCGAGGTGGGCTATATTCTTTAAGTATTATGTTAAGGTTTTACGTCAATCAAGGTACATCCTTCTCTTCACATAAAAAAGTTACTCCCTCCATCCCAACCAGATGTTTACATTTGGTTTGGGCACGAAGACCAAAGAAAAATATAAAGAAGGAGGAGAGAAGTAGGAAAAATGAGTAAAGTAGTGGGACCCATCACTATATAATGTATAAAATGAGTTAGTGGAGGAATGTAGTGGATGTAGTTGATTTTTATATTATAAAACTTTACTATTTTAGGAAAGTTTAGAAATGTAAAGAATTGGATGGGACATCCCAAAAGGAAAATGTAAACAAATGGATGGGACAGAGGGAGTACCAGTCTTCAAATTATTTATGGGTACGTGTATATAGTTTTGTATTCTAAAATGATTAGTCTTTTTAATTTGTGTGTTGTTACAAAAGCATGTCACGATCATATTATTGATTAGTATCACATACATGTTCTTATTTTGTGCACGTTTGGCTTACCATAAAATAAGTAACTTATAACTTAAAGTGATAAGAGCATCTTCAATGGGGAGAGACCCCTTAGCTAAATTTTAAATTTAATTACCATAAATAAGAATTATAAAGATTGTGTAAAAAAATTTACACTCCAATGGGACAAAACTGTTATCTATAATTATAGATAATCTCTTGATGTTGGCTATATTTGTCGAACCTCTAAACACCTGTAGTGAATTGCCACATCACTTATTTCTATATTAAAATTATATATTCCATTAATAACAACTTGAAATATTAATAACATACCATTTTTAAAATATAGCCAATCATTATAGCCAATACCCTTGGAACACAATATCTTACAGGTTCGACAAAATTTACATAATCAATATTTTATGTAATATAGCCAATTATTTTTACCTAACGCCATTGGAGATGCTCAAAGTGTCATATAAGTGATAAGTAAATCAGAATTTATAAGTCAATAGAGTGTTTGGTAAATCAGAAATTATAAGTCAGTAGAGTGTTTGGTAAATCAGAACTTATAAGTTAACTTTTTTAAATATTTTCAAAATATTTGTTTTTTAATATATATAAGTGGATATCAATGGATAGATCTCGATGAGTAGAGAAATTTGATATATACATATCAATTTTTTAATGAACGACTCAAAATATATATGATTTTGAAGATTTAAAGGATAAGAATATTGCGTTTATCGAGAAATAAGAATAAGTTGAAAGTTGAATGTTAGGATTTCTTAACATTCAACTTATGCCATATAAGTTGTTAATAAGTCCGTTCACTTATTTTGCCAAACACTACAAAATAAGTTGAAACGGACTTTGGCCATATAAGTTAACTTATATGGTTAGCCAAACACCCCCTTTATCTGTTTTGCCATGCGAGCATCTCGAGTTTCAGTTACAAATTTTGGTCTTACTATGGTTATTTCCTATAATTCAATGCTATTTTATCTTTTAATGGAGAAGGAAAAAACTTGTTTCATTACAAGTCTTTGTCTTATGATTTAATTCATCTGAGGTTCTTTATCTTTGTTGTTTAATTAAATTGCCCAGATTATTATTATTCATGATACAGTTGCTTGGCTATTAGTATTCGTTTTTATAAATATTGTTGGATGGTGTAGTAACCATTAACCAGTAGTTTAGGATACTTTTAATGATCTATTCCTAGTTACGTGGTTTTTGTGTTCATTTTTTAGTACTAACATGCTTGGCCTTTAAAACAGTACTACAATTCTTCTGAATTTTTATGTACCTGCTGCGATGATGGCATATTCTCATTTCGTAACTGCTTTTCAATTATGTTTGCGCTAATATCGGAGGTTTAATTTTGTTTAAAGTTTTGAATTTGTTAAGCATTAATTGTGTAATTGATTTATACCCTCTTTTAGGATCTGTAATTATTTCTAAATTGTTAAATTTGAGGATTTGAAATCAGTTTTATTAAATGCTAATTGATTCTTATTTTTGAGGCTTTGAATTTTCGGTGTTTTAGTTGATTGTGTTTTATTTTTGGTTTGATTTCTTATTTTGAAAAGTATTAAATAGTATGATTGTACCATTTTATATGGTTGTTGTACCTCTGAGGGTGTGCCATTTATTGTGGCTTTTTAGACCAATTTGGGCTAGTTTTGGTATCGTTTTATTGACGAGTTGGATCATTATTGATGATTATTGTTTTGTCATATTTGTAATCGACTCCAGAAGGCCGATATAGTAAACTACTTATTGTGAGTTGTGACTATTAGTTAGTTGTTTGTATGTGTGTACTTAAATTTTATAGGTCTGAATATGTGTTACTGTTTCTAATCAAAGGAAACCCTTTGATTAGATTTTATTTTTCAAGTTGATTAGATTTTACTTTTATTTTTTATTGAAATAATGTTTTTAATATCACTAGGATTTAGGAATAATTTTGTTGTGTTATTTACTTTAATATTAATTATAAATATTATTTTTAATAAGTTTTCTTGTTGTTTTTTCAGGTGAGAAGATTTTGGGAAGTCTCTTTTCGGACTTTAAAGTCTGGATGTGTGTTACTGTTTCTAATTAAAGGGTTTTCCTTTGATTAAATTTTATTTTTCCAGTTGATTAGATTTTACTTTTATTTTTCATTGAAATAATGTTTTTAATATCACTAGGATTTAGGAATAATTTTTTTATTGTGTTATTTACTTTAATATTAATTATAAATATTATTTTTTAATTAGTTTTCTTGTTATTTTTTCAGGTGAGAAGACTTTGGGAAGTCTCTTTTCGGACTTTAAAGTCTTATTATCTAAATTTTCGAGGACATCTTTGCATGCTCTTCGGTTAGATGATAAACTTTATTGAATTAAAGAAACTAAATCCCTTTCTCCGGTTTTGCCGGTATTGTATTTCGATACAATTCATATACGAGAATGTATATTCTTGACAAAAAAAATTGAATTTTCATATGTAGCTACGCCGCCCTTATATACAAGGAAGTTGAATTTGCATTTTTTGGCTGCACAGCATGTTGCATTCAGTTGCATTGGTTGCATTCAGTTGCATGTGGTTGCATCCAGTTGCATATGCAACCTCCGTATTTTTGCAAATATTTTGGTATTTTTTCAAATTTTTTTTTTTAGAAAAGTACTTTTGCAAAAAAAGTTTTTGGCCTTGGATATTTATGAAAAAGCCCCTAAAAAATATGATATTTTAAGAAAATGTTTTAAAATATATAATTTGAATATTTTTGTAAAAATACGATTTAATTTGCAATCAAATTCAGTGAGATGCAACCGAATGTAACCTGAAATAACCCAAAACAACTTCATTATTTATCAGAAAAATGTAAAAAGGAATTAAATCTGTTTTCTTTTGGTTATAAATCGTATTTTTACAAATATTTTCAGAAATTAGTAAAATTACAATTTTTTTATAAAATAGTATTTTTTATAATTTATCATATACTTTCAAATTTTTATATCCATTTTTTTTATATAATAAACATAAAGGTGTTCATACCAAATTTTTGGTCCTTGCAATAATATCATAATACTTCTTTTAATATTAAACTCAATAATTCTCATATATTTATTCAAAATCTAGTGGTTCTCTATTCTCATTAGTTTGACCATTAATGATCAAAATTTTGGTTAAAAATTCTCCCATGCAAGCGTATAATAAGATTCACTTAAAAGTTATAAATATCCAATTCAAGTGCTTCAATATCCATTACATAAAACTAGCTTTCCATACGTGCTACGCATCGAGTGGCAAAATTTATTAAATAATTAATAAAAACATATTACTTTAATCATTATTTAGAAAAAAAAAATTCATTAGAATGTAATTAGTATAAATATAAAATTATTTATTCGTTAAATTATACCAATTGCATTATTATTAATATAATCAAACAATTATCATAACATTCACAACCCCGCCAGAACGTTCTAGACCCCTCTTTGTTGTTTTTCTTAATTTTGTTTTTCATTTAATTTCTCTCATTTTTTAGAATCTTTCTACCAAGTTCATAAGTTTTTTATCCATATTTTAAGTTTTTTTCTTTTGGAAATTTGGTATATTTAAATGTGCAGTATTGTGAGTTTCTAAAAATTTTATCATATTAATTCATTCAAAATCTTTGTAAGGGTCGCGATCAATTTTTCAAATACATATTAAAAGTTCATAAACACTTATTTCTCACGATCGTTATAATCATTAGATTGTCTCTCAAAAAAAGATTGCATGTTTTAGCGTTATGAGAAAGAATCTTTACTGTGCAAGATCTATTAAACGAACGTAGTTATGGCAAAGAAAATTTTCTTATAATCTAGTTGCTTATGTGTTCGTTCAATATCATTTTTATAAACTGTGTGTTCTTTTATTAGTGAACTAATTTATTATAGAAAAATAAATATTATCAGTCAACCAAATATATCTAATATATCCCGTTCTTAGAGTAGATATGACGATTAGAATTTATGTTGATTGCCCTCAACTTGTTTTTAATGACAATTTAAAATGTGTAAATTCAGTTGGGAGTTTGAAGGTTGAATATTTTATTCTTTTCTATTATAATATGGTACATTAAATATTAGTTTTCTTTTACCCATAAATAGGGATGAAAAATTAATTCGATCCAATAATACTCGATTCGAAACCCGAAATTTTTGTTATACCTAACCCAAATTTTTGGATTTAAATTTTAAACCTGAAATAGTTTCAGATTGGATTTCAGTTTTACCGAACCGATATCCAATCCTAAATCCGAAACTCTATGCAATATTAAAACCCGATATATAAATAATATAACATCATAATTTGAAATTACTACATCTAATATTTAGATGTAAGACATGTAATTTATTTATTGTTATTCAAATATGTTGAGTATGGAATACACACAAGAAAATACAGAGGGGGGTGAATGTATTTTCAAATTTTTCTTGAATTAAATCTTTAAGAACGTTTGTTTGAAGGCTTTGAAACTGTGTTTGATGTTTGTGTAGCAAGGTATAACATCCCGATATTTTTTTAACTTTATTTATTTATATGAGTCGAAATTAGTGAGCTAGCATTTATATTATTTAAGACGTAAGTAGGCATTTCTTTTAAAATTAGGATTTTGTTTTATATTATTATTAGTTATAGAGAGAATAAAAGAGAATAATAGAAAAAAAATAAAAAGATGAGTTAGGGTTTTGTAAAAAAAAACATTCGTTACTTTTATTAAGAGAGGAAAGAGAAGAGAGATCAGGAGAAGAGAAAAGAGAAGAAGAGAAGAATTGTAGCAAGACTTAGGAGAGTTCAAGGTAATATATTAAATCCTTTGTTATATGTATATATGCTATTATACTTGAATTAGGTGTTATGACTTATGAGATTCATGATTTTCATTACATGAATTAGGGTTCTTGGAAGAGGTAAGATATGTTTGTTGTTATTTTTTGTTTTTGTTGTAGCACTTATGAATTATGTATCTTTGTTATACAATTTAGGATTTTTGGATTGGGAAAACTGAGTTTGATGAGGATTAGTGATAATCTTTGGATTTTAAGGTACATATTTTTATGTTATTCTATTTGTTCTTCATACCGGACTCCAAATTCATATGTATTGCAAATCTGATTTCTTGTTAAATTCGTATCCGATTCATTGTTTGTCGGAATATTATGATTTTTGACTCATTGGAAAGATATTTTGATTATCTTCCTTTTTTGTTCTTTGTGTTTTTTGAAATTCAGCTTGTGAACATGTGAAAATCTGCTATTTGTAAATCTATTGTGTTAATTTCTTTTTGTACATTCTAACTTCGGAAATTCATAGTAAATCGGAAATTTGTTCAAAAACTATGAGCAATACCATTCTGGAAAGCTCGTTTCGACCTCTGTCTTTTGTATTCATGTTCCACTAACCAATTCCGTGATTTCGATGTCTTAAATATCGAATTACTAAACTGATCAAGGGCTGGTTCTGTTCTGCCAGTCCGCATTTTCATTGTTTCTGAATTCGTTACTTCTCCGTTTTTAACGAGCCTTACCATTTTGGAAAGATCTCGGAATCCTCTACGACTTTCGTGTTTTATACTTATTCATTTGAGTTCATCTTTATAGAGTAAATTGTTTTTTTTGGGACTGGTCAGGTTCTGAAAATTTATATTGAATCGTCTACTTTGTACAATATTTGGTTGTGTGATATTTGAGTATGTGTTATCTGTTATTTGTGATGTACGTATGATTTTGGAGATATTGTGTGATCATTTCTTTTTCGAGTAAGTTATTTATGATTTTATTATGATTTGGGAGATATTGTAAGACTCCGTCATGAGTGGAGAGAATCTCGTGCTTGGCACCTCCTATGCGGTGTATTTAAATAGTATGGGCGTGTCGCCGATGTTATGGGACACGTATAGTCATGACTATTGTGTATGTTTGGCCATTTGGGTAGCATTTGCCGTGAAAGCCCTTGTAAGATCTGGGCAGCATTTGCTTTGTGCTATGCAAGCCCCTGTAAGTTTTGATGACTACATATTCTGGATGACCGAAAATGTAGGACATCCTGTAAGATTATCTCCCATGTTAGTAAGTAAAGTTTTGTTTTGATAATAATTTTAATGATTATTATGTGTAAGTGGTAAGATTAATTGTTTTGAATATTATTTATAAGTGTATGTGTATGTGTAAGAGTCAGATTATATTTTATCGGTTATTGTCTTTGGTTATGTTAATGTGTTAATTATGCGTAAGTGATATGATTATTTATTAGAGTAAGTTTATTTTGATTTGAGAGCGTTTATTTTTATATTGTGAGTTGAGTATCTCCTTTCTATTATCCCATTGGCTATGTCTCATTGTTCTTTTATTCAGATATTCATTTTTATTCTTAACTTGTTCAGCTATTTAATTTGTTCAGCTTGTGATTCGTTTTATATCCGTATATGAGCCTTTCGCTTACTGTCGGTTCTTTGTTTTTCTTATTCCTCCCGGCAGGTGATCTTAAGGTGGGCTACTTATTGGGAAGAGTGCGAGTTGCGATATTTGGGGATTTTAGGTGTATTTTTAATTTATGAATTGTAAGATATTGGATTTTGAGAAGTTGTATCATTTTATTTAATTTTTAGTGGATTTATAATTAATTGCATTTGTTGGGATGTTAAACAAGGTGTGTGTTTGTGTTTAACAGTATATTAATGTCCGGAAATAAAATACAAGAACACAATCACTCACTTTAATCTAATATTGTATTAGATAAAGATTTTGCTACAAACTGTGAATTCAAATATTAGTATTCTCAGCTGCGTTTTTCTCAGAGAGATGTTCTAAATTGTAATGAGAAAACTCAATAATTCTTCTTAACTGCTAGAGAAGTGAGGTTGTACACTTATAGAACATGTGTGCACCCTACTTACTACAAATGATAGAATAGACAAATCTACTTTCTAACTTGTCTATCCCTATTTTGGAATACATCCAGGCAGCATGCAATTTGACTTTCTTTAACCTGCCCAAATCCACTTCTTTAGCAGCTTGTCTCCTGTAACAACTCTCTAAGCTTCTTTGTAGACTTTAAAAAATACACTTTACAGTACAGTGGTCCTGAAAGTGTCTTGGCTTGTTACAGGTTTTTGACTTGTATAATTTTTCAGTATTTTGTCTTCAAGAATATATTCGAGAAGTAACTAAGTGATTGATTCGAGAACTTAGAATTGCTTAATTCGATAACTCTGAGTTCTCGAATACTGTATCCTTGAGATATCGAACCACTTCTCGAAATATCCTTTTCTTCAGGAATCCTTGAGTTGTCGACTAGACCATTTAACTTATCGAATCCCTGAGATGTCGAATAGCTTCTTGAGTCCTTGAGATATCGAATGTAGCCTTGACATGTTGACCCTTTGAGAACTCGAATGATGCTTTGACTTGTTGACTTCTTAAGTTCTCGAATAGTGTCTTTTGAGATATCGAATCCCTAACTTCTCGAAACCTTGACTTCTCTAATAGACAAAATTACTTCTCGAATTAGTACTTAGAAAAATCTTCAAAATCCAACCGTGATTATTTTGACAGTCTTGTTCTTCAAGCTTGAGGCATGATCTCTGGATCTTCTTTCAAGCATTATTTCATGACTTAATTTACAGTTACACAGCTAGAACTTTGATGCCTATTACAAGTACTAAATACAAGTAGAAACTCTACAACTAGAGGGTTCCCCAGTTAAAGGGTCATGTAGGTAATACAAAGTATTACAAACAATTAGGCTTGTTATTAGATGTCATTAGAAATATTCAATACTAATTTAGTAATTAGAACTTCTATTTCTCAATTTTAAGTTTTATTGAAATATTTAAGATGTAATTTTCTTTACTCACTAGTACAAAAACTGCCTTATGCGTCTCCCCATTTGCGTCTATTGTTTAAGGAACAGACGTATAAAGTAGTTTTATGCGTCTGTCGAGCACTACACAGACGTATATACCAGAAATTGACATGTTTATACGTCTATTGTGCCTAAACAGTCGTATAAGGTAGTTTTATACGTCTGTTGGAAAATTATTTGCATCTGTTATTTTACAACAGACGTATATAGTTCAACTATATATGTCTTACCTTTTAAGATAGACGTATAAAGATGAATAAAAAAAATTATAAAATAAATGTAATAAAAACATATGTGCGACCCAGTTACTATATCTCCTTATATACGTGTGTTTATTTATACCAGATACATAAACAATAATTAATAAAAAAAATAATGAAAGAAAAATATAGGATATCATTACTTGGACGATCGACTTAAAACAAACTACCCTAATTTTTCACCTAGCGAGCCCTAATTCCATCTCCATCTTCATTCTTCTTCAATTAATCCTAATTGAGCCGTAATTAGAAGCTTACTGCAGCATCATTAATCAATATCAATTTGTTAATTACGTCTCCAAGCCGTGAGCATTAATTACATCTCCAATTTTCGAACTTCGATTCAATCTCAGGTATGTATGTGTGTGTGTGTGTGTGTTATTTAGAGTTTAATTTCGTGTATGTATAGTGTACGTGTCACGGTTATCTTAATTAATTACAATTAGGGTAAATGAAATTATGATGCGGGAGTTTTATATTTTAATTATGGCAGTCAGGGGCGGAGGCAAGATGACAGTGCAGGGTGAGCGAAAAAAAATCTTTCCCTTCACAGCCAAGTATTGGTATTTTGTAATTCTGCTAAAAGCTTTTGTTGTTCTATTTCTTTTTTTAAGGAATTTTCTACTTTACTCTTTTACAAGTTTTTGTCAAAAAAATTATTTGTTACTTTTTATGTCAAAAATACAGCTTGTAATCTAATTCAATATTAGCCAACCACGTTTTTGTGTTAAAACTTTATAAATAATTACAAAAAATCGATGGAAAATTGTAATATTATAAAAATTGTAATTATTTCAATTTTTTAATGAAGTGAAAATTTAAAAATTCATTTATTTAGAATACAACATTTTTCTAAAGAAAAATCACATTATTCAAAAGTATACTTCATTGCATTTTATTTTAAAAACTGAAAATTGTCTATTTCTGCTTCACTTGATGTGGGCTTACTTGTTGGGCTTTACTTGGGGGAAAAAATCAGCATTTTTGGAATTGAGGGTTAGCCACCGCTCGCGTATACATGGTTCCGCCCCTGATAGTAGTATGGTGTCATTTTATTTAAAATTATGTGGTCCCTGTTTGGAGTATTCCCCAAGCTGTGAACTGGAGATAGCCGATAGTAGTTTAGACAGGTGTCAGTTATTTTACAAACTATCAGTATAGTGTTATGACTTTTTCTTATCCCTAGATTAGCTGGCTTTTCCATTAGTAAATTGAACCATTGTCAAGGTTGTGCATCAGAGCAACATCCTGGGCATATGGCGGATAAAACTGAAAAAGCTACTTTACAAAAACATGAGAAGGTTATAACCACACTCAGGGCCGGCCCTAGGCATTTGAGTGCCCTAGGCGTGATTCGAAAATGGTGCCCCCATTTTCTTTACGTCTTACTTTTTTTTATACATGTACAGTTAAAATTCTTATACAATCTATATATGCAAGAATAAATCATAAATGCATTCTATTTTATTACTCATGAGTTCTATTTTTTTAAACATCACAAATTTGATAAATCAGTTCAATTAAAAGAAAACTTACTTGAATAAAAAATAACAAGTGACGCTAATGAGTTTCTTGTAGTTGTATTCTTCAAGTCTGAATTTTCGACCTCCTGCAACACATGATTATGCATCAGTAAGATAAAACAGTCATCATTATTACTATAAGACAATACTTAATTGAAAGTTTAATAAATGAATTTACCATCATTGACTTTGAAACTTTGTGGTTCTGAATTTGTGGTTCTTCAATTTCAATCTCTTGCTCAAATTCAACATGTGTCGCCTCATTTTCAGGTTCTTCCCTAGTATATGCATCTTCATTAAGAACCCCAATGTTAGCACTATTAGAGTTTTTTTTTCCCAAAAAACTTGTGAAGTGAGCCCATTTGTAACTTTTTTTCTTCCACCACTTTCAATTTCTTTTGCATTTTCTGATGTCCTGATAATTGATGACGCTTTATTTTAAAATTATCTAGCCATTGAACAAAAAAAAATGCAATTTATTAAACATACAAGTTTATTGCACAGATAACCTACTATGAGAATACTTGTCCCAAGTAACAAAACCTCAATGAGAATCACAAGTAAACAAGTTCCAATGGATAGAATATTACAACTGAGATGAACTTGAATTTACAGAAATTAATTTGTATGTGTTCTTGAGCTTGAGAGAGAGAGAGAGATAGGCTGCTGTGTTTGTATGTAATGTTATGTTCTGTCCGTTCTGCTTCTTTTGCAATCTGCTGTCTTTTATAGCACAGCCACAGTCATATTGCTTTGTTTCAACTGATATAACAATCAGTTAACAATAATATGACATTCGGTATGACTATCCACTACAAGTAATATGACAGTCTCTTCCAATATAACTTTCGGTATGACTATCCTTAATACTTGATATGACAGTCTGTTGAACTAGATATGATAATCCATCCCAATATAACTTTCTGTATAACTATCTCTTTGAATGAGATATGACTATCCAGTTGAGATAATATGACTGTCCAATCCAACATCTTGATATGACTATACTCTTGAACTGTATATGACAATCGGTATAACTATCCTTTGATAGTTATATTATCATATTTTTCAGCTTATAATTAATCAAATGATTTACAAAAATCATTTAAATAACTATTTCTTTTTCATATTAATTCTGATTTAATTAATCTAATAATTACTTTAACAAATACATTAATTCTGATAGAATTAATTAATTTATTTAAATTAATTATTTGATTTAATTAATTAAAGTACAATTAATACAAATCCTTTAATAGTCAATACTTCACTGTGTACCACGTAATTATAATAAGGAACATACACTGGATCGTTGTTGACACTCGATGTACTGTCTGGTTCATGAATGACTAACTCCAATCTCTGTTCTTTATCTTGACTTTAAACTGTGGTCTTTTTCTTTTCTTCACTCTCTTCAATCATTTTGTACTGATACTATTTCTTGTCACTTATAGAAATCTCTGTCCTTTAAATGAATCCATGTGTTTCAATGCTACCTTGAGGCTTGATCAGACAACTGAATCTTCTTCCAGTGTAAAACATCAAAACTATAGATTGACTTGTTGATTTTTCTTCTGACAGTTATCATCTTTTGAGATTCCTGTGACAGTTGATATTATTTACTTATTACAATCTAGTTTAATTGGATTAGGATCCTCGAACTACAAATAGGCTGAGTCATATGTGTTTCAATCTCCCCCTATTTGTTTGTTAGACAATAACAAGCAAATACCTAGAGGATTCTTCAACTAATCCCAATTAAACAAGTAAAGGATAAAACTTTAAATGCTAAGTAAATAATGAAAAACTTCTGGTTCATATATAACATTATCTAGATTCAAACAGAAAAGATAAATACAAGATAGATGATCCTCTAGACTGATCATATAAGACAATTATCCTATCTTGTTCTATCTAAGCTCTAAAGATATCACTTGCAGAGCTGATCTTCATTTATCACTTTCTTCCTCGTTGATTTCTCCTTCTTCTTGTTCATCCAGATCAGGTAGATTCTTGATTAATTCAGAGTCAACAAGTAACTCTCTTCTGGATGATACATCTATAGGATAAACTAGTGGTATTCCAAGTTTCTTTCTCAACTCACCTTGATACTGCTTATACTTCTTCATGTTGGTTTGAGCATTGGATCTTATATGATCTGCAGCTTCAATTTTTTCTTGAGTTGCAAAACCATGATTTCGAAGAGCATATTCAACATACACCAAATGTCTGGCAAGATGTGTATATAATTCCTTTGTCTGAAGATTAACAGTGTGAATAACTTCTCCCTTAAGAATTTTAACTTGTGGAGGGTTATCTATCACTTCAGGACCAGCTCTTTCAGCGAATTCTTGAAATTTTTCATGAAGTAGTATACCTAGCTCAGAAGATGTTCTGACTTTTGGTCTCAGCACCCAAAGCTCTGACAGAGATCTATCATAGAAGAACTGAAGAGATACTTTATGAGATCCAAGCTTATGACATTCAACAAAGATTAGTAGCTCACTAGTCTTCGGATCAGTTGCAGTAGTTATTCTTACAATTTCTGTCTTTAAAGCTTTTAGGTACATGTCATGTACAGGATTCTTCTTTTTTAAACTTTCAAAAATAGCAAGCAATCGACGATCATCATAGTCAGAAGTTTGTGGTGAGTCTATTACTTTTTGAGCACGTTCCCATTTATCACCACTTTTGTACTTGATGTACATCTTCCTTGCTTCTAGCTTTTGAGCATGTTGCTTTTGTAGTGCTTCCTGTTCAGCCTTTTGAAGCCTTTCATTATGAGCTATCTGTTCTAGTGTCTTCTTGAGTCTTTCTTCTCTCATAGACAGATTAGCATCATTCTGTTCAAGTTCTTTATTAGCTTCAAAATTCATTCTTTGTGTTTCAACAGAATCAGGAACTACTTGCTCTTCATCATCCCAAAAATTGAGATCCGGTTCATCAAATTCTTCACCATCATCAGGAAACTGCAAGTCAGCAAAAAGATCAAGGTTATCAGGTTCACCTGTATAGTAATAACCTTCTATTGTGTCATCCTCCTGTGCTGTGTCTTCTTGAGTTATCTTCTTCTTCCCCTCCTTATCACTCATATCTTCATCTTTTTCTTTACTCACACTTCCTCCCCATCTAGATTTCTCCCCCTGAGTTGAGGAATCCTCTAAAGCTTTATGGCTTGTACCAGCTCCAGGGCCACTTTCATCACTACTTTCAAAGAATTTCTTCTCTTCTGCTGTAAGTGAGTGAGTTCTGCTAATGATATTATATAAGTGTCTCAACCCCTTTGTTTGATGAGCATTTTGCCTTTCAATTTGACTGAGACGATATTCAGTGGATAAGTGATTCTCATTTATGTTATTCTGAAGATCTTCAATCTGATTCGACATAGAAGTTATAATGAGATTTTGAGCCACTGTGACATCTCCAGAGTCTACAATTGCTTGTTGTTGAGAGAGTTGGAGTGCATTGATCTTGTTGTTGAAGATAGTTCTCATGTTATCCATGTCAAACCTTAGGTTTTTATTATCCTCTTTAGATTTAGCAAGACTTTCTTTCATTTGATCAAGTTGTGACATGAGAGATAGAGTGTTTGTGTCATTATGTGCGCTCACCTCAATAGCTCTATGAGTATCACTCACCTCACGTGCTATTGTTTCACTCAGATTTGAGGTAATCCTTACATCACTCCTCTCATATTCCAGAGCTGTATCCATTGTACCTGCATCAGAAATCACCCTAGCCTCCTCTTGGAAGGTCAGTGGTGGTACAATGGGAGTTCGCAAATCCCTATCAACCTGTGAGGGTTCTTCTGCCGTAACAATGGCAGGCACTGTAACTTGTTCTCCTTGCATGACAATGTTTTCAGCTTCATTTAAGAAAATGTCTTCCCCCATTGTGAGTAACAGGGGTCTGCTTGAAGAAGTGAAGGGGTTTACAGTTGCCTCAGATATAGTTTTACTTTTCTTTTGTAAAGGCAGAGCTGTGGTTTCACTCAAGACATCACTACTCGGATTACATCTTTTGATTGACAATTTCTTTCTGTGATAGTATTTGGAGAATGTAGAATTGGTGTTTGGTGCATTGACCTGGGTTAAAGGTTGTGGTGCTACAGCCCCTTGGTCATTTCTCACAAATAATTGACTCTCAGAAAGATATTGAGATTGCGAAGAAGTTGAGTCAAATACATGATCATTAACAGTTGCATCATCTTCATTCTGAGTGGGTTGATCCACTGGAAGTTGAGGTTCAGGAGCAATTAAGGGTTCAGGATCAGGTTGAGGTTCTGGTGCTGGTTGATGTTCAGGAGCTTGTTCTGCTTCATGTTCTGGAGCTTGTTCAAGTGCAAGTATCCCAGCAACTGGTTGAGGCATAACATTTGGCAAATTTATGAACGTAGACATATATGGTGTTATGACCACTGGAACATGCAACAGAGCCTTAGAAGTATCCAACCTAGTGTAGAACTTCTTGTTTGGTTTACCAGACCATTGAACTCGATCATTTGGAAAAGGAGCAGGCTGATCCTTAGGCATAAGATGATTAAATATTAATGTCAAAAATCGAGGGTAATGACACTTAACCATTTTACCTTTCCCAAAGTTCTTTCTAGCCTTCTTCACACGATTTAACAATATAGGCCAGAGCAAGCTACCAAAGTTGATCCTTCTGTTATGAGCAATTGAGAAACCAATAGACTGTAACATACCTGTGATGACGGTATTATTACTCTTGGTAGAATGGGCAAAAACCTTTGCGATGATCTCGAAGAAAATGTTCCACTCTTGAACAAGGTTGCTTTTGAGTGGACGTTTAAGATCCAGTTGACCTTGATAGTTTAGATGTGTAAAGAATTGGGTCAACTCATCAGTTGATGGCGCTTCAGCAAACTGTTCAGTAGGAAGTTTCAGAGCAGCATTGAAGACAGATTCATCCACTGTATATGTCTTATCATTAAATTTGAAAGAAAACGATCTTCCATCTGAGACCATCATAGCTGTAGTACACATTAGTTTAAGCGGGCCAAATTTCATTGGAATATTTGCAGTTATAGCATGGCTACAGATATTTTGTTCGTTCAGAAATGTTATCCAAGGCTTGAAACGATCCACCGAGCAATCCTCGGGATTAAAATATCCAATAAAATTGTGATTAACAATCTCAAAATTATTATAAGCACCAGCCATTCCAAATCAAATATTAAATTTATGGAATCTGCAAAATTCAACAATTAAACTAATTAATTCACAAAATTCGAATTAATAAATAATTAAAAATTCGAAAAATTGAATTATTCACCAGAAATTCTGAAAATTTGAGGCAATGATCTTGATATCAGTACAAACACATGTATATTTTTTAGTTTTTGAAAAATCACAACCATTCCTCTTGAATTTTAGATCGAAAATTCGAAAGTTTCAAACTCAAAATCACAAAAACTCGACTAAATCTCAAATTTAAGCCGTATTTTTGAAGATAATCGACTGGGTAATCGATTAATGTTCTTAGAATCGTGATTGGAGTGTGATTTGAGAAGAAAATCGGGTAGCAATTCGATAGTAATATGTGTGTATATGTATGTATCGCATGAAATAGTATTAGGTGACTTAACACACTAATTTTGAAGAGAATAGACTGATATGACTTACGGATATAACAATCTGCTTATATACAAATCAGTTGTAATATAACTATCGGTTGATAGTCATACCGATAGTTATATTACGTGTTATCGTAATATAACTCACCTGTACTGATAGTTATCTCACAGCTAAATAACAATATGACTATCGAAAAACACAGAATATGACAATCAGTAGAATTGTTATATCGATAGTTATATTTCGAGTAACAAGACTAATATAACTATACAATAACTAATGTTATATTTAGAGAAAGTAGTAATATGACTATCTAAATGATTAGTTATATCTAGAGTTATATTTACAATAAAACTAACTGTTTATTATAAAACTAATTAATATAACAATAAAAAAATCGAATATAACAATCAGATGGATTGTTATACCGATTGTTATATTTAACAAAACAATTAATATAACTATCCTAACATTCTAATATTAACAGGATATTTACAGTTAACATATTCTAATAATAAAGCAACTTAATTATTAATTAATAAACTATAAATAACACACTAATTTACACTAATATTAGCAGACATAATAAAAATTATTAAAACGATCATAGGTAGTTCTTTTTACGGAATCAAACATTAATAACAAAAGGACAAACACTACAAATCAAATAAAAATAAAATACTAAATATTTACATAATTATTTATGGTGAATTAATAAATCTACATATTTTCTAATAAAATAATTTCCATATAGAAAATTATTCAAAAAGAAACTATAATTTATTAAACATCAAAAATAATTAAACTGATTTTAAAATAATAACATTTTCAAGAAAAATAGATTTCTCATAAATTACAGCTTGTAAAATTCGAGAAAAATATTTTTAAGGAAAATGAATTACTCTAAAATTAAAAGAAGTAATTAGAAATATATAAAGAAGATAATGACAATGATTTAAGAATAAACAAGCAAAAGTATAAGTTGATAAAATAATTATACAAGTGATTTTAATAACAAATATTAACACATCAATCACTTGTAAATTATTAAAGATCAAACCTCAGATATTAACTAGTTTAATTACTAGGACTATTTAACATACCCAATTCACCAACAAGTCTGGTGAATGTGGATTCGTCAAGAGACTTAGTAAAAATATCTGCTATCTGTTCTTCCGTAGGTACAAAAAGTAACTCCACGGTACCATTCATGACATGCTCTCGAATAAAATGATACCTGATGTCAATGTGCTTTGTTCTCGTATGCTGCACAGGATTGTTGGAGATTGCTATGGCACTTGTATTATCACACAAAATAGGAATATTGTTTAATACAAAGCCATAGTCTCTAAGTTGATTCCTAATCCATAAGATCTGAGCACAGCAGCTTCTAGCAGCGATGTATTCAGCTTCGGCTGTTGAATTGGAAATTGTCTGTTGTTTCTTACTGTACCAGGAAACAAGTCTTCCACCTAGGAATTGACAACTCCCAGATGTGCTGTCTACAACACTTCCTGCATAATCTGAATCTGTATATCCAACAAGGTTAAAACCAGAATCTTTAGGGTACCAGATGCCTAAGTTAGGCGGACCCTTAAGATATCTCAGGATTCGTTTAACAGCAATGAGATGAACATCTCTAGGATCCGATTGGAACCTTGCACACAAGCACGTAGCATGCATAATATCAGGTCTACTTGCAGTAAGGTAAAGTAATGAGCCTATCATACCTCTGTAGCTTGTGATATCTATCTTGGCAGAATTTTCACATGCTCCAAATTTGACCGCTGTGGATGATGGTGTTCTTGCTGAAAATGAGTCCTCCGTTTGATATTTCTTGAGAAGCTCTTTGACATACTTGGATTGACAGATAAATATTCCATCTGTCCTTTGACTTACTTGCAATCCAAGAAAGAACTTCAGCTCACCCATCATGCTCATTTCAAACTTATCCTGCATTAACTTAGCAAATTTCTTGCAAAGAAGATCATTAGTAGACCCAAATATTATATCGTCCACATAGATTTGGACTAATATTGTATCATTCTTATGTTTCTTTGTGAAGAGAGCTTTGTCTATGACACCTCTAGTAAATTCATTTTCAAGTAAAAATTCAGAGAGAGTGTCATACCATATCCTTGGTGCTTGCTTAAGACCATAAATAGCCTTGAAGAGAAAATAGACATAACCCAATAGATCTGGATCTTCAAAACCAGGTGGGTGTTCTACATATACCTCTTCATCCAGCTTACCATTCAGAAAGGCACTCTTGAAATCCATTTGATAAACATGAAAGTTAGAAACGGCTGCGAATGCCAAGAATATCCTAATGGCCTCAAGTCTAGCCACTGGAGCATAGGTCTCATCATAGTCAATGCCTTCAGATTGTGAGTAACCTTTTGCTACCAGTCTTGCTTTATTTCTTGTTACTGTGCCATCTTAATCAAGTTTGTTTCTGAATACCCACCTAGTACCAACCATTGTTCTATTTGTAGGTCTGGGTACCAGCTTCCATACTTCTTGTTGTTTAAATTGATTGAGTTCATCTTGCATAGCAATCACCCAATCAGGATCTGAAAGAGCTTCTTCAATTTTCTTAGGTTCCATTTCAGATAGAAACCCTGAATAATTACATTGATTTTGCAAAGCTCTTCTAGTCTTTACACCAACATCTGGATCACCAACGATTAGCTCAAAAGGATGAGCTCTATTACAAACAGTCTGTCTGGGAAGATTTAGTCTTGATGATTCGCCTTGTTCTTCATTGTGATGTTGAGTATGACAAGTAGATCCTTCATTAACTCCCCCTGAGTTGTTGCCAGGATGATTAGATGAGTGTTCAGAAGTATGAGTGGTGTTTTCAATATTATCAAAATTTTCACCACCATTATTCCGATTAGACTCATCATTGACATTGTTGTCATTAGCATCAGCAAAAACATCAGGTGGACTATCACCATCTGAATCTAGATCTGTCATATCTTAAAATGATAGCTTTTTAGATGAATCTTCAGTTTGGATACTAGGGAGTTTAGTGTCATCAAATGTTACATTGACACTTTCCATCATCTTCTGATGTTCAATCACATACACCTTATAAGCTCTTCTTTCATAAGCAACAAAAATTGCTTCATGTGCTTTGGCTTCAAATTTTCCACCTTGATCGTCTCCTTCTTTAAGTACAAAGCATTTTGCTCCAAATACATGAAAGTATTTGAGTGTTGGTTTCTTTTCATTCATGGCTTCATAGGGTGTTTTCATCAAGTCTTTGTTGATAAAAGTTCGATTCTGAGTATAGCAAGCAGTGTTGACAGCTTCAGCCCAGAAGTACAATGGAAGCCTTGATTCACTTAACATAGTACGTGCAGCTTCAATCAAGGTTTTATTCTTTCTTTCAACTACCCCATTTTTCTGAGGAGTTCTTGGAGCTGAGTATTGTCTGGTTATACCCTTTTCAGTACAAAAGTCATTCAGAACTGTATTCTTGAATTCAGTTCCATTGTCTAACCTTATAGACCTCACTGGATACTTGGAATCCAGCTCAATTAACTTGATTTGATCAATCACCAGTTGTGGAGTCTCATCTTTATAATTCAGGAACAAGACCCATGTGTACTTTGAAAAATCATCAACAATCACAAGAGCATATCTTTTCTTTGACATAGACATCACATTCACTGGACCAAATAGATCCATGTGAAGTAACTGTAAAGGATCAGTGCTTCTGTGAGTTGCCTTTTTAGTTTGCCTTTTTGACAGGCATCACATAGTCCTTCCTGTGTGAATTCTATAGGGGGTAAACCTCTCACCATTTCCTTCTTAACCAAATAATTCATTGTTTTGAAATTCAGGTGAGAAAGTTTCTTGTGTCATAGCCAGCTTTCATCTGTGGATGCTTTAGAATAGAAGCAATTGATTTCTTCAGTGCTTCCAGTGTTCATATTGGCTACATACAAGTTTCTTTTTCTGACTCCCGTCAGAGATGGTTGTTCACTTCTTTTGTGTGAAATCAGACAATTCTTTTTGTTAACGTAGACTTTAAATCCCTTGTCACAGAATTGACTGATGCTGAGCAAATTATGCTCAAGTCCTTTTACAAAGGACACTTCTTCAATGATAACATTTCCAACTTCAAGTCTGCCATATCCATCAGTTCTACCTTTGCTGTTATCTCCAAAGGTAACTACTGGGCTGGCCTTCTCCACCACATTTGTCAGCAGGATTCTGTCTCCAGTCATATGCCTTGAACATCCACTATCCAAGATCCAGGTTACTCGTTCAACCTGTTCAACACCCTGCAATGACAAACGGATTAAACCTTCTTCGGAACCCAAATTTGATTGGGTCCTGCGGATTTAAGGTATTGGCCTTTATCAGGCAAAACAACATTTTTAATTTTAACATCTTTAATCAATAAACATTTAACCTTATAAACAGATTTGAAAATCTTTTGTTTTATCTTGGGTATCCATGTTTCTTTAGTAGTAATAACACTTGTGTCATTGACTGGACATTTGACCTGGTAAACATTTTTAGTAACCCTTTGTTTAGTCTTAGGTACAAATGTCTCTCTCCTAACTTGAGGAGGAATAACAGTCTTTAATCGAACATTATTGTTCCTGTTCATATGCTGTCGAGGAGCAGTCTGTTTATCACATGCATAACTACCATTAAAATAAGCATGCATACTGTTAAAAGCATAAGACATACAATTGACAACACCACATGCTTTATGATTAGAATCAATGATAGGCATGGTACTCATGTTAGACATGTTATTGTTCTGCTTCAACTTATTACCACCTAATCCAGTCTTAGAAGAACTAGTTGTTTCAACAACCTTGACTGGCACTTTAAGTACATCTTTCTTGGACGAAACATTCTTTGGATTAACGTCCTTAACATATTTAACATTATCAAGGACTGTGCCATTTGCACTGTCCTCATTTCTCATTTCTTCCTGGATAACCATAGAAAGAATATCTGGTGGTCCAGCATCAGATTTTTTAAATAGAGGTTCTTTAACATTCTTGAGCACATGTGGTATGCCCCTTTCTTTAGCACTAACAAGGTTAGGGGAATTTATTCCCAATGATCCAACAGCTTCATTATAGCCATACCCTATACCTGCTGTTTGTTCTACAGCTTGTTTGTTAAAAAACTCTTTGGAAACTTTAAAGAATTATAACAAGCCCTGACATGTGTTTCAAGTTCAGTAATTCTAGCCATTTGTTTGCCTACAACTTCTAGAATATATTTCTCCTTTTTATGAAGCATTGTTATTTCATCTCTTTGTTGATCTTGATTAACATGCACCTTTTTCAATTCTGACACTTCATTGCCAAGTTTAGTGCTTAGCAGATCTAGTCTATTATATCCAGTTTGTGCATTATCTAAAGAATTATATAGACTACGAATCAACTCAGTGTCAGTAAGAATTACCAGTTTGTTATGATGATCAGATGCTTCATCATTTGCCACCAGCGGAAGATTTCCGTATTCTTCATCTTCGTTGTCCATGTCATCCCAACTCTTACCAGCCGCAACATAGGCTTTTCCAGGTTTCTTCTTCTCAGCAGCAAAGTCTCTTCTTTGAGTTTGCTTGGGTTTCTGACATTCAGTGGCAAAGTGCCCCAATTCATTACAGTTGAAGCAACGAAACTTGCTTCTGTCAACTGATCCAGTTTTGTATCCTCCCCTATTACTAGAGGAAGAAGAGCCTCCTCTCTGGAATCTGTTATTTGACTTGAACCTGTACTTTGGATTTCTTCTGAATCTAAAGTTGCCAAATTGCCTTACCATCAATGCCATGGATTCATCTTCCAGTTGATCTAGCTCTTCCAGTGAGTAAAAATCTCCACCATCCTGAGTAGGTGGTGTCTGACCAAGTTCTACTTCAGTCTTTTCCTTGTCTGAGCTGTAAGGTAGAACAACCTTAGCTTCCACTTCCTTAGGTGCCTCAACTACAAGAGCTGTAGATGAACTTGGCACTCTTCCCTTACCAGAGACCTCCCTCTACTGTACTTGTTCCAGTTCATAGGTTTTCAGAACACCAAACAACCTTTCAAGAGCAATCTTATTCAAATCTCTTGATTCTCTGATGGCCGTTATCCTATGTTTAAGATGAGTGGGCATCGTCAACAAAAACTTCATATTAATCTCCTTCTGTGTATATTGTTTGCCATGAACTTGCAAGTTGTTGATAATCTTGTTATACCTTTCAAACACTTCCTGAATGCCTTCATTAGGGCCAGCTCTAAAGTGTTCATACTCAGAGGTTAAAATTTGAAGTCTATTTTCCCTGACTTCATCAGTTCCTTCATTAATAGTCTCAATAGTTTCCCACATGTGCTTTGCAGTTTTACAATTCATCACATGACTGTACATCACAGCATCCAGGGAATCTATTAGAATAAGTCTCAAATTATTATCTAGTCCTGCGTCCTCCTTTTCATCAGGAGTAAGAGAAGCAGCAGGCTTTGGAATAGATGATGCAGGTGTTACAACAATTCCTCCAACGATAGATTCAGTTACATATTCTTTTGGAATTATAGGTCCATTCTGTAGAACACCCAAATATTTAGAATTTGTGACATCAAGAAACAACTCCATTTTATTTTTTCACATTGCATAATTGTCCTTATTAAACATGGGAATCTTAACAATGCCTTTTGAAGACATGATGAATTTTTAAGTGAGTTAAAAATTCGTGATAGATTTTTGACGAAATAAAATTAGTATCTTGATTTGTGTATCAATCAATAGGCTCTGATACCAATTTTTAGGTCCGATAAGATTGTAGAAGGGGGGGTTGAATACAATCTATATCATTTTCTCGAAATTTGTTCTTTAAATAAAATTTATCTTAAAGAAATTTGTGCGAAATAATATAACACAGATTTCAAGTTGAATATAACAATATATTAACTTGATGGGTGTTACAAAATCAGTCCAAATGATTATCAAGTAATTAATAACTAATTAGAAAATTCGACATGAATTTTTCTAATTTAGTTAATAAAAATCAAGATATCAAGTTGTGAACTAGGAAACTTAATTCGCTAGTAGTACAAGAATCACAAGTAAACAAGTTCCAATGGATAGAATATTACAACTGAGATGAACTTGAATTTACAGAAATTAATTTGTATGTGTTCTTGAGCTTGAGAGAGAGAGAGAGAGAGAGAGAGATAGGCTGCTGTGTTTGTATGTATTGTTATGTTCTGTCCGTTCTACTTCTTTTGCAATCTGCTGTCTTTTATAGCACAGCCACAGTCATATTGCTTTGTTTCAACTGATATAACAATCAGTTAACAATAATATGACATTCGGTATGACTATCCACTACAAGTAATATGACAGTCTCTTCCAATATAACTTTCGGTATGACTATCCTTAATACTTGATATGACAGTCTGTTGAACTAGATATGACAATCCATCCCAATATAACTTTCGGTATAACTATCTCTTTGAATGAGATATGACTATCCAGTTGAGATAATATGACTGTCCAATCCAACATCTTGATATGACTATACTCTTGAACTGTATATGACAATCGGTATAACTATCCTTTGATAGTTATATTATCATATTTTTCAGCTTATAATTAATCAAATGATTTACAAAAATCATTTAAAAAACTATTTCTTTTTCATATTAATTCTTATTTAATTAATCTAATAATTACTTTAACAAATACATTAATTCTGATAGAATTAATTAATTTATTTAAATTAATTATTTGATTTAATTAATTAAAGTAGAATTAATACAAATCCTTTAATAGTCAATACTTCACTGTGTACCACGTAATTATAATAAGGAACATACACTAGATCGTTGTTGACGCTCGATGTACTGTCTAGTTCATGAACGACTAACTCCAATCTCTGTTCTTTATCTTGACTTTAAACTGTGGTCTTTTTCTTTTCTTCACTCTCTTCAATCATTCTGTGCTGATATTGTTTCTTATCACTTATAGAAATCTCTGTCCTTTAAATGAATCCATGTGTTTCAATGCTACCTTGAGGCTTGATCAGACAACTGAATCTTCTTCCAGTGTAAAACATCAAAACTATAGATTGACTTGTTGATTTTTCTTCTGACAGTTATCATCTTTTGAGATTCCTGTGACAGTTGATATTATTTACTTATTACAATCTAGTTTAATTGGATTAGGATCCTCGAACTACAAATAGGCTGAGTCATATGCCTTTCAGTGATTCATCAAATCCCTAAGTTGTAAAAAATTATGATGAATAATTGCAATTTATAATGACAAAGAATTAGAGGGCTAAGAAAACAAACCTGTGTCACGATTGTAGAGTAGAAGACAATCTTGATAATTCAATCTTTATTGATAATTTCAATCTCCTGACCCTGATCTCCACAATGAACAGAACAACGATAGTGTTGGGTACTTATGTGTGAATTATGGTTTGCCCTATTTTAATTTGATGACAGCCTCTATCATGTGACTAATAACTATTTTGATTGTTTTCTATGTTCTATTTTGAATGTTTAATTACGTGCTTTGGTAAATTAGGTGGGTTATTAAAATTGATCCTTATTTTTTAATAAGTTTTATATTTTAAAAGTAAAAATTGTTTTTTAGTTTTAAAAAGTGCCCAAATTAACTTTTAAATTAAAGGGGTGCCTCAAATATTAAAATATATTCATATATTTATTTATTTATATTTAAATCAAATTAAATTAAATATTAAAAATTGAACCTATATAAATATATATATACATATTATTTGAAAATTTTGGTGCCCCTGTCTAAAGTGGTACCCTTGGCGGTCGCATTGGTCGCCTTACCCAAGGGCCGACCCTGACCACATTTGAAAGAAAGATGGAACAAATATAGAAGTCCATGGAGCACACACAGGTGTTTATGGGGGAGAATCAGAAGGCAACACCCTCAACAATGGAGAACCTGGGGGTATAGTTTTCACATCTGACCACTGTTACGGAGGAGTTGAAGGCTAATATGGCTGAGATCTTGAAGTGGATGTCTAAAGACTAACAGCAGAGCTCAGAAGGAGAAATTTCAGGAGTTAAGGGAGGTATGAACCAACACAACCCTGTTATTACTTTAGTGAACGATAAGGATGTAGTTAGTAATGAAGGGGAGGGTAGTGTAAACCCACACTTCATACACAAAACTGTCAAGAAGTCACAGAAATATAAAACCCTAACCAAGGGTTTGGATCTCAGTCTTGGCATCAAATAGGGACCACATAATTTTAAATAAAAAGACACTGTACTGCTATAATTAAAACATAAAACTCCCGCCTCCTGATTCCAATTACCCTAATTGTAATTAATTAAGATAATCGTGACAGTACGTGTCAGGAATGGGTGTATGCTTTTAGTGTATTGTCTATGCTCCACTGAAAAAACAGAGTTTCGGACTCAGTATCGATCACTGCGATCTAGTTCTCATGTCTAAAAGGTTCTTGCTGGTGTTTATAACAATCAACTCGGTGAATTAACTTTTGAATTTGTTACTTATCGTCAATTTGTGCTATTTTGATTGCTTCGAGTTTTATATGTTTGTTATAATTGGTTAAATTGTTGTTTGCTATAGTTTAAATTTATATGTTTGATCTAATTACTTAATATGCTGCTAGGGGCGTAGCCAGAATACTTAGTCAGTGGGGTCGAAAAGAAAATTCTTAAAAACATTTATGCGACAAATGGGACTTTAATGACAAAAATGCAAAAAGTAGTCAACCTTAAAATATATTTACAATATTTTTAATTGTCCTTGACGATTTTTCATGTTTGAAAGCGTTGCATGGTTGCTTCATTGACAACACCATCAAATACAATTTTTTCGATATATGTAACAAGACTATCATTCAACAGTTGATTTCCCATCCGATTTTGCAGTCGATTTTTCATTGCAGAAAATCCCCTTTATACACTTGGAATGGATACTGGTAATATCAACGCCAATTTGACAAGTAAATAGATCAAATAATAAATAACACTTTTTTTTGAGTTCCCAATTTTTCGCTTTTTAAAATCATGATTATTAGGTTGACAAGGTCCCTTCTGTAAATTTGATCTTCTCACCTGATCTCTAATATTAGGATGATAGTCTGAAATTGGGATTCTCAATCCAAGATCAGTAGTAAGACTATTCAATTCAATTGTTTGACCATCAGCTTCAACCTGTCTGACACCTTCATTTGATTGTTGTACAAGAGGTATCATTATCTTGATTACATATTTATCCATAATATACCTGATATAACAGTAAAAATATAAGATTAAAAGGAATCTAAGTATCTAACAATAAGTCAATAAACATAAAAATCCACCAAGAAACCGATGCCTAAAAATTAGAAATTCAATGTATGACAAATTAACAATTATAATGTGTATATAAACTAATAAATACCAAACATTAAAGAAGTGAAACATAAAGTACCTTATGCAATTCTATCTTCTATATGGGGTCCGGTCATTGGCAAACATTTGCCACAGCAAACGGTCCGTCACGTACTACAAAAACTTTCTACGGTACGTGTACAGTAGATTTTTGGTGTGAAAATAGTAAAGAGTATTTTGGTAATTTGCCCGTACCACGAAAAGTTTCTGCGATATGTGGGAATTTTTTTTAAAATTACAGTCATTGGATAGTTGATCCAACGGTATAAAAATCGTTTGTTGAAAAACAGTTAATTAGCAAACGTATGCTAATGACCATTTGCCACCTTCTATATATGGATAATCTGGTTTTGGTTCGAGTAAGCACATAAAAACCCTTGGAAACAAAATATAAAACTAATGGGTTAAATCTCAAATTGGTCACTGAAGTGAAGACCATGTATCAATTTCTTGATTTTACTTATCGGGATCTCATTTGCACCATTTTAGTTGACGATAATGACAATGCCGTTACTTTGACCGATTGACTAACGGACGAACCCACATGGCAGTTACGTGTTTGACGTGCTATTACATAGCTATTGATTTGGAATACACGTATGTTGACACCTATATGTATCATCACACCTGTATGTTTGCATGTATCTGTATGTATATTGATCGATTGTGTAATAACATAATTAATTATTCAGGTTTCAAATTTTATTTAAAATTAAAAGATGGTTTTTTTATTTTGAAATCTTAAATATATTTACAGAAAAATATAGCTTTTACTTTAAAATTAATGAAAATGCTAAAATTTGAATCTTTCTCTTATAGTTTATAAAAGGGAAATTGCTTTACTTCGAAATAAAAAAAATGTAGTATATTATCGGAAAAGATCTTTATTCTTATTGAAATTAATGTGAAAGTCCATATTTTATTATCAACTTTTTCTAAACAAAATCATGATAAGAACTAATAATTTTTAAAAAAATAATTTGGAAAATATTAAACTAATGATATAACTTTGACTTTATAACTAAAACCTGTGAAATTTTCTTAAAATATGTAAAAAGTAAATGAAACTAACTATATTCAGAGAACACAGAACAAAGTGAGAACCTATGAAAAATTATTTGTTTTCTTTCGAAATTCAATCAGGAGGAAACCTAATACATGTAAAATATATAATAAAATAAATATTTTCCATGTAAAAATGAAAACATCAATAAAAGAATTGATGTGTTAACATAATAAAAGAACAATGAGTAAAAGAACAATCTCATGCAGGAATCCTAAATAAATACAGGAGTATCTATAATATAAACAGAAAATAAGATGTGTTTTCATTTTCTAAAACTCCAAAACTTTTAGAAAATCTAGAGTAAGTATAAATTTGAATTCACTCTATTTTTTAGGTTTTGATTTTAAGGAAAAAAATTGTTGTGTAAGATAAGTAACATCAATAAAATCCTTTATTTTAACTTTTTTATACAAGTTTATCTATAATATACAGAAAATATAAGATGTATTTTCATCTTTTAAAACTCTATAAATATTAGAAAGTTTAAAGAATATAAAAATTGGAATTTACTCTCCTTATATAGTGAAGTTAGAATTTCGGTTTCAAATAAGAGCGGCTCGAAACGTATTTAACGGGAAGAGGGCTCGCTAGAAAAGATTGTATTAGCTATTAGAATTTGATACTGTAATCATAATTTTTTTTATTTTTACGGTTCAATTTTATATTGTTAATTCAAAATATTATGAGCAAATCCAGGAAATAGCTCGATTTCAAAGAACTTAACAAAGGATCAATCAAGAAATTTAGTACACTACATTTTTTTAATAAATGATATCTCTGCATTTAATTTTTTAATTTTTTTTTGTGAAATAAATTTTAAATATCAAAGAAAAAAAATTTCGAAAAACAATATATTTCTTATTCACCTTGAAAAGTCAAAGGTTTTTGGGAGTATAACTTTACAAATCAAAAACACTGTTCAGCGTCTTTTTTCTTGGATTTCTTGGAGTTAATTCGCATCGTTCATTTTACTTTAAAGCTCTAACACCACAGACAACATCAAAAATCTAGATCAACACCTAAAAACTTTTGATTAATTAACCGTAATCGTAGCTTAGCTGAGATTATTAACAAATATGTAAGTTGGGGTTATATACATCCATATACATACAAATATACACACACCATGAATTAGTTGGATGTCCAGGCGGCGCCGAAGGAGGTGAGGGTGACGCCGACGGTGGAGGTAGTGAGGAGAAGGAGGAGAGAGAGAGAGAGATGTAACGGTCAGCATTTGTTTTTTGTGTGTTTGTAGAGAGAGAAGCATTGTAGAGAGTGCGAGAGAGATATGAGAAAGAGAGGGGGGAGAGAGAGGAGATGAAGAAGATGAAGTGAGGGTGTGTGGTGTATCTTAGCGTGGGAGAGTTTGTTTTGATTTTTGGCAAATGAACTGACCAATTTTTCCTGATACATAGGTGTTCGTAGGTGCAAGCCACGCAACAGCCATGTCACCATCCTACATCACCATCGTTATATTTTCCGTTAGTCAACTAGTCAAAGTAACGGTAGTGTCATTATTTGTTACTAAAATGGTGCAATAGAGACCCCGATAAGTAAAAGCAAGGAATTGATATATAGCCTTCACTTCAGTGATCAATTTGAGATTTAACCCTAAAACTAATAAAGAACTTGAGTGGTGGGTGAGTAGTTATAAACGTAATGTTTTGTTTTAAATTAACGTGATTGGTTACAAACTACAATCTATTTACTTTTTATTTCTAATTAATTTTACTTTTGTTTTTATTCTACTTTATTTATTATATGTTCTACTCAATTTTAATCAATTATGTTAATTATAAAAGACATGTAATTTTTTTTTATAAATTCATTTACCTTTCTATGTCATATAAATTAAGTGGGGTAAAGAACAAAACTTTGAATGGGGTCAAAATTTTTATTTTTGGGGGGTCAAAAATAAAAAATTTATATGATACATATATGAAGACACTTAAGAGTTGAGTGGGTGCAAGTGACCCCCAATGTTTAACGGAATAAAGGTCCCAGTATCACAATTTCAAGACAAATGGTCCCAAATATCATATCTCAAAAACTTGGCCCCAAATATCATTCCATAACACAGTATCGTGTAGCGTTTTAATTTTTTCAGTCAAAACGCTACTTCGTGTAACGTCTTCACTCTTTTCTTCTCTTTTTTTCTAACAACACTACTTCGTGTAGCGTTTTCACTCCTTTTTTTTAAAAAAAAACGCTAATTGAAGTGTTGTTTTGGTTATAACACTAGTTAAAGAAGTGTTCTGGGGGTGGGAACGCTAGACGCAACTGTGTCTATGGAGTAGAAGTGCGCATTTCTACTAAAAAAAAACCAAAACGCTACACGCAACTGTGTTTTGGAGTGATATTTGGGGTCAAGTTTTTGAGCTGTGATATTTGGGACCATTTCTTTTCAAATTGTGATAGATAGGGGCAACACCCTGTTTAACGTAGCTACGCCCCTGTCTGCTGCTATGACTACTAGTTATACTGATTGTGAGTCTGTAAAAATCAATTTGTTTTCGATTTTGAATTTGTTATTATCTATCAATCATATTAATATGAAGAAAGAATATACAAGGAAGATATACATATTAGTTTTGAGCATTATATTTAATCTACGGGCTTTGGTCAAAACGTGCTGTTCAAGACACGCTAGCCTGCCTGGATTATATACCAGGACCGGCCGACCCACCCCATGGTCAACACCGGCATGTAAATCATGCTAACCGTGCGGTAAGATCCAGTGGCTGGGCTTCCCTGCGATACGCAAGATACACCGCGCTTTGTCTTGGTCAAAGTTTCCACTATCTCTCCAACACGGCTACACGCAGGGGGCGGGTGAGGTTCAAACCCGTGACCCTTTGGATCAACGCTAGGCCTCGTTTCCACTGAGGCAGCTCTCACACTCTAATCTACGAGCTTTTGAGTGCATACTATTAGGAAATCAATACTGGGCTATCTGTATGAACATATAACTGGGAATTAGAATTAACTGGTATTTATGAACAGGGAATTAGAATTCAATTTCCTTATACTTGTAACCATCATCTTTTATTTGTGAGATGTTTTATGATGTCATAATTTGCACCATTATCGTTATGTTCCAAAACATGTTTAGGTATGGAAGATCACATTCACAGTTCAACAGCTGTTGGCAAAAAAATGATGGCAGGTGCTTCTGGGTCTGTTAAAAAGGTATCATATCAAATTTAGAGGGTGCACTAGGTAGGTAGAAATGAGCTTATGTATATGTTTTTAGTGTGCTAATTATTTTATTCATGGTCTATTATTTTAAACGTCTAGCTGACTTCTTAAACTGCATGATAGAGCAAGTATAAAGACAAATATGATGATGAAATGTTTTTTGGCATTCAGAGCTCAAATTTAAAGTTAAAGTTGAAGGGAGAAAAGAAATGACCTGGGTTCTCCTTCAGTTCAAATAGCCAACGAAATTCATCAATAACAGGTTTGCTGTGAGATAGAAGATTAGAATCAAGTTCCATCATCTTTTTAAGGGTCTCACCTAGAGGTGGTACAGCTGCTTCCGGATGTCCTGATTTCAACTCAAGTTAAAGGAGGGTTATATTGGACGGTTGCATTTACAAATGAGAAGAAAATTAAAACATACCATAAAAATAAATGAGACTCAAAATAAAAATTTATTCCCATCTACTTGCCAGTGAATCAAAACTAAATTTCAGAAGTTGTGGATTAGTTAGTACTGAGACAAACCATAATGATCCTAGGGAATAAATGCCTGAATAATTATATATAGAAGGGAAAATATCATGGAGAAGGAAAAATATCCTAGAGATCGAAGTAGGTTTCAAATGGTAAAACGGGGAGATTGATGGAAACCCTGAAACTTATATTTTAAAGGATCAGGTACAATAGTAATGCAGACCCCTGTGTGTCTATTGTCTCCCTCCATGCTTCTCATTCTCTTTTCTGACTATTGTCTTCCATGACAGGAAACTAGATATCGTCAACGACATCTGGATTTGTTGTTCAACGCAGAGGTGCCACACATATTCAAGACCTGCGCGTTGGTCAAATCTTATGTTAGACGGTTCCTTGACAATCTAGGTTTTCTGGAGGTATGTTGCTTGCTCATTCAATACCGTTTCTTTGATGACTAGCCTTTTCACTTCTCTACCGTCTTTCCTTTCCATTGTTAATTGGTAAATTTTGCTGTTAAGGTTGAAACACCTATGATGAACATGATTGCTGGAGGAGCAGCTGCACGTCCATTTTCGACTTACCACAATGAACTGAATATGAGGCTTTTTCCTGAGCTTAATCTGAAGAAACTTGTTGGTGGACACAATCTTGTGTATGAAATTGGGAAACAGTTCAGAAATGAAGGCATTGACTTGACACATAACCCCGAGTTCACTACATGCGAGTTCTATATGGCTTATGCAGACTACAATGATCTGATAGAGATGACAGAACAAATGTTGAGCGGCAAGTTACATTAAATTTATCCATGCATTTTTTTTTCTGACACTAAAAAATTTCAAGCTTTGTTTATTCTCTGGCTTCGAGGCAAACATTGAACAGGAATGGTCAAGGAGCTGACAGGAGGATATAAAGTTAGATATCATGCGAATGGCTTAGAGAATGAAGCAATTGAAATCGACTTCACTCCCCCTTTCAGGTATCTTGACTAATCAAGTAACTAAACCTTATGTTTTCACTCTTTTTATTACCTCTTACTATTTTCTATGTTTTGATCAGGGACGGAACCAGAAGTCGATTAACACCTGGGCTGAAATTTTCTTATGTGTTATATAAAGACTGCTCAAACTCAAAGAAACAGCTTTCCATGTGTAAAACATTTATACATAACATAATCCAAAATAATAGATACAAAAACATGTATAATCAATCAGCTAAAAAAGAGTCTAAACTTCCTTACTTCAGGTGCAACATGTTCATTTTCATCTTCACCAACATTCACCTTCTTAGTTTTTTTTTTAAAGAACATGGATATCTTTTGGACAGAAGAATCCTTACGTTTTGACATTTGATTTATTTGTCTTTAATCTTTTAGGCAACCTAATCCAAGTTGATTAATTTAGATTACATAAATATAAATTACAATCACAGTCACACATATTACATATATATTCTAAAAAGGTTTAATAATTAATAAATTATCATCACACGTATATAATTTATAAACCAACAATCAATAATCAAAAAGTACCTTCAAGATCCTAGTAGATAAATAAATCAACAATCAAGAATCTACACCCACAAGCTTAGCCTCCACCTTGTTTTTCAAACCTTCAAAAATCAATAATCAAGCTTAGCCTCCACCTTGTTTTTCAAACCAACAATCAAGAATTCCAAAAAAAATTAGGAATTAGGGTAAGAGCTTAATTACCTTTAAATTAGGAATCAAGATATTCTACTTGAGTCAGTATCTCTCACTCTCCTTTAGTCAGTAGCAACAATCTTAATCTCCTTCAATTAGCAGCAAGCCCATCGCCATTTTCTTGTTTGATGAATATCTTTTGCTGATTACTGAATAAGTCGACGAATTACAATTTACAAAGATTTTTATTGATGTTTAGACATTTGGGCTGGGCTACAAAATATTAATATATATATGAAATGGGCTGGGAATATATAGTAGCAGTTTTTTTTTTTAAAATGTACTGGGCTTGAGCCCAGTATAGCCCAAGTGTAGTTCCGTCCCTGGTTTTGATGAACAGGAGGTCATACTTTTTCCATGAAACCACAGGATGAACCTGCACTTAAAGCACTGTAGTGTAAATGATGCAAATCGTCTTTCTCTTGCATTTGTTGGACCAGACTTTGATTATTCTAAATCTCAATGTAAATATCCTCAGCTAGTGGAAACATCAATATCGTATTAATGTATTCCAGCTTAACTTGTAACTTCTTTTGGTTTTATCATATTATGTCTTATTGTGTTTGCACTTGAGAAGTGGGATTGTTTTAAATTCAATTTCATTACAGAAATATTTGAATTTTTTTTTTTGTTGCATAAATTCTACCGATACATCTCCTATTAGAGATAATTACCAAAATAATCATTTTTGAAGATATTTTGCCCAAAATACTGAAAAGCGGATTTGTGGCCCTTTTTACTAACTTAATACGGAGGATCGTCTTCCGTATCTATCTTTAACACGGAGTACCGTGTTACGTATTTTAGTTAAATTAAGATAATAGGCCTATTCAACCACAAGCTCATCTTCCCCTCATTTTTCTACTCCACAGCACCACCATCTCCTCCATCTTCTCTCTTGTCTGTATTTCTCCTCCATCTGGCCCCGCAGGGGCTATGTCCGATTTGAAGAAAGGGGTAAAGAAAGGGGGAGAGGAAGGATGGAAGCAAAAAAAAACAAGGATAAGGCGAAGGTGAAGGTGGTGATTAAGAAAGAAGAACTTTGGTTTGTTTTTGGGTGTTTTTGACACCAAAGGGAACCTAGTTATTTAGTGATGATTCCTCTTCTAATTCCGATGATTCTTCATCTTTAGATGGTTTTGGACCTATAGGGGCTTTCTTAAGTGGTTGGAGGTCTAGGGTGGCTGCTGATCCTCAATTTCCTTTTAAGGTTCTTATGGAGGAGATTGTGGGTGTGAGTGCTTGTGTTCTAGGTCACATGGCTAGTCGCCCAAATTTTGGTCTTAACGAGCTTGATTTTGTTTTCTCAACTCTTGTTGTTGGCTCTATTTTGAATTTCACTCTCATGTATCTCTTGGCACCTACAATGGCTTCCTCCGGGGCTGCATTACCCGCCTTCTTTGCCAGCTATCCCAAAGGCCACATGTTTGAGCCTGGGCCCTTCGGCGTGCTTGATCGGTTTGGGACTTTTGTGTATAAAGGAATAGTGTTTGCTGGTGTTGGGTTAGCAGCTGGATTGGTTGGGACTGCTCTTTGCAATGGGCTACTCATGATGAGAAAGAAGATGGATCCTAGTTATTGTGTCACGTCATATGGTGTTCAGAATCCTTTGTGTCACGGTTGACGGTCCTCCGTGTTACCCTAATACGGTGGACGGTACTCCGTATTAGCGTAATGCGGTGGACGGTACTCCGTATTACTTTAATACGCTACACGAAACTCCGTGACCAGTCTGTATTTAGGGCCAAATATTTGGAAATCAGTATTTTGGGCAAACAGTATTTAATTTTGATTATTTTGGGCCTTCACCCCTCCTATTAACCATTTTCTATCAATATTCAAGTTAAGGACCACTGTTAGTTATATTTTGTGATGTAGTTAAATAAGATATATATCATGTTCTTGATAAATTTGTAATGCAGGCACGTTCTCGAAGTGAATGGACGAAATGGCATTATCGTGGATCCCAGAACGATGTATAAGTATCAGCAAAATTAGCTATCTTGTTCGAGCAAATGCCACCTAATATATATATTTTTACAAGAATGCCACCTAATATTTGTTTCAATAGTAAAATTGTAAATTCATAGGTAGGTTGATTTTGTAATTGATTGACACTAGATGACGTGTGAGAATTAATTTAAATTGATTATTTTAATTTAAATTGATCAATTATGTATTATTTTGATTGATTTTAAAAATCTTGAATTATAAAATAATTGTATTTTAACAATATTTCAAGATTCGAACCTAGGGTGAAATCAATATAGAGATGAGATCAAAGATTTCACTTATTAATCAAAATTATTTAATATGTTATTTATTTAAAATTAATTTACAAAAATTAAGAAAACAAAGTATACATGATTTTTATAAATACATTATTTTTGTAACTTAATGGGACTATAATTACAGAACTATAATTATTATAGGCTTCCAACACTTTTAATATTTATTTAAAAATTAATATATAGAATTCTAGGAGAAATCAAATAAGAGTGAAATCAAATTTGATATATCGCGTATTAATCACGGTTGCGTTGGTGCCACATCCAGCCTTGTAATCCAGGTTGGAGTAAATATGCTTTTTAGTTTACCATTGTGAAAATCAACAAGCATATGCATCATCAATAAAAATTAGGAAAAAAAATGAGCTTTTTAATTTGTCAGGTCTTTTCCAAACTGTTTTTTTTTTTTTTAAAAAAATTTATGAAGTTCAGGGTAACATTCTACTACAATCTTCTTTTATATAACTAGGAAAAGATCAGAAGATAACAGTAACCTTTCCAACTTTATATATACATTCCCGGTTATGACCTGATTGTACCAATGTTTATATCCATGATAAGACTGTTACAAGCCTCCAAACTTTGCTGTGGCAGATAACCATTCTATATATTACTCCCACCTAAACCTCCTTCCCAACCTTTGCTATTATGCTGTTTACCGACATTGTCAGCCAGGCACGCCCAATCAATGTACAAAATTGTAGAATTCTTGAGGCTGATCACAAATTGAGTTGTACTGAGAAAATTGGAAGTCCGATTTGGATTCCCTAGATAGAAGAGACACTCTAATGAAAGCTCTCCAGGGATGTCGCTTTGGTATCTTAAGTCTCAATATGATAACCAAATCAAAAAATTTGGACAAAAATATGATGCAAGCTCTTATGGGGGTGCCATTCTTATATATTGAGTACCCATGTGGCAACCAAACTTAAGATATGTAGTGAAGAGTATCGATTTAACTTTAAGCTTGAGATGCTAATCTTAAAGTGGGGAGCTCACTCCTAAAATTCTGCATATCTACTAAGCTTAAAGCAGGGGACTTGTTCAATTCTCTTGCCTTCATCAACTCTCTTACCTGATAGGCCTGACTCCATCTTCCGTCTGAAGCATATAACTTTGACATAAGCACGTAGTAACTAGCTTCGTTGGGATTCAGCTCCAGCAATCTTCCTAAAGCCAATTCTCCAAGGTTATACCCTGAATGGAGACTGCATCCATGAAGAAACGCTCCGAGAACAGTGACATCAGGTTGGATCGGCATTTTTTCAATGAAATCCTGGGCTTCTTCAAGCCTTCCAGCCCGAGAAAGCAAATCAACCATACATACATAATGTTCCATGGACGGTTTAAAGTTGTATTTCTGGCACATCAAACTGAAATACCTTTTCCCTTCGTCAACCATCCCTGCATGGCTACAGGCAGACAATATAGTAGTAAAAGTAATATCATTGGGCTCCATTTCTTCCTTCAGCATATCATTGAAAAGAGTGAGGGAACCACTACAATCTCCTTGCATTCCATAACCACCAATCACTGCATTCCAAGTAAATTGATTTTTCTCCTCCATTCCATCAAATATTAAACGAGCAGATTCTGCATCTCCACACTTGGCATAAAAGCTTAAAAGTGCAGTTCCAATGTAGACATTGTTACATGACAACAGCCCTACTTTGATGGAGTGAGCATGAAGAGCATAGCCTAAGTGAAGAGCAGCCACAGAAGCACAAACTGAGAGGACGGTCACTAGTGTGACTGCATCTGGCCTCAAATTTATTGATCTCATCTGATAAAACAGTTTCAGAGTCTCATATGCATGTCCATTCTGTGCATACCCGGACATAATTGAGTTCCAGGTGATCACATCCTTGTTTGAAATTGTCTTAAATAAATTATTAGCGTCTTCCATCATATCACATTTTGCATACATTCCCACGAGAGCACTTGACACATTTGCATCTTCTAAACCAAGCTTGAGTCCAAAACCATGCACCAATCTGCCAAACTTAGAATTGTCTATTTGTCTACATGCTGAAATCACAGAAGCAAGAGTTACTGAATTAGGCAAGATGCCTGCCCATTTGTTATCTGCAAACAACTTCAATGCTTGTTCAGGGTGACCTTGTTGTGTGTACCCAACAATCATTGATGTCCACGAGACAAGATCTACTATACAACACTCATTAAAAATGCCACGAGCATCACTGATAACCCCACATTTGCTGTACATGTCAACAAGAGCAGTGACCAAATGGGCATTAAGAACAATCCCATTTTTAACGACATACCCATGAACCCACTTCCCCTGGTGCAAAGCTCCCAACTTTGTACACGCCGTTACTAAACTTCCAAGAGTATACACATTCCCGTCAACCAACCCACCTCCCATCTTATTAAAAATTCTCAACCCCTGCTCAGGACAATCATTCTGTACATACGCAACAATCATCGAAGTCCAACAAATCACATCCTTATCAACAATCTCATCAAAAACTCGACGAGCCGAAACAACCTCCCCACCCTTAGCATACACATCCACAAGCCCATTCAACACAAAACTATCCGGATTACCCGCCTTTACAACATGACAATGCACCTTCTTCCCAGCCCCCAAATCCCTCAACTCACTACACGCCTTCAACACCATCGAAAAAACAGCATTATCATTCTCCCTCACACAACCCCTCATACAATCATAAAACCCAATAACACCCCTATACAAATCATTAATAAAATAATACCTAATCATCCCTTTACAAGTACCAAAATCTGGGTCAGGCAATTCATCAAACACCTTACGTGCACTCTTAACTTGACCAACCATTCCATAAGCACTAACCAATCTTTCCTGATATAAACGCAAACCCACTTCACCATTAACAATTAGAGCTGAATGGACTCTTTGAATAATAGATTTCTTCTTGCAAAAACCTAAAATTGTAATATAGGGGTTTAAATAAATGGAATGAATTGAAGCTAGGGCTTCTTTAGGTTCAAAAGACACTATTAAATCTTGATGGGGTTCTGAAATTGAAGTTAAAGTTCGAATCTTTTTGCTAATTACGAGGCGAGAGAGGCTTGTACGTGCCCATTTTATTGAATTCATAGTGGTTTGTTAGTACTAATCTTTCCCGCCATATTTATTTTGATACGATATAGAAAACACATACTCGTAAAGTTTTCTAGGGCGGCAAATTCGAACCCGAGAAGATCCGATTGTAAAATCTATACTATATTATAATAATAATATTATAATAAGCAAAAGGGGTATAATTTGTAGTTGGTTACTCCCTTATTTTTAGTTATCACCTTATTTTTGGTTATCCTCATTCACAACCGTTAGATCTTCAATTCAAATATATCACGACCGTTAGATACAACAATACTAAAAGTTGAACATCTAAGGTTCGAATCCCGTCAACAATATTTTAATATAAAATTAATACTAGATTACGTTATATAGAAAGGTTGAAGGTTCGATTCCCACCAACAGCATATTAATTTAGATTTAATACTAAACTAAAAATAATGTTTAAAATATTATATATACTAAACTATAAACAAATTTTAAAAAAATAAAAATAACCCGTGCTTTGCACGAGGTATAAGCTAGTACGAATAATATATAGAGAAGGGTTGATTTAAGTTTGAAATGTGAAATATTTGTAACTATTTTAAAAATGAGATTTGCATTGTTTTTTCCTTATAGGAAAATAGATCATCTATATATTCTTAATGGAGATTCCAATATATGTAAATTACATGGAGAAGAGTAAAATCCCGTTAAATTAATACTCGATAAATTAATAATCTCTCTAAGTTAATAATTATCTCCGATCCCAACTTGGGTCAGTTCAAAAATGATCAATTTCGATAAGATAATAAGATAATAATTTTTTTGAAAAATCCTATATAACTATATGGTCCTAATAATATTATAAATTAATAAGCTCTTTATAATCATAAAAATATATGTGTTACCCTTTTGTAAATTATGATTCTAGGGTTTTTAAAATTTGAATGTATATGAAACTCATCCTTAACCCTCTTTTTTACATCCAAAAGTTCGAATGTGATGTTTTTGTAAAGCATTAAAAATTTATTAATCAATGTTTTTTATGTCTTGAGTGCTTCTTTACGTACAAAAGGTTCCAAAAATGTTGTTTTATCTTTGATATCATCTAAATATATATGAATCTTTATTGTGAATCTCGCAAATACTCATTGAATTTGTAGAACAATGTATATTGAATTAATTGAATTAAGTATAAAACATAAATTGTACAATTCATTCTATTTTAAGTGTATATAATTGAAAATTAATTTTCTTTGATGTCAAAAATTCTCTATGAATTGATAATTATTAATTTATCGATTAATTAATACCTCTCTAAATTAATAGAATTTTCCGGTCCCAACTATATTAATTTATAGAGGTTTTACTGTAATGTGAAGTTTGCAATTTATATTGTTTGTTATTTAGTGATAGCTGAAAAAAACACTTTTCATAAATGGATTGTTTGATTTTTTTTTTTTATAATAAAATCAAAAAAATGAAAATATAAATAACGATGATACATTACATATAACTTTTACGATGACCACTTACTGCAACGATTTTTGTTCAAATCATTACTAGTATATATGTTAAGATTCATAATTTTTTTATGGGAATTTGTCTAATATGTTCCAAATTAAGTACTCAATTAACAATATATCCTTTTTTATTAAATAATTATAATTATGTCCCATGGTTAAATTTAACTCATATACATATAATTATATATATATTATATATACATTAAGACAATATTGCCCATACCCATAATAGATACAGATAAGGAAAGAGACTAGTAAATAGGTTATTTCATGTGCCACTGATCACGTAACCACGTACACCGCCAGTAAAGAAAAAGAGGAGCGACTTCAGAATCATGGAGGAGAAGAAGATGCAAGAGATTATATCTACCAAGTCTTTAAGGTAAAAAATTTTGATTGTTTTGTTTAATTCTTATTATATTTTGTATGATAATTGTGTGTATTGATAGTAATGGGCGGTTGTGGTTATTTGTAACAGGGATTCACCTTCAATGGTTTGTAACCCACAAATCAGGTATTCCACACCTAAAAAGTTGGTTTGTAAATCATCCACGACAACATATACTCCCAGAAAAAGCCCAAGATTGATTGAAAAAGCTAACAAACTGAGTGCCACTGTTTCAAAGATGGTACTGGATTTTGAAAGTCATGTTGAATCAAGTGCTGCGGATAATGATATGGATGTCGATTCCCTAGGCCCGAATTTCTGGAACTTGGTCTCTGAAAAAGTAGATAATGTTGAAGAAGCATACGGTTCTCTAAATGAACCAATTTTGCAGCTTGAAAATTTTGAAGAAGATGACTGCCATCCTAATGATCAGCCATGGAGCCAACCACTCATGTATAGTGAAGGTGAAGATGATAGAGAATGTGATGAGTTTCTTCGGTATTTTGTCATGAAAAACAGGGATGCCGACGAGGATAATGAAAAAGAAGTTGAAGGTAGTGTTCCCAATTTAACAAATAATTTATCTACTATTCCAATAAGCAATGTTGGTATTGAGCCATTGTTGATCGATAATGATTTTGATGAATTCTTTGCGGCTGATTTAGTGGATCATGAGTTCTTCCTGAACCAGATCATGATGACCATGTTGTATCTGACAAAATTGAAGTGGGTTTAGAGTTTTTTGATAAGACTGATTTTCAAAAACATCTCAGAAAATATTGTGTATCAAATAGGATTGTATGCAAGTTTCAGAAGAGTGACAATGTAAGGATCAAGGCTGTGTGTCAAGGTTTTGGACCGCCCGTCATGTGTCCGTGGTTTGTAACTGCACGAAAGATCCCTGGTGAGCCAACTTGGAGTATAAGGAAATGTCACCTTCAACACAATTGTGTTGGAGATCCTTATGGGAAGAATTCAAGTGTAAATTATGAGTTTGTAGCTGAACAGTTGATTGAAAAGATTATGAAATCACATAGCAATATTATACCTAAACCTAGTGAGATTTTCGATGAGTTTTGGACGAGTCACAACACCTTAATTCCATATCATGTTGCATGGAAGGCTAGAAACAAGGTTTTGGAGAAAATTAATGGTAGTTATGATGAAAGTTTCAAACTCATACCAAGTCTATATGAGATGATTACAAGGACCAATCCAGGATCAATTGCTACGTTCACATATGGCAGGTTAATTCTTTAATTGTTGATTTATAAAGCCTGATTCTTTAATTGTTAATTTTCCTGATTCTTTAATTGTTGATTTTCCGGAGTATATGCAGTTTTATTATGTGTAGTACACGGTACATATGTCACCAAGATACATATATACTTCTGTTCTGCCAGGGTCTGTTCCTAATTGTTAATAGTATCTTGTGTTCAGCATTGACGAACCTTAGCATCTAGGACCAGTTGTTCCCAGATAGAATCACTGTTAGACAGTGTTTCTTCATTCCCCAAAATCCATAAACAGTGCCTGTAAGCAATACATAGGAAGTGCAACTGATTGGAAACTTCAAATATTTGCGAATGAGTTGTATATTACTAGGAGACCATTCATACTCATACCTTGCTCTCGTCAAGGCAACGTTTGTTCTATGAGGACTGGAGGTGAACCCAATTGATCCTCGCCGATTGCATCTTACAGTAGAAATAATTATTATGTCTTCTTCGCTGCCTTGAAACCCATCAATGGATTTAATATGCACTTTAAACTCATCATTGTTATCATACTTCTGCCCAAGTTTTCGTTGAATTTCTGAGACTTGAGCAGAGTAAGTTGATACAATTCCAACAGTAACCTTTACTTTTCGTGCCTCACAGGCTGCACATTGTAAGCCAATTATTACAGACACAGACTTGTAAAAATTCCTAAAAAGTTACAGATTTGTATGAATCATTCAACTTAGATTGACATGACATATCAAAATAAATACATATAACTAATCACACATGTGAAATGATGCACCCAGTTTACCTCTGTACAACAACTGCAGAATTTTAAGAACCACAGCTACCTCAACCATATTTTTCAGGCTATGCCCATCATCAATAACCTCTCTACCAGAAGATATATTTATAAAGGAATAGGTTCCATACAAAGGACCAGGGAGATAATGTTTTCCATAAGATTCAATTTTCACATTTTCTGCATCCTTGATTTGATTCTGATAAAATCTTGCATTTGGAAAAGTGCTTATTTTTGGATGCATTCGGTGTTGTGTATCTAATAGGTGTCGTGAAAAAACCAAGTATGCTCAGTCTCTCAAATAAGCTTTTGCCTAGACCAGCTTCAGCTGAAACCAAGTATACTTCTGTTCTGCCAGGGTTTGTTCCTAATTGTTACTAGATATATTTAGATTAAACTTACAATTTTCTGACTCTTCATCCTCATCAACTAAATTTCCCAGGGCCATCGAAGGCTCGAGCACTAGCGGTACTGGCACTAGGCACTCTTAAATAATGGACGACAACGTTACTTTAAACTTGATAAGCTACTATATTAGTACGGTGCGGTAAAATTATACTCTGTGCTTGATAATTGGTGTTAAGGTTTAAGGCTCTAACTCAAACTCTGAACCCTGTAGTCAAAAATAAAAGTTGCTGCTGAGGTAAAATTATATTACATGTTGCATTGCTGAGGCACTATTAAAGTGATGTTGCATTGAGAGGTGTCGGTTTTTGTACGAGTTGATCAACATGGAAAATGACCGGCTTTGGAACATGGAAAATTTTATTATGCAATCTTATAATTTCTATCTTTATTTCTATTCCCTGAATTGCTCCTGAATCAATAGCATAAATTGTTAGTTTTAGCATAAATTAATTAACTTTTCTTGTTTCTTGTTGCAGTCAAGACAAAACATTCGAGTCTGTAACAATTTCTTTTGATGTATCTATGAGGGCTTTTACTAATGGTTGTAGAAATGTTGTTGGGCTTGATGGATGTCACCTTAAGGGTAAGTATGGCGGTTGTTTATTGTCAGCCACTACTCTAGATGGACATAATGGATTGGTACCTTTAGGGATCATGATTTGTAAAAACGAGTGTGCGGAGAGAATTGGTTCTTGTTTTTGAAACATCTTAAACCAAGATTGGAAGAACATCCAGTACAAGGAATCAACTTTATATCTGATAGGCAAAAAGGATTGAGGGATGTTGTTCATAAATTGTTCCCCACTTCACCACACAGGTTTTGTTTCATGTGACAACTAACTTTGATACCTTTTTGTTAACTACCTGAAATTAAGAATCTTGTTACCTGAAATTAAAAAAAATATATGTTTTACATTAACTTTCTAATTGGTGACAGGCATATGTATAAAAACTTCAAAACACATTTCAAGGGCTCTAAGCTTCACACTATGTTCTGGAATGCTGCTAGGGCTTATAAAGCTAAACACTTTCAAGTAATATTCCTCATTACAAAATCTTGTTAATGAATTTTTTCTAGATTTTCATCAATTAGAGCTTGCTAAATGCATATGTTTAAATTATAGGCTCACATGGATAGTATGCTGGTAGAGAATGCCAAGGCTTTTGAATACTTGATGGGTGAGGATCCTAAAAGCTGGTGTAGGGCCTTCTTTGACCAAACCAGTTGTTGTGAACACTTGAGCAACAACTTCTCTGAGAGTTTTAATAATATGATTGCAAAAATTAGGGAGAAACCTGTTTGTAAATTAGTATTAATGTATGGGCAGTTGATCATGGGGTTGTTTTACAAGAGAAGAACTGTTTGTATTGGTTGGGATTCTGGGGATTTGGTTCCTAGCGCCAAGAGATTACTAAATATAATGTTCAAAAAAGTAGGGGAGTACAAAGTTGAAGGAGCTGTTGCTGGCAAGCTTTATGAAGTTAGAAGTGTCCACTCTTCCATCTTCACTGTTGATCTTGAGAAACAAACATGTAGTTGTATGCAGTGGCAGTTGAGGGGTTTCCCTTGCCAACATGCCGTATGTGCTCTACAACAAATTAGACCCAATTGGGTAGAGTAAGTGTTCGAAAAATTACATTGTACTTTATAATACATATCTATGTTTTTTAATTTTCTTTTTTCTGTGTGTTTATGTAGGTATTGTGCTAAATATTATTCGGTGGATAATTACAAAACAACATATGCCTCCGAGATGGTACCTTTGCAAGGGCCTGATGATTGGGAAGAGGTATTTCTATAGAACGATTGTTATATTTAAGTACACAATAAAATGTACCAGTATACCTATATTAAACACCCATTGTTCTTCATTTTTGCAGCCTACAACAACTGTTGTCCCACCTTTACTTATCAGAAAACAAGGCAGGCCGAGAAAGAATAGAAAAAAGGCTTATGATGAAACTTTACACGAGAAGAAGACAAGGTGTTGCAGCAAGTGCAAGCAACCTGGACACAACAAAACAACATGTGGTGGTGGCTCGATTGGCTCCAACTTAAAAAAAAGGGGTAGATCAGAAGTAGAATGTTGAATCTTTTTATTTCCTGATTTGGTTAGTTTAATGTAGTACTTACAATTGTTCGTTTGGTTCTTTTTCATTTTTAGATGATTTGAATCATTTTAAGCCTAAACAGACTTTTCAACTATTGTTGCAACTATTGTTCTATTAAATAAGTCTATTGTTCATTTTAGTTCTCAGGTTTTTTTTTTCTTCAATTAATGCAGCATTGCATTCTTTTAAGAAGTAGGTGACAAGTGCTTACATTTACAGGAAATGGTATGACAAGTTGAACACTTAATACTCTACAGTATAGGTGATTTATCTATAAACGGGGACCCTGTTCCACAAAATGCAGACCTATATTAAACTTGTAATCATTTTGAGAGCTAAAGGCCTTATTGATATCATAAAATTGTCCTTTGGTCTTTCCAGACTTGTAAGAAATATTGTCCTCTTTTGCCAATATATCAGCTTTCTCCAGTAGAATTGTTACACCCTTTTTTGTGTACGGCAATGATGCAAATAGAGATTTGGCAAAAATTAGCAAAAATTAAAAATAAATAAGTAGAGGATAAAATTGTCTTTTAATAATGTGTAGTTAGTGAGTTAATCATGGTTACAATTAAAAATGGGACATATTAATAAAAAGGGACATATTTATAATTACAATTAAGAATGGGACATATTCATAAATGGCTTATTCAAATGGGACATATCAGAAAAAAAAAAACCCTTTTTTTATACATGACTATGAAGGGTAACCAATGTACAGAAAACAATCTTTTGTGTACAACACCCAAAATTACTGATACAAATGCATGTACAATGGCAAAGCCCAAAAACACATACCAAGCAGCAGCCTGTATAACCAAGATTCCCTCCATGAAGTTACTTCAGGCCGATCTACCGCTATTTCACCCAAACGGCGAACATCAGCATCACCAAATTAAAAAAGACCTCAACTCAATATAATGTCATTGCCGCTGCAAGATTATTACCACAGTGCTTCTTTGTCGTCGTGGACGTCTAGATGTCAATCCCCGCTAAGCTAAGTTTATATCCACTGCCCTTACTTCATTGCTATTAAAGTTATCAGTGATTGCAGACTAGAGCCACAACTACGTTAGGGGAGGTATCAACCACACATCTTCTACATCCTCTTGCAGCAGCATTTCTGGTGCCGTTCCTTCCTGTCGTTGCTCCATTCATTTGGTGGCCGGTAGCTCTCACTAGTCCACCAAATGTCTGAAAATCTTCTGTCACCTCGAGGCTTGACAAAGAGACGAGACCTGGAAGGATATGCCTTTGGAAGTCTTTCTGCATCCTCCCTCTACTTGCTAGGCCTTTCCGGGTTCGACTTTGTATTGAAGTGCCCCTTATTTCCAAGTTGTGGATTTTAGCCTTTTAGGTACAAAAGGTTCAGCCATGTAGTCTTCTTCTCAGGTCTCTGTCAGTTGCAATGTCATGTCCTCATATCAACCAACTCCCTAGGCGTCTCTGTTTCTCTACCATTTCTGCCTTTATAATCTTTGCAAAGCTTCCTCTCAATATCTTCTGAAAGAAGAAGAAATCACATCTGCAAACCATGTGAGCGGATCTGGCAATTCAGAAGGGTCCAAATTAATACACTCAAAAGGAGGATCCTGACTGTATGATGAGATGGCAACTATTGTGTCTGCTGCAATTCTAACAACTTGATCCCCTTCCTGCTCAGTTTTATGAAGTAATGACTTCAGGGACACCTCGATTGGTCTCGTTCTTCTCCAAGGCATAGAGCCTCCAGTGCCCTCCACAGTCTCCGGAACAGCAGGCGCTTCCAGATCTATCTCCAGTGCAATTTTAACGTTCCCCCCTGGTACTAGCGAGAGAAGAGTCTAAACGGATCTTCATCTTTACTAACACATGAGTTCAAATCAATGTTTCTGAAGTTGTGGGATTTTGTATCCATTCCCTTCTCTGATGAAAAAGCTTCTGCAACAATCTGCTTGTCAAATTCACCATCTAATAAATCACAAGCTAAAATAATATCAAATCCTTTATGTTTCTCTACAGTTTTTCTGTTTGGAGTAGAAGGTTTGCTTTTTAAACCAGGGATACTATATATACAATTTATATCCCTACTCCAGGTTTCGGATGATATAACAGATTGAGCAGTGTGCAATGATGCCACCTGAGTCATGGGTTCAGGTTTTCTCCAGAATGTGACAGAGAGACCAAGAATTGGTTACATCTGAGGAACTATACCACTGATAGGGATAGGATAGATGGGAAGTCACAACTGAATCTGAACAATTGTAGTTAAAATGACCACAACTTCTATTAGAAAATTCATAACTACGATTTTTCTCGGTCCACTGTTCGTCCTTCACGAAATCATTTGGGAGAATTCCCAGAGGTTGATTAGACCTGCCAGGCATAAACGGTAGTTTCTAGGAAGTTGTACGCAGCCTCTCCAATTGGTGAAATTTAGGAATACAATTTGCATCCATTTCCACTGTTAAATATAATTGATATGGTTAATATCAGTGTTTAAGTTTTATAGGGAAAAACAGAGTTTAACTTGAAACAGGAAGCAGTCAGAGTTTAACAGATGGAAGCTTGACAGAGTTTGCTATATGCTGACATTGGAAGCTCGACAGAGTTTGTTAAACTCTGTCTGGAGGTTGCGTCTACTGGTCAACAATGTTTGAAGATTTATTATGGAAGCAATATCTTTGAAGATTGGATAGCTGTCAAAGAGATTGAGTTGACTAAGGAGACGTGTAGCAATCGTAATTGATAACAATTGTATAGCTGATTTATAGGCGAATCAATTATCGATTGTATGTAGCTATATATCTTATAAATACAGTTAGGTTAACCCTAGAAGGGCATCGATCGTGTAATACAATATCTTTCATTGTAACCTAAGCAGCTCTCGGTGATATTTTACATCACTGAGAGAGAAGTTAATTCCAAACAGTTTTTAAAGCTTTTAAAGAACTTATTGTTATTCTCTCATACTTAGTTGATTATAAGTGTGTATTCGGCCTAACAATTGGTATCAGAGCTTCATCTGTTAATTTAATACAGTTTAAGATCCACACATACACAACTATAATCAATGGCAGAAATTCCTCCTCCAACATCAGTCTCTAGTGCTGAGAAGGCTCAACCTGCAACTGTGAGTCGATATGAAACAATCAGGGTTCCTATTCTTAAGCCAGCCGAATACTCAACCTGGAAGGTGAAAATGGCTATGTTTCTGGAGGCTACAGATCCAGAATATCTTGACAGAATTTATGAAGGCCCTCATAAGCCTACAAAATTATCTGTTGTTGCTGCTGGACAGGAAGCTAAATCTATTCCAAAGGAGAAGAAAGATTTGACTCTTGAGGACATTTCATCCATTAGTAAGGATGCAAAGGTTAAACATCTACTTCATAGCTCATTGGATAATGTTATGTCTAACAAAGTGATCAATTGTAAAACTGCAAAAGAGATCTGGGATGCTCTAGAGGTTAGATGTCAGGGAACTGCAGCAATCAAGAAGAATAGAAGGAACATACTCACACAGGAGTATGAACACTTTGAGGCTAAATCTGAAGAATCAATGACAGAAACCTTTGACAGATTCTGTAAGCTACTTAATGATCTGTCACTGGTTAATAAAGAATATGATCTAGAAGATTCAAATCTCAAGTTTCTTCTTTCTCTACCTGAAAAGTGGGATGTTAAGACAACCACTATTAGAGACAACTATGATCTGGCTGATACTGATATTGATGAGATCTATGGGTTGCTCAAGACTCATGAACTAGAAATGGAACAGAGAAGCAGAAGATCAGGCAGAAAGTCAAAATCTGTTGTTCTAAGAGTTGAAGAAAGACCCTCAAAGAAGGAAGCATCAAGGAAGAAGGCAAAAGGAAAAGCTTTGGTCATTCATTCTGAAAGTGAGTCATCAAACTCTGATGTTGACTCAAATGCAGATGGATCATCTGATTCTGAAGATGATGAGGAAATGATGCAAATGGCTGCTTTGATGGTAAAGACTTTCAAAAAGATGGGATTCAAGAACTTCAAGAAAGGAAAGAGATTCTCCAAGAATGATTCAAAGTTTGACAGGAAGAATTTCAGCAAATCAGAAAGAAAGGATACCAAATCTGGGAAAAGAGACAAGTCTGAGATTCAATGCTACAAGTGTAAGGAGATAGGTCACTATGCTCCTGAGTGCAAGAAGGGTAAAACTGAGAAGGCACTTTTCACTAAAGGCAGAGATTGGGCAGACACCTCTGACTCAGATGAGGATGTGAAATATGCTCTCATGGCTACTACTGTTGATGAAGCTGAAGATTCTGAAAACAAGGTACCTCTAACTACCTATGCTTATAATACTGATGATATAACTGAATTAAGAATATATCTTAAGGCTTTGCATATCAGTTATAGGGATCAGACTTTAGAGAATGAGAGAATCAAAACTGAGAATTCTGAACTCATAAGGTTGTAGAAGAGAAACTTGCTAACATGCAGCAAGTTCAAAAGGGGAGAGATGATGCTGTCTATCTTGAACAAGAGTTGTTAAGTAAGTATAAACAACTAGAATCTGAGTTGAAAAAGGCAAATCACATTATTAAAACTTGGACTCACTCAGGAAAGACACTCAAGAAGTTTTTCAATCTGACGATGTAGGTCTAGGTTATTCTGAGAAAGATGAACTTAGGTTTCAGAATACAGTCAAGATTAGACCACCTCTTCCACCTAAGAAATTTGGAACATTTGTTAATGGAATAAATGAACCTAGGTTTGAAGGTGGAAAAGTAGCTGTTAAGAAAGAACTAGTAAAAACTAGTATTAAATAGGTTAATATTGGTTTAATGATAGATAAACAACTTAAGCATAAGCTTAAGGAGTTAAAATCTGTTAAGAAACAGAAAGTGTCTAGAAAGAACAGAAATGGTAAAGTAGGCATTACTCAAGGCAATTATCCAATGCTTGCTACTTTAGCTCCAAGAAAGACATGTCATAACTGTGGTAGCACTAACCATCTTGCTAGTTTTTGCAGGAAGAACAAAAATATTAATTCTTTACCTTCCAAGTCTGAAGTAAAGAAAGATAATGTTAGAACTAGGCCACAGACTTTATGCAAACACTGTGGAAGCACTTGGCATTCTATTTATACTTGCAAAAATTATCATGCTATTTATCATAATTACTATGAACTGAAACCTAATCTGAAATGGGTTAGAGTTAATTCTGCAAGTGTAAACTCTGATAAAGTTAGCTTAAACTCTGATAGTGTAAATTCCGCTGCTAAAGCTAACAAAATTAAGAAAGCCAAAGGATCCAAGCAAGTCTGGATCCTTAAATCTAATCCTCAGTAATTGTTTATGATTGCAGGGCATCAGGGAAAGTATCCTAGTCGTGGACAGTGGATGTTCAGGACACATGACTGGAAATAAAGCCCTGCTATCAGAGTATGTGGAGAAAGCTGGCCCAAAAGTTTCCTATGGAGATGGCAACATAGGACATACTCTGGGATATGGCAATATTAATCTTGGAAGTGTCATCATCACAAATGTAGCTCTGGTTTCAGGACTCAAGCATGATTTGCTATCTGTGAGTCAAATCTGTGACAAAGGTTTTCATGTAGATTTTCAACCTGAATATTGTGAGGTTATCAGCAAAACCACAGGGAAAGTTGTTTTAGTTGGACAAAGGCGCAACAATATCTATGAAGCAAGCTTGTTGACAAACTCTGATGGAAAAACTATGTGCATGTCAACAAGAATGTCAAATGAAGAGAGTTGGAAGTGGCATAAGAAACTCTCTTATTTGAATCTGAACAACATCAATGAATTGATAAGAAAGGATCTTGTTAGAGGACTTCCAAAGTCTTTGTTAAATGTTGATGGTCTGTGTGATTCATGTCAAAAGGCCAAACAGAGGAAGACCTCTTTCAAGAGCAAGTCTGAATCTTCAATTGTTGATCCATATCATCTGTTACATGTTGATCTTTTTGGACCAGTAAATGTCTTGTCAATTAGAAGGAAGAAATATGCTCTTGTCATTGTTGATGAATATACCAGATAAACTTGGGTGTATTTTCTAGCAAAGAAGGATGAAACTGCATTAACTCTGATGGAGCATGTAAAGCTACTGGACAAAGGATCAAAACACAAAGTCAAAATAATCAGAAGTGATAATGTAACTGAATTCAGAAATGCAACAATGGAAGAATTCTGCAAGAACAGAGGATTGAAGCAAGAGTTTTCTGCACCTGGGACACCACAGCAAAATGGTGTAGTTGAGAGGAAGAACAGAACCTTGATAGAAGCTGCTAGAACTATGCTTGATGAAGCAAAATTGCCAACCTATTTCTGGGCAGAAGCAGTTCAAACTGCTTGTTTTACTCAAAATGCAACACTGATCAACAAGCATGGAAAAACACCATATGAGATGGTGAGGGAAAAGAAGCCAAACCTGAAATATTTTCATATTTTTGGGTGCAAATGCTTTGTGTTGAAAAATCATCCTGAACAGTTGACCAAATTTGAGTTGAAAGCAGATGAAGGAATTTTTGTTGGCTATCCAGTGTCAACCAAGGCATTCAGAGTTTATAATCTAAGAACAAAGGTGATTATGGAATCTATTCATGTGTCATTTGATGACAAAAAAATCATTGGACTTGAAGATGTTGATGAACATGATCAGTTGCATTTCAAAAATGAAGATCTAATCTCTGATGAAATAAACTCTGATGACACTAATCCAACAAACTCTGTTGATGCAAACTCTGAACCTCTACTGGTACACAAAGAAGAAATAGTACAGTCAGAACAAAGAGGAGAACCAGTTGAGGGGGAGCATGATCATAGTGATGACTCAAATTCTGATAGTGAGTCAACTGAAAATTCTGGATCAAACTCAAACTCTGATTACTCAAACTCTGAAAGTCCAAATTCTGACAGTTCAAACTCTGAGCGATCAAATTTAGGGGGAGCCTCAGAGAATGAAGAAAGGCACCAAGATAATCAGGAGAACATTGATCAAGGGGGAGGATCAACTGTTGACAGAAGTCATTTACCTACAGCTAGGAAATGGACAAAACCACATACACCTGATTTAATAATTGGAGATCCAGATGCAAAAGTTAGGACAAGAAGTGCTACAACAAATGAATGTCTGTTTCATGCATTTCTGTCCAAATCTGAACCAAAGAAAGTGGAAGAAGCTCTTCAAGATGCTGACTGGATAACAGCAATGCAGGAGGAGTTAAATGAATTTGAGAGAAATGAAGTATGGACCCTTGTACCTAGACCAAAGAATAGATCTATTGTTGGTACTAGATGGGTTTTCAGAAACAAAACTGACAGTGATGGGGTTGTTACAAGAAACAAGGCCAGACTTGTGGCCAAAGGCTATTCACAACAAGAAGGCATATACTATGATGAAACTTTTGCTCCAGTTGCAAGGTTGGAGGCAATAAGAACCTTTCTAGCATATGCTTCTCACAAGAAATTCAAGGTTTTTCATATGGATGTGAAAAGTACTTTTCTGAATGGAAAACTTGAAGAAGAAGTGTTTGTTGAACAACCACCAGGATTTGTAGATCCCAAGTATCCAGATTATGTCTACAGGCTTGACAAGGCACTCTATGGACTTAAACAGGCACCAAGAGCATGGTATGAAACTCTTGCTCAATTTCTTTTAGAAAGTGGGTTCAACAGAGGTACAATTGATAAAACCTTGTTCTATTTCAATCTTGGTAGTGATCTGTTATTAGTTCAAATATATGTAGATGACATAATCTTTGGATCTACTAATGATAAACTCTGTAAGAAGTTTGCCAAGCTCATGCAGTCCAGGTATCAAATGAGCATGATGGGAGAGCTCAGTTAGTTTCTAGGGCTACAGGTGAAGCAAACAGATGATGGAATCTTTATCAATCAAGCAAAATATACCAGAAATCTTCTCAAGAAATTTGGCATGCTTGACTGCTCATCTGCAACAACTCCCATGGCAACAGCAACAAAGTTGGATAGAGACACAGGTTCACAGGTGGATATGACAAACTATAGAAGAATGATTGGGTCTCTTCTTTATCTAACAGCTAGCAGACCTAACATCATGTATGCAACATGTCTTTGTGCAAGATTTCAGGCAGACCCAAGAGAACCACATCTAACAGCTGTAAAGAGAATTTTCAAATATCTTAAGGGCACCATAACTTTAGGTTTGTGGTATCCAAGAGAATCAGACTTCAAGCTTCTTGGTTACTCTGATGCAGACTTTGCAGGCTGTAAGATAGACAGAAAAAGTACAAGTGGAAGTTGTCAATTTCTTGGTGATAGACTTGTCTCTTGGTACAGCAAGAAACAGAAATCAATCTCTACATCTACAGTTGAAGCAGAGTATATTGCTGCTGGTAGCTGTTGTGCACAGATTCTGTGGATGAAGAATCAATTACTGGATTATGGATTGAGGTACAATAAAATACCTATTTACTGTGATAATCAAAGTGCTATTGCTATTATAGGTAATCCAGTACAGCATTCAATGACCAAGCACATCAGCATAAGGTATCATTTTATCAGAGAAAATGTAGAGGAAGAGAATATTGAGCTTCATTTTGTGTCTACAGAACAACAGCTTGCAGATATCTTCACCAAGCCATTGAGTGAAGCTGTATTTACAAGGCTGGTAAATGAATTAGGATTGGTCTTTGGCTTTGACTAAAGATATTGGTTAGACTCAAAACTCTACTTATGTACTGTGTTGCTCATATTTCTATGGTATGTTAAACTCTGTTATGCAAACTCTACTCAATGACTGTTAAACTCTGTTAGCATGCTCTTTAAGTCATACACTGTTGACTGTTGAATAAACTCTGAGAAACTCTAATAATGTTTCTTTCTGAACATAAACACCGATGAAGATACATGTATGAAACATTATTCTCAGTAATTAGTCATGAATCCTTCTAAGTTATCTGTGATCTAATCTTAACTGTGCAGAAAGTTAACACAGCATGATACTGTTCTATATTTATAGCATCTCTTAGTTTATTTATCATAAACTCTGAGTCTGTAAATACTGTGTGCATTGCCTCTCATAAATAATTTCTGATGTTGATGAGCTCTAAACTCTGTTAGTTATACACTGTTAAATTAGATTCTGTTATTAGAATAACCCCAAAGCGTATATATATAGACTGTTAGAACTCCTTTGAGATCATGTCTGCAACTAGGACGACCTAGGAACTTATTGGTATATAGTAAGGTCTAAAATTCTCTAATTTTTGGTGACTAGTCGAAAACTAGGAAGATCCAAGAACTTATCAAATTGATAAGGGCTAAAATTATAGGATTTTTTATGACTAGTTCCAACCTCTGATTACTGGAGAAAACCAAAAAAAAAATTGGAAGTTATAGATTAATTAAATATTACTGTATATAAATCGTTTACTACAGAGTTTAGCATTCATCATACATTCAGTTTTTACTATGAGAGTTTGTGCATCCAGTGTTTACTGATTTACTTTATGGATTTTATGAAATACTAGATGCTCTAAATACTGATTTAGTAAACTCTGCTCTACACACACTCATATTCGCAACTGTGCAGTGTTTGAAAGGATAACAGTAATTAAGTTGGAGAATTGATAAACACTGTTGGATTTTGTTGAGTACTCTAAGGTAATATTTTATTTCAGACAAAGCATATACTTGGAGTACACAAAGAGTTTTTGAAATTTGCATGTAATACGTGCCAGTTGTTTAATGGTGTCAGACAGTTAAAGCTTATTGGAAATAGGAGAGAGAACAGCAGTAATAATAGGCATTATTACTGCGCGTGTAAATAACTGTTCCACTGTTTACGTGACACGTGTCCCACTCACACACTTAACAAGAAATTGGTTGCGTGTTTAATTTCTAAAACGATTGGGTTTTAATTTTCAATTACAGATCTAATCAAAATCATTTCATTATTCACTTTTTCACCTTTACATCCACGAACATACAACATTACACACAATTTCTTTGTTCTTTTCACTTAAGCATTTTCACAAACACTTTTCCACACACACTCTCTTTTCTCAAAATCTCTAAATTGTTCTAATGGCAACCAAGAATTTTGTGGCTCAGGGACTATCTTTTGTTACTAACAACTATGCAGCAATACTAAACACTGCTAAAGCCCTAGAACCATTTCATTTTATTCAGAACCTCTTAAGAGATTCTGAAATTGGTCAAGCTCTTGTTCAACCAGAAAAACTCTCTGCCACACAAATTTCTACCTTCTGGAGAAACTCTGTTTATGATGATGGTGGAGAGAATGGGACTCCATCTATTGTGTTTACTCATGAAGATCAAGAGTTTGTAATCACTACTGCAACTGTTCGCGATGTTTTGGATTTTGATACTCACACCTCATACTATGTGGCTGGTGAGAATCAATTAAAAGAAATGTTATAGCAACTGCGATTTTCAGGCCCTTTGGATAAGCTTGGGAATGTTAAAAGGCCAGGGCTTAGGAAGGAGTGGAGCTTTTTCTTTGACTGTATCACTCGAGCATTTGGAAAGAAAGTCACCAACTGGGATGCAATTCCTGGTGAAAGTCTTCAAATCGGGTATTCTCTTCTTAATGGGAGTAACTTTGATTTTGGTAGTTTAGTTCTTATGAATTTAGGTGAAAAACTAGCAGAGTCTAATACAACTGTTTATTTCTCACGTTTTTGTCAATGTTTATTCTCTGCTTGTTTGCCTAATTTGGTAATTTCTGATGAGGATGTTATACAACCTTTTCAATGCCATAAGAGAATGTTTTCTGATTTGACAAATAAAGATGCTCACAAGGAGCAAGTTCCAGAGTTTATCTATCCACTTGCCCTCCGAAACTTTCTCAACTAACCACAAGAACCACAAGCACCACAATCTGAACCAATCCTTGAACCTCCACGGTCACCTCCTCAACCCACAAACACTGAACCTCACATAACCATAAACACTGAACCAATCTCTAAACCTACATCTCCACCAACCATTGCTACTTCATCACAACCTCAACCTCAACCACAATCCAATACAAGGAAACCAAAGAAAAGCAGGGCTATAAGGCCACCAAGAAAGCATAGGATTGCTGAAGCTTCTAAGCCAAAGAGGGCTAGAAAGGAAAGGGCTAACAAACCTCAATCTCCATCTATCCTAGATGATTCTCTCTCAGAAGAAGAGAGAACAGAAGTGAATCCTCCAGTTAAGAGAAGGAGACTAATTCTTGAAGAATCTGATAAAGAATTGAATTTTGAAGCTCCAGAGGATATTTCTAAGGAAATACCTGCTATTGAGATAGACAGAGATGGTAATGCTGATGCTACAATGGATGAAATTCTTGAGCCATTGGTCCCATTCTCTGAGAACATGGACATTCCAATCTATTCACCTGCTGTTTTCTCTGAAGCAACTGATGCAGTAAATCAAACCACTGTGGTACATGAAGAAACAGTGGCTTCTCACACTGAGTTAATCTCTGATGCTCATCAATCTGTTGAACAGGGTGAGGAAATTGATCAACCACCCACGGAGACAATCTCTGAGCCTATTGTACAACCTGTAGAAGATGTTGTAGAGCCTATTGCACAGAATGTTGAACATACTGCAGACATTGTTGCAGAAACTGTTGATGAGTCTCTTCCAATTCCTGAAACAACTGACCATATTGAAGCTGAAATTGAAATTGAAACTGAAGGGAGTACTGAGTCAAGCTCTTCTCAGAGTTTACCAGTACAGACTTCTGATAAAGTTAAAGATTTTGCTGGCCCTTCAAATCAAGCAGATGCTGAAGAAGAACACTTTGCACAATTTTCAGCTGATTAGTACAAAGAAACTTGCATCTTTCCTATTGCAAGAGCAGCTGAATTTGTCAAGAGAACATCCAGAACAATCACAAATCCAAAGATTCTATCTTGTCTCAAGGCTACTGTTGTCCAAGTAAAGACTCTCAATTCTAGATTTGATCATTGTCAAAAGGCCATTTCCGATGTTCGAGGTGAAGTTGTTAGAGGAGATGATATGCTTAAACTTGATAGCAAGAATAAATTTCAATATCTTTCTCAGAATCAAGAAACTTTGTCTCACAGGCTGAGCAAAGTTGAAGAAAATCAAAATGACTTGTCTTTAAAGATTGATTCTATTGCTACTTCTCTGGAGTTAATCACATCAATTCTCATGCCTGATGATGTCAAAAAGGGGGAGAGAGTTTCTAAAGACAAATGTAAGCAATCTCAAACTCTGATCAGAAAGCATAATGCTGGAGATGGAGGAGCAAGTAATAAAGACAGGGGCAAAGCTGAAGAACGTCAAACTCTGAAATCTAGCAAGTCTTCTAAATCACAGTTTGCTGGAATAAACACTGATCCTCAAGGTACTTCAAAGACCAAGAGTTTGGTATTATCTTCTAATCCACAGACTGATGAGGAGTTGGCTGCTAAATTATTTATTGAAGAAAATGAAGAAGGAGCTACTATTGAAGATATTAAAGCTGAAGAAAAGAGTTTACAAGAACAACATCAGAAAGCTTTAAAGTCTGGTAAGTTTAAGAAGAAAGAAAAAGCTCATAGGCCTGTTCTTAAAGGCATTGTGATCAAGGAAAATGTTGATGCTGATCAAAGATCACATTTATCTAAGAAATCAACAGAAGCTGAAGCTAAACTCAAGCTGAAAGGCATTGCTATGGAAGGAGAAGATTTAAAGAAGAAAGATACAACCTCTGTTTCTACACAAGTTGTACAGAAGAAAGAAAACACAACCTCTGTTGCTACACAAGTTGTGTCTAGACCTCTATCTTCTCAGTTGAAATCAGTTTTTGGTAAAGGAACACTTCATGATCCAAATCTAGTATCTGGAGCTCCTATGGATTTTTCTGATGGAAGAGCCTTGTCTGGTAAGATTGGAAATAATAAGGCTGGTCTAGGCTCACACAGAGATAGAAGGCAACATACTTTTCCTAGAGATCCTTCTTCACTGGTTGTTCTAGGTCGTGGTGTCACTCAAGAGAGTTTGGACAGACTGGAATCAGTACAGTTAGTTCATCAGAAGAGTTTAAAGAAAGATTTTCTCTTATACTTTATGGCTGATGGGACAGTATTTAAAATTGGTGAGAATTATATTGGCTTGAAATATTAGGAAGAACTAGAATATGTTCTGTATCTTTTCAAGGTGAATAGTCGAAGGACTCAATCAGTTGCAAATGTGCTCAGACAGAAAATGCTCCAAAATTTGGCAATTAGAGGAATGAAGTGCAACAGTAGATATGTTCCTAAGTACAGAGACTGGAATGGAAATCTCATTGAAATGAAGAAGGGTACTGCAAAGCTGAAGACTGATCTGGAAATCACAGTACTTGACTTCAATTCACAGTCAGAGGAAGTAAAATTTATCAGACTGGGAAATGAGATAAGGATGAACAAAATCTATGATCTAAGATCTGCTATTTATCAAACTGATGAGAGTGATCCTCAGCTGAGAGAGATCAAGGAAGCTATGAAGATTGAACTTGAGAATGCAGAGAGAAGATTGCTTATAGATTATCTCAGAACAACACCAGATCTTGAGGAGATTAGAGATTAAAGTCTGTAAGAATTTTTCTTGTTTTCTGTAGATTTTTGTTAAATCAAGTTTAAACTCTGCTTATTTGAATAAACACTGTGTTTGTATGAAATTGTTTTGACATCATCAATTATTGTTAACTTGTGCATTTTTACTAATGAACAAGTTGGGGGAGATTGTTAAATATAATTGATATGGTTAATATCAGTGTTTAAGTTTTACAGGGAAAAACAGAGTTTAACTTGAAACAGGAAGCAGTCAGAGTTTAGTTAAACTCTGACAGTTGGAAGCTTGACAGAGTTTGCTATATGCTGACATTGGAAGCTCGACAGAGTTTGTTAAACTCTGTCTGGAGGCAGCGTCTACTGGTCAACAATGTTTGAAGATTTATCATGGAAGCAATATCTTTGAAGATTGGATAGCTGTCAAAGAGATTGAGTTGACTAAGGAGACGTGTAGCAATCGTAATTGATAACAATTGTATAGCTGATTTATAGGCGAATCAATTATCGATTGTATGTAGCTGTATATCTTATAAATACAGTTAGGTTAACCCTAGAAGGGCATCGATCGTGTAATACAATATCTTTCATTGTAACCTAAGCAGCTCTCGGTGATATTTTACATCACTGAGAGAGAAGTTAATTCCAAACAGTTTTTAAAGCTTTTAAAGAACTTATTGTTATTCTCTCATACTTAGTTGATTATAAGTGTGTATTCGGCCTAACATCCACGATTCCCTGTACAGTTTAAAAATTCACATATAATGAAAAGCAACTAAACATGAAGAGAAGATTACATCCAGATAATGTGGCTGCAACTATGTACCATAGGCTTTTTACTGATAGATGCTGCCTTTCTAAGTTGAATGATAGTTCGCAAGTACGAATTATGAGGTAGCTTTAAGGCACTTGTCCAGAATTCTAAATTGCTCATAAATTCCACATATGCCCATTTAGTTACAATTTGGCTTAAGGGAAAGCATAAAAAATAAGTTTAAGCATAGGTCGTTAGGTATGAAAATTAGCACAACCACAAACTATACATATCTTTGCATTGAACTTGAAGATATGTTCTAATTAAGTTAGAACAGCCTTCTTCCAAGTTTTTTTCCCCAACGGGAAGAAGGGTCGCGGCAAAAATTAACAAGTAAAACCTATTGTTATGGGACATCAAAGGAAGAATTGAATGTGTTGAAGGAAACAGAAGGTAGAGGGAAAATACATCATACATATAGGATAACCACCCTCTTCCGCTACCTTTATTTGCTTCGGATAGAGTAATATAATTCCCATTACTACTTTCGCACTGAGAGTTCTAAAGTATCTCGAAATAAATCTATAAATTGTGACTTCGGTCTAGCAGGAAATCCAGACCTCTAATATCTTTATGGCATGTAGAATAATCTGGAAAATCAACAAATATGGAAGAATCGCTTTCCTCAACCTGAATTGGTTGGTTAAGATCAGCAAACATAGGGATCTTACCTGATGAAGTAATTAAGGCCTTTGGTCGTTCTACCACCGACATATTTCTTTATACTATTTCCTGGTGCAAGTCTATGATTTCCGTTGGTAGGATATGTTAAAGCATTTGACATTTCAGTGTCTTGGAACTGTTCCTCATCTTCTATAACTACATATTTCTCAGCTGGGATTTGAAGATCAAACTACTTTCTCCTAGCCTTTGACGGCTTAGAGTCAAAGAAAGCACGCTCCTTCAGATCACAACTGTTCTTGTATTGGAACTAGATCAGCATGCCTGTTGTGTCCTTCCATGCAACTCAAAGGTGAGTCAATGACTTGAGATCCCAATATGGAGGGTCTGATGCAGCCAGGGCTAGCTAATGGAAAGCTAGACGTTTGCCAGTACCTAACAAAGCTACTCCCTTAAACCATGCCAAATAAAAAGGTTGTTAGAACCACAAATGACAGATCCCCATCACAAGTAGAGACAAAAAAACAGTGAGAATAGGAAAGACGCCAGATATAGGACAAAGTATATACCTGGTTTTTGAATACCGTATCATGCTCCATCATCTTCTGTTTTAGGACATCCTTCTCAATTCTAATATCCTGCAGATATTCATTTCTTACAGTCCTTTGCACGAACACATGCAACATACTTGCATAGCAACAACAATTTAGTCCCGCAAATGTTTGACTTTAATAGATTCAGACATGGACATCTAAATCATGTCCATGCAAAAATTAGAAAACTACTGAGTCAACAGAACTAAAATTCTCATTTTGCAATGTTACTAAGTGAAGAACTGATGGAATAGCTATTTTCCTCTTCCTCTATTTCTGTTTGTCTAATCTTTTCATCTGTTTTTCTTCCCCTTCTCAAGTGTGACAATGAGGGTGTATTAATAGGGTTTACAAATGGGCCTTCATGGGCCTCAAAAGAGATATTGAAAGTAGACTATTATATGGCCCAACAATTGTCCCCCCACAATTGTTAGAAGATCTTCAGATCTTCTTTTGGCTTGAACGTATGTGTTGCTTTAGTAAGGCTGATGTTCTAGATGAAGTTTGGAACACATGTCACGTAGAACTTTGGCGCAGTATTACCTCTAAAATCAGGCTTAGACCAATTTTATTAAGGCTGATGGAGATTTTGATGTTCTAGCTTAGACTGATGTTTTAGTGTTGTTCCTGAACTTGTAAGCCATCATCGTAGTAATAACCAGGTTGGAGTGAGCTCAAATGCCTATATAGATTGAACTGGCAATTTAACCTGATTCAGAGTTCTTCCAACCACTTAAAACACTTGAATTAAATCAGTAGGGAAGAATAATAGATGTCAAATAATCATTAATAAATTAGCTGATCTTGCAAGATTAATTAGTAAGAGTTAAAAGACATCAAAAATGATATGTACCAGATTATTAAAGAATTTGTCTAATTCAAGCAAATTCGTCTGTGGTATCAGGTACATTGTAAGACATGATATAAAACTCAGTTTGCAATTGCTAAGACAAGAGTGATATGCAAAATTAATAGTAATTGATCATTTATGCTAGAAGTAGACATGTTAGCAAGAAAATTATTTATAGGGAGACCAGATTTTTACATCCCAAGTGTATTACACGAATTCAGCATATTCTAGAAATCTATGTATTTGTGAAGGTGTGATTTTTCATCGATATTGGAGGCTCCGCCAATCATATGTAAATAAGAACATGGCCAGGACTATGAAAATTATGGAATACTGAGCTAGTATGAAAATTATAGTGTGGTTTAGTTTAGCTGGAAGACGCAATTTAAGAAAGCAAAAGCAGAGAATTTCCAATCTGAGGTACATGAGTTAACAACAAAACGCAATACCCACAGAAGATTTTCAAGTATATATGACTCAAGGTAAATCAAATCCACCATATAATATGATAAATCACGAAGACAAGAGTAAGGGTTTTAATTGATAATAGCTACCATCTAAAACATCCTTTTGCTAGCACTATTAAGTGGTGCAAGTTTAAGTCACATACAGCAGTATCCGCATTCCACTATGTCTATTGTCTATGGAAAGGGATGCATCTTGAGTATGCTAGGGTTTAAGAGTGGACAATTTTAATTTAGATAGAGCAATGTGTGTGGAGATGCTACAAGCATAAATCCAAATATTAGCAACTAGTTGTAACTAGAAGTTCCCCTTTATACATAGATGCTGTCTAGATGAACTTATTCTATCACTGATGATTGCTCCAAATTCATGAAGAGGCAGCAGCACCAAGCAAGTTAATGTTCTCAGTAGGTGCCAACATAAAAGACATATGCATAGATGAGTATTTATACCAAAAGCAGAAATGGCAACATGAGAATAAGTTTTTTATATCATAAGCATCGCTTTTACCTAGCCGAAATAAATCACTAGGGAATGATATTACATGTCATATAGTTATCGTCAAAATACCAGCTAGGTAATGGGAGTAATTAGGACAGATAAAATGCATCAAAAATTATATATACAAGATTATCGAGTGTCGCAACTAAAATCACAGGATTAAAGATTAAAGGGAAATTCTCAATGGTACCATTGTACTTTTGGCTTTTGCCAGTGGTACCATTACATTTTTGACTCCTCTTAACGGTATCCTTAACAAATTGAATTTCTACCAGAAATACCATTCTGTTAGAAAAAAGTTATAGAAACGTTAAGTAGGGTAAAAAGAACATGGTACCACTAGCAAAAACCAAAAGCACGGTGGTACCATTGAGAATTTCCTTAAAATATATTTGAAGAATACTGGTTGGCCCCAAACCTATTGAAAAAATATAAGAACAATCTTGGCCATACGCTACATTATGCAATAAGAAAATAGGTTGAATATTGGCCCCAAACCCTAGTTAACGTTTCTATAACGTTTTTCAAATAGAATGGTATTTCTGTTAAGAAGTCAATTTGTTAAGGGTACCGTTTAGAGGAGTCAAAAAAGTAATGGTACCACTGGCAAAAGCCAAAAGTACAGTGGTACCATTGAGAATTTCCCAAGATTAAATATATTAACCAAGCAGTTTTGTTTTGTGTTTAAAGTATCTATTTGAGTTTATAATGAGGCATAGATATTAGAGAAGTCAGTGATTTTAATAGCTGTTAACATAAGTGAGATATGCCTACTTGCCTACCTAGCAGTGAAGAACCTTTACAATGAAAGTAGGCATGAGAACATGCGAATAAATACTGCTGATTAATATAGAGAGGGACCGGATATTCATATCACAAGTAATACATATAGGTTCTGCATATTCTATGTTTATATACTTGCAGGAGTATGAATTAAAATTGAGCATTCGCAAATCAGATGCCAATAAGAACAGAATAAGGTATGTTGTTCAGCTTAGGACAAGGTTTTTTTTTTAGTATCGATTGTTTCTTGTATCTGCACAAATTTAAATCTGTTGTCTCGAACATATGATCAATCAGTAGAGATATTTAAGGAAACAAATATATTGGCACTCAGTGTAGGAGGTTCTTGCCCACAAAGGCACTTTACTCCTCTAGTATAATCCAGTTCATAAGAAAATTCTTGTGCTTTTGCACAATGGCATTTTTGAAGAGTTTGATCCCAGAAGATTTGAAAAATGTCAAAAAACAACTTGAGGAAAAGAAATAGAGAAAATTGGGTACCTTGATTTAGTATTTGGGTGGATGGCCTATCTGATAAATGTCTTGGAGGAAGTAGCTCGCACAACATTGATAAACAAAGAGGAATACCCTCTTTTATCAAACTGGATGGAGAATTTTTATGAAATTCCAATATTCAAGGAAAGCTGGCCAGATCGAAACAAGCTCATCACCAAGTTCCAAAACTATGCGTGGAGTTAATATAGTGCCAGTAATGCATCCATCTGAACTTTGAAGCCCTTTGTCTGTTTTTTTTTAAATGAAGGTAATGCTATAGATAGACAGAAGTCACAGAACACATAAAGTAGATGAGTTTGGAAATGCTTCCATAATTTTGAGGGACTACATAAGGAACACAAATTTCGACCATAAAAATAATACGAGTCTGTAGGATATAATGGAGCACAAATTTCGAGCTCGTAAGATGTGAACTTGGACCTTTGTCAATTTTTTTTGACCTTGCGATGGTCTGCATTTCAACCTTGTGATGGTCTGAATTTTGACCTTGCGATGGTCTAGATTTTGGCATCGTGATGGTCTGAATTTTGACCTTGTAATGGTCTACATTTTGACCTTGTGATGGTCTAGATTTGACCTTGTAATGGTCTAGATTTTGACCTTATGATGGTCTAGATTTAACCTTGGGAGATTATGATCATATTTGGAGTCTTTTGAAAAAAATGGCCTTCTGTTGTCAATCTTGTCTTGGAGTCGGACCATAGAGGTTCTATTTGGCAGGGTTTGGAGATTGTATCCATTTCTGGCGATTGGAGTCAGACCATGGAGGTTCTAAATCATAAAATTACGAGTCAACGTCAAACAAATAACCTGAGAATTAGAGTACTTTAAAGCAGAAAATTAAAATGGAACACAGCCAAAGCCTCGGAGTATGAAGTGGCAATCATTGCTGTAGTAACAAAATTCGTACTTATAACTTGAACCAAATATATTCACATGACCAATCTTTGAAACTATCAAGTTAAAAGCCAACATAAACAACAATTTGATGATCACAACTTGAAGGAAATTCAGAAAACAGGACACTATTCAAGTCCCTTGAGATTTACAGCATCAAAGTGAGGAATTCCACAGGCAGAACTATAAACAAATAGTTCTACACACACATTGCAGCATAAGAATAAAATGGAATAACAAAACGAGAGATTAGGAACACACACATTAATATTTTTAAATTATATCATCATTATCTCATCACCGCCTGTTTAGTATGTATTTGAAATATAAACAAGAAGTTGAGTAGCTAAACTCCAATTTTCATAATCCGAAATATATTGATCATAACAAGCTAAATTAATCCCTTATTAGTGTCTGGTAATCACATTGTACTCAAAAAATTACACTCAATTAAAACCTAGTTTCTATAAATTGAGAGATCAAATCACATCATCATGCCTATTTAATTCTGATTATCCATATCGATCATATATAGTAATCACCTCGTGTTTTAAAATTACATAAACTCGAGTAGTTAAATTAAAAAACAAATCGAAATATAAGAGAACGGAAATGAAAGCTAGTTTCGAAAAACGAAATTGAGGAGAGGGGAGGTATAATATACCATTTCAATGATCAAATTATATCATCGTAGCGTAAGGAGAAGAAGTACGGCATCGTTTCGTGGTGTCGGAGAAGAAGTGCGTCGTCGGAAAAAGGTGAAAAGCGGCGGCGATTGGAACGGAGCGAAGTGATGGCGAGAAAGTGAGAGGGGGGAGGAGAGTGTTTGTTTGACATAGTAGTTGTAGGAAGCTGTAATATCGGAGCCATTGAATTCTGATGGTGCCTCCGATTTGTGTCTCCTTCTTGTGGCTCTCTGTCATGATCTTGACAGTATTTTTGTGTTTTTTGTAAAATTAAGCTAAGAACAGAAAGGTAAAAATAGGAAAGAAAATGAAAGAAGATAAAAGATAAAATAAACATTCATTCTCATTCATAAAAATGGAAATGACATGATGTGCTGTATATAATACAAGCAGTTAGAGACTGGTAGCAACTATACTTGGGTTTAATTTTATCGTATTGAAATAATTATATTCTCAAGCCCAAAAGAATAACAGAAACCCAATAATATTTGGCCTAATCATGACATACGTCCCCTCTTCAAATCATCCTTGTCCTTGACGATGTAGCCAACTAGATCCTGCATAGCTCTCTTTCAGCTTCACTTCTTGGCGTAGCAATGCAACACGATAATAAGCAGATTGCATACTTGTAATGGACACAAAAGAAGCACCTATATGAAGTGTCAATGCAGCTCCAAATCGCATCATTTGTAATATAAGTGAAGCACAAAGGTGGAGAAGAACAAGAAGCTCCCAGTCATATACTGGTCGGACAGCATTAATAGAATAGGTGGCGTGTGTTCGAGGAGCACTATTGACAGTCTCATGGATACCCGCGATCACAGACCAATCTAATGAAATAAGTGAACCTCCTTTACAAGTGCTCTTGACTTCTGATGGAGATAATTTTCGGTGGACATTTTTTCTTGAACACTATGTGATGCATATGCGCATGAATTTATGTGATGCATATGTGCATGAATTAATTAAAGGGACCAGTATTTCCACCTTACCAGTAGTCATAATTCCATTCTGAACTTTGAAATAAAAACATAAATAGCACAGTGCAGCGACGTCTTCTTTCTTAACTCCAATTTTAAGAAAATGAAAAAATTGCAAAAGCTCTTCAGCAACTCCATCCTTTTTCCCAACACCATTATTATAATTTCTATATCCTTGGAAAGATAATTCAGCTACTCTTTCAGTAGTTTGATTCTGCACTCTTATGCACTTGCAACTTCGAAACCTGACTAGATCCTTAATCCTCCTCTCTTCCAAATACTCCAACTGATCCTTGTTGAGGAAGAGAGTGATCTTAGTCCCTCTGCCAAGCTGCTCTCCCTCCGTGTCTCTGGTAACCGTAAACGAACCGCCAGCTTGTGACTCCCAGATGTACTTCTCGTCATCATTATGCTTAGTAGTCACAATAACCTTCTCCGCAACAAGATAAGCAGAGTAAAATCCCACACCAAACTGACCAATCATGCTCACATCAGCCCCTGCCTGCAATGCCTCCATGAATTCCTTTGTAACAGATCTCGCAATTGTCCCCAAATTGTTTACCAAATCTCCTTTAGTCATTCCAACACCGCTATCGATAATCGAGAGCGTCTTATTAACCTTATCAGGCACAATCCTGATAAAAAAAACTCCGGCTAAGCATCCAGCTTAGTCTTATCAGTCAAACTCTCGAACCTGATCTTATCAAGCACATCAAAAGAGTTACTCACAAGCTCTCTCGGAAATATCTCCTTGTTACTGTAAAATGTGTTGATAGTCAGGCTCAAAAGCTGATTGATCTCCGCCTTGAACGCAAATGTCTCGATTGCCATGTAATCGTTCTTCAATGTAAACATAACTGCTTGATTAAGCTCCATTCCCTCAATTTTTATGAACAAACCTAGAGTAGTCAGGCCTCTTTTTATTTGACCTATTCCTGCCAACAAATCAACATACAACAGTATCATCTTTTCTGGCATCCATTCACAACCTTCCCGTGTGATTTCTTCAAGTACCTTTGATCTCTCCTTTTGATTATTAATACCCCCACTGCTAAACTGGTATCCATAAGTTGTTTTTCCACAAATTTTCTCTTGACCTGGCAATGCAATAAATGCATAAAAAACTTCTTTATCACATAGCAAGGAAGATATAGGCTATGATAATTATCTTCGAACTCAGTATATGGATGGTTTCCAGCTACCAGAGTGTTTAAGCTGAGCTGAATGCCTGAAAGTCGCGTTTCTTTAAATAGTTTTATGCACTGGGTGGAAAGCTCTCCCTTATAACAACCTTGATCTAACCAGTAGATTTCGCATCTTGTTCTTGTAATAAAGAAATGGATGCCGCTTCTTGCTAATTCACTCAATAAGTTGTTAAAACCAGCAAAATTGCAACTAAAAATCATCCCAGATATTTCATCTTTGACATGAACTTTATCAAGCAAACACAATATAGAACCCAAGCACACACTATTACACAAAATATCATCGCCATAAGAACATTTGAATGGAACATTTAATCCCTTGTCGAGCAACTCTAAATCACATACATGTTTATTACTTTCTACTAGAACCTCAACCTTGCCACGCTCGTCTTCGCAAAGCTTATAAAACATAAGTTTATCACACTCTGTCCCAGAACTTAAGCTAAATGGTTGAGTTGCATTGACAATATTCTTAAAATTAACATAGAATTCACCATGAGCTTTACCATATTCATTTTCATGAATCCTATAGGTCATAACTAAATCAGCTTCAATAGGTTCACACACACAATATGTCTTCAAAGCATTTCCAATCAATTATTCCGATAAAACCATGGAGATTATAGCCTGTGTAGTTGGTAGTGGGGTTTTAACAACATACATTTTTGCACAACTGTCATCAGGCATTTGAGGGCCTGACTTTGCAAGTTGTGACACTTGTAATTGGGTTAACCCGTCACTCTTAACATTAATTGTTTTTTCAACTCTACCCAATTTATCAACATTTGATGTATGAGTAGGAGTATTAGATGATTGAATTACCTGATTAAAGGATGGCTCCCTTGACCGAGAATCCTCTTCATTAGCTTTATCAACCTTCCCAACCATCTTTTTCTCAACTGGTTTTGGCGAATCTGCAAGGATTTTTAACATGTTCTCAAGTGTATGAAGCATTTTAGTGATTTTCTCCTCTATCTGATGCATATTATCAATGATGGCATTGGAAATCTGCATACGGGAGTTAGGAATTTCATCAAACACCTGAGGCGCGAATGTCTCAGATTGTTGCACGACAGTAGCTCCAGCTTGATAGTGTTGTGTAGTGACAGAAGAACTCATGTAGCAACTTTGTATAGGCTGGGCATTATAGGAATGAGATGTAAAAGGTGGTTGGAGTCCAGCCTGGTAAGTGAAACAGCCAGGTAGTCCATTTGTGAGCGGTAGATGTGTAGGTATGTGAGTAGTATAATAGAATTGATACGGCGGTTCTGGTGGTGGTTGAAGATAGTGGTAGATATAGGGAGGTGATGGAGGTGGTGTATAATCGTACGGATGATAGAAATTAGGGTTTTCAAAGGAGTTTGAAGAACTTGGGGTGAAAGGAAAATCAACGGAAACATTGTTTGTCATGTCCGAGTAATCGGTAGCTTTGATACCATTTGTCATGATCTTGACAGTATTTTTGTGTTTCTTGTAAAATTAAGTTAAGAACCGAAAGGTAAAAACAGGAAAGAAAATGCAAGAAGATAAAAGATAAAATAAACATTCATTCTCATTCATAAAAATGGAAATGACATGATGTGCTGTATATAATACAAGCAGCTAGAGACTGGTAGCAACTATACTTGGGCTTAATTTTATCGTATTGACATAATTATATTCTCAAGCCCAAAAGAATAACAGAAGCCCAATAATATTTGGCCTAATCATGACACTCTCGTTTCTCTCCTCCATCTTTGTCTCTCTCTCCATCTCTGCTGATCTCTCCGTCTCTGCTGTGTAGTGTGTATTAGTACATTTTTTATTTTCTAGGAGGAAGTAAGAGCTCGAGAGCCATATATCGGAGTTGATTGAAATTTCAGATTGGAGGTTCCCCTTCTTCTACTTCACAAAGGTTCAAAATTGGATCGGACCGATTCGGATAGACCGGATTTTATTGAATTCATGGATCGGGGATCGGATCGATCATAAACGGTTTTAGGATCGGACCGGACCGGTTAATTAATATTTTGTTAAAAAAATTAATTTTTATAATTTAATTTTCACTCTTTGTTGATATTTAAATTACTTGGTAAGTTAATTAAAGTTTAAGAATAAGTAAATGTCATATTATTTGTAAAGTAAGATTAATTTGTAAACGTAATTATAAATTATATATAGTATGAAATATGAAATTTAATCATTTATATTATGGGTGAAAAACCAAAATACCCACCATTTAATTTCAGTTGCCCAAAATACCTACCGGGGGAAACCTCCGCCCTTTTTACCCACGGAACACGCATGTGTCACATGCGTACACAGTACACGCATGTCTCACATGCGTGTTCTTTGTTTTTTTTTTTGTAAAATATAACCACGCATTGTACCAATGCGTATAATGGTTTTGTTTTTTTTTCAAATGGACAACGCATTATTAGAATGCGTATGGTTTTGTAAAATTATATTTTATTAATGTTATAAAGTCTACTACCTACATGAGACACTGCCTTAATTGGCACACTTCCAAATACTATCCCACTATCTCACATTTGGACGTCATTGTACTTCCATTATATATTTGAAATAATTAAAAAATGTTGCTACCTGAAAAATATTAAAATATATACCGAAAATTTAGGATCTACAAAGAACAAATATCATTCGTTACATTATAATAAATAAATTTAATTTTTCTAAAATATAACCCTAAGTCCGTATACGGTTTATTCATTATTCTGAATATTTCTAAAACCCAGAATGGAAACATTGAACCCCAAAAATTAATTGTTGAAACCCCTTGGGAATACTGATAAAATTTAAAATTTTAATTAAAAATTGAATCTGGCGTCCTGACTTTTAAACGCTTACGCGTTTAAAAGTCAGGATAAGTTAGGGTTGTAAACAACCCTAAACCCTAAGTTCGTATACGGTTTATTCTAAACCCAAAATGGAACTGTTGAACCCCAAAGGTTAACCGTTGAAACCCTTAGGGAATACAGATAAAATTTAAAATTTTAATAAAAAAATTGAATCCGCGGCCTGATTTTTAAACGCTAACGCGTTTAAAAATCAGGATAAGGTAGGGTTTAGGGCTAAGTCCGTATACGGTTTATTCGTTATTCTGAATATTTTTAAAACACAGAATTGAAACATTGAACCAAAAAATTAATTGTTGAAACCCCAAGGAAATACAATAATTTATCAATAATCAATTTGGTATACGCATTACACAAATGCGTGGCCTTTGACCATGCATGTGTTGGCTGCGTGGAGTGTACAAAATTCAGTTTCCAAACACCGTGAACAGTGCACTGTATACGCATGTTCAACATGCGTGGAGTGAGATACGCATGTCGGACATGCGTATATACCACTGTTCATCATCTCTCCCCAGTCGTTGCCAGATAGGTTTTTCGACTAAACTTCGATCCCTTCCTCCGTTCTTTTCAGGCATCTATCCTTGGCATACTATACATCAAAATGATCGTCTTCTCACGATCTACAAGTCTATGTTCTTCATTTTTTGTTTCTTTCCCCGGATTTGAAAGCCCCATTTCGATCCAAATTTTCCGATTTATGTTCCGATTAGCTCAAACACGCCCCTACGAGGCCAAGAAAACAACAAATGAATGGGGGAAAAGGCAGAGGCTGGTCAGGGTATGGTGGAGGTTGCCTGGGTACGGTGAACGAAGCCGGCAATCTTTGCTCCGATTTTTCTCTTCGTCTGAGCGCCGGAGTAGCAATTGAAATAATGACATCAGCTGACGTCAATACGCATCTTCCAGATGCGTTACACCGGATACGCATGTCCAAAATGCGTATCCCAGGCAACGCATGACCAGCATGCGTAGTCCGTGGGAAAAAAGGGCGGACTGTTTTGGATATAGGCATTTCGGGCATGTTCCACAAAAAAATGAGGTCTAAATTACCTTTCCAGACCAGAAAATTGTGCAACCCTACCTTCTAGCGCCAAATGATGGAATAGCTATTTTCCTCTTCCTCTATTTCTGTTTGTCTAATCTTTTCATCCGTTTTTCTTCCCCTTCTCAAGTGTGACAATGAGGGTGTATTAATAGAGTTTACAAATGGATCTTCATGGACCTTAAAAGAGATATTGAAAATAGACTATTCTATGGCCCAACAAGAACTATGTACGTCCAATGTGCCCTTCAACAGATGCACTACAATTTAAACAACCAAGCACATAATCAATTGATAATTCCTTCCAGAATATCGTTAAAGCTCCGAAAATCCGGATACCAGGGACAAAAGTAAGCGATAAACCCTTCCAACCACAAAATCAGTGCATGCACTTGACGTAAAGCACAATTACTCCAATAACAACAGCAAAAGAGTCATTACAAGAAAATAAAAACCAATTTAGGGTGAAAAACTATATAAACCAAATAAAAATCACTAGTTACAGTGGTACGAAGCATCAGTCACAAATATACAAAGCACCAGTTAAGCAATTTTTTTTTTGGGTAAATCACCAGTTAAGCAGTTATGGTACAAATCACCAAATCGTAAAAAAATACTACCTCAACTGCAAAGGTAGAAGTACTTATCTTCTCATAATTATTTTATTTATTTATTTTAATTTATATTTTTTATTTAAAATTACATGAAACATGATACAAAAAATATATGACATAAAAATACACGAATCTTAAAGAGAAAATGACCAAAATACCTCATTTTGGAGGTCAATGGCCCGATATACACGTTTTCAAGCTCAGTTTTTTCAAAAAATGACCAAAATACCACGGGACACGCCACTGGCAATGGCGTGTCCCAAGCTCAGTTTTTTCAGAATTTTTGCTAAGTTACGAACTGCTCTCCCCCGTCTCCCCCACCGGAAATCGCCTCTCCCGCCGCCTAGCTTCTCCGACCACGTTCCGTCCATCTCCGAGCCATATGACCACATAAATTTGATGGTCACACTTTGCTCATCCATATTAAGCTATCGTTTTGTTGCAAATCTGGCCGTAGGGGCGTGTTTGAACCAGATCGGAAAACGAAGTCGTAAAAACGTTCGATTTGGGTGTTTAAATTACGGCAATAGAATCGATAAATTAATGGCATAGGGTTGTAGAGGATCCTGAGGTGATTCGTTTCGTATATAGAACTCAACCGGAAAGTGAATGAGGTGGGAGAACAAAGCAGCTGAAAAAAACATGAAAAATCACCCGGCGAGTCGCCCGACGAGAGCTGTGGAGAAGACGACGATGACGTCAGATGCGCTGTTGGAGACGGCGTATCCGGGGGATACGCATTACGTAGTGGCGTATCTCAAGCTACAGTAACTGCTGCATACTCCTCTGCCAGTGACGTGACATGGGACACTACTCTCCCAGTGGCGTATCTCAAGACACGATTTTGTCAGTAGCGTATCCCGTGGGTATTTAGGATCGCCTTTTTGGATCTGGGCATTTTGGTCACGCTCACCCCATTTTGGGGTAGATAGGGCCATCACCCAATCTTAAATAAATCATATTTGATTTAATATTTAAGTACATCAAAACACGAAAGTACACAACAGGTCTACTACCATCGATCTTATTCCATTAGTAAATTTGAACCTTACTTTCAACTCGAGAAGATTCGATGTAAATTGGATTCAGATTAAACTTTTTCTTTTTTTGGAATAACGATTCAGATTAAACTTTTTAAACATGAAAAAAAAAATCTTACAAATGTGTATATTTAAAAACATTTATTTTCTTACAAATGTTTAATTTACAAATTGAATTATTCATTCAAAAAAGATTTAATTTTCTTACAAATGTGTATATTTAATATTAGTGAAGAATAATTAATGAAATTTGCATCATAAAATTTAATTGAAATTTTATTTGACATTCAGTAAAATGTAAATTATAGGGACAAGATTTTTATAAAGAAAATCTTTGAGGCGTAAAAATCTCTATAATGTTACTCTTTATATATAACCATATAATCAGTGTTACAAAAATCGAGTATCAGACAAGATTGGCAAAAGTACTTAAAAAGGATTAATCGTTAAATTAGGAATTAATCGAAAAGATTAATCGGAATAAAAATTGGATAATTTTTAATATTATTTGGTATATAATTATGATTCTATTAATTATTTATTAACTAATATGTATTTATCATATCATAAAGCATATAATAATTCATATTTAATTAATATATTATTTTAATTCTTTTAATTTATTATAAATACTCCGATCAAGAAGTGATCGTAAAGTTTAATTGAGAATTTTAAAAATCGAATCGACTAGGTACCTTATAGGAATTTAATCGAGAATTAATTGACTGAATCCGAAATTTTTAGAAAAATATATATAACCCTTTTTGTCAATAAAAAAAAAATTGTACTTGGACTTCGGCACCAATGTAATGATAACAGAACATCAACTTGGGCCGACAAACATTTTTAAGTATCCAAATCATGACAACCGGTTTAGTTAGATGATAGCTGCACTACATGTTTATCATTCCATTTCGGCTGGGCCCGTAATTGAGCTTTCTCATGCTTGTTAAAAGATAGAATCACCATACAAAAATAGATAGACTTTTGTCTCGCTCCTTTTGTAGAGATTGAAGCTACTTCAATAGTTCCATTATTAGGAATGATTTGTTCTTGTAAAAATGTCGATCTCGTGTCATTCTAAAACTTAATAAAATCGATCGAATTGTGTAACAATAACATGTTTTCAGATTTTATCTTTATAAAACCACAAACTGTCCATATAGTAGTGTAAAGTGTAAACTTATTGTTGCTCGAAACCTTTAAAGTTGGCATCTTGGCAGTAATCTTCAGCCATTAACTTGACATTGTAGAACAAACACAACAGTGTATGGTTTAAGAAAATGAATCTCGTATTGAAGAGATGTTATGGCACTGGCACCGAAACAATACAACATCAGTCTCATATACAAGATTATAAAGGGTAACAACCAATGTATAGAAAACAATCTTTTGCATACACCATGCAAAGACATGTACAATGATAAAGCCGAAAACAATCACTCTCGAAAAAAGCATACCAAACAGCAGCCTGTATAACTAAGATTTCCTCTTAACAGCCTATCTGCCGCTATTTCACCCAAACGTCCAACAGCAGCATCATCAAATCTAAAAAGAAACTCAAATTATGACATTGCAGCTGCAAGATTATTACCAGCGGCACTTCTTTGTCGTCGTGGACGTCTAGTAGTCTTTCCCCACCCAGCTAAGTTTATATCCTCTACCCTTACGTCAATACTATTAAAGTTCTGCATCAGTGGATTGCAGACTGGAACCACAACTACGTCAGGGGAGGGCTCAACCACACATCTTCTCCTTCCTCTTGCAGTACCACTTCTGGTGCCGTTCCTTCTAGCCATTGCTCCATTCCATTGATGGCCAGTAGCTCTCATTAGTCCTCCAAATGTCTGAATATCTTCTGTCACCTCATGCCTTGACAAAGAGACAAGACCTGGAAGGACATCCCTTTGGAAGTCCTTCCGCATTCTCCCTCTCCTTGCTGGGCCTTTCCGAGTTCGACTTGGTATTGAATTGACCCCTATTTCCAAGTTGTCGATTTCAGGTACAAAAGGTTCGGGCATGTAGTCTTCTTCTCGGGTCTCTGTCAGTTGCAATGTCATGACCTCATAATCATCCAACTCCCTAGGCGTCTCTGTTTCTATACCATTTCTACCTTCATTATCTTTGCAAAGATTCCTCTCAATATCTTCTGCTGAAGAAGAAATCACATCTGCAAACCATGTGAGGGGGTCGGGCAATTCAGAAGTGTCCAAATTAGTACACTCAAAACAAGGATCCTGACTGTATGATGAGATGGCAACTATTGCTTCTGCTGCAATTCTAACTTGATCCCCTTGCTGCTCAGTTTTATGAAGTGGTGACTGCAGGGACACCTCAAGTTGTTTTTGTTCTTCTCCACAGCAAAGAGCGCCCACAGTCTCCGGAACAGCGGGCGCTTCCAGATCTATCTCAAGTGCAATCTCCACCTTCCCTCTGGTACTTGCAAGAGAAGAATCTAATGGATCTTCATCTTCACTAACACAGGAGTTCAAATCAATGTTTCTAAAGTTGTTGGATTTTGTATCCATTCCCTTCTCCGATGAAATAGCTTCTACAACGATCTGTTTGTCATATTCACCATCTAATAAATCACAAGCTACGTTAATATCAAATCCTCTATGTTTCCCTTCGTTTTTTGTGCTCACAGCATTAGGGGGATAACTTTGTACCGATGCAGAGGTAGATGAAGAATCATTTTTTAAGGTACAAAGTTTTCCGAATATGGAAAATCCTAGTGATTTCCCATTGTCTAAAGCAGCTGAAGCAGACTCCTTGTTCTCCCTCACATGACAAATACTTGAAGCAGCTGAAAGATTCTGAGTAAACGGAATATTAGGTTCCTTCACAGTTTCATCTTTAAGCAAAGGATTACACGAAGCCTGCAGCAAACCTGATTCTGAGTCTTTCCTCATGGACACATTCTTACACACTGGCTTTCCTCTTAGCCACGGCAAAGCTGTAAAATGATCTTCAAACTTCTTTTTTACATCTGAAATTTCAATACCTCGAAGTAGAGGTTCCTCAATAGATGAATCAATTGGAAGGACCACGTTTAAGTCTAAATCCTTTCCAGACTTCAAATCCATGACATACGAGTCCTTTGTGACATTTTGAGGACCATGGTTTCTCAAGTGCTTTGATGCTGCTATCATATTTATCTCAGTGCATTCTTTATTATTATAATTAATTGAGGATAATTTTGTTGATAGTTCCTTGGAGGCCGAGGAGCCTTCGCCAAATCCATTTGGAGTAGGAAGTTTGCTTCTTAAACCAGGGTTTAAACTAGAGTTACAATTTATATCCCTACTCCAAGTTTCAGATGATATAATAGATGGTCCAGTGTGCAACGATGCCGCCTGAGTCAAGCTGGATTTAGGTTTTCCCCAAGATGTGACAGAGGGAGACCAAGAATTGGTTATATCTGAGGAATTATACCACGGATAGGGATTGGATAGATGGGAAGTCCCAACTGAATCTGAACCATTGTAGTTAGAATGACCACGACTTCTATTGGAAAAGTCATAACTACGATTTTTTTCGGTCCATGGTTCGTCCTTCACGAAATCATTTGGAAGAATTCCCTGAGGTTTAGGTCTGCCAGGCATAAACGGTAGTTTCTGGGAAGTTGTAGGCAGCCTCTCCGATTGGTGAAATTTAGGAATACAATTTGCATCACTTCCACGGTTCCCTGTATAGGTTAAAGATTCACATACAATAAAAAACGACTAAACATGAAGAGAACATTACATCCAAATAACGTGGCTGCAACTATATACTAACTCTTTAAATAGATGCTGCTTTTAGTTCATTAATAGTTCGCAAGTACGAGTTATGAGGTAGCTTAAAGGTATTTGTTCTGAATTTTAAATCGCCATAACATCCCACATATTTACATTTAATTACAATTTTGGGAGAAGGTAAACAAACATATAAAATAAGTTTAAGCATTAGGCCGTTGGGGTATGAAAATTAGTACAACCACAGAATATACATGTCTTTTCATTGAACAGGCAGATATGTTCTAAGTTAGTAAAACCTATTGTTACGGGACATCAAAGGAAGAATTGATTGTGATGAAGGAAAAGAAAGGCAGAGGGAAACGAAAAAACTTTACCTGCATCATACATGTAAGATAACCACCCTCTCCCGCTGCCTTTATTTGCTTCGGAATAAGTACTATAATTCCCATTACTACTTCCACACTGAGAGTTCTGTAAAGTATCTTGGGATAAATCAATAAATTGTGACTTCGGTTTAGCAGGAATATCTAGACCTCTAATCTCTTCATGACATGCAGAACGATTAGAAAAATCAACAAATTTGGGAGAATCGCTTTCCTCAACCTGGATTGGTTCGTTAAGATCAGCAAACTTAGGGATCTTACCAGATGAAGTATCTTTAGGGCCATTGGTTGTTCCATCACCGACATATTTCTTTATACTATATCCAGGTGCAAGTCTATGATTTCCATTTGTACGATTTGTTAAAGTATTTGACATCTCAGTGTCTTGGAACTGTTCCTCGTCTTCTATAACAATATATTTATCAGCTGGGATTTGAAGATCAAACAACTTTTTCCTAGCCTTTGATGGCCTAGAGTCTTGACTGTTGTGTCCTTTCATGCAACTCAAAGGTGAGTCAATGACTTCAGATCCCAGTATGGAGGGTCTGATGCAACCAGGGCTAGGTAATGGAAAGCTAGACGTTGGCCAGTTCCTAACTTCATCAGATGACATTTGAGATGGTACGATGCTTGATGAAGACGAGGCCTCAACTGATCTGTGGTGATTATATCGGTCCTTTCTTTTGGCTTCTTCCATCATCTCCCTCTGCACTCTGTACAGGCGGTGAAGTTCATATACCTGGATAACAACATGATCCTGTATACTCAAAAACCTTACGTACAAAAGTTGATCAATGATGCATATAACAAAGCCACTCCGTTTGACCGTCCCAAATAAAAAAACCTTGTTAGAACCACAAATGACAGAGCCCATCACAAGTATAGGCAAACAAATAGTGAGAATAGGAAAGACGGCAGATATTTGACAAAGCATATACCTGGTTTTTGAATACTATTTCATGCTCCATCATCTTCTGTTTAAGAACATCCTTTTCATATCCTGCATATTCTTCTGTTACAGTCCTCTGCACGAAGCCATTATAGTGGTGCCCATTAAGCAAGTTCTTATCTCTGTGAAATGGAGACCACCTACTACTGTTTGAACCCTCATTCATATCCCTAGAGTAATATCCAGGCGTGTAGCTTTTACAGTGAGCTGTGGTTCCCATTCCTGCCAACAAAATAGACAAACTCAAGGAAAATCCAAATTCATGGATTTATAACTTGAAATACAATCTTTAAACCTAAAAGTATATAAAGATCAGGAGCACAACTGCTATTATAGAGCTCAACTAGACAAATATAGACATGTTTAACAAATGTATGAAAAAAGCAGAAACATGATAGAAAAAAGAACATGATTAGAACTGATTTGTTCCTCCAGACCTCAAATATTGTAAATATATAAACATGCTAACAAATGCAGCAGATTTACAGAGCAACAACACTTCAGACAATATCCGGGTTTAATAGGCTTTCCACATGCACATCTAGATCCTGACTATGTAAAGAAAGTTATAAAGTCAATAGAACTCAAAATCTAATTCTAGGATACAAACTAATTCAGAAACCTTGTCCATCCAATGTACCCTTGAACAAATGCACTCCGATTCAAAGTCTGTTTAACAACCAAACACATAATCAATTGCTTCTCAAATATCAATAAACCTCCGAAAATCCGGATAACATGGTCCAAAGTAAGTGATAAACCCTTTCCAGACTCACAACCAATGTAAAGGACTTAACTTGAAATACAGGAACTCCAATAACAACAGCAAGAAAGTCATTACAAAAAAATACAAAAAAACTAGATCTACAATTATCAAACAACAAGAATCTAACTGAAAAGGGAAAGTACAACAACAGTAAACTGATCAACTATCAAATCCAACATGTCAGAACCAATTTAATAACTTTACTAACTCAGCTACTAGACAAAACACAAATGCATAAACCCAATTATATCAAACACATAAAATTCACCACATAGTACTAATCACTACCAAACACAAATAATTAAAAAATCACAATCTGATCAAACATTAAAAAGATCAAATTTTTACCTCAGACCCAAATCATAAAATCCTCAAAAAATCAACCATAGAGTACTAATTAGCACAAAAAAAAACAGAAATTTACAAAACCCAATAATTCAAGAAACAAAATTTAACAAAAAAATGAGGAGAGAAATGAAAGAATAGAATAAAGTGGGTGGATTAAAACAGCATTTAAGGGGGGGATTAGATCTTGGTGAGGATAGACAGGGGAAAGAAATAATTAAGTAGATTTTGATCAGCTGGGGCCAGTGTGTGTGATGAAAGAAAGGTAAAGAAGTAATAGGATACAGAGAAAAGAATGTAAGTATGTAAATTGTAAAGTATAGATACAGGATATATTCTTTAAAATAGTAAGTGTGTTTTGGGGGGAGAGAGAGAGAGAGAGGCCAACAACATGTTGGTGCAGTGGTTGAACCACTGGCCTCCTTTGAAGGAGGTCAGGGGTTCGACTCCTGGGTGTGCGTGAGTTTATTAGTTTGTATTAGGTTTCCTTTCTGTATTTGTATTTCTGTATTTGTAATGGCCGGGGGTCCTTCGGAAACAGCCTCCCTATTGTATAGGGGCATGGTCTGCGTACATCAACCCTCCTCAGACACCACTTTGAGTGGTATTATAACTGAGTAAAGTTTCGTTTTTTTTTAGAGAGAGAGAGAGAGAGAGAGAGAGAGAGAGAGAGATCCCAGATAAGAAATCTTCACATAAAACAAACGAGAGGGACAGTGATACCAAACTTGTCAACATCTGGTCTTAATATTTCCTCACATCATTTGTCTGTACAAGTTTTATGGGATTTTATGTAATAAAAATATATTACTACAGTACTGGCCTTTTTTTTCAAGAAATGTATTCACATTATTGTGATTCTATAATCTAAACAAATTTAATATATCATGGATGTCAGGGGACTTAAGAAAAATGAATAATTTATTAGATGGAATAAATTAATTTCTAAATAATTTTACTTAGATTTATTGCAAATCAACTCAATATCCCTAACATGCTATCACAACTGTAATGTATTTTAAATTTCAGATTATCATATATATGTTCTGTGATCCGAATCGTGTGCGAAATGATACTGTACTACAATATTACAAGAATCTCAACCGACCAGAGTTTTGCTCTACAACTTCTCTCTATCCATGGTTCTTCCTTTGCATGATCAGAGTTGGAAGAATTCCCTGATGTTGATCAAGCTTGCCAGGCATGATTTGTATTTGCTGGGAAGGCATCGACAACCCGATAGCATCTTCAAGGCTACAATTACCTGGAAAGAAAAGAAGTAACCGAGAACATAAATAGATTGATTCTGTTGCAACAGCTGAATTAACCAGAACAATATAGTGTCAGTGAAACAGCAACTAGAGAAATTCAATATATGTGCATTCTGGTACTGTGGTACATTTGCTTTATTCGAGATAAATGCACCAACCAGAAGAATGAAGAGCCATTGCTAAGTTGAGCCGAAAACCTGTTGCTTGGAGTTCTTCAAGCAGTTTCAGTTTACTTCTGGAACAACCATATTCAATATTGAATGCCCCACTACAAGTTTATAACAAAAACTCAATATCTGAGCACAAATATTCTTACATTCAGTAATCAAATGTTTAAATCATTCAAGTTAACTTCTTACGTTCAATAATCAAATGTTTGAGACTTTGAGCACAAATTTTCCATAAAAAAAACAGTTCTGTTTAAAGCATGAAATGATCAAAGGTTGACTAAACTGTTGGCCAAACTAAAACATATGAAGAATTTAAATACTAATCAGTATATAATCGCAACAGATATGAACCAATAAACTGTACTAAGTAAAATAAACCAGCTGTATTAAACAAAAGCTCCCCCAAGAAGCAATTCATATCCAACAAAACAGCTTTCTCTTAGTAGTAGTTCCCATAAGAAATGATGTTGCTAGTAGTGTCTCAAATTCAAATGTTTGACACAAACTCAATTAATCAATTACAGAATCACCACGGCAAGACCTTTTTTTCTTCTACGAATTCGATATGCAAGCAGCTCTGTTGTCCTCACTTTCTCCATTCGATCCATATTATTAGAGTAGAGTGGCTTCCCTATAACCTGAGGTTGACGAGTATCAAAAATAAATCTCCGAAGCATGGGAGCATGCCAAGTGAGATAAAGCGCAAGCTCGGCAGCACCTGCACATCCATCATATCCAAGATACTCTACAACCTTGAGGTGCTGATGGGAACGTGTTGCTTTTGATTGAGTATTGTTTGGGCCTAAACTTTTACTTGCCCCTGCTAGGCTCCCGCAAAACATCAGCTGCAAACCAACATAAATTCTTGTCAATATTGCCAGCCATGTCAACTTCAGTGGAAAAGTGAATCATACAAACAAGTTTAGAAAGTAGAACATAAAAAACTAATGACTGTGAACCATCTTAAGTCTTAACAGCATCGTCGTGGAAATGAGGCAGACAGAGTAGTTTTCAAAGGCAGAATAGAAAAAATAATACAGTAAAATTTATGACCAAAAAGGTGCTCGAGTACAGGGGATTCACAGGTTCACAAGTTCTTCTTAAGAGGTCGTCCATAGAATAATTGTTTAGAAGCCTAAGATATAAACTACTTATAGCAACACGATCCGATCACAAGGTTTTAGTTAAGGATCGGGAGCATTTAATCAGTAACCAGCTAACAGGGAACGGAAATTAAAAAAATTATATATGTACTATTAATTAGTTTATATTCTATATGTTTTATATGGTTAATTGTTATATAAGTAGTGTATTCATAAAAATTGGGTCTGAGTCCATAGGGTATCTATTCCTACATAAATGATGTAATCTTCACATATTATGTTGTTTAAGAGATTATTGGAATATCTTTTAAGTATTGAAATAAGACTCTATCTCCCTTCCGTCTTGGGGTAGTGGATCTTCTTGTTGTGATATCATATATCCATCTTTCTACAACCTGCATCACCAGCAAATATAATAATCAAATTCGAAATTATATGTGGAAAGTGCATCCAACCTTCAACTTGAATGTGTGCATCAAAGGACACGCCTCTGTCAAGGAGGTCATCGGAAGAAGGCAAGCCTCCTGTTGGGAACATAAAATCTCCAATTGCAGAACATTAGTAAAAGTCGGAAATCCACAAGAGGCATAGTAGGGCTGCAAGATTCAAATGAATCATAAGCATCAAAATTGTGCAGACATGAGAACTCTTGTCCAAGTAACATACATTATAATGCAATTGACTAGTTAGCAACAGTGCAACACAAACATTATAGCACGCAGTGAACTAACCTTGTCCCACCAAATCGACAGTTTTTTAAGCTGAGAAGAAAATCCGTATAGGGCATCCAAATGATGAAAATATGACTCTCCCAGAGTAACATCCACAAGTGAGGGAACACTGCAATACTCCACATTAATTTTAAACTCGTTACATATAAATGAAGTAAGATTTGGAGCAGATAGATGGAGTGCATCAATATTGAGTGCCTTTAAGCAGCGAAAAAACTCTAAGTGTTTAAGCTTAAGGGACGAGATCACAAGTTTTCGGTGGTGTTTGGAAGAGGCAGCTTTATCAGGGCTAGCCATACAACGGTGAAGTGACAGACGCTGGAGATTAAGACAATTAGTTATTACCCATTGAAGCAAAGGTCCTTTTATACTGACACAATTCAAGTGCAGAGATTCGAGTGTAGTATTTAGAATTAAGGCAGGATTATTGGTAGAAAAGATGTTGAAAAAATGAACACTTGGAGAAGTATCTCCAAAGCTGAGGTCCAAATTGCGAACGTCTTTATCAAAGGCAAATTTAAGCCATTTGTCAAGATTAGCAGCATAAGAACGACTGAGTACAAAATGTATTCTAAAGGTACGGAGGTATGGAGCCCGATTTGCAACTATAACCTGGTTAACCCACTCAACAAATTTATCCATTTCAGGTTGAGCAAAACATGTGTGTCTTAGAGTAGCACACGTTTTGGGGAGGTTGAAATCTAGATCCATGAGGTCAGTCCAAAGACGTGTCCACCTCTTTGAAAGAATGCTGGTTCTTCCAGCTGTTTTCATATCAGCAGCTAAAGATAAAATGTAGATGAGCAAATGATCAGGTAAATTGCTTACCAGATCAGCTCGATCATCATTATGATCATCATCACCACCCTGATCATTATAACTTTCGTTGAGATCGATGTGAATGAACCTTCTCTTCTTCTTCTGCATGATAATGTCATGTTCTCGACAAATATCTCGGAGACATTCCCAAGCATCCATGGCACTAGTAGTAGTACTTGATTGTTGACTGCCTAATCTGGCAAGTAAATAAGGAGAGATGGTGACATAAATCCACGTAAGAAGTACAGCATCTTGTTGACACCATAAAAGAATGGTACTGTCATCGTCTTCCATACTAGTAGCAGTTTCGATATCAGGAACTACTGGTGGAGGAACGGTTGGATCGATATGATGGAGAAGATTATAAGCCCGAGCAGCGTCACGAAAAAGAGTAGACCAACAAGAATATTGGACTTTGTGGAGATCAAGAACAACAGGTATCAACTTCCTGATGTACATGTATTTGGGAGGAAAAACAAAATTTTCTCCATTCATAATCATCGGCTTAAGTAGTTCATCCACTATGTGTTGGATGGAGTAACGACCTAAAATATTTAGAGTTTTCATGTTTTGGGTCGCAGCAATGATCAATAATATTTGTTAGGGTTTATCCACTGCATTCATCGCTTGTACGTGGGATTAGGGATTCATATATTTTAACATCGCCGACTGTTAATCCTAGAAAAAAATAATATAAAAGACTATTTTAATATAAAAATAATATAAAATTTCAAGTAATCGAACACTTCTGGGTAATATTACGTTTCAAAAATATAAGACAACTGTTTGTAAAATATTTTCCTAATATTCGGAATCCAAGTGTTTTCTCACCTTTCTTATTGTAAGCAATGTAATAGAAAACAATGTTTTCAGGATACCCAAGTAATGGGTGCAAGTCATGTAAAATGGCAAAGCCACAAACAATCACTCCCGAGAAACATATACAATATTCAGCAGCCTATATAACCAAGATTTTCTCTATAAAGAGCATGATTATAAATTGAAGATGACCTCAACTCAGAATTATGTCATTGCAACTGCCAGAGTATTAGCTGCAGCGCTTCTTTGTCGTCGTGGACGTCTAGTTGTTTTTCCCCACCCAGCTAAGCTTCTATCCTCTACTCTAACTTCAATGCTATTGAAGTTCGGCACTAGTGGATTGCAAACTGGAGCCACAACTACAGCAGGGGAGGGTTCCACAGTACATCTCCTCCTTCCTCTGGTGCCATTCCTTCTTGTCGTTCCGCCATTCCATTGATGTCCAGTAGCTCTCATTAGTCCACCAAATGTCTGAAGATCTTCTGTCACCTCGTGTCTTGACAAAGAGACGAGACCTGGAAGGACATCCCTTTGGAAGTCCTTTCGCATCCTCCCTCTCCTTGCAGGGCCTTTTCGTGTTCGGCTTGGTACTGAAGTGACCCCTACTTCATCCAAGTTGGGAATTTCAGGTATAAAAGGCTCAGGCATGTAGTCCTCTTCCCGGGTCTCTGTCAGTTGCAGTGTCATGGCCTCATAATCATCCAATTCCCTAAGTGTCTCGATTTCCCTATCATTTATGCCTTCATAATCTTTGCAAAGCTTCTTCTCAAGTTCTTCCGCTGAAGAAGAAATTACATCTGCAAACCATGTTAGGGAGTCAGGCAATTCAGAACGTTCCAAATTAGTACATTCAATATGAGGACCCTGACTGCATGAGGAGATGGCAACTATTGCTTCTGCCGCAATTCTAACAACTTGATCCTCTTGCTGGTCAGTTTTATTAAGTTGTGACTGTGGGGACATCTCATGTTGTTTTTGTTCTTCTACAGGGCAAAGAGTTTCCGCCATGTTCAGTAAAGCAGGCGCTTCCAGATCTATCTCGAATGCGAGCTTTACCTTGCCACTGCTGCTTGCGAGAGAAGTGTCTAAAATATCTTCTTCTTCGCTAACACATGAGTTCAAATCAATGTTTCTAAAGTTATTGAATTTTGTATCATCCCCCTTCTCCGGATAAATAGCTTCTCCAACAATCTGTTTATCAAACTCGGCATCTATCAGATCACAAGCTACATTCATATCAAATCCTCTATGGTTTCCTTCATTTTTTGTGCTTACACCATTACGTGAACTTTGAACAGATGCAGAGGTAGATGAACCGCTATTTTTTGAGGTACAAAATTTTCCAAATATGGGAAATCCAAGTAATTTCCCATTGTTTATAGCAGCTGGAGCAGACTCCCTGTTCACCCTAACATGACAACTACTTGATCTTGTAGCAGATGAATGATTGTGAGTAGATAGAGGATTAGGGTCCTTCACTGTTTCATCTTTAAACAGTGGATTATATGAAGCCTGCAGCAAACTCGATACAAAGTCTTTCCTTGTTATGGTGGACACATCGTCATGCACTGGCTTCCCTCGTAGCCATGGCAAATCTGGATAAGGATTTTCAAACTTCCTTTTTCCGTCTAAAATTTCATCACTTCGAGGTAAATTTTCCTCGTTCAATGAATCATTTGGAAGGACCACATTTAAGTCTAAATCCTTGACAGACTTCGACTCCATGACATCTGAGTCCTTAACAACATTTTTGAAATCATGGTGTGTCAAGTGCTTTGATGCTACAACATCAACCTCATTGCATTTCAGATTATTATAACCAAATGAGGATAGTTTCGTTGATATCTCCTTGGAAACCAGTGAGGAGCCTTGGCAAAATCCATTCTGCGTAGGATGTTTGCTTCTCAAACTAGGGTTCAACCTGGAACTACCATTAATATCCCTACTCGAGGTTTCGGATGGTATGGAATGCAATGACCTCACCTTCTCAGTCAAGCTGGAATTAGGTTTCCCCCAAGATGTGACAGAGTGAGAGCACGAATTGGCTACATTTGAAGAATTATGCCACTGATAGGGTTTGGAGATATGGGCAGTCAAAACTGATTCTGAAAGGTTGTACTTAGGATGGCCACAACTTCTATTAGAAAACTCATAATCACGACTTCTCTCTGTCCATGGTTCTTCCTTTGCATAATCAGTTTGAAGAAATCCCTGATGTCCATTAGGCTTGCCAGGCATATATGGTATTTGCTGGGAAGGTGCAGGCAACTGCTCTGATTGGTAAAATTTGGGTATACAATTTGCATCAATTCCACGATTCCCTGTATAGGTTAAAAATTCACATTTAATGATAAGCAGCTGAAATACGAAGAGAAGATTACATTCAGATAAAATGGCTACGATTTATTACTATAGACTCTTTCCTGACAGATATTGCTTTTCTGAATCGGATAATAGTCTGTAAGGTACAATCAATGAGGTAGCCTTAAAGATATTTGTAATAAGGATTATGTCAAGGAGATCTATCACTCATAATACCCTAAACATGTCCATATATCTGTAATTTTGGCAAACAGGAAACAAGCATATCAAATAGTTTAAGTATGAAAATCAGTGCAATTACAAAGGATATAGATATTTCTGCGTAAAACTTGCACATATTAAAATATATATATATATATATATATATATATATATATATATATATATATATATATATATATAGGGTCCTACTCTACTACAAACTAAAATTAACTACAAACTACAAACTAAACACTAATTCAATATTTCATGCTAATCTAATGATCAAACTAGGGGTACCCCAATACAAAAAGTGTTTAAAATAATTGGCTCCATTCAGCAAAAAAAAATAAAAAAATCACTTTTCACGTGATGACGTGACAGTGGATTTCACTGGTTAACGGTGCTTCGCACCTTCTTGTACGGCGCTTCGCGCCTTTATCATTCTAAAGTTGTAAGGAATGGCAATCAATGGTAAAGGCAATAGACGATTGACGGGTGTGTCGAGGGCCTGCGGCCCTCATGACTACCTAACTCATCCGTTTACTGTCTTAAATGCTTCGCATTTCCACGGTAAGTTAGGTTTTTTTTTTTTTTGGTGGATAGAGCCAATTATTTTAAGCATTTTTTATGAAGGTACTCTTGGCGGGAACCTTAGAATAAATGAAATATAATTAATCTAGTGTTAGTTTGTAGTTTGTATTTGAGCAAAAGCCTATATATATATATATATATATATATATATATATATATATATATATATATATATAGGCAAGTGCTCAAATACAAACCACTTTTAAAATACAAACCTACAAACCAACACTAAATTAATTATATTTCATTTATTCTAAGGTTCCCGCCAAGGGTAGCTTCACAAAAAGTGCTTAAAATAATTGGCTCTATCCATAAAAAAAAAAAAAAAAAAAAAAAAAAAAAAAAAAAAAAAACTTGCCGTGGAAATGCGAAGCATTTAAGACAGTAAACGAATGAGTTAGGTAGTCATGAGGGCCGCAGGCCCTCGACACACCCGTCAATCGTCTATTGCCTTTATCATTGATTGTCATTCCTTACAACTTTAGAATGATAAAGGCGCGAAGCGCCGTACAAGAAGGTGCGAAGCACCGTTAACCAGTGAAATCCACTACCACGTCATCACGTGAACAGTAAAATTTTTTTATTTTTTTTATTTTTTTATTTTTTTTTGTTGGATAGAGCCAATTATTTTAAGCATTTTTTGTATTGGGGTACCCCTAATTTGGTCATTAGATTAGCTTGAAATATTAGATTATGCTTGGTTTGTAGGTTTGTATTTTAAGGAGGTTTGTATTGGAGTAGCCCCCTATATATATATATATATATATATATATATATATATATATATATATATATATATATATATAAAATAAATCCCTGTCTGGGTGGAGTCTGGATAGTCTGCGGCAAAAGTTCAGAGTGAAAAGCAGGAGATAAGGGATATCAAGGGAAAGAAGGAAAAGAAAGGAAGAGGGAAATAGAGTTTTACCTGCTTCGTACATATAGGACGACCCTCTCCTGTTGCCTTTATTTGTTTCAGATATATTGCTAAAATACCCATTACTGCTTCCACCCTGGGAGTTCTGTAAAAAATCTCCGGTCAAATCAACAAATTGTGACATCGGTTTAGCAGGAGAATCCAGGTCTCTTATCTCTTCATTGCAAGCAGAACGACCAGAAAAATTGACAATTTTTGGTGAATCGCAATCTTCAACCTGAATAGGTTCATTAAGATCAGCTAACATGGGGATCTTCGGGTGCAAATCAGATGAAGTATCTCTGAGGTCATTGGTCTTCCCACCACCACAGTATTTTTTTATACTATTTCCCGGTGAAAGTCTATGATTTCCATTAGTACGATTAATTATAGTATTTGACATTTCAGTCTCCTGGAACTGCTCCTCTTTCTCTGTAACAACATATTTTTCAGCTGGAATTTGATGATCGAACAACTTTTTCTTAACCTTCGATGGCCTAGAGTCCAAACAAGCAAGCTCCTTTTGATCATATCTGTTCCGGCATGGAACTAAATTAGCTTCACTATTATGTCCTTTCGTGCAACTCGAAGGTGAATCAATGACTTCAGATCCCAGTATGGAGGGTCTGATGCAATTAGGGTTAGCTAATGGAAAGTTAGGCTTTTGCCGATTCCTAACTTCATCAGATGACATTTGAGACGGTAAAATGCTTGATGACAACGAGGTCTCAATTGATCTATGGTGATAATATAGTTCCCTCCTTTTGGCTTCCTCCATCATTTCCCTCTGCACTCTATAAACGCGATGAAGTTCATATACCTGGATGACAACAGGATCCTATATAATCAAAAATCCTAAAATACAAAGGTAGATCTTATGATGCATATAGAAGAGCTACTCGACATGACAATGCCAAATTAAAACCTTCTCAAGTCACAAATGACAATAGCGAAGATAGGGAAGACCGCATATAGATGCCAAAGTATATACCTGGTTTTTGAATACCATTTCATGCTCTATCATCTTCTGTTTCAGAACATCCTTCCCATATTCTGGATATTCGTCTCTTACCGTCCTCTGAATGAAGCCATTACAGTACTGTCCATTGAACAAGTTCTTATCTCCATGAAATGGAGACCAAATACTACTACTTGAATCCTCATTCATATCCCTAAGGGAGTAATATCCAGGCGTGTGGCTTTTACAGTGCACTTTAGTTCCCATTCCTGGTAACAAAATATACGTATTCAAGACTGAACACATAACATGAATTGTACTTATAATTAAGACCCTACAGGAGCACATAAAGATGTCGACTGACAATTTAAAACTATAACATTGGGATGTGAAATAAATTATACCACTATGAACAGGATGCAATATCTGATTCAATAGGGCTTAAAAGTTTCCTAATTTGCGTCTAGTAGCGCTACCAACCGTCAAATTCCTCTTTTCAGCCAATATTACTTTAAAAGATTTTTATCCCAAGCATCTAGATGGCCAAGTTATAAATTTCTCCAATAATAATATAAAACAAAAAAAATGTTGAGCAACCATGGCACCTACAGGTTCAATTGTCCAGATGCAAATAACAATAATAATTTCATGTAAAATTTTCATCTAACATTTGTTTGATGGATGCGAAATTTCCATCTAATGTTTGTTTGATCGAAAATGCAAATTTGACCATTCGGATTTAGGAATACAAACCATCAATCTAATTAATATAAAGATCAAAGCTACTAGGAGCGCCATAGCTAAGTCGAGAACTTGACTAGACAAATATTGATATATTTCAACAGTTGTAAGATAGAAGCTAAAACATGATAGAAGAAAGAACACGGTGACAAATGATCAATCTTCCAGTACTTGCATATTGTAAATATATGACATACCAACACATGCAGAACACTTACGTAGCTACAACAGTTCAGTCTCACACGATGTCTAAATTTGATAGGCACTTGACATGAAATCTAAATCTCGATCAAATGAATGGTATAGCTAACTACAGAGTTAGCAGACCTCAAAATTACATTCTGCCATACAAATGACTAGATTCGAAGTCTGTTCGACAACCAAGAACATAATTAATAGCTTGCCGAATCTAATCAGAGGTCGAAAAATCTGGATGATATGGTAAAAAAAATAAAAATTAAGCCATAAACCCTTTCAATCTCAAAATCAATACAGGAAGTACTCCAATAACAACAGCAAGAAGAAAATCATTACTGAAAAAATATAAAATAATATCTACAATTACCAAACAAATAAGAATCTAACTCAAAAGGGAAAGTACAACAGTATACTGATCAACTATCAAATCCAACATTTCATCAAGTGAGCTACTAGACAAAACACAAATGCATACAACTAATTATCACCTAACACAACTTCAATATAAAAATAAATTCAAACCTTAAAATCTCATCAAACATAAAATGAAATGAAATTTTACCTCAGACCCACATCATAAAACAGCTTCTTTTTCAAGAATCAACCACAAAAATCGAATCTTTAAACAAAATCAAGAACCCAATAATTTTCAAGAAACTAAAAAAAATGAAAAAGAAGTACTAATAATAATTTAGAATAATCTGAAAGAAGAGAATAAAGTGGGTGGATTGAAACACCATTTATGGAGACTTAGATGGTGGTCAGATAGAGAAAAAAAAATAAGGAGATTTCGATCAGCTGGGGCCGTGTGTGTGATGAAAGAAAGGTAAAGAAGTTATAGATACAGAGAGAATGTAAGTATATGTGTATTTGTTTTAATAAATTAGTTTGGAGGAGAGAGAAAAGCTAGATCCCAGATAAGAAATCTTTGCAGAAACAAACGAGAGGAACAGTGACACGATGCTTGTCAACATCTGGTCTTGATTTTTCTCATTGTACAATTTTCTGAGATCTTGAGGTAATGAAAATATTGAATATACCAACATATGGTACAAAAGGAGTACAGTAGTAGTAAATTTTGGTAATAGAATTTTGTAAAATTTGGTAATAATATTTTAATGGGAATGTTAGATATTCAAAAAAAATGGTTAATGATTGGGATGATTCTTTTTTCATAATTAGACTTAGATACATTATAAATAAATATTTGGTATAATAAAATAATAAAATTCGAAATTTAGGAAGAATCGAATTTATTTCAACATCAATTTTATTCGATTATGTTATCAGAATTCGGGTAATCAATTTATTTTTAGAATACATATTTTTAACATTCAAATATTCGATTCAGTAATAACTATCTATCACTATCAATTTTCGATTTTAGATTACTTTTACTTTTTTTTTGTTGATGTGTAAAGGGGTTGGAGAAGCCAACTTAGAAAGGCAAATCTATTATATATATAAAGGAGAACCCACAGGAGCTCTAGAATCGCTCAAATCCTATTTATCTATTTTTCTAGAGCTCCTCTATTTTAAATAATAAAATCAAAACTTCTTTCTTTATGCCATATTTTTTAGAAAAGAAATCAAAACTTCCTTTATTAACATCAGCACTAACATCTTTGAAATAGAAAAGGTTTTCGAATTTGTAGACCCTATTTTTTAGAAAAGAAATCAATACTTCCTTTTTTAAGATTAAACATTAACATATTCAAAACTTCTTTAATACAAAAGAAGTTTTGATTTTAATTAATAAAATCAAAACTTCTTTCGTAGGTCCTATTTTTTAGAAAAGAAAATTAAAACCTTTTTTAAATTGGATGTAAAAAGCAAGTTTGGAAGAGATTTAAAATTTATCTTTTTCTATTTCGAATTTGTACCTTTTTCAGACATCTATATAAACAACAATGTGTGTCAACGAAATCATGAATCTATAAGCGTTTTAACCCTTTCTTTCATGCTTTTGGATAAGCTTATGTTTATTTTTCTTTTTATTTTTATTCGTATTTGTTTATTTTGTGGAGTTCTAGAATCGCTCGAATCATATTTATCAATTTTTCTAGAATTCCTCTATTTTAAATAATTAAAATCAAAACTTCCTTCTTTAGGCTCTATTTTTTAGAAAAGAAATCAGAACTTCCTTTTTTAACATTAACATATTCAAAAAAGAAAAGGTTTTCGAATTTGTAGGGAAGAAGAAGTCAAATTTATATATTCGAAATAGAAAGAAAAATTACATTTCAGAAATTCCTTTTTTAACAATAACATGTTCGAAATTGGAAAAGGTTTATAAATTTATATGGGAGAAGAAATCAAATTTATATATTTGAAATAGAAACGAAATTTTTATATTCTTATATATATAATCATTGCTTCTAACGAACAAATTTTATCACCATGTTTGTAATCTTTTTTCTTGCTTTTGTTTGCTTTTTTCTTCGTCTATTTTTTTTTAGTTTTTTAATTCATTCTCTTTTTTTTAATTCTCAATGTACATGGATATTTGTGCTCCACTAATATTTTACGATTTTCTGATAAAAGAAACCAGAACTTTCTTTTTTAACATTAACATCTTCGAAATAAAAAAGGTTTTTTAACATTACCATGCTATTGGTTTTTTATGATTTTTAGGATACTTTTTTTTGTTGATTTTTAAGTTTTTATTTTTGTTTGTGCAGAGATGCTTTTTTTGTTGATTTTTAAGTTTTGATTTTTGTTTGCGCAGAATCAAAAGCTCAAGGCCAGAGTGTACAAACGTGATTGGAATTAAAATTAAGGATCGGAAATCAGAGTCGTGGTTCGTGGCCCGGTCATGGTATGCTTATAATTTATTATTTCAAGTTTTTTATAACTTCTCTTTGAAAATCTTTGTGTAGTTTAATGTTAATGTTTATATTACAATATTTGATATAATATAAAATATTGTAATATTATAGTTTTGATGAAAAAATGTAGTTTTGATCTTATTTAGCATGTATTTGTTGCAATTTAATTGTTTTTAGATATCGTATGACTTTTAACTAATAAATTATTTGATTTTCAAAAAAAAAATTACAATATTTGATATTCTCTCGAATCCTATTTATCTATTTTCTAGAGCTCTTCTATTTTAAATAATTAAAATCAAAACTTCCGTGTTTGTACCCTACTTTTTAGAAAAAAAAATAAAACTTCTTTTTTTAACATTAACATTAATATTTTCGAAATAGAAAAGATTTTCAAGTTTGTAGGGAAGAAGAAGTCAAAAGTCAAATTTATATATTCGAAATAGAAAAAAAAATTATATTCTTATAACCCACTTATTTTAAATATAAAAATTACAACTTTTTTCTTTAGGCCCTATTTATTATAAAAGAAATCAAAACTTTTTTTTTTTAACATTAAGATAAACATCTTTGAAATAGAAAAGGTTTTGAATTTGTAGGGAAGAATAATTCAAATTTACATATTCGAAATAGAAAAGAAATTTTATTTTCAAATATACATACATACATATATATATATATATATATACACACACACATTCATCATTGCTTATAACGATTAAATTTTATCACCATATTTGTAACCCTTTTCTTGCTTCTGTTTACTTTTTTCTTGGTCTATTTTCTTTTAGGTTTTTTATTCATTCTTATTTTGTTTAATTCTCAATGTACATGGCTTCTGTTTAGTGATTTTCAGGTTGTTTTTTTTTTTTGGTTTTTAAGATTTGAATTTACTGATTTAATATTTGCTTTCTTCGTTTTATTTTAAAACTTATGATTTATTATGATTTTAGTTATAATCATGGATTATTAGTAACCAGTGGTTGTTCTTTACTTTGGCTTTTGTATTTTTTTGTTAGTGATCTCGGTAGAGAAACACCTGATCGTGTGAACAAGAATTAGGAAAATTTTTTCTGTTTGGAAAGTAGAAGCACTTGAGAAACTTGGTACAAAATGTTTGAACTTTTATCATTCTTTCTTTATTTATTTACTGTTAATTGTTAATTTATCATTATTATATTCTCATTATTCTTGAACATAATATTCCAACGTCTTCTTTTAATTAATTCAATCAAATATGCTTTTTTATCTATATGTATTTATTAAAACGGGTGTCGGACTAAGAAAACGTGACACAAAATCGACGTAAAAAGTAAGTACATAGTTTATTTTGTTTTCTATGTATATATTAAATTTGTACAATATTGTGTTCACTAATTTATTTGTAGATATTTACTGTTTGATTTCTTTCTTAAATAGTCTATATTTTGAAAATATTTAAAAAATATTACAAGGCCAGAGCAACATGTGACTTATATCTATTTCTTACAACGGGTGTCGGCCTAAAAAAATGTGATACAAAATTGACATAGAAAATAAACATATAGTTTATTTAGTTGTCAATATATATTATAATTTATACAATATTGTGTTCATTAATTTATTTATAAATATTTTTTTTCAATTTCTTTCTTAAATTTATATTTTATATTTTTTTTAAAAAAAATTACACGGCCGCCGCGAAGCGCGGCTTAGTCAACTAGTATATTACTAAAGGAAAATGCTAAAAACCCCAAATTGGATCCCAAAAAAAATTTAAATTGACAGGTGTCATCTTCTGATTGGTCATATTATGATGGACCCCCTGTATTCATATCAATCACATCAATTAAAATATCTCATAGTGTCAAATCATCAATGCCCACTGGCGGAACTAGGGGGGGGCTAGCCCCGGCGCTAGCCCCGGTCGAACCGAAAATATTAAGTAAAATTTTTTTTTCAGCCCGGGGTAAATTTTGAAAATGACTATATATATTTTTTAATAGCCTAGGTTAAATTTTGAAATTTAGAATTTCAAGCCTTGGCCAAGCCAATAACTTCACACAATCTCATCCAAATTCATAGAATAAGAGATTCACAACTTTATAAAGGTAGTTCTTTAATTATTTTTTCTTATTCTTTTTGATATAAGTCAAGATGAAGTAATGATTTCGAACTATAAAAAAAAAATTTCGCGCTTCGCGCGGGATCCGAACTACAAATTTTTTTTTCGCGCTTCGCGCGAGAGCCAACACATTTTTCAGCCCCCCCTGCAAATCAATCCTGGTTCCGCCACTGTCAATGCCACGTCATTTATGAACTCTCTCATAAAGAGGATGATAAATCCAATTTAAAGAAAGCATAAAAAATAAATCTTTATAATCATTCAATGTGTTGGTGCATTATATAGCCTTGGAATAAAAGGGAACTTATCGATACTCGCCTTTCAGCCAATTTTCAGAAGATCGACCTCAAAACACAGATGATAATGAATCTTACAGTTGTCCTGCATTTAAGATGCAACGATATTGTATTTCTATCGCAAATTTGGCTATTGAAAGTGATTACGAGAATCTCATTACTCGGGAATCTGATTGAAAACATCGAACGTCGTATATTTACGATGCGGTAATATGTTTCGTGAACATGATTCTTTTTTCTTTTTTTTTTGAATATTTTGACTTATAACCTTTTAGAACAAATCTCGTGCTAAGCGAGTATCGAACCAGAACCTCTGGGTCGATTAGATGTAAGCTCAACCAACTGAATTACCTCAAATCAAATCAAATGACATAGAATGTGTATAAAATATAGTACTTGTATGGATTATAAAGGATTCATATCTACATGAGGTTGGAAAATAGAACGTTCTTATTGGTTGAAGAGAATAAGGTTATCTCAGGAAATTTATCTCAGATAATAAAATAATATCCAATATTAATATGACACATGTCATATATATTTAGATGAAAATTTTGTATTTGTGCATGTATAATTTAATTAAGGGAATTAAATAATTTTTTAATTAGAAATACAGTGCATAAAATAAGGTAACTTCATTATGGTATCTCTGGATAAATTTCTTGAGGTAATCTAATAAACTTTATTCTCTTGGTTGAATATGTATTTTTGAGTTTTAAGTGAAATAGTGTTGGGTGTCTCACAAAAAATTTCAAATTTTTTTCAAATAATATGATATGACATAGAATATGGTATATTTTAATTTTTGAACGCATATAAATGTACGCATAATCTCATATTATTATTATTAATAATTTATCAATTATATGTATAACACATAAATATTTCATTAAAAATTTAATAATTAGAATATTTAATATTTTCTTTTTAAATGTTTGTGTCATTTAAATTTAAGTTAACAAAGTATGCTCGTACCACCATAAATTAGTAGGAGATATTTTTTAATAATTTATTAATGTTAATTTAAATTAGAGCAATGTTACGTCCCCTGAAACGAATTCCGAATTTGTTTCCAAATTACACATGGCGTATTTTTATTTGTGAATTTATATGTATATATGATGAACTCATTTCATTAATGCAAGAAACAACCAATAATATACTGACAATTTATCATTTAAGAATAATTTTAAGCTTAGTCAAACGATCTCTTTAAAATAGAAAATCCTATGGTGACAGCTTTTCAAAGATTGCTTTTATATTCAAGTCATTTTAAAGTACTTCATTCTTTTATAATTATGTGTACCAGACAGACAACATGGGCCCGCTGTCCTCGGCTTTGCTACAATGACGATGGTCTCTTTTAGGGTCACGGTATGTGAAATTACACTTTTATCCAGTTGGATGAATATATAATAATGGTGTGTGGGGGCATAAATGTGGGTTTTGATTGGTCCATGTGTGATCTGATTCTCTTCCATCAATTGCCGGTAGCTTCCAAACGGGGCGGACTCGGATTTTGTGTTGGTCCAATTCTACTTTTTTTTTTATTATTATTGTGTAATTACCGCACTAAACTTTAGCTTTCAATAAAATGAGTTCAACCCAATACTTTTTAATATATTTTTTTAAATGAAACGATATGTGTCTTATTATATTGTAGATTAGAGTATTATTTTTCACTGATAAAAATGATGTATAAAGTTAAACCGTAAGGTGATCGTTAAATGTTTTTGATGTCATATTTTGCCAATTGAACTTTTTCACTTTTAACACAGTAATGGTTAAACACTGTGACATTCGAATTTGAACTCGACTAAAAATTGGGCTCAAATTAGATCCAGTCTTTCATTTCAAACTCGAAGTTTAACTCGTAAAAAGTTCGATATGTTCAAATTCGGTTCAAGAGTTCGAATCAATTTTATCAAATATTGATAAAAGCTCGAACATAATCGTTTCGGCTCGAGTTGGTTCTAGACTCATTCAAATGCATAAATTATATATATATATATATATATATATATATATATATATATATATATATATATATATAAAGGCATGATTAGGTTCACAAATCGAATAATTTGAACCTCAATTTTGACTTAATTATTATCAAAACAAATTTGAATATTTTACGAAGAGACATGGAATATCTTATTATCAATTTTTAGACCCATCAAGAGTCCCGCTGAAATATGCTTAACAAAAAGAAATACCTACCAAAATATACAGAAGTACTAAAAAACACAAAAAAATTCTGTAATGAAAAATTTTAATCGAAGAAGAAACCACAAATATGCGTAAAATTATAAAAGACATCATAATTATTTATACTCCCTCCGTCCTTCTCATCTTTTATAGCTTTTTTCATTAATTGATACATATTTTAAAGTGTATATAAAAGTATAGTTTCATAATTCATTTTTAATTTTATTTTTGTGAATAAAAATTTAAAAATTAAATTTTTATTAAAAAGGAAAATTTAATAAAAAATATAAAACTATATTTTAAATATATCTTAAAATACATACTAATCAATAAAAAAAAATTAAGAAATGAAAAGGAGAATGGGGTAGGTAACATATTACTATCTTATAAATGATTTGATCCTCGGTCTATTCACTATTGGCCCTGAATGTAAACTGAAGATACCACACAATACAGTCAACGTACTGACCTCGTGAAGCATATTATATGCGCATGTTTAAAATTTTATTTACTATCTTATATTATGACTTTGCCAAAATATCATTTACTTATATTCAAATTAGGGAAGGGAAGTAAATTAGTTGATACGTTCATAAATAGTTTACATTCGATTCCAAAAAAGTTTAATTCCAATTTGATTTAATTTGTTAACAAATCGAATATGGGCACGATTTTGAGGTTCGTTTCGTAAATGAGTTGAACTTGAGCACAACATAATTCGGCTCAAAAGTTCGCGAACAAGTTCGATTGTGTAATTCGTAAACAAGTTCGTTAATATAGTTCATGAACAAACTCGTGAATATGGTTCATGAATAAGTTTTTCTACAAACTCGATATATATTTTCATGAACATATATAATTAAGATTTTACGGGAGTTCTTGAATTCACGATAATTACTAAATTATTTAGTGTCTACAAAGTAATATATTAGTTTATTTTATCTATTCATTATATTCTTTTGTTAAATTTTTAGGGGGGTGTTTGGAAGTTAGAGGTTTGGGGTGAAATTAGAGGTTTGGGGTGGATTAGAGGTTTGACCAAATGAAATCTCTAATGTGAGTGTTTGGTTGTTAAAAGTTTGAGTTAGAAGTTTGGGATCAAAAAGCTAATTATGAAAAAAGCTCATTTTATGAGCTTTTTCAATTAGAGGTTTGTTATATGTCACAAAAAGTTACTCAAAAAACTATTTACCAAACACTTTTATTCAAAACAGCTAATTTAAATTTGATAGTCAAAACATCGAATTCAATCCGCTAGTCAAGGCAGCTAATTCAATCCACTACATCTAACTTCTATCAGCTAATTGCCAAACAGGACCTTACATTATTTTTATTATAAATAATTAAATTATGACATATGTTGCAATTATAACAGTAGTTGGTTATGCATTAACAAAATCTGATTTAAATTCGACTTGTTGACAATTGTAGATCAGAATGATGTCTTTAATTTTCGAGGTTTTATCTTTTTTATTTTTAATACATTAAAAGTTTCTAGAATTAAATGAAGTATTTATGAGTACGAGATCATGGGCAGTATTTATGAGATGTTCTTGAGCTAATATTCATGAGACGTTTTTGAGCAATAGCTCATGAGACATGTTCGTGAATTGTTTACAAACAAGTTCGTAAATAACATTTTTTTAACGAGTTGATACATAAACAAAAATGTTGGTTTGATAAAAGTTCGAGTTCGAATTCGAGTTCGAAGTATTCATAATAAATTCATACATGAGCAGTTAAAAATTCTGTTCGATTCGACTCATTTACTATCCTAATTCTAATTATATAATTCCTGAAACTCCCTTCTCTACATTTGTCAACCTTTATATTAAAGCTTTTATTCTTGTATATTGCTTTTTCACATATTTAAAATTTATTATACACATTAAAGTTTTATTGTATTATAACAATAATATTTTCAACTATATTAAATCTTGTTAGATTCTTAATCTTTAGTGTAGGGTTCAATAAATTTTAAAGCAGTGTTGTAAAAAGCGCAAATCGGACTTATACGGTGGAATGACCTTCTAGCGCTTAAGCGGCTAAACGGATGTTTAAGCGGATCATTAATCGGATTATAAATAAATATATATTTATATAAATAAATATAATATTAGATTTTTAAAAAAAAATATGACTTTCACATATGATATAATATATTATGATAAAAGTTAAAACCAGTAACCTCCATATTCACAAAGTCATAGTTAGTCATAATGAATTTAGAAAATACAAATGTAACATTTAGAAATATCAAATTACAAATTTGATTTGAAAACCGCTTTTGACCCACTTAAGTGATTTTTTGACCGCCTAAACCTCATTAAACGTTTAAAAACCCGATTTTGCCATAATCGAAGGATTTTTCAATCGATTTCGCTTAAACGGCCGTTTAATGCACTTTTTACAACACTGATTTAAAGTGGTTAACAATAATATGACACGTGCATTGTATTACTTTAGACGTGCTTGTAGATTTACGCTTTCACGTACATCAATATGCACAGAAACAATTATGTGCAGAGAAAAATTAAATTTATTTAATATGAACAGAAAATAAAAATGAGATAAATTATTTGATATCATTATAGAATTGGATTTTTCATTTGATATCATTCACGACTTCCAAGTGATAATATTATACTTTTGGGTTCATCCACATAATACCATTCCGTTAACCAAACGTTAGTCAACCGTTATAAAGTTATGGGATTTCCCATATGATATTATATTATATTAGTTGAAATATAAAAAAAATTGGTACCTATTTTTGGTACTTTGTATTTTTACTTAACCATCTTTACTTATATACTAGCTTATAATACATGCAATGCACGGTTCCTTTTCTAATATCTATAATAATATTAATGTTTTTAATATTTATATATTATTAATTTACACATCAAATTGTTGTTAAAAAATTGATATATATATATATAATTTTACACGTTCGATTTAATATTTGTGCTCTATATTGAATTCTTAAAATCTGATTTTGACGGTTTTACAGCCCACATGAAATTAATAAAATAATCTTTAATTTAGTGATGATTTAACAATTATTTTCTAACCAAAACTACGCAGAAACTACTATAGATAAATTGACGCAGAAATTATATCCTTTTCATATTATAATTTTCTTTTTGAAATTCAATTCCAATACAAACTTTTTTAATTATATCTTTTCTAGATTATAATTTCTTTTTAATATGATACAATCTTGATGGTCTATTTTTAAAAATATTAGATTCGACGATGGAGATTATTTTGGTAGTACAGTGACCAAATCAAAATACCAAACTAAAATTATGGATAAGATCCCTCTTATGTTTATTATATATAATGATATAATTATATATTAAAATATTTTTACTTAAATACCCTTACTTATATCTATTTATATTATTATAGTAAAGTCAAAATATTGAAAAAATATTAAATTATAAATAATTAATCAATTTACTTTTTTAGGTAAAACTTACATGTTCTATTTAATAAAATATTATAATTACTAATAATTTATTAATTACCTTTTTTAGTTAAAATGTATTAACTTTTTTATATTTTTAATTGAAATCTCACTTTTATTGAAAATATCACAGACATATATAACTGCACAGCCTTTATATACAACTGAAAGTTGAATTTGCAATTTTTGACTGCGTAGCAAGTTGCGATGCAACCACATATGCAATTGAATGATAAGGGCGGCGAAGCCCAAATTCAACTTTCAATTACGTATAAGGTTAGTTGCATGCAATCATATATGCAAACCACACGTGCAACTGGAAATTGAAGTTGCATATGTGATTGCATATGCAAACTCTGTATTTTTTGCAAATATTTTCAAATATTTGAGAAGGTAAATTGCAATTTTTTAAAAAAATAAATAGTATTTTAGATAAATTTTCTTATTATTATTCTTATTATTAAATAATTGAGAATATACTTGCACGACAGCTAGCTGCAAGAGACCGGGGAGTAGATGGAACAGCTACTACTAAATATTCCTGTATACCATTCTCGTACAGACACTACAGGGTATACGCACGAAGCATCAACAGGCCAATTCAGTAATTTCATCTTTATGACAGATTCTCCGTACATGTAATTATCATCGAGCCGTAAAGTTGGGCTTTTATCACCTCAAATCCCAATGTTAGTCCATTTAGTAATGCATCAGGGTTGCAAAATACTAAGATTAACATGTCTTTATTTAGCATGTAAATAATCCAGATCCAAGAAATGCGTACCATTGTCCGTTACTGCTCTCCCTTTTTAGGGTTTTTTCTGATAAGTCCCATTTGAATAAGCCATTTATGAATATATTCTATTTTCAATTATAATAATAAATATGTTCCTTTTTATTAATATGTCCCATTTTTAATTGTAACCACGATTAACTCACTAACTATACATTATTAAAAGACAATTTTGTCCTCTACTTATTTATTTTTAATTTTTGTCAATAATTTATTTGCATATTCGATTGTAATACAATAATACATAGGATAAAGTCTTATTTAGTGAAAGCACTTTTTATCAGTTCTAATCCGGAAGCAATAGATTTGAATCACTTTCAAGTCTCTAGGTCATGTAACAGGATCAAATAAAGACAAAGCACTTGCAGCCTTCAAAAAAGAATGCAATGTTGCATTAAGGGAAGAAAAAAAAACCTAAGAACTAAAATGTACAATAGACTTGTTTAATAGAACAATCGTTGCAACAATAGTTGAAAAGTCTGTTTAGGCTTAAAATGATTCAAATCATCTGAAAATGAAAAAGAACCAAACGAACAATTGTAAGTACTACATTAAACTAACCAAATCAGGAAATAAAAAGATTCAACATTCTACTTCTGATCTACCCCTTTTTTTCTTTAAGTTGGAGCCAATCGAACCACCACCACATGTTGTTTTGTTGTGTCCAGGTTGCTTGCACTTGCTGCAACACCTTGTCTTCATCTCGTGTAAAGTTTCATCACAAGCCTTTCTTCTATTCTTTCTCGGCCTGCCTTGTTTTCTGATAAGTAAAGGTGGGACAACAGTTGTTGTAGGCTGCCAAAATGAAGAACAATGGGTGTTTAATATAGGCATATTGGTACATTTTATTGTGTACTTAAATATAACAATCGCTCTATAGAAATACTTCTTCCCAATCATCAGGCCCTTGCAAAGGTACCATCTCGGAGGCATATGTTGTTTTGTAATTATCCACTGAATAATATTTAGCACAATACCTACATAAACACACAGAAAAAAGAAAATTTAAAAACATAGATATGTATTATAAAGTACAATGTAATTTTTCGAACACTTACTCTACCCAATTGGGTCTAATTTCTTGTATAGCACATACGGCATGTTGGCAAGGGAAACCCCTCAACTGCCACTGCATACAACTACATGTTTGTTTCTCAAGATCAACAGTGAAGATGGAAGAGTGGATACTTCTAACTTCATAAAGCTTGCCAGCAACAGCTCCTTCAACTTTGTACTCCCCTACTTTTTTGAACACTATATTTAGTAATTTCTTGGCGCTAGGAACCAAATCCCCAGAATCCCAACCAATACAAACAGTTCTTCTCTTGTAAAACAACCCCATGATCAACTGCCCGTACATTAATACTAATTTACAAACAGGTTTCTCCTTAATTTTTGCAATCATATTATTAAAACTCTCAGAGAAGTTGTTGCTCAAGTGTTCACAACAACTGGTTTGGTCAAAGAAGGCCTTACACCAGCTTTTAGGATCCTCACCCATCAAGTATTCAAAAGCCTTGACATTCTCTACCAGCATACTATCCATGTGAGCCTATAATTTAAACATATGCATTTATCAAGCTCTAATTGATGAAAAACTAGAAAAAATTCATCAACAAGATTTTGTAATGAGGAATATTACTTGAAAGTGTTTAGCTTTATAAGCTTTAGTAGCATTCCAGAACATAGTGTGAAGCTTAGAGCCCTTGAAATGTGTTTTGAAGTTTTTATACATATGTTTGTCATCAATTAGAAAGTTAATGTAAAACATATATTTTTTTTAATTTCAGGTAACAAGATGTTTAATTTCAGGTAGTTAATAAAAAGGTATCAAAGTTAGTTGTCACCTGAAACAAAACCTGTGTGGTGAAGTGGGGAACAATTTATGAACAACATCCCTCATTCCTTTTTGCCTATCAGATATAAAGTTGATTCCTTGTACTGGATGTTCTTCCAATCTTGGTTTAAGATGTTTCAAAAACAAGAACCAGTTCTCCGCACACTCGTTTTTACAAATCATGATCCCTAAAGGTACCAATCCATTCTGTCCATCTAGAGCAGTGGCTGACAATAAACAACCGCCATACTTACCCTTAAGGTGACATCCATCAAGCCCAACAACATTTCTACAACCATTAGTAAAAGCCCTCATAGATACATCAAAAGAAATAGTTATAGACTCAAATGTTTTGTCTTGACTGCAACAAGAAACAAGAAAAGTTAATTAATTTATGCTAAAACTAACAATTTATTCTATTGATTCAGGAGCAATTCAGGGAATAGAAATAAAGATAGAAATTATAAGATTGCATCCCAGGTTCAGAGCTTTGTGTCCTGTTTACTCTGTGCTAGTGCAACTGCTGGAGTTATGGCACTGGTAAAATCAAATGGAAGACAAATTTGACGCTAGTTAGTAAAACTGTCCCAGACTTTTTTCAAAGTCTGTAACGGTTCATATGACAACCTTCTTGAGGCGGCACCAAAGTTTATCCTTACGGTTAAAATTTTAAAAATTGTAATGCCATAGTGTAAAAATCCGACTGTTTTAAATAACATCATTTGCTGCTCTTCAAAACCCCTGTTCCTCTGGATCCCCTGTTATGGTCTTATACGCACAATTCATGATTAGTTCCCATGTGACTATGTCTCCTCGAAGGTAAATACAAAGAGAATACTGTACAACTTCTAGTTGGTCTGTGGGATCTTGTTGATCTGCATCCTATCTTTATTGTCAATGTCTAAATTGTTTTAATAATTAAATGACACACACATATTCTGAGTAATATGTGGGTGACTCACTACAATATCCTGAAACAGGCTAGTCTGAAGCAAGTGAGGTTAAGAATGTCATTGTTCTGAAACTTGCAGTGCAGCCACAAGACTACGAGACATCCTTGGTATGTCACAAGGCTTGGTAATAGTACTCGAGTACTATACTTTTTCGTACATTGGTATTGTTTTATTGCCTTCTCATTATTGACCAAGCTGCAACTTATATGTCAAAGTAGTAGTGTAGTACATTGTATCCTAAGCAACTAAGCTAGCTTTCAGCGCCTGGATTTTAAATTAAGATGAAATCCAATAAATTTACCAACTAATCGTAATGCTTAGGCTATATTTTAATAATAGGCTCTCCATAACTACTTCACTATTTCCCAACGAATGCCCTCACAGAAATTAACTAAATTTGATATACTTTGTTCAACATGTGGAATTCTCAATGACCAGTTTCCTCATATTTTGTAAATTAACAAGATATTGTTAACAAAGAATGAGACAGAACACAAGATACTATTAACAATTAGGAACAGACCATGGCAGAACAGAAGTATATATGTATCTTTATTGACATATGTACAGTGTACTACACATAATAAAACTGCATATACTCCGAAAAATCAACAATTAAAGAATCAGGAAAATCAACAATTAAAGAATCATGCTTTATAAATCAACAATTGAAGAATTAACCTGCCATATGTGAACGTAGCAATTGATCCTGGATTGGTCCTTGTAATCATCTCACATAGACTTGGTATGAGTTTGAAACTTTCATCATAACTACCATTAATTTTCTCCAAAACCTTGTTTCTAGCCTTCCATGCAACATGATATGGAATTAAGGTGTTGTGACTCGTCCAAAACTCATCGGAAATCTCACTAGGTTAAGGTATAATATTGCTATGTGATTTCATAATCTTTTCAATCAAATGTTCAGCTACAAACTCATAATTTGCACTTGAATTCTTCCCATAAGGATCTCCAACACAATTGTGTTGAAGGTGACATTTCCTTATACTCCAAGTTGGCTCACCAGGGATCTTTCGTGCAGTTACAAACCACGGACACATGACGGGCGGTCCAAAACCTTGACATACAACCTTGATCCTTACATTGTCACTCTTCTGAAACTTGCATACAATCCTAGTTGATACACAATATTTTCTGAGATGTTTTTGAAAATCAGTCTTATCAAAAAACTGTAAACCCACTTCAATTTTGTGAGATACAACATGGTCATCATAATCTGGTTCAGGAAGAAACTCATGATCCACTAAATCAGCCGCAAAGAATTCATCAAAATCATTATCGGTCAATAATGGCTCAATACCAACATTGCTTCTTGGAATAGTAGATAAATTATTTGTTAAATTGGGAACACTACCTTCAACTTCTTTCTCATTATCCTCGTCGGCATCCCTGTTTTTCATGACAAAATACCGAAGAAACTCATCACATTCTCTATCATCTTCACCCTCACTATACATGAGTGGTTGGCTCCATGGTTGATCATTAGGATGGCAGTCATCTTCTTCAAAATTTTCAAGCTACAAAATTGGTTCTTTTAGAGAACCGTATGCTTCTTCAACATTATCTACTTTTTCAGAGACCAAGTTCCAGAAATTCGGGCCTAGGGAATCGACATCCATATCATTATCCGCAGCACTTGATTCAACATGACTTTCAAAATCCAGTACCATCTTTGAAACAGCGGCACTCAGTTTGTTAGCTTTTTCAATCAATCTTGGGCTTTTTCTGGGAGTATATGTTGTCGTGGATGATTTACAAACCAACTTTTTAGGTGTGGAATACCTGATTTGTGGGTTACAAACCATTAAAGGTGAATCCCTGTTACAAATAACCACAACCACCCATTACTATTAATACACACAATTATCATACAAAATATAATAAGAATTAAACAAAACAATCAAAATTTTTTACCTCAAATACTTGGTAGATATAATCTCTTGCATCTTCTTCTTCTCCATGATTCTGAAGTCGCTCATCTCTTTCTTTACTGGCGGTGTACGTGGTTACGTGATCAGTGGCACATGAAATAACCTATTTTCTAGTCTCTTGCCTTATCTGTGTCTATTATGGGTATGGGCAATATGGTCTTAATGTGTATATATATATATATATATATATATATATATATATATATATATATATATAATTATATGTATATGAGTTAAATTTAACCATGGGACATAATTATAATTATTGAATAAAAAAAGATATATTCTTAATTGAGTACTTAATTTGGGAAATATTAGACAAATTCCCCTTTTTCTTTTTTAAGTAGAGGTCAAATATTTTAATTTTTATATAAAACAATATTATTACAGTAGAACCTCGATAAATGAATATCATTGGGATCAAAAGTATATATTCATTTAGATACATTATTTATTTATCGATTAACGAATATTTTATTTATTTATCGATAAATATTTATTCATTTAGATATTATTTTCAATTTTTTTAATAATTTTTTTAATACATTCTATATTCAAATATACCTAAAATTTATTATGGGTTTAACTACATTCATTTTTCTAACATTCTAAATTAGTTTTACATGCATGTACAATATGGATGGAATAGGTACAACTATGAATATTTACTAAGTGCACTGCATAGTACCGAGATCATACATTCACTGTGTAGAATATTAAAAGGTAAGATATTTACAGAGTCATTCGTAATCAACTTTAGAATCATTTTTCGAGAAGATATGATTTATTAATATGTATGAACATTATTAATTGGATTAAATGTATTCATGATATAAATATTATTATTCAAAATATAGTGATTATTCATTTATATTTAAGTAGGACCTATAGAAACTTATTTTTTTTATTCATTAATGCATTTAGCGAGGTTATTCATTAAGCCCATTTGCCCAAGTCGGGACTGAAAAAAATTATTTATATGTAATCGAACATTCATTTATCGAGATTCTACTTTACTTTTGTAAAATACATAATAGATGTCCAAAAATTCAAAAGCAAAGGTGAAGTCATTTAACTGACAATAAAAGTTACTTAGCACTGCATTTTAGTACAAAAGAATTCTATAAATTTGATTTGTTTGGTATTATAAAATAGGATATCAATATTTTCGATAAAACTTTGTATTTGAAAGAAAATGATGAGATTTATTCAATAATGTTGTCCTTTGTGAGTTGAAATCAATTCTTTTGTTCAATAAACTTCATAAAATGAATTAAGTCTTTTAGTTGTTTAGTTCTATTTCAACTCGAATTTGATTTAGCACGTTTAATTCAAGTTTGATTTGATAAATTATTATATAAACTAGCTTCAATACCCGTGCAAGGTACATGATTGTTCTTGTTTATGGTTAGTTTCAATAATTGATGTCTTCACCATGTATAAACCACAGTGAAACACATCTCGTCAAAACACGTACACGATTCTTGTGTCACGTATTGTGGATTCATCCCTGTTGAAAAGTATTACTTGAACAGTTGAAGGAAAGAGAGGCAATATAAGATAAAAGGAAAGGTTCATAGCAATTGATGGCTTGATCTCTTTCTGTCGATTTCTTTCTCACAAAAATAGAAAGTTACTCCATAAAAGTCAACCTGGCTAATCTGGTGAAGAGGGAGTGGCGGCGGGAGATCCATCACCAGCACTAGGCGCCGGAGATTGAAACACTTATGAAAGCAGTTATAAAGAATGGCACAATTTAGGTCACACCAATATTACATACAAATTTCGAAGTAATTGAAGAAAAATACTAAGAACTTTAAGAACCCTAAATTACCAATGGCTTACTTGTTCAACTTGAAGAAGTTAGGAACTAATATAAGTCAAAATGGCAATTAAGACTGTATTGATACATTTCAACCCAACCAGTGACTTACTTGATATTTATCCCGTTTTACAACCTTACAATCATTTAATGGCCATGTGTATACTTGTATTAAAATTTTATCATTTTTTTTAAACATTAAGTTTTATAATCCAGATTTTGGTAAGTTCTGCGGACTATAATTTGGGTGTTGACCCCATATATCAAAATTTTAAATGAAATGGCCCCAAATATCACAGGCTAGGAAGTTGGCCCCAAATATCACTCTATAACACATTATCGTCTAGCATTTTATTTTTTTAGTAGAAACGCTACTTCGTGTAGCGTTCTCCGTTTTTTTTATCAAACGCTAATTGAGAATTTGTCATGCTTGGAAACGCTATTTCATATTTGGTTTTTAGCTTAAAACGCCACTTCTTGTGGCGTTTTGGATGTTCTTTTTTTTTTTTTTTGTTTTCTCCTAAATATATTCTAAACCCATAATGGAATTGTTGAACCCCAAAAGTTAACTGTTGAAATCCCAAGGGAACACAGATAAAATTTAAAAATTTAAATTAAAAAATTGAATCCGACGGCCTGATTTTTAAACGCTAAAAATCAGGATAAGTTATGGTTTAGGGACTAGGGTTTAGGGTTGTAAACAAGCCTAAACCCCAAACCCTAAGTTCGTATACGGTTTATTCGTCGTTTTGAATATTTCTAAAACCCAAAATTAGAAACGTTGAACACTTAAAGTTAATTGTTCAACCCTATAATTTAATTAAAATTATATTTTTCAAATTTAAAAATTTTAATTAAAAAATTGAATCTGGCGGCCTGATTTTTAAATGCTAACGCGTTTAAAAATCAGGATAAGTTAGGGTATAGGATTTAGGGTTGATTACAACCCTAAACCCTAAGTTCGCATACGGTTTATTTGTCGTTCGGAATATTTCTAAAACCCAATATGAAAATGTTGAACCCCAAAAGTTAATTATTGAACCCCTAAGATTAATTAAAATTGTATTTTTTAAATTTTAAAAATATTATTTACAAATATATATTAAGAAGGAAAAAAAAACAAACCCACCCAAACGCCACATAATGTGGCGTTCCCCCCAAACCACCCCTCACCCAAACAGCGAGAACGCGAGACGCACCAGCGTCTTTATTAAAAAAAAGAAAAATAATAAAAAACGCTACATTATGTAGTGTTTTGGAGTGATATATGGGACCAACTTTTTAATTTGTGATATTTGGGATCATTTGTCTTCAAATTATGATATTGGGGGCCTTTATTCCTATATTTCCGAGTAAAAAAATGATTTTTTTTTGCGGATCAATGTAAAAACAATAAATTAATTAACAACAGTTTGTGTGACGAAACTGCCCTCCAATGTGGTCCTTGTTGCACGTGAAGACGGAATCTATTGTAGTAATCCTGGCACAAGTGTCAATGTACCTCGTTTGTTTTATGCAATCCAATGCTTTTAACGAGAAAAGCAATTCAAAAATGTTGCTTTTTCCAAATTTGTCACTCAAGTAAGGTTTAATAAAGGTTTTATTACAAATCCACAGGTTTTGTAATCCGTTAATCCGTTGTTTGGATAAGATTAAATGGATCCCGTTCATTTTTAGTGATAATTACGCCTCCCAGATGTCGAGTTTTTTTTTTCTCTCTAATTTCAAGCTTGTGGGCACCCTTTGCACATTTTCAATAATTTTAACTTTCGAAAAATTAAAAACAGATGACTACATGATGGGCTTGACGCCTTGACCCATATTACATATCCGGCCTCGGTCCACCAAAGCTTTAACTAAAACAGGAGCACAAAAGTTAGTGCATTATGCAAGTCATCCGGCATCACTAGAATGGAAATAAAGATTTTCAATCTGAGATAAATTTGTCACACCTACAATTATTGTCAAATGTGGAAGAGCATAAGAAACGCAATTTGGTTCATCATCTCTCACCCCCAATTTTCTTTCACTATTTACATTTCATTCCCATCCATTCTAAACCAACAAACGAAACACAACTATGGTGCCCAACATTGAAATTACTTGTGAAAAAAAAATGCACGATTTTCAAAGAGCATAGGTTGGAATCCAGAACAATTTTGCAATGTGGATTGTAAAAATACAAGTTTAAACTCTAAAACAGTACTTTAATACAGCATCCGAAGTAACTAGACCAGATTACAGGCAAAGGAAAATGAAACTAAATCCAACATTGCTTTATTGTTTGAGAAGAGCATCGGCACAAGCACTGACTTGCGATTACATCTGCTTGACGCCTCCTACCTTCTTCATATTGAACTGCAAAAAAAAACGGCCAGTTTTTAAAATTAATCAGCAGTTTGTACATAATAACCTCAAATGTTTCTGTAGAGTCTACGATCTCTTTAACGCCTGTTATATATACTCCATGAAGTAGCCACTAAATCTCTAGGTGGTTCATGGTTGTCAAGTGAACTTGAATGGCTTTCATATACCGAAAGGGATAACGAATATAAACTTTTAATCCCAATTTTTTTTCGCTAATTTAGTCTTTGTAACAAAAACACTGAAACACATCCCAAGTAGGATGCATCCTTCTTGCATGTTGAAAACTGCAGAACATATGTTAATAACTAAGAAGTGAAATAGGTTCGGACAACTCAACAAGTAACTAAGAACTTTGATAGTATGTAACATAAACAGCGGAACATTCTTTCCATGTCAATTATATTCCATACATAATGAATACAATAACAAAAATCATGAGATGGTGGCCCTGTAAGTGCATTATAGGTGAATATCTGGCTTTAATAAATATATTACTTTTAGTATGGTTTTTACAAGATCTAGTCATTTCAAAAACAAACTAAAGATGCATCATGCATGAAGAAGTCCCCTTAATTAGATGTAAGTATTAATTGAAGTACAAAATTTTGGAAAATCAACAACTGTACACATAATCTAAATAAAGCAACCTTGCATAGCTTCGTAGTCCTAGTTACAATCAGCTTACTGTGTGGCGATAAGCCTATGGATTCTCTTACTCATTAGGTTCTATTCAGTAGTATACAAAATATCCAAGGAGTATTCTCTTCATCCAATTGTACAAATCAATGAACAACACATAGTCCCAACAAAATTAACCCCAGGGCCAAGGCAAGCATAATTGAAAGAGAAAAGCGTACCTGAGTATTAGCAGGCCATCAATATGTTAAACTCCAGATTCTGCTCCATCCGATATATTCACCTAGCAGATCTGCCGTTTGAGAATGTCCCATTTACAGTTTGCAGCCAAGCTTGTCCAGCTCTAGCCATCTTTTTATTCTCAAATGCCACAAGAGATTGAGCATGCTTTAGTCCGTTGAGATGACCTTCTATCACAAGAACACTTGAGCCTGGAGATTTACATAGATCGCATGATAGTGGGTTGCTGAAACCCCTTCCTATCTTCTTGAAATCAATCAATTTTTCATGGTGTCTTCGACTTTCGCAATGCTGCCTGAGATGAAACAATGTAGCAAATGCCAACGTGCAGGCATGGCAGACAAGTACAGAGGGCTGATTCACTAGGCAGCTTGAAGAAGCCTGATGTTCAGGAAAGACTTGGGAGTTGTTCGTTGGCTCTTTTCTCTTCAACCCTAGTTGACTTCGAGGAGGCCCCTACAGTGTGTGAATGGTGGCAAACAGGAAGTTAGAAAACACAGCTGAAAATATAATTGTATTCATTTAAGAGAATCACAAAAAGATAAACCGAAACTTCTTGAGAATAACTGATGTAAATAAAAAAAAGCTGCATAAATGAGTACATAACTTGATAGAAGCAATGAATCTTAATTGCAAATATTTGGGTTTATCAAACATGCTTGACATATAAGATGTGCTTCATTTATACCCAGGAACTAAAAATGTGAACAGATTGCATAAACAGAAAAACATTATTCCCAATTACACATCTCTACAATAAATTTTCAAGACAACTGCATCAACTTAATTTACAAATAAACAGTCTCTAGCTATTATAGACGAAAATTTACCTGTAAAGGGATTAAAGGTTTCAAGGGGTTCAGATGTTGAAAGTTCAGTAGTTCCATCTTAGTTCTGTACTCGAACTCCCTTTGAATAGCAAGCTCAGCTGACATTACATTGTTCAAGGTAATCATCTCATCATCCATGTTAGCCTAATGACCAGTCGACCTATTACATCAAAATATCATTCTTACAACACATTTATCCAGAAAAACACAACAGCATTAGCAACTAAATAAAGCCAGCCACCAAAGTGGTGATCCTAAAAGATTAGGTTATACACAACTTTTCAACACAAGATCAATTGGCACTTTCCAATCCAATTAAAACATTCACAAACTAATTATGAAAGAAGAGGGGAAATTAATCATTTCACAACATTGACCATCCAACCTTAGACAAGTTGCATTTTGTACCAACAAAACAATATTTTGCTTGTCTGTACTCTGTAACATCGTAACCATCTTCTCTTGATAACAAAAGGTCGAGGGTTTGCGAATCAGGCATGCATGTGTGCATATATCTATATTCTCTAATTCATCTTTACTGTAAAAATGTAATCTTTACCATAAAAATCAAATCTTTCCTAAAGAATGTTGACTTTCACTTGAATTTACAACATTATTCCTCAAAAAACACACCAATCAAAAGGGGCACAAAAATCATTTTCCAAATTGGGTAATACGGACAGCCTATTACCTATGTGAAATGACAGAGAATCTACAATTAACCCATCAAGTACACAAACAAAACACATAAAATAAAGATCAAATAAAACAGAATTTAAAGAAGTGAAGTGTCAAAACATGGTACAAAATCAAGAAAATTAACTGGGGTTAAGCTAAACCCCGTGGTTTAGTTGGTTTACCTGCTTTTCTGTTTGTTGTCAGAAATGTAGCAGATCTGGAGTTGAAACACACTTGAATGTCTTTACTTCCGTACCATAAGCTGTTGAATTATGTTGTCGTTGAATATATGTGTGTATAAAAATTAAATTCAGCTTAAGCTCAGTCAAACACTCCTGTAATCTGTAAATAAAATCTGTATACGGTAAAATTTACATCTATATGTAATAATTTAGATAACTTATCCAAGATACAAGTGTTTTTAATATAAAATGCAAGTGATTTTTAATATTTGGTTTTTTTATAATATGTCCCAATTTGAAACATGGTTTGTAAATATGTCCTATATTTATTTAAATTTTCAAATATATCCTTAAATCAAATTTTCATAACATAAAAAGACCAATATACCCTTTTTAATCAAAATTATTTTAATATATAATGTTTGATAAGATAAAAACATGATTTGATTAATTTAAAATGAAAAAGGTGCCTAAGGGTGACCTCAGGTAAACCGTGAACTTAAAACAACATGTGGTCTCGCAGGGGTATTTTTGTAAATATCAAATATTTTTCAATGATTTACATAAATATCCCTATATTTGTATTGAAAAACATTTTAATCTTAGACTTTTACCTGAGAACACCCTTAAGAGCATCAAGCCCTGAAATTTAAATTATAAATTTTAATATTTATTTGCGTAAGGGTGCCCCTAGCGGGTCCTGTTCTGAGCAAAGTAAAAAAAAACAAATTTTAGTGGTCAAAATTTAAAAATTGCCCCAACCTATTCTAAGAATAAAGAAACTTTTTTAGTGGTTAAAATTAAAAAATTGTAGTGTATTTATAATAGTATTTAATTAATATAACAAGGGTATATTAGTCTCTATTTAACTTAAAAACTGATAATGGAACATCTAATTAATATATTAATATGATGGGATATATTTATAAACTGGTCTATTAATTTGAGACATATTATACAAATTTACTATAAAATAATAATGATATTTTTGTAGATATATATAGTGTTGTGTAACACTCTCTTGTATTTATACGAGACAAGGAAATTTAAGTGAGGTAACCCAAAAAAATTAATCTCAAAATAATATCTGGAAGTTTTTTTAAACAAATAAATAAAGATGATAATATAGAGAATCGGCTAGTACTACTTTATAGCAAAAACTAGTTGATAAAGCCGCGCTTCGCGGCGGCGTTACAATATTTTTAAAAAAATTCAATACATTTATGTTATAATATAATATTAATATTAAATTTTAATAATTAAATAATCTTCTCTAATGAATCAATTTCTTGTTAAATACGATTCTTTCGATTGAGCCGCTCTCTCGTTAAAACCGAAATCCAAACTTTTTAACATATATTATAAAGACTTATATAATATTTTTATCTATAAAATCGAACCGTAAAAATAAAAAAAATTATGGCTTCAGTATCAAATTCTAATAGCTAATACAATCTTTTCTAGCGAGCCGTCTTCCCGTTAAATATGTTTCTAGCCGCTCTTATTTGAAACCGAAATTCTAACTTCTTTATATAAAGAGAGTAAATTCCAATTTTTATATTCTTTAAACTTTTTAATATTTATGGAGTCTTAAAAGATGAAAATACATCTTATATTTTCTGTATATTATAGATATTCTTGTATTTATTTACAGTTACCGCATGGGAATGTCTTTCTGTTATGTTAACATATTAAAAAAAATTAAAATACGAAGACTTTTCGTTACGGGAATAATATTACATTTATGGATATATTTTTGTAATGCAAGTATAATTAACTTGTATAAAAAAGTTAAAATAAAGGATTTCTAGGAAAAAAGATGTATAGTTTTAAAAAATCGTATAAGACGTCTCCACCGTCCTCGTATTCTACTTCCAATAAAATATTTTATTTTATGTATTAATTATATATTTAAACATCTTATATACGGTCTTATCTAATGAACCACAGTCTTGTTAAACACAATTATTACTATTGATTAGCTCTCTCGTTAAGACCAAAAACCTAACTTTTACATATATTACTTGTATGATAATGTTTATCCATAAAAATCAAATCCTAAAAATAAAATAAAATTTATAACATCATATGATATTTTAATAGCTAGTACAATCTTTTATAGTGAGCCGTCTTCCCGTTATACACATTTCGAGCCGCTCTCGTTTGGGATCGAAATTCTAACTTTATTACATATTATTGATGATACTTATCTTACACAACAATTTTTTTCCTTGAAATCAAAACTTAAAAAATAGAGTGAATTCCAATTTATACTTTCTAGATTTTCTAAAATTTTTGGAGTTTTAGAAAATGAAAACACATCTTATTTTCTCTTTATATTATAGATACTTCTGTATTTATTTAGGATTCCTACATGAGATTGTTCTTTTACTCATTGTTCTTTTATTATGTTAACACATCAATTCTTTTCTTTTTAAATACGGTGACTTTTTTCATGACAATAGTATTGGATTTATGAATAAATTTTCCTAATATAAGTATAATTAACTTATATAAAAAATATATAATTTAAGAAGATCGTACTTTCTATAAATATTTAATTATATGTCTGCTTTATATATTCAAACACCTATTCTAGTTCTAGTAGAACTTTTATTTATATATTTTTTCTATAAATTCGAACTCTTATTCTCTATAAATTCGAACTCCTATTCTACTTTCAATAGAACTTTTAATCGTATGTCTTATAAATACTTATTATACTTCCAATAGAACTTCTAATCATATGTCTTCCCTATAAATTCGAACTCTTATCCTTTATAAATTTGAACACCTATTCTATTTCTACTTCTAATATGCTAATTGATATTTTTATATTTATTAGTGTTTAAAATTCTAGAAAATTAGAAACATCGATTGAGATGATATTAGAGCGCCACCTAAACTCCCGCTATCCTCCTTTATATATATATATATATATATATATATATATATATATATATATATATATTGATATTGATGATTGTTAAACACAGTTATTACTATTGATTAGCTCTCTCGTTAAGACCAAAAACCTAACTTTTACATATATTACTTGTATGATAATGTTTATCCATAAAAATCAAATCCTAAAAATAAAATAAAATTTATAACATCATATGATATTTTAATAGCTAGTACAATCTTTTATAGTGAGCCGTCTTCCCGTTATACACATTTCGAGCCGCTCTCGTTTGGGATCGAAATTCTAACTTTATTACATATTATTGATGATACTTATCTTACACAACAATTTTTTTCCTTGAAATCAAAACTTAAAAAATAGAGTGAATTCAAATTTATACTTTCTAGATTTTCTAAAATCTTTGGAGTTTTAGAAAATGAAAACACATCTTATTTTCTCTTTATATTATAGATACTTCTGTATTTATTTAGGATTCCTACATGAGATTGTTCTTTTACTCATTGTTCTTTTATTATGTTAACACATCAATTCTTTTCTTTTTAAATACGGTGACTTTTTTCATGACAATAGTATTGGATTTATGAATAAATTTTCCTAATATAAGTATAATTAACTTATATAAAAAATATATAATTTAAGAAGATCGTACTTTCTATAAAATATTTAATTATATGTCTGCTCTATATATTCAAACACCTATTCTAGTTCTAGTAGAACTTTTATTTATATATTTTTTCTATTGATTCGAACTCTTATTCTCTATAAATTCGAACTCCTATTCTACTTTTAATAGAACTTTTAATCGTATGTCTTATAAATACTTATTATACTTCCAATAGAACTTCTAATCATATGTCTTCCCTATAAATTCGAACTCTTATCCTTTATAAATTTGAACACCTATTCTATTTCTACTTCTAATATGCTAATTGATATTTTTATATTTATTAGTGTTTAAAATTCTAGAAAATTAGAAAAATCGATTGAGACGATATTAGAGCGCCACCTAAACTCCCGCTATCCTCCTTTATATATATATATTGATTGATTATATTCAAACTGTTTGGGTAGCGTTCAAGTTACAACAGCTTTGGTACAAAAATATGATGCACCCTTTGTGCGTGCCCTTATAAATACATATTTTTAATATTGCAAAATTACATACATTATCAAAGTTATTTATTTTTTGAATTTTAAAATATGTATTTATATTATTAAAATTATTTGTTTAATAAATTTATTCACTTTCTTGAATATTATTTCTCGAATCTTTATTTTATGCAATTTTTTAATGGGTAAAGAGTTTCTACCTGATACTGTAGGAAACTTTTCTACAGTGTCGTCTTAAAATCACGATTTTGCTGCACATATGATATACAAACTGATCGTTGAGAGATGGTGAAAAATACATTGAAGTCGGATTTCAAAAAAATTCACTAATTAACGGGAAAAATCAAATTAAAAATGGAGGAAATTAGGTGGGATTGTGTGTGAGGGTGTATTCGATTTGTGTATGGTGTCCCTAACGGGGCCATTGGATTAGATTAATTTATGACCCAAATTTAATTTAAACGATACTGTACTACAGTATTAGGTAGAAACTGTTTTTCCTTTTTTTAATATTTTTTAAGAAGCTGGGAATGAGGAGCGTGGCTCTTAATTCAAGTACAGCTGCATCACATTCACAGCCAGCTATCCAGGAATTTTTGTTACATTCTCTCTAGTCTCTATCTCTCTATCTTTATTTAAAAATAGTTACTCTAGTTGGAGAGAGAGAGAGTAGGGAGAGAGGATGGAGAAGGCTTTGGTGAAAATGGGCAGCATTAAAGCTGGGAGCTTTTGGCTTTCAAAGAAAGCTAAAGAAGAGTGCTCTAACATTTCTCAGGATCTCACTGTATGTACATTCTTTTCTTTCACTCATTCTTTCTTTATGTTTTTGTGATTTAATTAGTACCCTGTTGGATATTCTTAGTTAAAAACTTAAAATCTTTGTGGTTGTAAGATCTGTTGGGCTCTTGCCCCATATTTTCAAGAACATCAAGTGTTATATTTGTGTGTTTGTCAGAGGAATGACCATAACACTTTGATCTCTACTTCACTTATGTGAATAAAATCAAAAGTGGAAAAGTAATTGTCATCTTAATTGAGTTAAATGTATGTGTTTATGCTTGAAAACTTACTATTATTTTGGTAATGCTAAATTGTACTAATTGATTATGTTAGTATTTGTTTGTGTTTCTTGATTTATACAGGGAACTAAAAAAGATTAATAGTTATGCTTATAGATCTTGTAATAAAGTTTGAATGCCAATATAGGAGCAGTTGATTATTATTTAGTGGATTGTAATTGCTTTCGGGGATATATTTGATGATAAAATGCCTTATTTGTTCTTAAATTCAGCATCTATGTTCACAGTATTTTCTGATGCGGACTCCTGGAAAATAAAGGTGGACCTGAGTATATAGGCTTTCTTAATGTGGATGCAGAGGGGTATGGTTGAATCAGGATCCGGCTCATGTTTGTTTGAATCAGGATCCTGGTCCTGTACCCGTTCCTGTTTGTTTGTTTGTAATCATTAGAAATGACCCTTCAGACCTTCTTTAACTTTAATCTACAATGAGAATTTAGGGGTGATGTTGTGATTAAAAAAGTTTAGATTTACACAAGTTAAGTGGCGCTTTTCTCAAGTTCTGGTTTTTCCATGTTTTAGCTAAAGGTAGCCCAAGCTAGTTTTGTTGAGCTTGAGTGAGTTGCAACAAGCCGACCTGAGCTTTGTTTGATATAGCCCTGCTCCTTTACAGCCATTTGTGTTACAAGTATACACTGATAACACAACTTGAAGTGTAGATGTTAATTGTCAACTCAGCTCTGTTTTAACTCATTGTTAGAATCACTAAATGTTATTATGTTACATATATCTACTTCTGTCAAATAGTTAAACATCATTGAATGCAGCCATAGGAAATACCGAAGAGTGCGAAAACAAAATAGGGTAGGAGGATGGCATATGTGTAACGGTCAAAAAGTTTTTCGTCACAACGTCAACCTTGAGAACTAAAACATCATGCTTTTATGCTAATATGTGGTTCTTAGATAGTTAATTGCAAAAAAAAAAAAAAAAAATGCAGGCTAAGTGGTTTTTCTCTCCCATAAAAACATATCTGTAGCATTGTGAAGGAACCTTTCGTCTTACATTGTCACAACAATATCGGATGGTCTTTGACTTAATTTTTTTCTTTAACTTACTTTTGTTTATGCAAACACTATTACCCTCTGTTTGATTGAGAGTGATGACATTTGTACTATTTTGTTTTTATATATTCTTACTTTTCATTTATTTTTCCATTTGATTCATATAAATTCAGACTGAAGCTATATCCCCACCAATTTTGGGATTAATGCTCATTCCTACTCTCTACTGATCTCCTACACAGACCTCATTAACGAAATTCGGAGTGTTTTTTCTTCAGTCCCCCCCCCCCTCTTACATTCTTATCTTTCACCTTAAGTTTTGTTTACGATTCACTATTCTAATCCTACCCGTTGCACTCTTAAGGACCAAGGGAGCGTTAGGATCATATCCCACTTTGCAGTTACTAATACATGGCACCAGTACTCAGAGAATTCCTTACATACAATAAAATTAAGCTGCTACGGTCTTGTTATAGCGCTGCTGCTATTATACATTATCTTATTTTTTGGTTTTACTGATACAAGTACATATTGTTTGTTTGTTTGTTTATTTTGCAGACTTTGTCAAATACTGTTGAGGAGAAAGCAAAATGGATCTTTGATAAGCTTAAAGGTAAGAGGCTAATATATTAGTATGTTTTAGCTTTTTAGGTATGTATGTGTTTGATCATCTTCACATTGTCCATGCTTTCCACAGTCTACTTAACTTTTTGCTCCCCCTCAACTCTGCAGGAAAGCCACTTAAAACCTTACCAGATCTTCTTCGCGAATACAATCTGCCCACAGGCCTCTTCCCTCAGAACATAACATGCTATGAATTCGATGATACAAAGGCCAGGCTGATTGTACACTTGCCCTCCGCTTGTGAAATTACCTTCAAGGACTCTTCTGTGATAAGGTATGCTACTCGGGTTAAATGCAACCTGATAAGAGGTAAACTGACAGGCATAGATGGAATGAAGACAAAGGTCGTTTTGGTGTGGACAAAGGTCACAAGCGTGTCAGTTGAAGGCTACAAATCGGATAAGGTCTGGTTCACAGCTGGTTTGGCAAAAGCAAGGCCTAGAGAAGCTTACGACATCCCACGTGATGCTATTAGAATCAAAGAATTTTAGTTTTAGTAAGGTTGAGGACCTTGCTAAACTTTCTTATTAATGTTAAATATTAGAGTTGTACTTTGTTATTACTTCCTCTCACTTCTCAGTGTTTGAAACCAGCAGAAGTTCTGTTAATGATTTGAAACTTCTGAAATTGAATGTATGCTGCATTCCCCAGTAATATCGAGTACATGTCTGTGAAATCTTGAATTGTTTTTGTCCTTAAATTCCAACTGAAATCAAAAGGTGAGTGTGGCGCAATAATTTCGTTGGTTTCCAACTATTAAACAATCTATTATCTATTATATATATAATAGGCAACACAAGATAAAAATAGTGAGATTTTTTAATGTATTGTAATTACCAATTTATCCCTCTATTCTCAAATTTTTGAAAAAATGGTTGTTGGTGGGGATTGAACTTGGGTCTTCAAGTTATTTAACATATCTTTCTACCACTACACCACTCAATCACATATGTCGTAAATCATACACATTATAGATGTATGTGTGTTGTGCGAATATAGTATGATTACTAATTTATCCCTCTATTCTCAATTTTTTGAAAAAGTTATAGTTGGTGGGAATTGAACTTGGGTTCCCGAGTTAATTAACAAATCTTTTTACCACTACACCACTCAATCACATGTGTTTTAAATCATACACATAAAAGATGTATGTGTGTGTTGTTTTAGTGAAAAAAATTTCTAATATTATAATATTACGACATATTAGTAATTTTTTGTCATGTTACATTTACATTTATTGATTTAAACTATAACATATTAAATTAAAATATAAATTATTGATACATAATATATGGTTTGATAATATTATAAATTCGAACTTCTTCTTTATAATTGATATTTTATAATTCACTATAAATTCGAACTCCTATTCTACTTCCAATAGAACTTTTAATCGTATGCCTTATAAATACTAATTATACTTCCAATAGAACTTCTAATCATATGTCTTCCCTATAAATTCGAACGTCTTCTTTATAATTGATATTTTATATTTATTAGTGTTTAAAATTCTAGAAAATTAGAAAAATCGATTGAGACGATATTAGAGCGCCACCTAAACTCCCGCTATCCTCCTTTATATATATATATATATATATATATATATATATATATATATATATATATATATATATATATATATATTGTAATAACAATAATAATCAACATAATAATAAAAAAAATTACTATATAATTATTCCCTTAAACAACCTAAGCACTCATCTATACGTGTTTTCAATAATACACATGATATCTCTATGTATACCGATTAAGCGGGGCAATATTTGGTTTTATATAAAGAAACAATATGAAATGCATAATGTATTTTTTATGAAAAATATTACATATATGATCAAGTCAATAACTAAAGTACTTTATTACTGATTTGAAAGCACCAATTTACTCTTAAGTTCCTATTAATATATAGAAGTATTATTCTTAATGATATTCAAACGTGGATCACCGAGTTAAATTATGCATCTTCATACCATTAGATCACATATTCACATGTATTTTAAATTATACACACAATATATATGTGTATGATATTGATGAAATGTTATTAATTAAATATTACTGCATTTTAAATGAGTTTTGGACTATTTAATGATTATCATTTATCGATAAAATAACTACGTAAAATACACAATTGGGTTATAAACCGATATTATAATTAATATGATGGATATTATCTAACAATATATTAGGGTAAAAAATATTGACGTGTTAACGTAAAATGAAAATTTTATATTACTAAATAAGATATATATACTTATTTATTAGTCAAACTATTTGGGTCATAAAAATGTTTGGCTTCAAAAAGACGAATTCTACAAATAAAACATTACTTTTTATATACAAATTAGTTAATGTTCAATTTAAAATATGACATTTTATGGGGAAAAAGACCATATATTATATATTATTTATGAAGATAACTCAATGAAAGTCAGGCGGAAATCGGAAGAGAAATAAAGGCAAAGAATTCTTAAAATGAAGAAATTAGAAGAAAACAAATAAAAGAGTTAGAAATGTAGTTTTAAGAAGTAAAAGCGCATGACCTGAGAAGTTTTAGAAGATTTACGAAGGTTTTTGATTGGAATCAGGACTAAAACCTACATTCTCAGAATGTAGCATCTTGAAGACTATTAAATTTTTACCTTGAATATTATTGAAGATCCAGCTAAATGGATGCATCATTTTTTAAGAAAATTTAGGAATGTAGGTGCTCTAAAAAATCGTCTTAATTAATAATTAGACAACACCTATAAAACACTCAAATTATATTCTATGGCCCACAACAAAATTAAAACCTGACATGATTGCTATCAATACTACTCATATTAGTTTTCAAAGTACAAATTTGAACATATTTAAGTAAGTACACAATAACCCCATAGGCAATTAACAAGATTAAATCTATGAAAATCAATTACATGTTTCAAACGATACTGATAATGAATAATTTAATTAAAAAATACAATTTAAGCTAACGACCCGTGCCTCGCACGGGTTTTTATGCTAGTTATTACATATACAAGATGATAACATGTGTCACTAGAGAGAATTTATTTAAATTTATTTTTAATTTATTATTTTGATTGATCCTAAATTTTTTTATTATATTGTATCATAATATATTGGCTTATATTTTTATAATTATATATTACATTTTTATATGTAATTAATAATTGCATTTTTTCGAGTCTGTTATTAAGTGAAATATTATTAGTGTTATCCAATAAAATATATATATCAATCAATACTATATTATAATAACCGAAACATTAAAAGTTTTCGGTACCTATTTTTTAGTATTTCATATTTTTACTTAATTACTCTTACGTATGTTTCTACCTAAATATCCTTAATTATATTTATCTATACTACTATATTAAAGCCTAAATATAAGAAATATAATTATAAATAACTAATCAATTACCTTTTTTATGTAAATCATGTTACCTTTTATATTTTTCCAATAACTAATAAATTTACTTTTTCATGTAAAACACATTTTTTTCTAAATTTTTTTTAATTAAAATTTCTTTTCTTTCTAAAATAGTACGTGCAATTCTAATTAGTAATATGCAATAATAATATTATAATTAATAATACAAAACTAATTTTCTCTCAGCTAAAACACGTTAACGTTTCTATTTAATAAAATATTTTAATTACTAAAAATTAATCGATTACCTTTTTCAGATAAAACGTATTATCTTTTTTTTAAAAAATATTTTCTAATTAAAATCCATTATTTCCTAAAAATATCACGTGCACCATATATGTAATTATTATAATTAAATCATATTATTTAAAAATTTTAAAGCTACAAAATTTGTATCTTAAAATTATATATACAAATTAATAAAAAATTATATAATATTAATTATTATCAAAGTATATCACTTAAAATTTTAAGTATACAAAATTTATGTCTTAAAATTTTAAATCAAATTAAAAAAAATTATATAATATAAAATAACATTTGTGCATCGCACGAGTTTTAAACTAGTTTTATTTATTTGCAATCTAATGAAACAATTATATCAACATCATTACATCATTATATAATCTAAATTAAAATTTTAAAAAATATAAATAAATTATTTATTCCAAAAAAATAATTTATAAAATTACCAGCTATTATAAAATTGTAAAAAGAACTATGCTATTAGTGTGAAAAAATTTAAGGATCAACAAATATAACCTGAAGTGCATGAAAATACGTTCTCATTGATTTCATTAATAAATATTTTGGAGACTTGTTCGTAGCTTTTTTTAAATCCAAATTCAAATAAAAATTGTAAATAAAAAAATTATAATTATAATAGGATTTTAATTATATTATTTTTTTCAAAAATAACATACAAAGAAGACAGGGTCAAACTATGTTCTTTTTTTTAAATTTGTAAAAAAAAATTATAAATAAGAATATTATAGGTTGAGTGTCATGGTTCTCTTTACCCCATTTCAGATTTTCGGCCCTAAATACCCTACTGATACGTAATTTCGTGTAACAAATCCGTTGATACGTCGTTTCATTTAATGCATCAGTATATAATACGGCAGTCCGTGATGGGTATTAGCAGGTAATGCTTTACTTTGTCCTCAGTATCAAGAAGTTATGGGTGTAAGGCTATTGCGGCACACGCAATAGCGTGTATATGAAAAAAAAAATACGCTGCACGACTTGTCGTATTTATGGGGTACTTGAGGGTCATGCATCTTGGATTTCGTCCATTTTGAGTATTATCTTTTATAATTATAATAGAATTTTTATTTAATTATTATATTTTAAAAATAACATGAAATCATAGAAGAGACTAGATTTTTGGAGTGAGGACACAATTTGGTTTTAACCAAATTTTATACCATCAAAAATCGGTTTTACTTATTAATAAAGCTTATAGTCCTTTCGTCCTTATTTTTATGTTCATTTTAATTTTTCAGAAATTAAATTGACCAATTTTTAATTAAATATTAACATTATTAACTTTTTAATTTTGAAAACTGAAAATCTATTTAGAATAGATTAAATGTACTTTTTATTGATATATATTTTTTAACAATTATATAGTACATATAAATTTTAAATGGAGTAAATTGCACTTTGCACCCTTTATCTTTGGACGTTTTTTTGATTTGGTCTTACATTATGAATTTCGGCACTTTGCATCCCATACTTCATGTTTCGCTTCATTTTGCACTTTTTCCGTTAACAATTTTTAACTCCGTTAGGTTTGATTTTTTTTTTCCCAAAATTTGACAGGGGTATTTTCGGTATTTAGAAAATTGTTTTTAAAAAAATGAAAAAAATTCAGAAAATTATACTTGTTTCAAAAAAAAATATTTTTCGGTTTTGAAAAAGTATATGGTTTTAAAAAATTATTTTTGGGGAAAAATTATATAATTCTTTTGGGAAAAAAATTTCTAAAATGAAATTTGTTTCTTATTTATGTTCTTTTTTTAAATATATAATCTTTCCCCAATTTTTTTTAAAAAACAAATATCTTTTAGAAACGGAAAATTTGTTTTTTAAAAGCAAATATAATTTTCTGAATTTCTTATAATTTTTTTTGAAAAATAATTTTAAAATACCGAAAATACCCCTGTCAAATTTTGAAAAGAATTTCAAATTTAATGGAGTTAAAAATTATTAACGGAAAAAGTGCAAAGTGAAGCGAAACATGAAGTATGGGATGCAAAGTGCCAAAATTCATAATGTAAGACCAAATCGAAAAAACACCCAAAGATAAGGGGTGCAAAGTGCAGTTTACTCATTTTATAAGTGAATTTTACCATTTTAAAATCAAAATTGACATGTATTTAGGAATAGAGGAATAAAACAGTAGGATAGATATGAAATATTTAGGCAAAATTCGGTTTCCTTGTTGGTAATTTTTTTTCTCCGTGGGTATTTAATTAGAGGTTCCATGCAAAAATAATTTAGATCTTGTGTCGGCATACGTACGTATTTACACTAAGCATATGCCGCAAAAATTCAACATGAAGTCATATTCTTTGTTTATTTACTGTTATGATCTTCTTTTAGAAATCTTTATCCAATATTCTTTGAAATCGATCGATAAATCAAAGATTATTAGCAAGCTTTGAAATGATATCATGTACGAGCCTATGTTCTTCAAGTATCAAAAGAAAAAAACAGGCATTATTTATGGATATATCATTCAAAGTTTATTCATGAATGATCATTTTTCTTCTTTTGTTTCCCCGGATGATGTGAGAAACACACTTGCTCTTGATTTTTTACCGTGCAAGTCTCAAATTTTAGCTTCTTCGAATCAAGGGATATTGTGTTACATTACTAGGGAGAAGGGTTGGTGTAAACAAAGATTTTATGTGTGTAAACCAACGACGAGACAAATTCAGATGTTACCCAATCCTAGGTTGCGTTACACAATAGATAGGGTGGCTGTGGTGGTGCTGCTGCAATCTAGTCCTTTACGTTATAAAATTGTTCGATTATCTAGGCTACCATCCAGGTACGTATACTCTATCTATTTTTTTTCATTAATTTGATATGGATCCCCATCTCTACCATATAATTGTTATGACATAGAGTACCGATGTGATTGCAAGGGATCTCCCTTCGCTTGTCCCGTTTGTTGCTTACCTTACTTTGTGTATATGCTTTTTTTTAACCATGTTAATTGTTAATTATAGGTTGTGGAGCGAACACTGCACTTACCTAGTGAGATATTTGATTCTAAGATATGGGCATAGGAAGAACTTGAAATCTTTTTGCCAATTCAAATTTCTATATGTCAAGAAAATATCTTCGTGAGCGGTAGATCACATTGGCTCCTTTCCAACAATCGAATCTTGGCTTTTGATCTTGAAAGTACGACATACACAATCTTCGGTCCACCAGCTGATGTAATAGGCAAAGAGGACGAATTTCAGAGTATAATAGAACTAGTTAATTACAAAGGAAAGCTCGGTTTAATCTACAAGAAATTTGGAAGTGATTTTGAGATATGGGAGCTGGAGGATTATGGAAATCATCTCTGGAAGAGGATTAAAAAGATCAATGCAGAAGGTGCAAAAAAGAAAGAACCATATTGTGTTCCTCATGCAGTTGGTTTATATGGTAGCTAGTAATATCGCTTTGATGAAGGATCGGGAGTACATTTTCTATAACTTTGAAGATTCGAATGTTGGTGTAGCCAAGCTAGATCACCATGTTACCCATCTCAACGATGTTTTTCAGTTCCGTTAAGATCTTGAGCTCTTGGATTAAAGAGGAAGATGATTTAATTAGGATTAGCAAATATTAGAGATAAGCATAATATCTCGGTAATAGTTTCTTTCTAGAAAAAATGACACAATTAACCTATTTTTCATTAAATAATACCAAAATAATTGGTTTCACACACATGGCCAATTTTATCCTTTTCAACCTATCATTGTCAAATGCGTAACTAATATTAACCTTTTCATAAACATGTATTATCATATGTTCTACATACTCATTTACAGAATGCGTATTGTATATAATTTTAATGTATTACTCCCCCACCAAATGCGTGTTCCAGTCACCCCTTTATTAAATTTGTATTCAATCGATTTTTAACTAAATTTTTTTAATTTTATCTCTGTTCCCTTAGGGGTTCAATAATTAACCTTTGGGATTCAACATTTTCATATTGAGTTTTAGAAATATTCCAAATGAAGAATAAACCGTATACGGACTTAGGGTTTAGGATTTAGGGTTAGGGCTAATTTATCCTGATTTTTAAAAAATCAGGACTGTTCCCCGATTTTTAAAAATCAGGCCGCCGGACTCAGTAAGCAAAAACAATTTTATCAGGCCGCCGAACTAAGTAAGAAAAAACAATTTGAATTGACCATATTTGAACTCCAAATTTATATATTATTTTTTCAATTAATATTTTAAATTTATATTAGTATTTTGTTTGGGGTAAAATAATTTTGATTTAGGGTTCAACGGGTTCCCGTTGTGATTATAAATATTTAATTAAAAAATGAAGATAAAGAAAGGTTAATACCATGGATAAGCATGCAGCTGGATGAATATAAGAGTTGGTTTTCCAATCAGGATGTTACGCATATGATAGTGTGGTATCTGTATGTTACGCATATGAGGTTGTGGTATCCAAACAAAGGATACTCCAACCTTGTTTGCATAACTCCAATCAAAAATATTTTTTTTTGTAATATTCTTTTACCAAATGCGTATCATCTAATACACTAACCCAAATGCGTATTCTATCGGCTATTTTTGCTCAACTATTTTTTTTTTGAAAACAAAAGATTTAATTCAAAAATAAAAAACCATACGGCATCTACACCAATGATCGAGTCGAACAAACAGTAAACTGCAATCGCCTGTTCTCATGAAGAGACAGTTAAACGATATTTTGAAGATAATGTATATACAAATACAAGTACCCACTTCGTGCATCCTCGTTGGATTATTGGTACCTTCTTCGTCATGCCTCGATGGAGCTATTGTTTGAGCTATCGACCAGAACTGTAATCCATTACAAAATTTCATCACTAAATCAAGACCCCCGCTCACAATCAAGAAGCGAAAAATAAACCTCTCAGAAACATGAAAATATTGCCATCTATACCCTCGGTCATGGAACACACCACAACTTAATCAAAACAAAAAACCAAACTCTAATAAGCAGAGACTAACACAACCCAAATAAATTAAGATATGAAAACAGGAAAAACAAAAAGGAATTGGGGCTTTCCACCGGTGAAAACCGATGGAAGCCCCCTCAAAACTTTTAAATGGAGGCTAGGGTTAGAAGGGAGAGAGAGTAGTGATAACTGATACGAATGAAAGATTATTTTTGCTCAACTATTAAAATATGGTTATTTTTTATCACGGGTGTTTGAAAAATTGGTCATATATGTCCTTCACCCTTCTTTCTATTGGTAATTGGTAATGATGTTAGGATTAAATCTGGAATACATTGCAAATACATGAACTTTTTAGGCATATGTTAAAGTAAAATTTTGATTGGAATTGAAATACATTGCATTATCTGATATTCTGATTAGGATTTTGAGCTTAATATATGTATAGTCCGATATATAGGGTAAATTAATCAGTAGCGAAGTCGTGGCAACAACGAGCAGATAATCTTCCATGGGCTGTCTAAAATTTCTACTTACAAGATGTGGAAGATAATCTTCATTATAATATTTAAGATGGCAAACAAGAAACTGTTAACAGTTAACACGTACATTTTGTATATCATATCTCATATCTCGTATAGACAAGTAAACACTGTGCAATTTTGTTCTTCTTTTTATCCCTGAAACAGAAGTAGCACAGTTCAAATCTGCATAAACTGTTCCTCGTAAAGCTAAATAATTCCTAATAAAACTCTAAATAATAGTAGCTCTGCAAGATCTGGTACTTTCTGATGTTTACTTGAAAGCTAGAAGTAATTGATCATAACAAAGTGAAAGAAAAAAAAATTCCTCAAGACAAAAGAGAACCTAGATGGAATTGCAAAATTTCTGAAATCATATACGCTGCACAACAAGTATGCTTATACATAGGAATAATTGATTATATTCTCAGTCACCTTTAGAATCACTTCAGCATTATAACATAAAATAAAAAATTCAGTATAAATTCTGAATACCTAACATGAAACACTATTCTTGGACAATTGCTTGTTATTTTACCATTTTTCTGCTAAGTAATTCCTAGGTACTTTAAAAAAAAGAGTGACCTCTCTGCTTAACTTTATGGTGATTGCTTTCATAGAACTCTAGCCTTCTTTGCCCGTTTACCTTTGCGAGTTCCTTTCTTCCTTGATATCTTGTCACCAGAGGGCACTTGTAGCTGTTTAGACTTCATCTTGATTGACTTCACTAATGAAGATATTTCATGCTTATCTTTCCTTGTGTGCGTTTCAGGAAGTACATGCTCATCCTTACTACCAAAAGTGTAATTTTTAAGCAAATGAGATACTAAAGCTAAAGATTACCATCGGATGACAAAGATTTAAACCATTATGACATACCAACAATATCAGATTAAATACCTTTTTATAATGAGGATCAGATGGGTCCAAATCATATAAGGGATTATTAATATTATTAAGAAAAGTGGAAAATCGTTTCCAATAATGGTCATCAATCAGTTGATAGTTTTTCCTCATCAGGAATTGTTAGAAATCAAGTAATATTTGTATTTAAGATTAATGATTTCTTCCCCTTAATTGTTGTGATAGCAGAGCATTAGATGCTTGACTACAGGGATAGTGTTTAACATTAGATCAATTATATGATCTGTAAAATCTCACTCATTTGTGTATCTTGCTGTATATAATCAGCCTCATACTATCAATGAAAAATATCAATTTCCAGAACATTATTTACATGGTATCAGAGCTTGAATAGATCCTAGCTCTTCTATTCTTTTCAATCTTTTTCATCATATCATGTCTAAAAATCATGAAAGTCATGATTCTGCTGAAACATAAAAAACAGAATCACTTGTTTCTGCTGAATTATCAAAGGTAGATTCATCTGACCCTTGTTACACTCATCATTCAGATCATCCTGGAATGATTTTAGTATCAAAAACTCTCAACGGTGACAATTATCCTAGTTGGAAAAGGGCAATGACATTGGCTTTGAACTCCAAGAACAAGCTCGGATTTGTAGACGGCTCATGTAAACCACCATCAAAAGAAAAATTCCATAATTCATATGGTTTGTGGTCTCGATACAATGACATGGTTCATTCATGGATTATCAACACTCTTGTTCCAGAAATTGCTGATAGGTCATCTATTACTCTACTGCTCACGAAGTTTGGGAAGATCTACATGAGCGCTTTTCACAAGGTAATGCGCCTCATGTTTTTGAAATTCAACAAAACATTGCATCTCTCAAACAAGGACAACTTTCTATTTCGACATATTATACTAAATTGAAGAGTTTATTGGATGAACTACTCATGTATTCTGACTCAAATGAAGGAGTACCAAGTGAGAAACAAAAATTGATGCAGTTTTTAATGGGATAAAACGATACGTACACTGCAATTCGAAACCAGATTTTGTTACAAATTCCGTTACCAACTGTTCTTCAATCCTATGCTTCGATCACCCAAGCAAAAAAACAAATTCAAATTAGTTCTACAACTAATGAGTCAATAGCAGCAATTGCAGTTCAGAATACTCAAAAACAACAACATCATTCATTATCTCAGAGTGGAAACTCAAACAGCATCATCAATAGCAATGGACGTTGGAACTCAGGCAACAAAGGATGAGGTATATCAGGAGGTGGTCGCTGGAACTTGAGCGACAATAGTGCAGGAAGATGGGGTGGAAGACGCAATCAAGGTAGAGGAGGTCGTTTTTCTACTGGTGGAAGAGGACGTCCTTTTTGTTCTCATTGTGATGAAGTAGGTCACTGGATTGATACATGCTGGGAATTACATGGGTATCCACCGACTCATCCAAAAGAAAAGTCAGGCCAACCAAAGGCTGCTAATAATATCACCTTGGCTTCTGGTGATGAAGAAGGATCTGTTACAATGTCTAAGGCCCATCTAGAGCAGCTGTTATCATTGCTTAACAACCAAGATCTCAAATCTGGTACAACTCTAATCCAAAAGCTAATGTTGTAGCAAAATCAGGTTTGTCAAAATTAAATTCTCAAAATTGGATTATTGACAGTGGAACGACTGATCATATTATTTCATCACGGTTATTTGAGAATAACAAAAATTGTTCTTTATCACATATATTGTTACCAAGTGGAGATAAAATTGATATTGTTGGCAAAGGATCATTATCACTTAATTCAAAATACATTTTAAATAATGTATTATCTGTCCCTACATTTAATGTGGATTTGATGTCAGTAAGTCGTTTGACAAGAGGTTTGAATTGTTCATTCACATTTTTTCCGTATTGGTGTATTTTGCAGGATCTGGCTACGAGGAGGACGATTGGTTTGGTTAAACAACAAAATGGCATGTACTATTTGGTGGCATTAGCAGCGGGCAAAAATGAGAATAAATCAAACACAACCAAAAGTCTCACGTCTTGCAACCTTGTCAATTCATCAATTGATCTTTGGCATAATCGTTTAGGACATGTTTCTCATTTACCATTGAATCATCTTGCCAAACACTCTCTTAATATTTCAGTTGAATCAAAATTTTTTTGTCATATTTGTCCATTAGCTAAACTAAGTCGTCTGGCTTTTGGAACAAGTACTATTTCTTCTAGTAAAGCATTTGATATTATTCATTGCGATATTTGGGGTCGTTATAATCATGCTTCACTTTCTGGTGCTTATTACTTTCTCACCATTGTCGATGATTTTACACGTTTTACATGGATATTTATGATGAAACACAAAGATGAAACTCAACCAATCTTGAAATGCTTTTTTTAGCTATGTTCTTACTCAATTTGGAACACGCATTAAAACTTTTCGTAGTGATAATGGTGGAGAATTTATTTCTCTACGCACTTTCTTTCAAGATAATGGTGTCGTACTTCAACATTCTTGTGTTTATACACCCCAACAAAAATGGGGTTGTAGAGAGAAAACATCGACATATTCTTCAAGTTGCCCGCGCCTTAAAATTTCAAGCAAATCTTCCTACACAATTTTGGGAAGAATGTGTCTTCACATCTGTTTATATTATTAATCGCTTACCATCACCACTTCTTTCATTGAAAACTCCATATGAACTCCTCTACAATGAGCTCCCTGATTATTCTCGTTTTCGTGTGTTTGGTTGTCTTGCATATGCAACGAATGTTAAGATTACTCATAAGTTTGATTCTCGCGCCATTCCAGCCATATTTATTGGATATCCTTTTGGTCAAAAAGCGTATAAATTATACGATCTTACTACCAAAAATATTTTCACTAGTCAAGATGTAAAATTTTATGAGAATATTTTTCCTTACTCTTCCCCGGTTGATAAATATTCAAGACCTAAAGTCCAAACCCATATCCCAGGCCCAATCCCTCTTATTCCACCAATATTTGATGATCCATCAGAACAACAAACACTTACCACATACACACCCACTATCAACATCAACAATGACCAAACAAAAACACTACCATCCCCTCCATCATCCATCACCAACTCTCTGCCTAAAACTCCTCAACCTCTCATACACCTGATCTATCTCAAACTTTGCCATCACCTACTCCAGTCCCACTTCAGCCTGACCCACCCATTGTCCGCCGCTCTAGTCGTACCACAGGTCCTCCACAAAAACTCCGAGATTATGTGTGTTCTGTTATTACTTTCAACCAATCTGACCCTCTGCTGCCAAGCTCTACAAAAGGTACACGTTATCCTCTTAGTAATTATATCTCTTATCATCGCTATTCACCTGCTCATAGATCTTTTGTGGCAAATTTGCAATATGAAATTGAACCAAGATCCTATTCTGAGGCATCTACTAATCCTAATTGGCAGAAAGCTATGCAAAATGAATTGAACGCACTTCAGAACAATGGAACATGGTCCCTCACCACTCTTCCAGTTGGTATAGTTCTGATTGGATGTCGTTGGATGTACAAAATAAAATGGAAATCAGATGGCTCAATTGAAAGATATAAAGCACGATTGGTTGCTAAGGGTTATACACAATTGGATGGTGTTGATTTTCAAGAAACTTTCTCTTCTACAGCCAAGATTATCATAGTTCGTTGTTTGATAGCTATTGCAGCTGCTTGTGGTTGGACCATGCACCACCTTGATGTAAATAATTCCTTCCTGCACGGTGATCTTGATGAAGAAATATATATGTCACTTCCGCCTGGGCTCCGGCGACAGGGGGAGAATCAATCGGTATGTCGCCTTCGAAAAACGATATATGGATTAAGACAGTCTTCTAGAAAATGGTTTAGAAAGTTTTCAGAAGTTATTTGTTCAGATGGTTTTGTTCAATCCAAGGCAGACTATTCCCTTTTCATAAAAAAAGAAGGCAAGTCATTCACCATCGTATTGATTTATGTGGATGATATTATGGTCACGGGTAATGATTCTAAAAGCATAGCTGATGTCCAGAAATTTTTGCATAAAAACTTTCAGCTCAAAGATTTGGGTGTTCTAAAATATTTCTTGGGCATTGAAGTATCATCATAAAAAAAGGTATTAATATTTCTCAAAGGAAGTTTGTTTTGGAGATTATCAAAGATGTGGGCATGTTAGGTGTTGCTCCTATTGAGACTCCCATGGAGAACAATACAAAATTTTATGATACTAGTGACCTTATTCATGATCTTGAAAAATATAGGAGACTTGTTGGCAGATTAATTTATCTCACAGTTTCAAGACCCGACATTACCTATGATGTACATGTTTTAAGCATGTTCATGCATTGACCTCGAAAATAACATTGGAATGCAGCTTTACGTGTTGTGCGCTACTTAAAAGGATGTCCTGGTCAAGGTCTTTTCATCCCTGCAATTAGTGATTTTAAACTTAGAGCTTTTTGTGATTCAGACTGGGCAAGATGTCCTCTCACTAGAAGATCAACAACAGGTTACTGTGTTTTCTTGGGTCATTCTTTAATATCATGGAGGTCAAAGCGACAAAAGACAGTTTCTCTATCATCGAATGAAGCCGAATATCTAGCAATGACTGGAGCATGTTGTGAATTAACGTGGTTGCGACAGATACTTCAAGATTTAAGAGTTTTTTCATAAAGAACCTGCTTTGTTATATTGTGACAATAAGGCTGCTATACATATTGCCGCCAATCCTATTAAAAATTCATGAACGTACGAGGCATATTGAAATGTATTGTCATTACATAAGGGATAAGATTCAAGAAGGAGCTGTAGAAACAAGATTTGTGAAGTCAGGAAATCAGCGTGCAGATGTGCTGACTAAACCTTTGGGGAAGGATATGTTCATACCACTGATTCGCAAGTTGGGAGTTCAAGATATCCACTCTCCAACTTGAGGGGGAGTGTTAGAATCAAGTAATATTTGTATTTAAGATTAATGATTTCTTCCCCTTAATTGTTGTGATAGCAAAGCATTAGATGCTTGATTACAGGGATAGTGTTTAACATTAGATCAATTATATGAGCTGTAAAATCTCACTCATTTGTGTACCTTGCTGTATATAATCAGCCTCAGACTGTCAATGAAAAATATCGATTTCCAGAACATTATTTACAGGAATTTCTTTACCCTTCTCACCCTTGGTTTTTTTAGGCTTCAAGTTGAATCCCTTTAAGTTTGTAATTCCAGTTTCATCAACAATCAATAATTCAAGCTCTGCTCTGCTTGCTTCCGCTGCTTTTGTTGTTTCTTGAGACTGGTTTCCTTTCTTCGTGCTTTAGCCTTGGGCCTCCTTAGTTCGTTTAGCATGAGGTTCTTTAACAAAGAAGTCATCGGTTTCTTCTACTGGTTCTCTATCTGAGTCACTACTCTTATTAATGTTCTGATGAATACTTGGACCTATTCTTACTTGCCTTGTTTATTTACTTTTCTATTTTGAAGATAAGCTTCCCAGAGTGTTTCAGATTGTCTATCTTTCTTTTCCACGTGTGTGTCGCCTAGGCATCCAACATTTCACTTGAGAAAAGCTACCTATCGCCCAACAAGCACCTATGCAAGCACCTTACTGCCTAGGCTTGGCCTTGAAGGCATAACAACTACAATCTATAATTACGATCATGTAATATTAATTTCTTGCACTTCACTAGCAACATCACGGGGAGCGTGCTTGCATTCCGTAGAATCTAGAATTAACCTCAAGTCCAGCTTATTTGATGATCTTTCAACCTCAACTCCATGGGTCACAGCTTTTGTACATGTAATCTTATCTTAAAATCATATAATTTTAGCTGTAATTACATTTTTTTGCATGAAATTTTTTATGTTTTTCTAATCTTCATTAATTCTTTCTTTTATTTCATAATTTTAGTATTAAAGTGTACAATTTAATACGATTTCAAATTTTAACCGAATAATATTTTTTAAAAAATATTAAATAAAAATTCAACTGTTGTAAATCTTGTGTTTTCAATCTTCAATTAAATAACCAATGATATAACTAGAAAGAACTTCGTTATCTTAGTATAATAATTGTATGTATAGAGAAAGTTATGTGTATATCTCTAAATCTGTTTCACCAACTGGCCTATTTAAAGGAGTTGGTTTACAAGGCTTACTAAGTAAGCTATTCAATTCTTCTTTGGTAAGTATTACAAGTCTTCTTAGATAAGCTTTGCAAGTCTTCTTGAGTAAGCTTTGTAAGTCTTCTTGAAGAAGCTTTGTGAGTCTTCTTGAGGAAGCTTTGACAATCACTTTATATTTATTTATTATAACACTCCCCTTGATTGTCAAAAGCGAGTTATTGCAGGGATCAACTGCCTCGTTAAAACCTTTCAAGGAAAAACCCAGTGGGATAAAAACCTTGACGAAGGAAAAAGAGTACAGTCTCTCCCTGAATAAAACATCTCACAGTTTGACATCTTTGAGTAATAATTTTCTCAATCTTCGCATGCCAATATTGCTTCGCAGCTTTTCAAATGTTGATGTAAGTAGTGACTTTGTAAGTAAATCTGCCAGGTTATCACTTGAGCGAACTTGTCGTACATCAATGTCACCATTTTCTTGTAGCTCATGAGTGTAGAAGAATTTTGGCATGATATGTTTTGTTCGATCCCCTTTGATATAGCCTTCCTTTAATTGTTTAATGCAAGTTGAGTTGTCTTCGAACATAACTGTAGGACTGTCTGAAATACTTGATAAGCCACATGATTCTCGAATATGTTGACTGACAGATCGTAACTAAATGCATTCTCTGTTTGCTTCATGGATTGCAAGTAACTCTGCATGGTTAGATGAAGTTGTCGCCATAGTCTGTTTTGTAGACTTCCAAGAAATAGCAGTACCACAATATGTGAATAGAAAACCTGTTTGAGATCATCCAACATGAGGGTCGGACATATACCCAGCATCCGCATATCCAACCAATTGCGATTTTGAATTGTTTGGGAAAAATAGCCCAAGATCAATTATTCCTCGGAGATATCTGAATATATGTTTTATCCCATCCCAATATCTTTTAGTTGGATCAGAACTGAATCTCGTCAACAGGTTCACAGCAAATGCAATATCAGGTCATGTGTTATTTGCAAGATACATAAGAGCTCCAATGGCACTAAGATATGGAACTTCAGGTCCAAGTGCATCTTCATCTTCTTTTTTAGGGCGGAATGGATCTTTCTCAACTTCTAATGATCGAACCACCATTGGCGTAGTTAGTGGATGAGCTTTGTCCATGTAGAACCGATCAAGAACCTTTTCGGTATAGGTTGATTGATGAATAAATATGCCTGAAGATAAGTGCTCCACCTGTATACCTAAACAAAATCTTGTCTTTCCAAGATCTTTCATTTCAAACTCATTTTTCAAATAGTTAGCAACATTAGTAATATCTTCAGAAGTACCTACAATATTCAAATCATCCACATATACAGCAATAATAACAAAACCAGATTGTGACCTTTTGAGAAGCACACATGGACACACTTGATTATTAATATACCCATCATTCAATAAATATTCACTAAGCCTGTTGTACCACATACGACCAGATTGTTTCAAGCCATATATTGATCGTTGTAATTTAACTGAATACAAATGTCGAGGATTAGTTTCTTCTAACTTTAATCCTTCAGGAATTTTCATATAAATATCACTATCAAGTGATCCATAAAGGTAGGCTGTCACAACGTCCATAAAACGTGTTTCTAATCTTTCTATACAAGTCATACCCATTAGAAAATGAAAAGTGACTCCATCCATTACAGGAGAGTAGGTTTCCTGGTAATCAAATCCAGGCCTTTGAGAGAATCCCTGGGCTACCAGCCGGGCCTTATACCTTACAATTTCATTTCTCTCATTTCATTTTTGTACAAATACCCATCTATTCCCAACGGGAACCACACCAGCTGGTGTTCGAACTGCAGGTCCAAATACATTTCTCTTGCGCAAGGATTGCAATTCTTCCTGGATTGCAATTTTCCATTTTGGCCAATCATCTCTTTGTAGACATTCTTCCATGTGGTTTAGGATCGGAGTTCATAATATTATCACATGCCACAGAAAAAGCATATACATCATCAACCTCAATACTCCCACGATCCAATAATTTCCCATTATGTACATAACTCATTGAGATCTCATAATTTTCACGTACCTTTGCTTCTATGGAAGCATGTACCACTTCAGGGGCAATATCCTCTTCTAGAGGTAATACCACTTCGGGTGGTTTTGTCACAACCACTTCAGGGGCTTGACACTTCAGGAACATTAACCACTTCAGGGGCAGGTCCATTCAATTTCCGTTTTCGTGGTACAACATCTTTCGCACCAACAGGTCTACCATGCTTCTGGCGTGGTTTTGAATTACCAACCAATTCTTCAGGAATTGATTTTTGAACAGGGATTTCAACCCTGGCTGGAGCATTAGCAGTGGGTATATGCGACTTTATAATAAGTCTAGAATCATTAAAAGCATCCGGCATTTTATTAGCAATATTTTGCATATGAATGATCCTTAAAACCTCAGATTCACATTGTTTAGTACGTGAATCAATAGCATTTAATCCTGATGCATTCCATGATAGTTCAGAATTTAATTTATGCAAAACATTATCTCCCCCTAATGTAGGGAACACAGATTCTTCAAAATGACAATCAGCATAACGAGCAGTAAATACATCACTAGTTAACGTTTCAAGATATCTTATGATTGACGGTGTGTCAAAACCGACATATATGCCTATTCTTCTTTGTGGACCCATTTTGGATCTCTGTGGGGGTGGAATGGGAACATATACAACACAACCAAAAATCTTAAAGTGAGAAATATCAGGAACTTGACCAAGAACTAACTCATGGGGAGATTGTTTGTGGTAAGCAGATGGTCTTATCTTAATTATGTTTGATGCATGAATTATTGCGTGAACCCAAACGGATGTAGGTAATTTGGCTATTAAAAGCAAGGGACGTGCAATGAGTTGAAGTCTTTTAATTAGAGATTCTGCTAAGCCATTTTGTGTATGCATGTAAGCTATAGGGTGTTCAACTGAGATCCCTACTAACATACAATAATCATTGAAAGTTGCAGATTTAAATTCAGCAGCATTATCTTGTCGAATTGATTTAATGGGATGGTCAGGAAATTGGGCTCGCAAGTTGATTATTTGAGCAAGTAATTTGACAAAGGCTGTATTTCGTGTAGAGATCAGACAGACATGAGACCATCTAGTTGATGCATCAATTAGAACCATAAAATATCTAAATGGATCGGATGACAGATGATTAGGACCACAAATGCCACATTGGATTCTTTCTAAGAAATTTGGAGACTCGGTTTGAAGTTTAACTGGAGATGGTCGAACAATTAGTTTTCCTAAAGAACGTGCTGAACAAGGAAGTTCATTATGTGATATGACCTTTTAATCTTTAAGGGGATGTCCAACAGAATTTTCTATAATACGATGCATCATTGATACTCCTGGATGACCAAGTCTTTCATGCCAAAGGGTGAGTGATTTTGGGTCTATGATTTTTGGAATGGTGATGCTATGAGACTCAATGACTCTAATTTGCGTAGCATATAATCCAAAAGATATTGACTGTAATTTTTTTAAGATTTTCTTTTGACCTGAAAAGGTTGAAGTGATAAGGAGATATTCTTTTCCATTCTCACTAGTAGTTTCTATGCGGAAATCATTAAGACGAATGTCTTTAAAACTCAAAAGATTTCTAGTGGATTTACTAGAATATAGAGCATTATATACGTGAATTTGTGTCTCGTTTGGTAGGATAAAACTGGCTTTCCCAAAGCCCTCTATTATATTTGATGTTCCCGAAATGGTCCAGACATGTGAGTTGGTTTTAGTCAACTGTGAGAAATATTTCTGATTTTGTTGAATTGTGTGAGTGGTGGCGCAATCATCAATGCATATATCTCCCACATTTTATACTGTGCACATATATAAGTAAACAACAATTTTATTAAAGCAAACACAAGTACATTAAAAATAGGAAATCAAAACAAATACATAAGGAACAAGCATTTAAAGCGATACATATAAGAACTAGTCATCTAAGCCGTAGTAAAGATTAACACTATTATTAAGTTCAGTTGAAGTCTTGTTGATAGGTTCATCATTAAAGCTAGCCAAATTTGTTTCCACCCTTTGTCCATTTTGCTTTTTAGATGACTCGTAAAGATCTACAAGATGTCTAGGTGTGTGACAAGTACGAGTCTAATGCCCATGAGCCCCACATCTAAAACATATATCTCTAGTATCTCCTTCCTGTGGTGCCTTCCTTTTATTTGACACCTCATTTTGCCACTTCTGGTGGCTAGAGTTGTTGTAGCCATCACGCTACCACTTCAGGTGGCTAGAGTGATACTGATTTCGAAACCGACCACGAAAATTTCCACGTCCTTGGTTTCGTCCATAACCTCGTCCTCCTCTATGCCCTTTCCCACGCTCATTCTTCCGGAATGACGTGTTATGTACTTCGGGTAACTGGGCAGAGCCTGTGGGATGTATATGATGATTTTTCAGCAACAACTTATTATTTTTCTTAGCTACAAGAAAGAGATATATCAGCTCACTATATTTTTGGAAATTGCGTTCCCTGTATTGTTGTGCCAAAATCATAGTGTTGGGGTGGAAGGTTGAAAGGGTCTTTTCAATAATCTCAGCATTAGTAACTTTCTCACCACACAGGATTAGCTTTGAGCTTATTTTGAACAAGGCATAATTATATTCAGCAACAGATTTAAAATCTTGTAACCTTAAATTGATCCAATCATAACGAGCATGTGGCAGATGTACAAGTTTTTGGTGGTCAAACCTATCTTTGAGATTGGTCCAAAGAGTGAGTGGATTTTTGATTGTGAGGTATTCAGATTTTAAGTTTTCATGAATGTGGTGCCTGAGAAAAATGATAGCTTTGGCATTTTGTTCAACGATTGAGGTTTTTTCTAATTCTATAGTAACTTTTAACCCATTAGCACTACCAAAGATAAATAATTACTACCCAAGATAAATAATTATCCCCAGATACATCCAAAACAACAAATTCTAATTTCGCAAGATTGACAACTGTGACACCCCTCCAAATCCAGGGTCCAGATCCGGGGGTCACCAACCAATCACAACAAAAAATATCAAAATGCGCAACCGACCCCGCAACCAAAGATCGCAAACAGGTTATTGTGTGAATACAAGCAGACATATTCCAAAATAAACTAGTCACTTATTACAAATCACCAAATCAAGTCAACTTAAATCCAGTCTAATTCAATTTTATTATTACATCCCATTTTATTTAAAATTCTATCTAGCGCCAACTGAAACGCACAAGTACCTGCACGGCCTGAGGTGCGGATACCCGACCACTCTGACTCCCTCTAATACTGTCTGGACTGCTGATCGGAACCATACTTCCCGTCTGGAAAGGTTTAGTGAAAGCAAGAGTGAGCCAAAGAAAAGCCCAGCAAGTATATATATAAACAGTTTTAAAATAAAACCAGAACAAATGCTGCATAATATCGACTGAAAAGTAAAACAGTTTATAAAGCAAACTGAATCAACAACTGAATTATAATTCGATCATAACTGAAATCATTTGACATGACATAAAACTGAATCTTTTGCCAACTCCCAATATATAATAGCCATTCGGGCGATATGGATTGGATATACATAACTGAAACACCATTGCCCCCTGATCAGGTTCAAAAGCAATGGGACCCTTTATACTCCACTGGTACAGCTATACCCGTGTGTATAATCCGGATTTCATGAGGGTACCAAAATAGGCAAGTAATGTTAGCCTATAGGAAGATGGAATGGTTACCATATCCTCCTTAAATATTGCTGGACCATGACAGCTATCATGGCCTCCTACGCTTTATCATTTTCCAATCCAATAGAGCAATTTCCGAATTCAACAGGAAATGCTTAGTTTCACATACAGTTCACATCCCTATTATTTACTACGGTAATAAGGATATGAAGAGTTTATCTTAAACAATTCCCCACATCAAGGGTACCAATATCAAACAACCGTGTTCGCACAAAATATTTAAGAATCACAAATAGCTCTGAACAATAGCTATTCGTCATGATATGAATCAATGAAACATAAAATAAAAGTATTTAAGATGATCAAGGGAGAAAATACTTGCCTGAATATACTGCTGGTAATTTATGCTTTCTTGCTAGGGTTTTCTCACTTCTAGGAATACTGCAGGTAACTCTGCCCACTAGCTAGGGTTTCTCCCACTTCTACAATAAAACATGCTATTTCAAATATCTGGCTAGGTACAAGGTCAATTACCAATCAAACCTCGGTTCTAGGGTCTACCCATACGTTGTATTGCTACCGACTAAATATTTTAAACAAATAGTAACATGTACAGAGTAATCAAACACGTAATTCACATAGCAGATATGACTCACCATATAAAAGAACACTCAAGGTATTTTTAGAACCCTTATAAACATTTTTAGAACATTTTTCGGAATTTTAAAGAATTTAAATTACCCTTTTTGGATTAAAAAGGATAATTTAAAACCCTACAGATAATTATTGGGTCATGGAAATATTTTTCTAATTACCTAATCCGGTCTTAGAATCAATTTTAGAATTTTAAAACTATTTTTACCCTTCCCGGATTATTTTTAGAATTTTAAAACAATTTTATTTCATTTTAAACAAATAAGGAAATAAATATTAAAGGTAAAATAATATTTATAAAATAAATAAATTATTTTATTTTTCAAAATAATTAAATTTGATTATTTTTCATCATATTTTTCATCATATTTAATTAATTAAATTGATTGATTATTATTAATTAACCAATCAATTTAAATTAATTAAAATATTAGCTAAATAGATTTAAAATAATCAAATAAAATAAATTTCGAATTAAAAATAATTTATTAAATTTTAAAACTATTTTTCGAAATTAAATTTTTTTTTTCGAAATTTAAAAATAATTTTTCGAATTTTTAAAAGTATTTTTCGAATTTCTGAAAATAAAATTCGAATTTGTAAATAATTTTGAAAATAATTTTTCAAAATTAGTTTTTAGAAATGGTTTTTAGGTTTTGAAGATTAAACCGGTACTGTTCATCACCATCTACGTTGTTCTTCGTATGAATGCTCGAAGAACAACCGTCGCCGTCAATGGCTGCTGCCCAGATTCCGGTGGCCGGAAAAATTTTCCGACGAGCCACAAAACGTACCATTTGGTGCGTTTTAAATGCCAAAATCATTCCAAATCGTGTTCTAAACACGATTACACCATTCGTTTAATCCCAACATCAGTCGAACCCGGAATCCGGCCAAACCCGATTGAAATCCGGCGAAACCGGTCAAAACCCGGTATCACTCATTTCTAAACCAAATCGAACGTTTAATATATCAAAATGAAGCTAGGGACTTGCACAAACTATACCAATCATCAAATACAGCAGAAAAACGATCAAGAACCCAGAAATCGAATTCAAAAATTCTCACCCACACAAAAACTCGACTTCGAGTTCTAGGCTATGTAAAATCAAACAAAAATTATCACTACACTCCTGAGATTATATACAATCTGTAGGAACTAACCACATCAACAACAAATCATCCTACAATCCACAATAAATTCGAGAAAATTCGAATATTAAACTAAAATTATGAATTTTCGATTCAAGCAATTTAGGATGTTAAAACACACATAAACATGTAGTAGAGATCAAGAGCTTCAGTTTGGTTACCCACATGAACGATTTGGATGCCGGAATCACTGTCAAAAGTGAGATTGATCCTCAAGAACACCAAGAACAATTTTCCAGAATTTTCAGAAAATATAAATTTAAAAACTGATTTTTCTGATTTAATTAAATAATTAATAATAAAATTAGCTATTTATACTAATCTGAAAATTAATACTCCAAAAATATTTTTAGCCCCTAATTAAAATTATTAAGCCTTAAAAATAATTTTTATGGGATAAAAATGTAATATTTTTAATTTTAAACAATTATAATATGTATGCCAAAATTTCCCAAAAATTGTGAATATTACAAAAATTACAACAAAATTCATTTTTATATATCCTACCATTTTATAAAAATATTAGTATAAAAAACAGGGTCTCAGATTCAGTATAGGGGCTGGTTCCCGAATTTAAAATGCAAAATAATTGTATTCTAAAAATATAAAAATTACAGAAAAATATAATAAAATAATCTATACTACACAGAAGTCACATAACACGTATGGGATAATTTTCCTATTTAATAAAAATCATAATGTGTTTAAATGCATTAAAAATTAAATAAAAACACAATAAAATCAACTAAAAACATATTAACAGAATAAAATACACGAAATTTTCCCAGTCGTTACAACCATTCTGATAAAGATTTGAACATGATATATTATAGCACATCAAGAATATTTAGATTTAAACAATTAACAAACAACGATATATATAGATTAATAATTCAATTCAAAAGTTACGACGGCATAGCCGACCACAAAAACTTTTTAATACTACTTGACGGCAGAGCCATCTTTATAGTAGTAGTACTTGACGGCATAGCCATCTTTATAGTACGTGAATAACAATAATTTTAGTATTCAAAATAAGATGACAAAATTTAAAACATACCTCCCTTGTTGAATAGTTTCAGCTGGCAGAGACTCGTGCTGATAACTGGTTGTAAATCTTGTGTTTTCAATCTTCAATTAAATAACCAACGATATAACTAGAAAGAACTTCGTTATCTTAGTATAATAATTGTATGTATAGAGAATATAAGTTTTAGAGAGAAAGTTATGTGTATATCTCTAAATCTGTTTCACCAATTGGCCTATTTATAGGAGTTGGTTTAGAAGGCTTACTAAGTAAGTTATTCAATTTTTCTTTGATAAGTTTTGCAAGTCTTCTTGAGTAAGCTTTGTAAGTCTTCTTGAAGAAGCTTTGTGAGTCTTCTTGAGGAAGCTTTGACAATCACTTTATATTTATTTATTATAACATCAACGCATTTAAGTCCTCCTAATACGAAACCCATAACATACTTTATGAGAGTCGACTCTCTCTAAAACACCCCCTCCTTCCTCATCCCCGCCGCCCCCTTCCTCTCTTTCCCCCTTTCATCCTTCTTCTCCTTCCTTCAATCCATCTCCCTAATTTCCATTTTATTTTTTCAATAAAAATCGAGATCTAGCCCAAAAATCGAGCCTTGCTCCTCACTTAATCCTCAGATCTGCATCGATTTGGCTCTCGATTTCGAAAATAAAAATTACCGCCGCCCCGCCGCTCCGCCGCGGGACGCCCGCCGTCCCTCCGTTTTGCTTGCTTGGATTGCTTGTTTTAGTTGATCTATGTTTAATTTGGATCTAAGGTTTCTAAGCCTTTTCCGATTGTAAGATCAATTTGTTTTTTTATTGTCTCACTTTTGTGTGAGTTTGTTATTGTCTCACCGCTTGTTTGTGTGAGTTTGCTTTTCTCTCACCGTTTGTGTGAGTTTTGGTGCTGGATTATATTATCTTGGAGGCTTGTACGGATAATATGGATAAACACTTTGATGAAGTGTTAGTGTGTTACACACTTAGGTCTGCGAATATTGTAGCTCATTGCTTAGCGAGGGCGACATATTCTATGTCAGGTCTTTCGGAGTGGAATGTTTCTACTCGAGATTGTATCATCTGTAACCTTGAGATATTTTAATGCAAGTACGATTTTATCAAAAAAAAAACATCAACGCATTTATAACAAGCTGATAATAGATTTTTCATAGTTAAGAGTTAGAATTGGTTTGACTCATTTACAGCCTAATGTATGATACCTATTATGAAATGACCAACGATGGAATGATTCGACTTTAAAAAATAAATGGAATTATTCGACTTTAAAAAATAGAGATGATTAACGAGGCCTTATTTGGTGGATATAAAGGTGTTTATTATCTAAGCTTCCGGATGAATCTCTTTCCTATGGATCATGCGATCCATGGATTGGCTAAGCATATTTTTCGATTAGATAATGAGCTTTTATTATCTCTTGAGATGTATTCTGATTTTATAACAATGAAATGATTTATCATTTTAGCAAAAAAAAAAAACTTAAAATACCAACAAAAGGCCTCACCCGGCCCATTCAACTTCGTTTTCACATCATCATGTAATGCAAATGTGTCATGATCCAGAGTATTGATAGACTTAATAATACAGTTTACTACTTTAACTTTTGGAGGGAAAGTTAGTTAGAGTCTTTTGCTTATAAATAAACATTTTGGGAGAGATTGAGAGCTATCTGAGAATTGTGAAATGTTCTGTACTTTCTTCCCTTTCTGTAATTTCTATTTTTCTCAGTTCAATACTTTGTTGTAGTTCATTTCCTTGTTGTAACAAACAGTTAACTCCATTGTTGAGCAATATAGTTCAAGTTTCTATTCATAAGCGTGACATTTGGTATCAGAGCATACAATCCTCGGTTGTTGATTGATTCCAATGGCGAGTAACACGAGAGCTCGAAATAATGAAGAACAATGGCGTGAGATAGAGGCGAGAATTCAAGAAGTTAGTGTTTCTTGTCATAAGGCGATTGCAGAAACAAACTCGAGTATGGAGACTCGCATAATGGACAAGATGGATCAGATTATGTCATTGGTATCGGTTTGTGATGCGAAGATTGAAGCTTATAATGCATCCATGGACGAACGTATCAAGACAAAGTTGGTTGGGTTAATAAAGAATAGTAATCTTGAGAAAGTATGGGTAGAGATGGGGAGATTTGGGTTGATCGAACTCCAATCTTGCAGACACCTATGACAGGAGGAAGTAAGATCAAGAATGGTGAAGATGGTGGAAATGGCAGAGATAGATCGATGAAGTTCAATTTCTTGCATCCACCCAAGATCAAGATTCCTTGCTTTATGGGAGAGGATCCAAGAAATTGGATCAGGAAGTGCAACAAGTTTTTCACACTACATCAGGTGAGTGATATTATGAAGATAGAAATTGTAGAAATGTATTTGGAAGGAAAAGCTGATGTTTGGTATCAAGGATATAAGATGCTTAATGATAAGGTTTCTTGGGAGTTGTTTAGTGAAGCTTTAATGAAAAGATTTGGTAAAAATGGAGGTATTGATGTTCAAGAAGAGTTTAATAAATTATCTCAAACTGGGTCTTTAATGGAGTATGTTGAACGTTTTGAAGAATTGAAATCATTAGTGTTGTGTAGGAATGTTACTTTAGAAGAAGGGTATTTCATTTCTAGTTTCATTTCTGGTTTAAAAAATGAGTTAAAACCTATGGTTAGGTTGATGAAACCCCAAAGTTTACTAGATGCTATTGAAATTGCACAATTTCAAGAACAGACTATTAATGTCATTTTAAAGAAACATGATACTAAGAAAACTAGCAGTTATAATTGGAGTAAGAATGTTTCTGATGACAAGAAATCTGAAATAAGTGGGGTTGGAGAAAAGAAGAAACCAGTTGTTTCAGATTATGTCAAGAAAATATCACCAGAGGAGTTTCAATATAGAAAGAACAATCACTTGTGCTATAAATGTGGAGAGAAGTATGGTCAGGGTCATGTGTGTAAGAATGCACAATATACCTATATGTTAATTGATGATGCTAAAGAGCAGGAGATTGTAAAATTGTTGGAAGAAGATGAGGAGGAAGAGGGCACCATAGCTGAGATTTCTTTGAATGCTTTGTCAGAAAATATGATGAGGAAAACGATCACTTTGGAAGGCAAATTGAAAGGGAAACCTATCAATATATTAGTAGATACTGGTAGTAGTTTAACAATACTACATTCAGAAGTTGCTAAGAGTTTGGAGTTAGAAGGAATACAGAAAGAGTCATTGACTCTTACTTTAGCTAATGGTAGTACTGTAAGTAGCAGTTTGGTGATTCCAAGAGTTACTTGGGAGGTACAGAAGTATAAATTTTGCTGTGGCATGAGGGTTATAGATATTGGTAATTGGGATATGATTGTGGGGGTAGATTGGCTGGAACAATACAGTCCCATTATGTTCGATTTTAAGAAATTGCATTTAAGATTGAATGCTACTGGTAGTGAAGAGGAGCAGATGTTGTTGCAAGGTGCAGTTAAAGAAAAGGCTAAGATCAAGTTGGTTAGAGGAAAAGGACTTAATAGTTTCAATCAAGAAATTGTTAAGAAACAGATTAAAAGAAAATTACAAGCAGCTGTAGCAACTGAGACAAAAAATGATGGAAAAGCAGCAACTGAAGGTATTTCAGATAAAATTTCCACTTTGGTAGAGAAATATTCTTCTGTGTTTGCAGTTCCTACATCTTTACCACCTCATAGGTCTGTTGATCATGCTATTCCTTTACAGTCAAATGCTAAACCATTCAAGTTGAAGCCTTATAGATATCCACATTCACAGAAATCAGAAATTGAGAAACAAGTGCAAGAGATGTTAGATTCTGGACTTATAAAAACAAGCAATAGTTCTTTTGCTTCTCTTGTGATTCTTGTTAAGAAAAAAGATAATACTTGGCGTTTCTGTGTGGATTATAGACACTTGAATAAAATCACAGTCAAGGATAAATTTCCAATTCCTAATATTGATGAGTTACTGGATGAGTTGTATGGAGCCAAGGTTTTTTCTAAGTTGGATCTTAGGGCTGGTTACCATCAGATTTTAGTTAAACCTTGTGATACTGCTAAGACTGCTTTTCAGACACACCATGGTCATTTTGAGTTCATTGTGATGCCATTTGGGCTCATAAATGCACCAGCTACATTTCAGGCTCTAATGAATCAAATTTTTCAGCCTTATCTTCGAAAGTTTGTTTTGGTATTTTTCGATGATATACTAGTGTATAGCACTGATTTGGAGTCTCATGAGAAGCATTTGGAAGTGGTCTTACAAGTGTTAACAGAACATCAACTGTTTGCTAAACTTTCTAAATGTACTTTTGCTGTGGATTCTGTGGAATATTTGGGACATTTAGTTTCAGAGAAAGGGGTGAGCATGGATCCTGTTAAAGTGGAAGGGGTAATGAGTTGGCCTAAACCTCATAACATCAAGGATTTAAGGGGGTTTTTAGGATTATCTGGCTATTATCGAAGATTTATTAAGGGGTATGGGATTATCACTAAACCATTGACTAATCTGTTAAGGAAGGATGGTTTTGTGTGGAATGAAGAAGTTGAGAAATCATTTGAGGATTTAAAGAAAGCTTTATGCACTGCACCAGTGCTTGCTATGCCTGATTTCTCTAAGCCTTTTGTTGTGGAAACAGATGCTTGTAATAAGGGAATGGGTGCAGTTTTGATGCAGAATGGCCAGCCATTGTCCTATTTAAGTAAAGCATTTAACAGCAAGAATTTAGGTTTTTCTGTTTATGAAAAGGAGTTGTTAGCTTTGGTGATGGCAGTGACAAAATGGAAGCATTATCTTGTTGGAAATCATTTCATAATCAAGACTGACCACCAGGCTCTTAAATATCTTTTAGAGCAACAGTTACACACTGCTTTGCAATATAAATGGATGGCAAGGTTGTTAGGAATGGATTATGAAATTCAGTATAAAAAAGGAGTTGAGAATATTGCTGCAGATGCTTTATCCAGAAGTGTGGGAGTTGAAGGAAGTGAAAAAACAAATGGTACATTAGCTGCTATATCAGTAGTACAACCAATTTGGATTCAACAAGTCATTTTGAGTTATGAAAATGATGAAGAATGTCAGCAAATCATCAGTAAATTGTTGTTGGATCCAGAAGGAAATTCAGATTTTCAATATGTTCAAGGAATATTGAAGAAAGATGGGAAGGTTTATGTAGGAAGCAATGGTGGAATTAGAAATCAGATCATTAATACCTTGCATTACTCAGCTTTAGGGAGTCATTCTGGACAGAATGCTTGTTTGCAAAGGCTCAAGTTAGCTTTTGTTTGGCCTCACATGAAATTTGATGTGACAGAGGTGATTAAGAACTGTGAGGTTTGTCAAAGACATAAAGGAGAACATGTACAATACCCTGGTCTGTTGCAGCCCTTGTCTGTTCCTACTCAGCCCTGGAAAGATATTTCTATGGATTTTGTGGAGCAATTGCCTGTTTCTGATGGAATTGACACTGTTTTGGTAGTAGTGGATAGGCTTTCTAAGTATGGTCATTTCATACCAATCAAACATCCATTTACTGCTAAAGAGGTAGCTGATTTATTCCTGGATCATGTGTTTAGATTGCATGGGTTACCTGACACTATAGTTAGTGACAGAGATAAGATTTTCACTAGTATTTTCTGGACAAGTCTTTTTTAGAAGATGGGGGTGAACTTGCATTTCAGCACAGCTTATCATCCACAAACGGATGGACAAACTGAAAGGTTAAATCAATGTTTAGAGTCATATCTTAGATGTTTCACTAGTGACAGACCTAACAGTTGGAGGAAATGGTTGCCTATGGCTGAATTTTGGTATAATATTTCTTTTCATACCAGTATGGGAATTACTCCTCATGAAGCTCTATATGGAGTAAAACCAATACCTCTGAACATGGGTTCTTTGCAAGATATGATCATACCTGCTGCTCAGGATTTGCTGCAACATAGAGTGCAGGTATTGCAAGTGCTAAAGGATAATTTGGCTAAAGCTCAACAAAGAATGAAGTATTTTGCTGATCTTAAAAGGACTGACAGGATCTTAGCAGTTGGGGATTGGGTTTATTTGAAATTACAGCCATATAAACAACAGTCAGTGGCTATTAGGAGTTCTTTGAAACTATCTGCAAAATTCTTTGGACCATTTTAGGTGTTAGAGAGAATTGGTACAGTGGCTTACAAGCTTAAACTTCTTGATCATTCAAAGATACATCCTGTTTTCCATGTTTCTTTGCTTAAAAAACATGTGGGAAATACACCTATTTCAGCTGGAAGTTTGCCAGAATGTAACAGTGATGATTTGGTAATACTGGAGCCAGAAAAAGTGTTACAAAGAAGGCAAGTAACTCGAAATCAACAGGTAGTACTACAATGGTTGGTGCAGTGGAAAGGGATGTCAGAAATTGAAGCTTCTTGGGAAGATGCTACTTTTATTCAGAATCAGTTTTCTCAGTTCAAAGCTTGAGGACAAGCTTGATTTTAAGGGGGACCGATTGTCATGATCCAGACTATTGATAGACTTAATAATACAGTTTACTACTCTAACTTTTGGAGGGAAAGTTAGTTAGAGTCTTTTGCTTATAAATAAACATTTTGGGAGAGATTGAGAGCTATCTGAAAATTGTGAAATGTTCTGTACTTTCTTCCCTTTCTGTAATTTCTATTTTTCTCAGTTCAATACTTTGTTGTAGTTCATTTCCTTGTTGTAACAAACAGTTAACTCCATTGTTGAGCAATATAGTTCAAGTTTCTATTCATAAGCGTGACAAAATGATTATATTAAAAAAAAACTACCTCAAAAACCCAAGTCGGCCCAGTCCAAATAATTTGACACGGTTCACTCCACTATCCCCCGATCGATCAAACGACGTCGTATAATCACTTAACTTCCCTTACTGCTGCTAAGCACCTGAACAAGCAAATCAAACCCTAGAAAGAGATAATAAAAAAATGGCGATTTCTGGAGATTTTAGAGTTTCTGCATCATTGCGCCCGTATCCTTGTACTCCATTTCGTAACTCTGTACACCGTTCCAAGGTACACACACATGTGTATGTAATTATGTATGTACATGTTATATGTTGAATTTGTGGATTCTTAGATTTGTAAAATAGTTTTAATTCGGTGATAATTTGTTGATGATTGTGAGGTTTTTGATGAAATGTTGCTCGTAATTAGACGGAGAGGAGCTAAGATTGTTGATAATTTAGCTAACGATGTTGCGATATTGTTTGTAGATCAAGCTTTAGTTTTCTTGCCATGAGCTTAATTTTGAAAATGAAAGGCGATGATATTTTAATTTCTTATCAATTAGGTTCTGTACTTCGGTAGCTCTCGTAAGTAAGATCTTTGTTTCGGTTATTGTACTAAATGGCTTGCTATTTTCTTTAAGCAGACGGAATTTGTGAAATGTATGCAATGTTTGATTAAGAATTTCTGATTAACTTGAATGTGTCGTGTATTCGGATTGTGTTGTGATGGTTTGGTTATGTGTGTTGTGATGGTTTGGTTATGTACGATCTAGCAGCAACATTAGAATCATAAGTTATGACCGAAACATGTAGAGCATTACCTGCTCTTACGTAGGCTGTAAGCTGGGGAGCTGATTAATAGTTGCTTGTTTTCCTTTTACTCATACCTACTTATCACGGTGGAAGATAGTTTATACTAGATCTACGAGATTTTCATTTTGGTGCTCTTAAGTAGGCTAAGAAAATCGTAAGTTCAGTTTTTATGTTGCAATTTCATTTTTAAATCAAGGTTCAATTTTCTTGCCATGGCATTCAAATTGTGCAATAAAAGGATATTGAGATTGTTATCAATAACTTTCAGTAGTTTTTGCAAGTGAAAAATGTTGTTGGTGTTACATAGTAGTTCTACCCTTCTAATTGTCTTTTGCTTGCTATTTCTTTTCTTTTTCCGTAGTGAGTTTGTGCAAAGTATGCCATGTCTTCAGTAAGATTTCTTGATTAATTTAATAGTCCGTAGCTTGATTGATGAATCATGGTTTCGTTATATACGATGTAGCAGCAGAATTACGGATAGCTTGGTAGTCATAACTCATAACCAGTAGAGTAAACAATGAATATGGGAATGTATAATTCACATTCTTTTTGGTAAGTTGGTAGAAATACATAGGCTGCGAATTGGGAGCAATTTAAACACCAATTCACCATCACCTATACCTATTTCTCATGGTGAAGATATTTTATACGAGATCCATGGAAAGTTCTAATACATCTTGTTGTCATCTTGAGATAATTATATGGACAAATTTTTTTGAATAGGAAGACCCATAAATCAAGTTAGTCATATCACATAGTTGAAATCTTTCTCTATCACCCTATACCATTACTGTACTAGCATACCTTTAAACAACATTCAGAAAAAAATATTACAAAAGTTGTTTTAATTAGTTTTGGATAGCATCAAATGTTTCACCGAAATGATTTTTTTATGTTGTATTACAGGTTGATTTTACTGGCTTTCTAGATGGAAGACTGAGTGCTTCTGGGGGAACAATCAGGTGGCCCCAATTTGTAGTTGACAGCAACAGCATCCGTTGCAATTTTAAACGGCCTATTAGTGATGGTGAATATAAGCTGTCCTCAGGTTCCATCAGCGAAGAAGCTGAGAATTTCCTCATAAACGCCATAAACATGACTTTTGTTGAGCGTCTAAACCTGGCTTGGAAAATAATCTTCCCATCGTCGGCATCAAAGAAGTCTAATGCAAACATTGCTAAACAACGGCTACAGATGATCCTTTTCTCTGACCGTTGTGCAGTTAGTAACGAGGCAAAGCAAAAAATAGTGAGCAACGTAGTAAAAGCTCTATCAGATTTTGTGGAGATAGAATCACAAGATAAAGTCCAGCTTAATGTTTCTACTGATGCAGCTGTTGGAACCATTTATTCGGTTACAGTGCCTGTCCGACGAGTAAAATCACAATACCAAGAAGATGATGAAACCGGCACAATCACAAATGTTGAGTACAAAGACTATGGTGAAACTTCTGGTTCCGTTGATGTCAAGTTTGATTTTTATGTTCCAGATGAAAAGCGTAATGAGTTTAGATTCTGAAACATGAAAATGGATTGTAAGAGGCTGAAGGGGCACAATGAAATTATGCAGTGGATATGGATTATTCTAAAGCAGTGGTGCCCTCCTTTGAGGCAATGTTTCTAATTCCTCTTCATCTAGAGCTGACTTTTAAATTTGTAAATAAATTACTTTTGCCCCCCCTCCCCCCCCAGGTGATCTGTTTTTCAGCATCGAAGTTCCACCTTTGTTGTAATTGACATGAAAAAATTAGGGCAGGATGTTTGGTTGGATTGGATCGGAATGAATTGTTCATTTACAAATACTTATTGTCATGCTAAGATTTCTAGTCACTCTGTATAGTTTTTTTTATTCATTTATATTGACACAAAGTAGTTGTAAAACTGTAAAATAAATCTTATGTTTTCCAAGTTGGATGAAACCACAAAATAAATCCTATACATTTTATATTTTCTTCAACGGGAAATCACATTTTCAGAATAAAGAATCTATATATATTATAATGCCAGGAGATCAGAAATACATCAGAAGCGTTTAAAATATTTTTCTTAAATTTTCACTTTTTTGGTTTTTTTTATTTAATTTTTTCTTGCATTAAATAGCATCTTAAGGACATCTTAATGGCATCTTAATAATCATTAATTACGCTTATGAATATATATATATATATATATATATTATATATATATATATACATATATATATATATATATATTAAAATTTACTTCATATTATTATTTATGTAAAATATTAACAAATTTTATTTGAGCATTATAACTTTTATTCAAATTTAAAATATTAAGTATATGTATAAAACTAAGATTATTTTCATGTAAATTAACGATTTAAAATTGTTCACATTGCATCATTTTTTATTACATGTTAAAGATTTTTGCAAGCTTTTTTCGGACAAGTGTACGACAAACGATCTTAACTTCTCAAATAATTTTTTATCACTAATTGTGGAAATCGTTATAAGTTATGGAAGTATAATCTTTTGGTTAAAATCTAGAATTTGTATAAAATAATATTGAGAGCTTTTTTATTTTTTACATAATAAACTCAACCATTTTATTGATCGATTAAGTCGATAAAAATGTTATACACGTGTTGTTTCATTATATTGTGTCAAAATAAATTAACATTCTTATTACATGAATTTTTATGCTATTATTGAGTATGTATGTTATGAGAGGGGTGTCGGCTTTCAAAACGTTATTTAATAATATTTAATATTGTAATTATTATTTTTCATATTTATGATATCTTTAAGATTATTAAAATTTTTGATATATATTGAGAGTATTATTTCAACTAATAATTCATACAAACTATTTTAAATCACTTTTTTAGGAAATTTTTAAAATACCAATTAATTTTTATAAACAATAAAAATTAATTTATCTATTTTTAGTACGTAATAATAAAAATTTATTAACCGCGTGAAGCGCGGCTAAATTGCCTATAAATATACTAATAGCAGGAGATCGGGAAGGTGAGGTGGCGTGCTAGAAATTCTTCAAAATAATTTTTTTGTTTTCTCATTAACCTGTTCCTAGAAAAGTGCCGCATGATCTGTTTTTAAAGACCACATATCTAATCCCAGCTTCAGTGGCGAGGCCATCGATGAAGGGGTGGAGGTTAAGATCGAAGATCAGACCGTCCCCCGTACGGATAAGTTCAAGTATCTGGAGTCGATCATCCAGAAGGAAGGTGAGGTTGATGATGATGTCAAGCATCGTATCAATGCTGGGTGGCAAAGGTGGAGGGCAGCGTCAGGGGTGATGTGCGACAAGAAGGTACCTTTAAAGTTGAAAGGGAGATTCTACAGAGCAGCAATCCGACCCGCTTTGTTATATGGTTCGGAGTGCTGGGCAGTGAAGAAGACCCACGAAAGCAAGTTGGAAGCAGCTGAAATGAGGATGTTGCGGTGGTCGTGTGGCCGCACGATGCTAGATAGAATTCCTAATAGGGTGTTTAGGACCGAGCTTGAAGTGGCGCCACTTTCGGCAAAAGTTAGGGAAGGGAGGTTGAGATGGTTCGGCCACGTCCGTAGGAGGCGGCCGGAAGCCCCAGTGAGAAGGGTCGAGAGTCTTTCAGTTGTTGGGGTGAGGAGGAGAGACAGACCGAGGAGGTCATGGGAAGAGCAGCTTAGGTCGGATTTGAAGGTTTTGAACCTAAGTGAGACCATGACCGCTGATAGGTGTTCGTGGAGGCGGCGGATCAGAGTGGTGGACTCTCTTCTAGGGGACGGCTCTGTAGTGGAGAACCTCAGAGTTGGGTTGTCTCGGATGGCCTTATCTTAGGAGTTCAGCTTTTTGCGATTTCTTTTCCTTTGTCATTGTGTATTTTTAATTTTCATATGTTGCCCGACTGTGCAGGTGCAGGGAGCTCCGCTTGATGGTTTCTAGAGGCAGGGTAGGTAAGTCCCGTGTGGAGAAAGCCATGGGCTCAGGTATTGCTGTGAACTTTGTCACGTATCTTTTAGATTTCTTTGTCTATACCTCACACCGTATTTGTCGTGCACATAGCCGAGGGTCTACACGGAAACAGCCTCCCCACCCTAAAAAGTGGGGCATGGTCTGCGTACAACCTACCCTCCCCAGACCCCGCTCTGAACGGGACATACTGGGTATGTTTGGTTTGGTTTGGTTTATATCTAATCCCAGCTTCGTACTTCCTTTTAATATTTCCAAACAAATAACTGTGTAAATGTAACATCTTTACATTTTACTGGCAGTTACGTGATCTTTACCTCAATTTTCATTTAAATTGCTATCTTGCATGCTGGTGAAGCCTGTGCCGAATAACCGAACTTTAAGCCTCCTAACAAAACACTAAACAACCATCCATCGATTCCTTTAGGTGTCTTCTTTTTTTGTTTTTTAATTGTTTTAATGTTTTTTTTATTCTTTTCTAATTTTGATTTTCTTAGATATGTAAACATTCCATTTTTTTCTCTAATTTTTTATTCAAACTGACCACCTCATTTTCTTTACAGGTTTTAGTTTGTGGGTTTCTTCCAAAAAAATTTGTTACATTTTATTTTTTGGTGATTAATTTTTCAAAAAAATGTACATAATTTAAATTAAAAGTATTAATAAATTAAATTTGAAAAAGTTCGTTATAAACGCATCTACTAATGAAAATCTATACTAATTATGTATAACTAAGATATTTTTAATATTTTTTAATCCTTAATTATCTTATATTATAATTTTAATACTTTTTAAATATTTTAAAATTAAAATACTTAATCAAGACTATTGCTTGAATCAATATGTGCACAAAAGTTTAAATTGAAAACACACAAAATTTTTGTTTAAATAAATTTTATAATCTAAGTTGTGCCATGGGTGATGGCTAAGCATAGTTAAACCATATTTAGTATTTATTGTTTTATATCTAAATAACAATTTTATATTTTTAACCTAGGTTATCTACTTTTTCGTGAATCTCAGACTTAAAATAATTTATGAAATTATTATTTCGAGTTAATAATTTAACAAAATCTTAAAATCTATGTTTACAATCATATGGTTAAGAATCTTTTAAACTTTTTATTTTTTATATTTACAATAATTATATATTTTCCATACAAAACCAATATATATATATATATATATATATATATATATATATATATATATATATATATATATATATATATATATATATATATTCGTGTGTGTATGTGAATTTTAGCATAAATTGTATAAGATAACTTAATGCAATTAAGTTATCTATATATCTATCTATCTATAACTATTTTCTTGAATTTTTACTTTTTTGATATTTTTAATAAAAAAAATTTCTTGCATTGAATACCATGTTAATGACATCTTAATTAATCATTAGTTACACTTACTAAATATATATTAAATTTATTTCATATTATTTAAAAGATTAACAAATTTTATTTTTAATGCAAGAAAAAGAATTTAGTAAAGAAACCAAAAATGTAAAATTCAAGAATTTTTTTTAAAGATCGTTGCAATTTCTTTTCGTACAATTGTAGCACAAGCGTCTTACCTTTTTTTTTTTTTTTTTTTTTTTATCATTGATTATTGAAATCGTTATAAAGTATAAAAGTGTAAAGATCTTTCGGTTAATATCTAAAATTAATTTGTATATAAATAATATTGACAGGTTTTTTATTTTTGAACATAATAAACTCAACCATTTTATCGACCGATTAAATTGAAAAAAAAAAGTAATACCACATGCTATTTCATTATATTGTGTCAAAATAAATATTCTATTTATATAAAATATTATACTATTATTGAACATTTATGTTATGAGAGGGGTGTCGGCTTTAAAAAACGTTATTTAGTTATATTTAATATTTATAATTTTTATTGTAAAAATTTCGTTCGTATTGTAATTGCAATTTTTCATGTTTATGATATGTTTAAAATTATCAAAATTCTTAATATATAATGAGATAGCATTCCAACTAATAATTTATGCAAACTGTCTTAAATCAAATTTTTTAGGAAATTCTTAAAATATCTATTAATTTTTATAAATTAAAGAAATTATTTTATCTATTTTCAAGATTTAAAATAAAAATTTATTAACCGCGCGAAGCGCGGCTAAGTTGGCTAGTGTAACATAAAACAAGCTGATCAAAAGGCACTCTTACCTTATTAGAGGAGTAATAAGTAGCAATATAGGTTTTATATTGACACAAAGTAGTTGTAAAACTGTAAAATAATTTTTTTACAAAAATAAATCCTATACATTTTATATATTCTTCAACTGGAAATCACATTTTCAGAATAAAGAATGAAACATAAAACAAGCGGACCAAAAGGCACTCTTACCTTCTTAGAAGAGTAATGAGTAGTAATATAGGTGTCATACACGATACAATATATATGTCATAACCTTCTTAGAGGAGTAATGAGCAGTAATATAGGTGTCATACAGGACCTGTTTGGCAAGAACTTGAAATAAGTCTTTATATACTTATTTTCGGGTAAAAATTGATAATTTTTTTATATAAATATTTAATATATGTTTGAGATTCAATAAATTGCAAAAAAAAGTTAACTTTTTCAGAAAAAAGTTAGGAATTTTTAACTTTGTCTTAAAATAAGTTCTTTGTTTTAAAATAAGTTAACTTATTCTGAAAAATAAGTTTCCCAAACACCCCCACGATATATGTCATACTATAATCATTTGAAGGAGTAACAAAATAAATTATGCCAGTTTTCACAAATTAAATCCATCAAGTTAGTCACATTTTAAGAAAGTGACAAGATAAACTTGTAAGAGAGAACGGAATATCCGTCATATGAATTTTGTTTTCAATAAACTTAATCACAAAATATATATTATATTATGTGACAGTATCCCTCTAGGCTCTAATAAGCAAATCTATTATAACAAAAAAAAAAAAAAGAAAAAAAAAACAATGACATAAAAAATTAAAAATCTACGAGTACAAATCTATCCAAAAAATAAAATAAAAAGATTACTCGTACAAAAGAAGAGTGACTACTGTAATTGACTATAAAAGGGCAGAGAAGCAAAAAAGTCAGATAAATGTAACAAAAACCCAATTCATTGCTCATGAGCGGGAAGTTTGATTTTTCAAGGGTCAAAACCAAACTCATCTTACGTTGTTATGTTCCAATCTCCCCTTTTGCTCACTTTTCTTCCTCACACCCACTAAACCCACAATCTTGATTTTCAGTTCAGTTTGTATTTGTCTGAACCTAGACAAAGTCCAAGAATGAACAGTAATGGGACTTGTTTGAATTTTGAACACTACCCAATTGAAGATGCTATTTCAAGAATTCAATTTGCACCCACCTCTAATAATCTACTCTTCTCTTCTTGGGATTCTGTAAGTATCTCTGCTTTGTGTGTGTGTGTGTGTTTTTTAAAGATATGTTTTTTTTTATCTACACCTATGTTTTTAAGTATTTGTTTAATTGTTGATTGAAGAAATGGATGTTGTGGTGTAGAATCTTAGGTTGTTTGATACAGAGAGCTGTAAGCTGAGGGCACAAACTCGAACCGAAGCTCCGATTCTTGATTGTTGTTTTCAAGATGAGTCTTTTGCTTTTACTGCTTCTGCTGATTGTTCTATTAAAAGGTTGGTGAATTCTTCTTTTATTTACCCTCCCTGATCTTTTTAGTAGTTGCTTGCTAAGTTGCTAGTGTGTTGTATGTCGATTTCTATGCTTGTAAGGTTTTTGTGTAATCAAGATGGGTAAATTTGTGTTTTTGGGAATTCTGCAAATGTTGTTTAGTACTTATTTCTTGGATTTCTAGCTATAAGAAACTTATTTGATTTTGGAAGTTGGTATCAGTGGCTACAATGTTTCTGTTTTGCTCTCCAGATTCATATCATTCAGTAGCACAAGAATGTAGTGGCGGCGTAGTATAAGAATTTAAATAGTTGAAGTTGTAGGGAGAAATCATGAAATATATATGGAAAATTTAAAGATTTCATTCTCCTTGAAGATATATAACTATTGAGGTTTTCGTATGTACTACTGTATTTATGTATATCAGCATTTAGTATGCTTAAAAGGTTTCTTTGTAGTATTCATTGACAAAAGGATCAAGCTGGTTCATTTGGGTTTTAACAATTCTGCAATGTTGCCTAATATTTTATATTCGGATGTTCTAAACTTCTAGCTAACCGAAACAATATTTAATTTTGAAAGTTGATATGGGAGGTTATAATGTTTCTATTTTGCTATCTAGATCGGTAGATTTACATTATTAAGCAGCACAAGATTGCGGCAGTGAAGTGTAAGAGTATACATAAATGAGGGTGTAAGGGAAAATTACTAAGGAGGTGTTTTTAACTTAAAGGAGAAAGTAAAGTTGTTTACTTTAAGTTGAATGAAAGTGTTTGGGTAATTTTACTTAAAGTTAAATGGGGGTTTAATAATTTTGGCTTAAAGTGAAATTTGACTTAAAAAAAATTTAAATTCATGATATTTAAGCTTTACAAGAATTGTGAAAAAAAAAAAAAATATCCATAAGTCATAAGTCAAAAGTACCTAAATGGAACTTATGGCTTAAAGCAGTTTTTTAACTTAAAGCCGGGCTTTAAGCAACTCCCCCAAACAAGCGAAAAACAACTTAAAGCCCAAAACTCCGTTAAGGAGCTACACCCAAACAGGCTCTAAGTTGATCTTGCAAACTCAAGATTCATATTTCTTGTCTTGCAAACTCAAGATTTCATATTTCTTGTGTTAAGTTAACGTCTTTCTTGAAAGCTCAGGGCTTTAGGAGAATAGAACTTAATATGTATATCATGCTAATACGTGTACATCTGAAACACATGCCTTCAAGCAGACTCTTTTAAGGAGTGATGGCAAGATAATAACTGCCACCAGGGTTGATTTGGTAGGACTTTGATCACTATGAAAGTTTGTTCTCTGAGATATCTTTGACTCTCCTCACACTACTTATAGTGAGGACAAGTGATAGCTCCCCCTTATATAAAGGAGGATGAAGGTTACAGCTCACCTCGATAAGGCCTGCTAGCCCCTTCCACAATTACAACAGGCCAACAGCTACCAAAACAAGCTCTAAACAGTAATAACTATTGACCACAGAAAATATTGATAAAACATTCACAACCAATGCGTGGTTATTATTTATTCTCAACATTTTGACACACTACTCTGGAAGGGATAAAATCTTAAGATTAATCCTGCAGAATCCTGAGATTTTTTCTTTTACTGTCAGTTTGCTTGTTTGCACCATTTCTCCATGTTGTGATTGTGCCTTAATAATGCAATGCAATTGTTTCAAAATCATAAAGATGAGTTTCAAGCCTAAGGTGGCTGTCACATTAGAAATTAAACATTAACTGTAAAGCTAGTGTTTTAAACATTTTCTATTTTTTAATCCTAATTTCTTTGTAGTTGATTATATACTTTTATGCTTATATAAATGGAACCTATGTTGCCCGGACTCAGCTGAAAAAGTTCAACATAGGTACACATCCAAGTGTCAGACTGGGCAATGTTTTAAAATCTGGAATGTTTTTGGCAAAAATGAAGTGTAGGGTGGGTGTTCATACCCATCTCTGGGTGTGAAGTGTCCGACACTGGTAGTGGATGTGAAACAAAGAATTGGGTTAAAATAGACTGGACCAGGTAGTAGGTAATTAATCCTTGATAGAAGTTAAATGAAGCAACTCGTTCGGCAAACAATCTAATTATCAATAACCAGGTCTAGTTTGAAGCCTATAGTTAATTTAAGATAGCAATAGCAGGCCATGCCTGAGGTAAGGACCTAGTGGGACAACATTAAAACTTTTGCAATATTCTCGCTATCAGTCTCAAGCGTAAGCATCTTCCCATATTCTTATACACATTTATATTGACAATCCCAACTACACAATCCTAATTCAGCTACATAAAAATTCCATTTTATTTGGTCATTGCTAACCATACTGGATATTCATCTTATGTGCTCTACCCACCGAGAGTTACATACCTCTGACATTCTGGGCGAGTAACTAAAACCAACACAACACTTTACTGTATGTCTCCTCTAAATTTAGAGTCTAGCTAGCCACTAAATTTACCATTTGTATGTGAATTTTCTCCTCTCTGTATATGTCTGTCTATAAATGAGTATAAGACTTGTGCAATGCCTGCCTAGTTGTGTCTGGTCTGCCCAGTTTTTCAGCTCTTCGTTGATCTTAATTTTCTTTTTAAAGAGTAAATTCAATCCCAAAATCCTGTGAATGGCGCATTTCGTTAAATTGGTCACTTCTCACTTCTCACTTAATTATTTCTTGATGTCATAAAAGATTTGGTTTCCTTTTTATTCTGCACTCCTTTATGAATTGTACTCTAATAGCTGTGTTGAGAATGCTGAAATATAAATTCAAAACTAATATTGACAATATATAATACTGTCAATTAGGATTCATTGCCGAGTGATCTTCTAGAATTAATCTTCATGGCTCCCAGCCATTGTGCCTTAGTCTCATGGGCATGATTGGTCTCAGTCATAGGCAATGTGGGTAAAACTTCTAGGGTGAGTACTAATTTAAGTTATATACGTCTTAGCTCTTGTTGTTTTGATCATAGATGTTACTTTTCATTAAGGTTAACATTGGGGCTTATATGTAGAAGAAATAACCAAAACCTATTATATTTATAACCTACAACTTTTAACTTAAGTATCAAATTCAGTTCTCTTGCATTCTTTAAGAAATTTGTATACTTTTGTTTGGTACAAGGATCCACAAAAGTTGTTATATTAATTTATTGAAATTCAAAAACTCATGACTGTCTCGTAGAGGCTGGGGTGCAAAGTGCAAACATTGCATTTAGAAAAAGAAACGTGTTTCAGTCCATTCTGATTTGTCCTGTACTATTGTTGAGCTAGTATTCTTTTTTTTTTTTTTGGAATTTATGTAGTTTATATAGCATAATCTACAATCTCCACCACTCTATGGCATACTAGTTTATGTTCTCTCTAATCTCATGTTGCCATTATTTCATAGTGTTCTATAATCTTTGCTAAATCGAGTTAATGTTTTGCGTGAAAAATAGGTACGGATTTAATTCAGAACATGAATTTACAGTTGGATACCATGATGATTTAGCAACCCATGTTGATTTCTCTTCTGAAACATGTAAGTTTTTTACATCATTGAAGTATAACTCTTGTAAGGTTCGTAATTTGATAATTTGCTATATGTCTTTTCATGCGCATTTACCTTTAGAAAAGGACATAAATGGCTGAATGTGGCTTTCCTTTAGTAGTCATACATTGTCACTTGTACCATTACCTAGATGCATATGATTTGACTTGTAATGAAGGATGTACGACTTGCACAAACCAAACCAAACGTACCTACCATGTTCCATTCGGATGTAGGGTATGGGGAGGGTAACATGTATGCAGACCTTACCCTTACTCCTAGAAGTAAAGAGGCTGTTTCCATGAAGACAAAATTTGTCATCCATTAGCCACTTATAAAAATCGTACAGACTCTTCACATGGCTTTGTACTTATTAATGATACTGATAAACACCTGCTAGTGCTGCTACATAAATGGAAAGTTAAAAGAGCAAGTTCCCCCTTACAGACAGCAAGGTGGAACCGTCAATGAATTTTAACTTGACTTTATTGGACCTGTGTGTCATGCTGTTGTCTTCATAGATCTTTCTGGCATTCAGATATCTGTGCGTCATCAGTTGCAGTAAGAACTATTTGAAGACTGACTGGGGCTTATATTTTCTATTGTTCGTAGAATATAAAAAATTAACGAGGCAGTGACAATAAAGTTTCTCACCAGCCCAATCGATTGTAGCCTGGTCGAACTGAAGGCAAGAACATAATGCAACAAGGCTGAATTTTTAGATCTTACAAGAACAAGAATGTATAATGTGAAAGCAAAATTTTAAATACAAGAATTTCTTTTAGTGAGTTCAAATAAGAATCTATATGTTTTAGACCAATTTTCATGTTGTGTTCTGCCAAATTTAATACTAAAGTTTCATCTTAAAAACACCTTCATTTCGCCAGACAAGATGAACTTGTTTGCAAAATTAGAATTGGTGTTCTTCAGTTTTCCATAGAACCTCTCATAATGTTATTCTATGTCCTTTTTCAAGAAAATTTTTGAACATGTCATTTGTTGCTTAGAAATTGGTGTTTAGACTCAAAAGGTAGCTATCAGCCTTGCCTAGGGTGCATAATACTTTGTAATGCATCTCATAGTAGCATGTAACGCATTGAAAATGCTTTATGCAATTATCTACCGTTTATTTATATATCCATACCTGTATGACATTTACTTTCCTTTTTCAACTAAAAAGGTCAAGTGATTACTGCTGGCTTGGATCGAAAGATAAAATTCTGGGATATACGCTCAACAGAGGCTCTTAAATGCTTGAACAGTATTTCTGTAGAGGTGGACTCGTTATCTCTATCTGGTGTTACTCTGATGGTTGCTGCTGGGCCTTCAGTGTATATGTATGATTTGCGCAAATTTGATAGATCAACTGGCACCCAACATACGTGTATGGACAGCCGAATAACTTGTGTCCGTCCGAGTATTAACTTTGAAGGTACTGTAGCAAGATCTCTGTTATAAAAATAATCAAATTGATGTTTGTCTTATCTTCTTTGCTGAAGAGTATCTTGTCCTAGAGTGCCTAGCTGTAATTTAAGACAGTAAAGCCAGCATATTATCTATGACTATCCTTCATCTGCACATGTTCTGACCTTACTAAAAAAGTATATAATTATACATGTATTAGCCACAAGTACTTGTAAATTCAATAACAATTTGTAACCCTTGTGTCAGTTAATTTTATAAGCTTTAATTGGACACTTGATGTGTTATTCAATCTTTACTAGTGAAAAATTTACCGACTTTCAATAATTTAAATTCTAAATTTCAGCTTACTTTTTGTCATTGAATATCTTCAACTTGAGTTATTTATTCATGCAGAATTCGTTGTTGGATCAATCGACGGACGTGTAGCTGTGAAGTCCACTTCAAATTTTGATGGGTCAGTTCTTATTTTTAATTTTTAAACAAACTTTCTTTATATTAAATTGTTCAAAAGTATCATGACATACATCAGCACACGAGGTTGATGCCTTGGGTTAATAACTTATGGAACTGGGACAGCTCTGAGAAACAAATACTGGAGATTCATAACATTATTATTGCTTTTCCAGCAAGCAGTTAATAATAGAATATTAGAATCATCTGTCATCCACAGTATAGGAAAGAAAAAGAGCCATGTGTGGATGAACCCTGACATCACACACACACCTGTAAGAACTAATGGGATAATTTAAATTGGCAATGCTAATTAGAGATTTCTACTATATATCATATGCCAAAAGTCACATGGATATCATTTTCTTAAGATTATGTTATAATACAGTCCTTTGAAAATGATTTCGCTGAAACAAGCAACTCAAAAGGTGTTTACATCCACCTTTCGTTTATCGGTTTTATTGCAGTAATAGCATTGTCACGAAACCTTTATCTACAGTGTACTACTTTTTCCCTCAGTACATGTCCTGTGGAAGACAAGACAACAATAACTTGGGTATTATTTTTGCAGATATACATTCCGATGTCATCCAAAGAAGAAGAATGGAAGAACATATCCGGTTACAGTTAACGATATTGCATTTATTCCATTGTATGTATTGCTATATAATTGGTGTTAATTCCAAGTCACCGTAGAGGTTTAATATAGTATCTTTTGTCTTAGCGTTAGTGGTGCTTTTGTCACTGGAGATAACGAGGGTTATGTGATTGTGTGGAATGCTCACAGCAAGAGAAGATTATTAGAGGTACTTTCTATCTTAATCTAGTTACATACGACTTTGGATGAAATGTGTAGAAGTGAATGTAACAGAACATTTTTCATTCACTAAGCAAAAAAAAAAAACAGAACATTTTTCATTCAGTTGATACCACTGGACTTAATTTGCTAGATTATTAGCTGAACTAGCAGATGTAACTCTGCCTATATTAGACTATAAGTACCTAACATTTTGACAGTGATTGTCATGTATCTGGTGGCAGGAGCTAGGAATCTGGTGTAGGGGGGCAAATATCCATGTTCAAAATATATGTTTTATGATACGTTATAGAAGAACTAAATAAATGTTAAAAGTGTTGTTTGAATTTTTTTTTTTCTTAACAAGTCTAATAATACCTGTCAAAACTCAAAGAGAGTAGGCAAATATCTTTCAGGGCACTAAGTGTCCCCGCCACTGATGGTATTGTAAGTGTTATCTGTTTGATTTTACTGGGTCATGTTAGAAAGATTGTTTTGTAATTTTATTGAAGGCGCCAAATCATAAATTCTTGCTCACGCTGTTTTGCATTGTATTTGCACTATCCACTTGGTGGATACATATTCTTTGGACCAACTTATTAGTGCTTATATATTCGCTGGTTGTACTAATTCTGCACCTATTATCTTTATCCTCCTCTCTTTATTCTTTGTGTTGTAGAAGCATTTAGCTTCAGTGATGCTCTTTTCCTTTTCTGTCAAATTTCTGTTGCAAGTTGTAACTGGTTTTTGATTGAAGAATTTTTTTTTTCCCCATTACGTGTGATGTATATATATTTCACATCTAACCTTCTGATACTTCCAGTTTCCAAGATACCCCAATGGTATTGCCTCATTATCATTAAATCACGGTGGGCATCTTTTGGCTGTTGCTTCAAGCTTCACATACCAAGAAGCAAATGAAATGTTAGTTTATCTTCTTTCTTTACCAAAAATGTGTGTATCACCTGTCATTCATTATTTAATTACAAGGCAATTGAAAATAGCAATACAGATATCTGTTTCCGTACTTCAGGATTCTACTGTCAAAGTATGGAGTTTAATAGTAGGAATGCTTTATTGATGCCACACAAAATTAGAGGCAGGGTGAATGGGTGATGTCCTAAGTTAAAGAATACTCAACGAACTTTTATTGAAAGAATAATGTTGAAGATAGAAGAATAAATAATTGCTTATTGATACACCACATTTATAGATATTGCACCCTTTCCCGTGATGAACTGTTAAAACTTTCTTTCTATAGTGTAAACCGGAATCTGATTAGTTTGTAGACTGCAACATGTTATACCAGATTGGGACATGTTTAAAAAAACAGAGGGCGATTAATGATGTTTGTTATTTAACTCTGTAGTCTCTACTTTTAGATAACTGCTCGTGCCCAGTTGTCAACAGTGCGTGTACATGACTTGCACTACTGCACGAACATAAAGTTTTACTAATATGCTGACCCTTGAGGTCCCCGAAACTCTAATTTAGCATGTATAATCACAACAAATCTGATGGGTTCATAAATTTGATACAACTTGCAACTATATTCACTTTCTTGATTACTGTACTAGTGTACTTAATCGAAACGATATAGCGTGTTTATCTAAATGTAATAAAGTATTAAGAACGGCTAACCTTGTTCTTTTTTTTTTTTTTTTTTCATATCACGTAATCACTTTAGTAATTCTTCGTCATAAAATACTGTTACAATAACATGACCTTGATGACATGCTTTGCTTGTTACAGAGAAGAATCTCCTCAAATCTTTATTCAGAAACTTGATGACTGCAACATTCAATCATATGCTGCTGGAAATTCCAAATAGGATTTGCTACAATCACATCGTCATGGTCTAAAGAAAGGTAATGGCGTGCAAATAAAAAATGTTCTGTCAGTTCTAATATAATTTATTTCATTGGATAAATGCTGCCTGCGACATTCACATTTTAAATGTTTCGGGAGCAGGACATAGACAGACCACATTTCCAGAATCGATGGTTACAACATCTGATCAACTTATATTTCGAGTTTCTTCTATAAGTTACCATTTCTATATTTCAAGTTCCTTTTATCTAAGAATCCGCAAAGAACAGTTGATCTTAATATTGAACATATGATGCTAGCTATGCTTTTTGACATATTGATAATTCCTTCTCTAAGAAGCAAAGGCTTCTCTGTTGTAAAGATGCTACAGAAGTGGTGGGGGGATATTGAAAAGTAGGATTCTACAAGTGCGCATTCTCCTGCGAATGCTCAGGACCTCAAATTTGTTTGTACTAATCCTCGTGTAGAATTCAATGTATCGGTATTATTGTTGCATCTGTGTTCATGAAAGATTTATGTATTTGAATTTTCTTTTCTCTTCATATTATCAACTTACTGTTTTGGGATTGACTTTTATTTATGTATTTTTGTTAGAAAAACTAATGATAAGTAGGTGCTGTAGTGCTAGGTATCATAAAAATAAATTCTAAATGGTGGCATTGATGAGTTGAGATGATTTTAATTGGTGAGATTAACCGGAATCTAAGGAATCTATCTTATATAGATCCTATTTTATTATAATATGATTAATTAGAAAATGATACATATAATTTTGAAAAAAATTTGGAATTCAATTCAAAATACTTAACATTTTCCTATCGTTATTGTGGATATCTTGGGTTTAGCTCATCATGGATTCATGGTAAGTATCTTAAACGTATCACTGACTCCAACCTATCTTAAAAAATTGTTTTTTTTTTTTTTGAGGAAAAATCTTAAAAAATTGTTAAAACAGCTTTCCTCTCGAGCGTGGAGTCTAAGAGCAACTCCAACAAGCTCTTAAACTTTCCTTTAAAAATAATAAAATAAATAGGCTCCTAATTATTTAAGAGACAAAAAATCTTCATTCACTCCAACAATCTTCTTCAAACTAGGGCTGGAAAACGGATAATACGGATACGGATACAGCTATATCCGAATCCGGATCCGTTTTTTACAACCGTATCCGTATCCGTATCCGAATCCGGGAATATCCGAAAAAACTTTATCCGGATCCGAATTCGGCAAATATTATCCGGATACGGATAATATCCGGATCCGAATCCGTTTTGCAAAAAAAGTTTTTTTTTGTGAAATTTGCATTATTATAAAAAATAGGCATATTTTGCAAAAAAAACAAAAACAAAAAAATATATAAATGGGCTTATAACTATAAATGGGTTTAAAATATTTAATTATATATTATATATATTAAAAATATATTAAAAATATATTATATATAATTACTTTCGGATACGGATATTTTCGGATACGGATGCGCCTATATCCATATCCGTATCGTAAACTCTCGGATTCAGATACGGATAATATCCGGTTGACTCCGGATACGGATAATATCCGCTTTTTTCCGGATACGAATACAGATACTTCGGACGGATATCGGATTTTTCGGATTTTTTTTCCAGCCCTACTTCAAACCCACTCTTTATCTCCTCTTTTATTACCTAAATATTATATGAGCAGGAATATGCAGAATCAGCAGACTTGCAGCAGGTAGATGTTTTCATTTTTATTATTATAAAATGAAAAGAGGAGGAAAGATATACTTGTAACAGCCCGACTTTTCGGACTATTAATTCTAAAACAAAACTAAAACGAATTACAATTTATTAATCAAAAAGTCTATTACAAATGTACTTATTACAAATGCGCAGCTAACGATGACGATATACTTCGAACCTAAGATCCTTAAACTCCAATGCTATCCCACTCGATCTTACACCAAACCTGAAAATTGTAAGTAATGAGCTATACAGCCCAGCAAGTAAACAATCGATCTAACTAGTAAGGCCAAGTAACACGTATACATATAAAGGTAGTATAATATTCAATACAATACAATAACGATATACGAAACAATCACTTACGATGCACTTATTCTTATTCGATATAATTCGATAGCACATAACAACAATAACAATAACTTGAAACCCACAATTCATACCACGACCACTACAACCCGGTGATAACGGTCCTAAATTTTCAGAAAACTGTCACTACAACCCGGTGACTCGGTCCTAAGTCTTTATTTTCGCAAACCATGGCATAAATCAGAGTTTCAAGACTATTGCTTACACATAACAAATATACTATAACACATATCAATTCAAAATAAATAATCACTTAGCCCAAGTTTTAATAATCAAATATACACACATAACACATAGTTTTGAACACACTAGAAAGAACGATCAGAAACTTATCTCTACGCGGAAACTCAAGAATCAAATCATGTACCACTCCTGACTAGATCTGTATTTAGCCATTTTTGACCCTCTAAACGACATTTTCTTGAAAAACTCAAAGAACGAAAGTTGTAGAGCACGAAAAGATCTTTCCGAAAAGTCCAGAATCAACGAATTCTGACTTACGATGAATATTCTACAAATTTTACAAGACTGCTGAATTGTGTAAAGAATAGACCTACGAATTTTGTTTTAAAAGATGATGAAGAAGAATATGATGTATTTATAATGTCTTACAACCCTAATTTCAGACCTACTAGTAATCCGTATTCAAATCTGATCCATGTTTTAGGCCCAATTAAGCTAAACCAATTTTTAATTCCTAATAATTCTATAATTTTAATCCATTTTTTCTATTATTCTTTTATTATTATTATTCTAAAATTTACGGGATATTACATACTACCCTCCTTAAAAAGAATTTGGTCCCCAAATTCTCAAACTCATACACTCCAAAAGTTTGTGACAAATCTATACTAAACGTCTACTTCCAAACGATAGTCTATAGGATCGCATCCTAGGGAATGTACTAGTCCCACACCTAATACACTCCGAAAGACAACCTGCTTTGATACCAACTGTAACAGCCCGACTTTTCGGACTATTAATTCTAAAACAAAACTAAAACGAATTACAATTTATTAATCAAAAAGTCTATTACAAATGTACTTATTACAAATGCGCAGCTAACGATGACGATATACTTCGAACCTAAGATCCTTAAACTCCAATGCTATCCCACTCGATCTTACACCAAACCTGAAAATTGTAAGTAATGAGCTATACAGCCCAGCAAGTAAACAATCGATCTAACTAGTAAGGCCAAGTAACACGTATACATATAAAGGTAGTATAATATTCAATACAATACAATAACGATATACGAAACAATCACTTACGATGCACTTATTCTTATTCGATATAATTCGATAGCACATAACAACAATAACAATAACTTGAAACCCACAATTCATACCACGACCACTACAACCCGGTGATAACGGTCCTAAATTTTCAGAAAACTGTCACTACAACCCGGTGACTCGGTCCTAAGTCTTTATTTTCGCAAACCATGGCATAAATCAGAGTTTCAAGTCTATTGCTTACACATAACAAATATACTATAACACATATCAATTCAAAATAAATAATCACTTAGCCCAAGTTTTAATAATCAAATATACACACATAACACATAGTTTTGAACACACTAGAAAGAACGATCAGAAACTTACCTCTACGCGGAAACTCAAGAATCAAATCATGTACCACTCCTGACCAGATCTGTATTTAGCCATTTTTGACCCTCTAAACGACATTTTCTTGAAAAACTCAAAGAACGAAAGTTGTAGAGCACGAAAAGATCTTTCCGAAAAGTCCAGAATCAACGAATTCTGACTTACGATGAATATTCTACAAATTTTACAAGACTGCTGAATTGTGTAAAGAATAGACCTACGAATTTTGTTTTAAAAGATGATGAAGAAGAATATGATGTATTTATAATGTCTTACAACCCTAATTTCAGACCTACTAGTAATCCGTATTCAAATCTGATCCATGTTTTAGGCCCAATTAAGCTAAACCAATTTTTAATTCCTAATAATTCTATAATTTTAATCCATTTTTTCTATTATTCTTTTATTATTATTATTCTAAAATTTACGGGATATTACATACTACCCTCCTTAAAAAGAATTTGGTCCCCAAATCCTCAAACTCATACACTCCAAAAGTTTGTGACAAATCTATACTAAACGTCTACTTCCAAACGATAGTCTATAGGATCGCATCCTAGGGAATGTACTAGTCCCACACCTAATACACTCCGAAAGACAACCTGCTTTGATACCAACTGTAACAGCCCGACTTTTCGGACTATTAATTCTAAAACAAAACTAAAACGAATTACAATTTATTAATCAAAAAGTCTATTACAAATGTACTTATTACAAATGCGCAGCTAACGATGACGATATACTTCGAACCTAAGATCCTTAAACTCCAATGCTATCCCACTCGATCTTACACCAAACCTGAAAATTGTAAGTAATGAGCTATACAGCCCAGCAAGTAAACAATCGATCTAACTAGTAAGGCCAAGTAACACGTATACATATAAAGGTAGTATAATATTCAATACAATACAATAACGATATACGAAACAATCACTTACGATGCACTTATTCTTATTCGATATAATTCGATAGCACATAACAACAATAACAATAACTTGAAACCCACAATTCATACCACGACCACTACAACCCGGTGATAACGGTCCTAAATTTTCAGAAAACTGTCACTACAACCCGGTGACTCGGTCCTAAGTCTTTATTTTCGCAAACCATGGCATAAATCAGAGTTTCAAGTCTATTGCTTACACATAACAAATATACTATAACACATATCAATTCAAAATAAATAATCACTTAGCCCAAGTTTTAATAATCAAATATACACACATAACACATAGTTTTGAACACACTAGAAAGAACGATCAGAAACTTACCTCTACGCGGAAACTCAAGAATCAAATCATGTACCACTCCTGACCAGATCTGTATTTAGCCATTTTTGACCCTCTAAACGACATTTTCTTGAAAAACTCAAAGAACGAAAGTTGTAGAGCACGAAAAGATCTTTCCGAAAAGTCCAGAATCAACGAATTCTGACTTACGATGAATATTCTACAAATTTTACAAGACTGCTGAATTGTGTAAAGAATAGACCTACGAATTTTGTTTTAAAAGATGATGAAGAAGAATATGATGTATTTATAATGTCTTACAACCCTAATTTCAGACCTACTAGTAATCCGTATTCAAATCTGATCCATGTTTTAGGCCCAATTAAGCTAAACCAATTTTTAATTCCTAATAATTCTATAATTTTAATCCATTTTTTCTATTATTCTTTTATTATTATTATTCGAAAATTTACGGGATATTACAATACTCCTCATGTTTGAGGAAAGATTTGACGATCCTAAATTTGTAAAGAGGAGTTAGGAGTCTCTTGAAAAGAATTTCAGATGTAATTTCTTCAAAAAATGACAAAGGAATGTGTATGAAGAGGTTCTTGGAGTTGCTCTAATGTCACGTAGTGTTAGCAGGAGTGTTTGAAATGTTACATATAATTCGCACAAAAATGGCATATACGAAAGATGAATTATTGTCTAATAACTGATTTTTTCAAATTTAATCACAAATATTTGTAAAAAAATGTTAGGAAATCAAATAAAATCTTTTAAAGAAAATGTTTTTGAATTAAAATTTTAGCCCCAAAATAAGCATATGATTTATAAAATAAAAGTACTTAACTAAATTACTATAATCTTTTTGACAAAGAGAAATAAAAAATTCATGCACATTTATCTAAAATTATTATAACTCTTGGACTTAATTTTTTATACACTAAATATTAAAATTATTTATATTTTCACTGATAATTATCATAACATACTATCTATTTAATATATAATACACCGACAAAACTTAAAATTCATGAAATATTTAATTTATGAGTTAAAATGATTAATTTGTTCACATATTTAATATTTATTAAAAAAATTGTTGTTTGTACGAATCAAACTTGATTCTATCAACTAACTAATGCATCCTTTTACCAATACACCGCATTATCACATGTATTGTAAAATCATACACGTAATTTGTGAGTGTTGTTTAACGGTAAGATATTTTATTTAATTTCAAAACATATAAAAATAATTAGGGACCAAAACTAAGTTTAGCTTATATCTTTAAATTGTACATGTTCATAACACTTAGCACAATAGATCTGTATAGCCAATTACACATATGCGTGTGTTGCGTGAATATAAAATATTTAGTATTTGAACATAGTGACATATTAACAATATGTTAGTCCTGATTTTATTTGTACATTTATATATAAATTAATGTAGTATGTAGTTTACTTATACATATTTCTAAATTTGTGTTAAATATTCCTTTATTCTTTATATTATTTTATGTGATAGGAGAACAAAGGGCTGGTTGAGTCATTTTATTTAAATCAATCTGTTGTGGAATAAAAACTAGGGTGTATTTATTACGTATTGATTGCTAGGGTTTGAGAGCTTCGAGCTTTAATGATGGCCGTTCTTGTTATCGGGGACTAACCCAGTCCTAACAAGATTCCTACGTACCTTGATGAATATCAAGAATCAAGCCAAAACGTAGTTCTTGGTGATGCCCTCGGGGTTATGGCGGCAGGGGCACACCAAGGACGTAGTGGCTTGTATGTCCTTATTCGAGGATTAAGCCTAAAAAGTAGGTGATGCATTGAGCTCTACCCAAAAATGTTGTTATGAGAATGAGGGGTCATGCCTTTTATATAGGCGTTGAGAGCCTAAGATTTAGAGTAGGGTTAGGAGGCTTGGCGGGCAAGTCACCTCCCTGAGGAAGGTTCTAGACTTCTTCTTTGTAGGAGTCTGTTTCCGTGTATGAGTGTGTGTCTTGGAGGCTACTCCTTGTAGATGTAATATCCATGTTTGACTCTTATTGCTGAGCTGTTAATTACCCTTAATATTAATTACGAAATTAATATTTAATCAGGATTTTGGGTCTCATTAATAGGCCTCGTATTTGGACCAGGCTAGGTCTAATTAATGCATCATTAATTGTGTCTTGAGCACTTATTTTTAGATCATATCATTTGCTCCCCAACATCTAGGAAAACTAATCAGGTTTTCGTAGAAGTTATAATTGTCTTTTTCGAGACTCGGAATCATTTTTATCCCTCATCCAGGACTCCTTAATTTTCCTACCCTTATATAGGGTTTTTGGTTTACACTAGTGTTTCACATATATTACCTTATTGTAAAGTGTGGAGCGACCTACACGTTTACGATGATTAGCCTTATATGAGGTTTTAACTTGTGCTTGCTTTTAGAAATTTCGGCACTTTTATAGAGCTTTATACACATTATTAGCATAAATTATTGCTCAATTTATCAAGAAAATATATCTATAATTTTAATCATATTTTTCTGTACTTTTCCTAAGTACAAGTATTTTTCGTGTGCTCACAAGTATTTTTCTTAATTATTCCTAATTTTTTAGGAATTTTCTCGTACCCACGGGTATTTTTCGTAATTATTCCTAATATTTTAGGAATTTTCTTGTACCCACATATATTTTTCTTAATTATTCCTAATTTTCTAGGAATTTTCTCGTACGCACAAGTATTTTTCGTAATTATTCATAATATTTTAGGAATTTTCTTGTACCCACAGATATTTTTCTTAATTATTCCTAATTTTCTAGGAATTTTCTCATACCCAAGGGTATTTTTCGTAATTATTCCTAATATTTTAGGAATTTTCTAGTACCCACAGATATTTTTCTTAATTATTCTTAATTTTCTAGGAATTTTCTCGTACCCACGGGTATTTTTCGTAATTATTCGTAATATTTTAGAATTTTCTTGTACCAACAAATATTTTTCTTAATTATTCCTAATTTTCTAGGAATTTTCTCGTACCCACGGGTATTTTTCGTAATTATTCATAATATTTTAGGAATTTTCTTGTACCCACGGATATTTTTCTTAATTATTCCTAATTTTCTAGGAATTTTCTTGTAACCACGGATATTTTTCTTAATGTTCGGATTATTCTCGACAATTTAAATATGTCATTCATGAATTATTTAGTCTTATACGAGACTTGAAATAATTTAGAAAGATTGCCCAAAATACCCACTTTTTTGCCCCCCACTTCCCAAAATACCCGTTTTTCAAAACACCGCCCAAAATACCCACGGGTCACGCCCATGGGTGAGGCGTAACCGACCACTGTAGCAACCAATCGCCGGCGAAAAAGATCGATTTGGGCGTTTCTATTCCGGCGAATCAAACGCAACGAAACTGGTATGAATGTGTAGAGGGTGATGAGACGAATCTATTGGTATGCATAACGTGCCTGATAAAACACGGTAGGGGGGTGAACGGAGGGAGAGAAAATAACTCGTCGGATTCGCAATTTGAAATGTAAACAGCGAGATCTCGAATTCTTGTAATCGATATGTAATAAAACTTGTATAAAATTAAAAAGGAGACGAAGGCGGTTCGATTGGTATGTAGGTTGTGATTGGAAGTTCACCGGAGAGGGGTTAACGAATAGAGGAAGAGAAGTGGCCGGTGAGATCTCGCTCGCCAGAGCTCTGGAGACGAAGGAGGCGGCGGATGCGCATGTGGAACATGCGTATCCGTTGATGCGCCTTCGCAAATGGCGTATCTCACCTACCTGCGCCTTTGGAGATGGCATATCTCTCCTGACTTGCGTCGTTGGATATGGCGTATCCACTCAATGCTCCGATCCCTTAGGCGTGAGTGAGGAAATACTCCCACCACATGGGCGCATCAGCACATACGCTGATGTGTCTAGCGTGATTGCTGGGTATTTTGGGCGGTACTTCAGCGCCGTGGGTATTTTGGTTAGAGATGATTAAAAAGTGGGTATTTAGGGCACTCACCCAATAATTTATAGGACCTCAATCCTACAAAATTTTGAAATTTTCGTAATTTTTTGGTGTGATCGGACAATTTCCTGAAATTGTTTTCGAGTATTTTAATCAAAAATATTGAATTTGTGCAATCATGCATTTTATGGGGATCTTTTTGTAATTCTGTTGGGACCTATTTGTAAATTTGAAAAGTTGAAAACTTTCTGTCAATTTGTAAAGTGTAGGGGCCTTTCTGTCAAAGTTCAAACTTCAAGGAAGAATTTGTAGATTTGAAACTTCAGGGGCCTTTTGTCATGTTGGCAATATTTCGGGTACTAAAGGGCACTTTCGCCATTCACCTCCCATCCAGTAGAATTATCTCAGTCGTAAATTTCTTTTATTAATTTTTTTTTCTTTTAGAATGAAACTTTGTTCATGGGGCCAGCCCTTTTTTTCTCTTTCATTCGAAAATGATCATTCGATTTTTTTTAAATCTTCTAAAAATTCAGTGGGGGCCCAACCCAATTTCTTCGCCCATTTGAAAATTTCAAATCAAGTATATTTTTTTTCTTTTAGTTTTCGAATGAAAACTTTTTTTTTTTTAAGGGAACGGGAACCCACCCCTTTTTTGCTGTTCATTCGAATTTGTCCATTCGAATTTTCCTTCTTCTTTTTTTTAACTTTCGAATGAAAGTGTTGTTATGGGGCCCTGCCCTTAGATCCTCCTGGTCGAAATTCTGAGCCGAATTTTCTTTTTCATTTTTTTTTGCCAAATTTCGATTGAAAATTCTCTGATGGGACCCAGCCCTTTCATCGTCCAATTCAAAATTTTCTCTTACATTTTTTTTTCAATTTTCGATTGAAAATTCTCTGATGGGGCCAAGCCCTTTCATCTTCCCATTCAAATTTTTCTCTTACATTTTTTTTTTCAATTTTCGATTGAAAATTCTCTGATGGGGCCCAGCCCTTTCATCTTCCCATTCGAATTTTTCTCTTACATTTTTTTCAATTTTCGATTGAAAATTCTCTGATGGGGCCCAGCCCTTTTATCCTCTCATTCTAAATATCTTGCTCGAATATTATTGTTTCGAATCTTTATTTCGAGTGAAATTTTCTGAATGGGGCTCTTGCCTTTCTTGAATTTTCAATCAAATTTTTTTTTGATTGAAATTTGTTGTGGGGTCCAGCCCAGTTTTGCCTTTCACTCGAAGAGCTTCAGTCGAAGCCAATCATGTTTTTCTTATCATTTGAAAATCCTTGGTCATTTTTTTTATATTTCCAAATGGAAATTTTGAATGGGGCTCATCCCTTTTTTCTTTTCAGTCGGAATTCTACGAACGGGGCACCGGCTTTATTGGAATTTTTCAATTCCAGATTTGGAATTTCAGATTTTGGTAACCGGGAAAGGCCAATCAAGGCTCGGGTGACCAAACTAGGATTCAAAGTTGGTTTCTAGGTCATAAACTCATAATTCACTCCTGCTCTTGTTTACCATAAACCTTGGATGAATTTGATAGGCCCTCATGGCTTATTTGGCCTCCAAGGGCTTCATGTAATGACTTGATTTCTTATTTTAGAATTCAAGATCTCAATTTAGTTCTCAATTGTTGATCCTTGAATCTTGATTCAAGATTCAGAATTCATATTTAGTTGTCTGACACTGTTGTGTTTGGCCGTCAAGGCTTACATCCTGCATCCTACGTGCTTGTAACTATTTGACCTTCGAGGTTTTCATTTTTGGGAAGCATTTCTTAAATTGTAAAAATCATTTGATTTTTTCTTTTGAGTACTCGAGCCTGATTTCCAGGCCTAATTTGTCTTTGTTGCCGGGGAGGCTTCCGGGAACATCCTTTGTTGCAACAACGATAATTTTTGGCTAGCAGTAAAGACCTTGCATGTTTGGGAATCATACTCCCGATTCATCCTTTCGCCTTGCATTGTCCTCAACGGGGATTGGAGGTTTCCTCATACCTTTTGCTTTTTAGTATTAAGGGGAGCATTTTGCCAATGACATCTTAAAATAGACCTCCGTGGTTCCTTGTTGTATGGCTGTTTTTTCATCCAAGTCTGGGACCTCTAAGGATCCCTTGGTGAATTGATTCAAGTAGTCTGAAAGGCATATGACTCAGCCTATTTGTAGTTAGAGGATCCTAATCAACTTAAACCAAATTGTAATAAGTAAATATACATATGAACTGTCACAGGAATCTCAAGAAGTATTATCTGTCAGAAGAAAGAAGAAAAGTCAATCTATAGTTTTGATGTCATACACTGGAAGACGATTCAGTTATCTGATCAAGCCCCAGTATAGCATTGAAGTGAATGGATTCATTTAAACAGTGACAGAGATTTTTCGAGTGATAGTTTGAAGATCAGTTACAGTACAAGAGAATTGAGAGAAAAAACAAACCACAATCTAAAGTCAAAAGTGAAGAAGCATCGTTGAAGTTAGTCGTTCATGAACCAGACAGTACATCGAACGTCAACACAAATCAGTGGTAATTCTTTACTACCTTTAGTGGTTTGTAAGAATTAAATTAATTATTTATTGATTTAATTAAATTCATTTGTAATTGATATAAATCATTTAGTTGATTTAATTAAATGAATTAATTCTGGAAGAATTAATTTATTTATTTAAATTAATTATTGTATCAATTAAATATGAATTAGTTAATCATTAATTAATTAAATGGATCAATATGACTTAAAGAAAGAAAAATGGATTATGTCTTGGAGAAGGAAAATTCGGTATGACTTAATTTTAAGTCATACCGACAGGAGCTTTTCAGGATTAAGTCTTACCGACCTGGATTAAGTCTTACCGACCTCTGCCAGCTGTTGTAAGTCTTACCGAATTTCTGTTAAGTCATACCGACATATTTTATGTCTTAATGGAGGTTTGTGTAAGTCTTAATGAAGGAAAATCAAGTCTTGGTAGCAGTTTAAGTCATGCTGGAGCAGTTAAATATCCTACAGAAAGCCAGCAAGACCTGTTACTAATATAAAAGAACAGAACACAGCAGATTATGTCATAACGGAGAAAACACAGAAGAAACATTATATCCAGAACAGAATTCTCTCTCTCAAGAACACCAAGAACACCAAAGCTTAAACAATTCCCAGAAATTCAAGTTCTTCATCTTTGTTATATTCTATCCGCTAGAACTTGTTTATTTGTGATTCTTGTACTACTAGCGAATTAAGTTTTCTAGTTCTTATCTTGATTATTATTAACTAAATTAGAAAAGTTCATGTCGAATTTTCTAATTAGTTATTAACATCTTGATAAGTTGTTATACTGATTTTGTAACACCACATCAAGTTAATATACAGTTATATTCAACTTGAAAAATTGTGTTAAATAATTCCGCACATAAACTTGTCTTTATCAAATTTTATTTAAAGGACAAATTTCGATAAAAAGGTAAAGATTGTATTCAACCCCCCCTTCTACAATCTTATCGGACCTAACAATTGGTATCAGAGCTGATTGATTGATACACAAATCAAAGATCCCATTTTACTCGATTAAAAATCATCCCCGAATTTTTTAACTCTCTTAAAAAATTCATCATGTCTTCTAAAGTTGGAACTGTGAAAATTCCCATATATGACAAAAACAGTTATGATATGTGGAAGAACAAAATGTTAATGTTCCTCGAGGTTGCAAATCCTAAATACATGAAAGTCTTATCAGAAGGACCAATAATACCTTTTGGATTAATTCCTGAAGTTGTTACTGATGGAAAAGTTATTTCCCCTGCAAGGTATGTACACAAAGATTCTTCTGAATACACTCTTGCTGAAAGAGAGGAAGCTGGACTTGACATTAATTTAAGACTGATCTTAATAGATTCTCTAGACTCTGAAATGTACAGTCATGTGATTAACTGTAAGACTGCAAAGCAAATGTGGGAAACCATTGAAACTGTGAATGAAGGAACAGAGGAAGTTAGGGAGAATCGACTAGAAATTCTGACATCTGAGTATGAACACTTTCGATCAGCATACAATGAAAGTATTCAAGATGTATTTGAAAGATATAACAAACTTGTCAACAATTTACAGATGCATGGCAAGTATTACACTCAGAAAGAGATCAACAGAAAATTTCTACTGTCAATGCCTGTTCATCTAGAACATAGAATTACAGCCATCAGAGAGTCGAGGAATCTAAGTGAAATTACTGTAGAAAGACACTTTGGTGTTTTAAAAACCTATGAACTGGAACAATCTCAACAAAAGGAGATTTATGGAAAAGGAAGAGTTGCTAATACTTCTACAGCTCTTATTGTTGAGAACAAACAGGAAGTGGAAGATAAGGTTATTCAACCTTGTAATGTTGACAGTGGTAAGCTTGAAGTTGAAGTTGGTCAAACGAATGCTAGTCCAGATGAAGGAGACTTCTATTCATTAGAAGAGCTAGATAAGTTGGAAGATGAGTCCATGGCTTTGTTGGTATGGAAATTCAGCAACTTTAGATTCAGGAAGAATCCCAAGTTCAGGTACAAATCTAACTATAACAGGTTCCAGAGAGGAGGTTCTTCATCCTCAAGTAATAGAGGAGGTTACAAAACTGGAACAGTTGAAAGAAGTAAAATTAGATGCTACAACTGTAATGAACTTGGACATTTCGCTACTGAATGTCAGAAGCCAAAACAAAACCAAAGAAAAGACTTTGGATCTGAGAAGAAAAAGACAGGTAAAGCCTATGTGGCTGCTGGAAAGAGTTGGGATGATACAGACTCTGAAGATGAAGAGTAGTAGAAGTAACAACATGAATAAATGCAACAACATATCTACCATGCATGCTATTCCTGTTATTGATACTGCTCATAAAAAGTGTGATGCTGTTAATTGTATGTCTTGTGCTTTTAATATAATGTCTGCTTACTTTAACGGTAATCATGCATGTGTTGATAAGAATGTTCCTAGACAGCATATGAGTAGAAATACACATGTTAGATCCAGGACTGTAACACCACCTAATTCTAAGACTAGGACTCCAAGTCCTTCTCAGGATATGGTGAAGACATGGTTACCCAAGCTGAAACCAAAACAAGTTAAAGCTGTTTGCAGGGTTAAATGTCCAGTACCTGAAGAAAATGTTGTTAAAATAAAAAGTGTTGCTTTGCCTGATAAAGGCCAATTCTTTAAGTACTCCGGACCCAATCAAATTTGGGTTCCGAAGAAAGTCAAACCAATTTGTCATTGTAGGGTTTAAAACAGGTTGAACGAGTCATGTGGATTCTGGACAGTGGATGTTCAAGGCATATGACCGGAGATAGAGCCCTGCTGACAAATGTGGTGGAGAAGGCCGGCCCAGTCGTTACCTTTGGAGATAACAGCAAAGGTAAAACTGATGGATATGGCAGATTAGAAGCTGGAAATGTTATCGTTGAAGATGTCTCTTTTGTGAACGGCCTTGAGCACAATTTGCTCAGTATTAGTCAATTCTGTGACAAAGGTTATGAAGTTCATTTCAACAATAAGAATTGTCTAATGTCACACAAGAGAAATGAAAGGCCGCAGTTGACTGGAGTAAGAAAAGGAAACTTGTACATAGCCAATATGAACTCTGGAAGCACAGAAGAAATTAGATGTTTTTATTCAAAGGCATCCACTGATGAAAGTTGGTTATGACACAAGAAACTTTCTCACCTAAACTTCAAAACAATGAATTCTCTAGTGAAAAGAGAGTTGGTGAGAGGTTTACCTTCGATTGAATTTACTCAGGAAGGTCTATGTGATGCTTGTCAAAAAGGGAAGTTAAAAAGGGCAACTCACAGGAGCACTAACATATCATCAATAACTGAACCATTACAACTTCTCCATATGGATTTGTTTGGTCCAGTTAGTGTGATTCTATGTCAAGAAAAAGATATGCTCTAGTGATTGTTGATGATTTCTCAAAATTCACATGGGTACTATTTATGAACTCAAAAGATGAAACTCCACAACTGGTAGTTGATCACACTAAGTTAATTGAGCTGGATTCTAATCGTCCAGTAAGAGCTATAAGGTCAGACAACGGAACTGAATTCAAGAATGCAGTTCTGAATGACTTTTGCACTGAAAAGGGTATAACTAGACAGTACTCGGCTCCCAGAACTCCTCAACAAAATGGGGTAGTTGAAAGAAAGAATAGAACCTTGATTGAAGCTGCACGTACTATGCTAAGTGAATCAAGGCTTCCATTGAGCTTTTGGGCTGAAGCTGTCAACACTGCATGCTATACCCAGAATCGAACACTTATCAATAAAGACTTAATGAAGACACCATATGAAGCTCTACATGACAAGAAACCAACTCTCAAGTACTTCCATGTATTTGGGACAAAATGCTTTGTGCTGAAAGAAGGAGATGATCAAGGTGGTAAATTTGAAGAAAAAGCACATGAGGCAATATTTATTGGTTATACTAGAAGAGCCTACAAGGTGTATATTATTGATCAACAGAAAACCTTGGAAAGTGTCAATGTTACATTTGATGACACAAAACTCCCAAGTATCCAAAATGAAGATCCATCTGAAAAGCTTAAGTTTGATGATATGTCAGACTCAGATTCAGATGATGACAATCAACCTGATGTTGTTGTTGATAATAACAATCCAAATGTTGGTGGTAATGATCAAGGTGATGCTGGTGAAAACAATGATAATTTTCAAGACACCACTGATACTCTTGAACCATCAACAAGTCAAACTGGCAACAACTCAGGGGGAGATAATGAAGGGTCAACAAGTCATACTCAACATCATACTGAAGATCAAGGTGAATCGTCAAGATCAATTCTTCCCAGACAAACTGTTTGGAATAGAGCTCATCCTTTTGAGCTGATTCTTGGTGATCCAGATGTTGGTGTGAAAACAAGAAGAGCTTATCAGAATCAATGTAACTATTCTGGGTTCCTGTCTGTCATGGAACCTAAGAAAGTAGAAGAAGCTCTATCTGATCCTGATTGGGTGATTGCTATGCAAGATGAACTCAATCAATTTAAGCAACTAGAAGTATGGAAGCTGGTACCCAGACCTAAAGATAGAAAAGTGGTGGACACAAGATGGGTATTCAGAAACAAACTAGATGAAGATGGCACTGTGATAAGAAACAAAGCAAGACTGGTAGCTAAAGGTTATTCTCAAGCTGAAGGCATTGATTATGACGAGACCTATGCTCCAGTGGCAAGACTTGAGGCCATCAGAATATTCTTGGCATTTGCATCCTATTCAAGATTTAAAGTTTATCAAATGGATGTCAAGAGTGCCTTTCTGAATGGAAAGCTAGATGAAGAAGTGTATGTAGAACAGCCCCCTGGTTTTGAAGATCAAGATCATTTGGACTATGTCTACTTTCTTTACAAAGCTATATATGGTCTTAAGCAAGCCCCAAGAAAATGGTATGACACTCTTTCTGAATTTCTATTAGAAAATGGTTTTATAAGAGGTGTCATAGACAAAACTCTCTTCACTAAAAGACATAAGAATGATATAATACTAGTCCAAGTCTATGTGGACGATATTATATTTGGGTCTACTAATGAGCTTATGTGCAAGAAGTTTTCTAAGTTAATGCAGGGTAGGTTTGAAATGAGCATGATGGGAGAACTGAAATTCTTTCTTGGATTACAAATAAGTCAAAGACAAGATGGAATATTTATTTGTCAATCTAAGTACATTAAGGAGCTCCTCAAGAAATATCACATGGAGGAGTGCTCATCAGCAAAGACACCATCAACTATAGCTGTCAAAATTGGTTTATGTGAAAGTTCTGCCAAGGTAGATATCACAGGCTATAGAGGTATGATTGGCTCATTGCTTTACCTAACTGCTAGTAGACCAGATATAATGTTTGCCACATGCTTGTGTGCAAGGTTCCAAGCGAACCCTAAAGAAATCCATCTCACTGCTGTCAAAAGAATCTTAAGATATCTAAAGGGTACGCCTAATTTAGGCATCTGGTACCCTAATGAAACTTGTTTTACGTTAATTGGATATACAGATTCTGACTATGCATGAAGTGTTGTAGACAGGAAAAGTACATCTGGAAGTTGTCAATACCTAGGTGGAAGATTGGTATCCTGGTTCAGTAAGAAATAACAAACAGTTTCCAACTCTACAGCCGAAGCTGAATATATAGCTGCTGGAAGCTGTTGTGCTCAGATCTTATGGATAAGGAATCAATTAATGGAATATGGCATTGTATTGGAAAATATTCCTATTTTATGTGATAATACAAGTGCCATAGCAATCGCAAGCAATCCTGTGCAGCACTCAAGGACAAAGCACATTGACATAAGGTATCATTTTATAAGAGAGCATGTAATGAATGGTACAGTGGAACTACTATTTGTAGGATCTGGAGATCAAACTGCAGATATTTTTACTAAGTCGCTTAATGAATCCTCATTCACTAGAATTGTTAGTGAATTGGGTATGTTAAACAGTCCTAGTAATTAATACTGTTAATATCTGAAATTTGATATTTAATAATTTTGCAAGTGATTATTCTGTGAATATTTGTTGTTTGAAATCACTTGTATAATTATTTTACCATCTGATTTTCTTGCTTGTTTAGTTATTTTTTACTTTGTTTATTCATATTATTTAATACTTCATACTTCTGTATTTTTAGAATATTTGTAGATATTAATTTCTATTTTATTAATTAATTTATCATATGTTTTGTAATGTTTGTCATGTTAATATTGCTTTGTTTTCGTTAATAGGATAGCATATGGTATTTATTATTATTTTTATTATTTGTTTAATTTTCTATAATATTTTTTATTGTTTTTATAAGTTAATTGTATATTTTATTGTGTTTTTAATGTATGTTTAAAGTAAATATGACTTAAAATTAGGAAAAATAATCAATATGACTTAACTTAAAATCGGTATGACTTAAACAGGTTAAGTCTTACCGAGTTTTTAAATCTAAGTCATATTCGCTAGTCTGTTAATATTAAGTCTTAATCAATTTTAATTTATGTATATAATTCTTAAGTCTTGTCTGTATTTAATTAAGTCTTATTCACTTATTTGATAAGTCTTATTAGTTAAGTCTTTTTAGTTTTCTAATTTAAGTCTTAATCGTTTATTTAGTTCTTTTGGTTAAGTCTTAATTGTAACAAGTCTTGTTAACATTAAGTCATAATCAAATATAACATGTATATATTAGTTATGATAGAATAAGTCTTATTTAGTTTTAGTATTATTTTTAAGTCTTATTCGACAGCTTAGTATATATATAAGAGTTAGAATGTATTAAGTCATATTTTCCTTTTAAGTTATACTCTCAAGTTAAGTCTTAGAGTACCAAATCGATATACACACATATACATACATATACACGACACTTCATGCCTGATTTTCATCTCGAATCTTGCTGATAATCACGAAACTAATCACATAACTTGACTCCTTGTTCGATTACCTTCAAATTGATTGCTTAAAAATGATATTTGGTTCGGTTTTGAAGGTTTTTAGTTTCGAAAAATCGATTTTAAGATCTGTTTTTCTGAAAAACTGGGTTCGATTCTTGCAAATCTAAAACTATACGTGTGTTCGTGTGTGTAAGAGGATCATTGTGTGAATTTTTCAGAATTTTTGGAGAAATTTTATTTTTTTCGAATTTTTAATTAATTATTAATTTGAAAAATTAATTTTTAAATTATAATTTTGTAAAATCTGGAATTTTCAAGGAAATTAAATCTTGATTAAAATGGCTGATCGATTTGAAATTATTAAACATAATTTAATCGGTTATTTTGATCCAGAAAAATGTTCAGTTGAACGTTTTCGACCGTGGATTCGATTTTTAAATGAAAATTCACTGATTCGCACTGCTTTGAGATTGGATGCTCCTCTGAAAATTGAACCTTTGCGAATCATGTGTACTACTGCTGTCGTTTCTAATGATAACAGATCATTTGTCTTCTCTGTAGGAGACAATCAGTACACAGTGAATGAAAATACAATAAATACGGTCTTAAATTTTCCAACTGATAATTTCGAAGAATTACCATCAGATCAAGAATTGATAAATTTTTTGAATGGTGTATTCTATCAAGACAGTCCTGATCAAACTGTCTGGAATAAAAAGAACTTCGTTCAGGAATGGGATTATCTGTTTGACACATTAGGTAGAGTCTTTGCCAATTCTACTAAAGGGAACTTCGGGGTATTACCATCTTTCTTGCAGCATATTGGATATGCAGTTGCACACAACCGAAGAATTAATATTGGCAGACTACTGTGTGTTCCGATGGTTAGAAGAATCATTAATGCAAAGAAGAATTTTGATAATGGACATAAAGTATCATGTTATTATCCAAGATTCTTGTCATTGATTTTTAATCATCTTGTGGAACTAGAAAACCAAGCCCAATTCCTGAATGGAGAATCACTGGCGTCAGGTAAACCTACTACCAGATTGTTCACTGAGTATAGCAACAAGCCTAAATTCACAAACATACCTGTAGTTGTCACCCAATACATGTCAAACTATACACAACTACCTGTCATTGAACCTGTACCAGAACCTGAACAACCAGAACAAAACCCTGAACCACCAGTGGAAAACATACTTGTTGATAATGAAAATCAAGGCAATCAACAAGTTGAACCTGCTCAGCAAATTGTTCCTCAGCCAGCTGCACTTGCTGTTGAACATCCAGTGCAAGAAACTGCATCTGTCCCTGAACCTGAATCAGATCAACCCATCTTATCAGAGACTGTTGCGGAATCAGCTGACCAGGTATTGCCTTCTGTTCCTCAAACTACTACTTCTCAATCTATTTCTGGAACCCAAGTGGTTGGTAGGTCTGACCAAGGGGTTGTAGTACCACAACCTCTAACCAAGGTCGTAGAGCCAAACACTCAACCAACAAAACTCATATCTTTTCACTCCAGAAAGAAATTGCAAGTCAAAAGAAGTCGAATCAGTAGTGATAGTATGAGTGAACCCACAGCTCTGCCTCTAGAAAAGAAAAGTAGAACTCAAACTGAGGCAACTGTAAGCCCGTCTGTATCCTCCCAACAGGATATGGAAGTTGATATGGCCGTTACACAGTTACTAGAATCATCTTCTCAACAGGGTGATTCTATTGAAATTCGCCATAGGGCCGTGGCACCTTGTAGTGAGTCAAGCACACCTCCCCTATTACTCACAATGGGGGAAGACATACCTTTAGATGAGTCTCAGGATACACTGCAAGGAGAGCACGTAGAAAATGTGACAGTGCCTACCATAGTTACGGTAGAAGAGTCTTCACAGGCTTTAGAGGGAAATCTTGGTTCTCAGCCAACTTTAATAGAACCATCATCTCTCCTCCCAGGACAAACACTCCTGGCTCCCTCAAGGGATTTTCCACTCGCAATTTCGACTGGAGAAGGTGGAAGGCAACTTGATCAATCTACTACTGAAGCAATTCAGTCAACAATTTCAAATGTTCAAGTAGATTTGATTAAGGACAGGGATTTGCGAACTCCCATTGCACCACCACTGACCTTCCCAGAGGAGGCTAGGGTGATTTTACATGCAGGTACAAATCTGGAAGCAGCTAAGGAATCTGAGAGGAGTGATGTGAGGAATACCATAAAATTGAGTGAAACACATGCACTTCAGGTGAGTGGATCTCAAAGTGAACGTCAGGTGAGCGCACACACTGACACATACACTCTCTCATTATTAGAAAAGATAACTGCTTTAGAGAAAGAACTTGCAGTCAGCAAGGCTGAAACAGAAATCCTTAGAGCACAAGTGGGTGAGCGATCTTCTTCATCCACCTCTGTCAACAGTCAGCTTGCTGTAATCAAGAAGGACATTAACTACTTAAAGACATCTTTCACCAAGAAGATAGAATCTCTCGAACTCTCTCATGAAAAGGCACTTGATGACTCTGGAGATATTACTGTTGCTCAAGACATGTTAATTTCTGAGATTTCCTTGAAAGTTGACACTCTACAGTCAGAGGTACAGCACAATCAGGAATCTACTGATTCTCGTCTGGACCAGATCGAAAAGCAAAATGCACACCAGGCTAAAGGGTTAAGACATTTGTTTAATCTTGTAAGTCAAAGTCACAAACCTACGAATGAAGAAATTGAATTCTTTACAAGCAAGGATGGTGATGATGATGAACAAGATCCTGAAGCTGGGGCAACTGATAAATCTGTAGAGGATTCCTCAACTAAGGGGGAGAAATCAAAGGGGTCACAAGAAGATAAAACTAAAGAAAGAGAGGGAGGAGAAGGAAAATCCTGGTAAATCTGACCAAGGTGAAGATAAGAGGAAGAAAGTAGTTGAAGAAACTGAAGAAGAAATTCAAGACAAGAACACAGGTTATTATTACACGGGTGAACCGGATAACTTCGATGTTTTTGCTGATCTTGAATTCCCTGATCAAGGTGAAGAACTTCCTTAACCTGATCTTAGTCACTGGGAAGATGAAGGACCAGTGATATCTGAATTTGAAGCTCAACAAGCTGAGAAAGAATCTGAAGAATTATTTGCTCAAAGGGAAGCTAATTTGCAAATGAGAGAAGAAAAACTTCAAAAATCATTAGAGCAAATTGCACGAAATGAAGAACTTCAGAAAGCTGAACAGCAAGCATTACAACGATTACATGCTATAAATGTTGAGAAGAGAAAAACATATATCAGACTAAAGAGCGGTGACAAATGGGAACGTGCTCAAAGAGCAATTGATTCACCTCAGAGTTCTGATTATGAAGATCGTCGTCTTGGACAAATTCTCGAGGAATTCAAACTGGCAAATCCAATTCATGATATGTATATAAAGGCCTTACAGGTAGAAGTCATCAGGATAACTACTGCATTTGAACCCAAATCTGATGAGCTGGTAATATTTGTAGATTGTCATAAAGTTGGAACTTTCAGAGTATCTATTCAGTTCTTTTATGACAGATCGTTGACAGAGATTTGGGTACTTAGACCTAAGGTAAGAACATCTTCTGAGCTAGGTGTGTTGTTACATGAAAAGTTCAAAGAATTTGCTGAAAGAGCTGGACCAGAAGTGATTAAGGAACCTCCACAAGTAAAATTTCTTAAGGGAGAGGTACTTCACTCAATCAATCTTCAGACAGATGAGTTATACGAACATCATGCAAAGCACTTGGTATATGCTGAATATGCTCTCAGAAATCATGGATTCTTGACTGAAGAAAAGGTAATAGCTGCAGATCACATTCGATCCTATGCACAAACGAATATAAAAGATTACAAGAAATTTCAAGGTGAACTGAGAAAGAAGCTTAGAATTCCTTTAGTCTTACCTCAAGGATTGTCATCAAGAAGAGAACGTCTTGTTGATTCTGATCTACACATGAAACTTCAAGTCACAGATGAGCCAGAAGAAGGAGAATTCAGAAGGGAAGACAACTGAAGAAAAAGAATTGCTCTACATGTTATATCTTTAGAGCTTAGATAAATCTTGATAGGAATTTGTATCATATGATCAGTCTAGAAGATCATCTATCTTGTATTTATCTTTCATGTTTGAATCTGGCAAATGTTAAATATAAACCAGAACTTTTTTTTTCATATTTACTTAGTATTTAAAGTTTTATCTTTCATTTGGTTAAGTTGGATTAGTTGAGGTATCCTCTAGGAATTTGCTTGTTATTGTCTAACAAACAAATAGGGGGAGATTGAAAGGCATATGACTCAGCCTATTTGTAGTTAGAGGATCCTAATCAACTTAAACCAAATTGTAATAAGTAAATATACATATGAACTGTCACAGGAATCTCAAGAAGTATTATCTGTCAGAAGAAAGAAGAAAAGTCAATCTATAGTTTTGATGTCATACACTGGAAGACGATTCAGTTATCTGATCAAGCCCCAGTATAGCATTGAAGTGAATGGATTCATTTAAACAGTGACAGAGATTTTTTGAGTGATAGTTTGAAGATCAGTTACAGTACAAGAGAATTGAGAGAAAAAACAAACCACAATCTAAAGTCAAAAGTGAAGAAGCATCGTTGAAGTTAGTCGTTCATGAACCAGACAGTACATCGAACGTCAACACAAATCAGTGGTAATTCTTTACTACCTTTAGTGGTTTGTAAGAATTAAATTAATTATTTATTGATTTAATTAAATTCATTTGTAATTGATATAAATCATTTAGTTGATTTAATTAAATGAATTAATTCTGGAAGAATTAATTAATTTATTTAAATTAATTATTGTATCAATTAAATATGAATTAGTTAATCATTAATTAATTAAATGGATCAATATGACTTAAAGAAAGAAAAATGGATTATGTCTTGGAGAAGTAAAATTCGGTATGACTTAATTTTAAGTCATACCGACATGAGCTTTTCAGGATTAAGTCTTACCGACCTGGATTAAGTCTTACCGACCTCTGCCAGCTGTTGTAAGTCTTACCGAATTTCTGTTAAGTCATACCGACATATTTTATGTCTTAATGGAGGTTTGTGTAAGTCTTAATGAAGGAAAATCAAGTCTTGGTAGCAGTTTAAGTCATGCTGGAGCAGTTAAATATCCTACAGAAAGCCAGCAAGACCTGTTACTAATATAAAAGAACAGAACACAGCAGATTATGTCATAACGGAGAAAACACAGCAGAAACATTATATCCAGAACAGAATTCTCTCTCTCAAGAACACCAAGAACACCAAAGCTTAAACAATTCCCAGAAATTCAAGTTCTTCATCTTTGTTATATTCTATCCGCTAGAACTTGTTTATTTGTGATTCTTGTACTACTAGCGAATTAAGTTTCCTAGTTCTTATCTTGATTATTATTAACTAAATTAGAAAAGTTCATGTCGAATTTTTTAATTAGTTATTAACATCTTGATAAGTTGTTATACTGATTTTGTAACACCACATCAAGTTAATATACAGTTATATTCAACTTGAAAAATTGTGTTAAATAATTCCGCACATAAATTTGTCTTTATCAAATTTTATTTAAAGGACAAATTTCGATAAAAAGGTAAAGATTGTATTCAACCCCCCCTTCTACAATCTTATCGGACCTAACATAGTCCCTCGGGGATTCGATCTTTGCTTCTTCCAAATTCATTGGGAATCTCATGCACCCCTCTACTTCTAATTGGCCGTCCGAAGCTTTACTCCATTCCATCAAGGAACTTATCAAGCTGGGAGGCAACTGGCTATAACGGCGTTACACCATGCCCCCCGAGATTCGAAGGAACGCCCTATACTTTGATGACATTATTTTCCACCAATTGGTGCTACCACCTTTGAATCGATGGTCGGGACCTTCATGAATTGGAAGTAGACACTTCCTGCATAGTTCTCTCTATTTTAAAAGAAGAAAACTTATACAAGGCATCGGCCTTCACATTCTCTTCTCCAGGAATGTGTTCCACATAGCACCTATCAAACCGAGTCATTAAAACTTTCACAATCTTTAATTACTTTGCCATGGTTTCCTCCTTGGCTTCGGATTCACCATTCATTTGTGAGGCTACCAACCTTGAGTCTCCACAGAACTTGAGGTTCTTGACCCACAGGAAGCCAAGCCTAAACCGGCTATCAAGACAATAAGAGATTGTCTTGCCGATTGTCTTGAAGAAGAAATCAGTAAAGCAAGACAATCTCTGATTGTCTTGCCGACTGTCTTGGTAATGATAATTTCTGAAAAGCTTTTAAAAAGTAGAGATAAAAATCTGATTTGATTGTCTTGACGATTGTCTTGACAGTTCAAATTAGATTGTCTTGATAATGATCAAAAAGAAAAAGCTTCAGACAGAATGATAATTTTTGATAAAGCAAGACAAAGATCTCAGAATTTGATTGTCTTGCCGATTGTCTTGGAAGAACCTGATTGTCTTGACGATTGTATTGCCTATTGTCTTGGCAGTACAAAATTGGTTGTCTTGGAAGAATAAATTGTATTGCCGATTGTTTTGACAGTTATATTTGAAGATGAAGAGGCAGTAAATGATATAAATGAAGACAGACGACAAAAGACAACAACACAGATCAAAATATAACATTCAAAGCAGATTTCTCTCTTCTCTCTCATCAAGAACACATCACAAGAAGCAGAAAAATATATTGAAAATCAAGTTCATCTTATTCTTAATATCTGATCCGATAGAACTGGTTTACTTGATACTCTTGTACTATTAGCGAGTTTTTACTTCTAATCTATATCTTGTTTTTTATTAACAAATCTAGAAAAATTCTTGTCGAATTTTCTAATTTGTTTTTATTAACTAGATATAAATTCTGTACTGTATTTGTAAAAAACCCCTCAAGTTAATATAATTTTATATTCAACTTGAATTTTGTTTCATTTAATTCCGCTCAAATTTGTCAAAATATAAATTAAATTATCCGGACAAATTTCGATAAAACAGTATTGTTTGTATTCAACACCCCCTTCTACAAACATATTGGACCTAACAGTTGGTATCCGAGCCGATTGATTGATACACAAATCAAAGATCCCATTTTACTCGATTAAAAATCATCCCCGAATTTTTTTAACTCTCTTAAAAAATTCATCATGTCTTCTAAAGTTGGAACTGTGAAAATTCCCATATATGACAAAAACAGTTATGATATGTGGAAGAACAAAATGTTAATGTTCCTCGAGGTTGCAAATCCTAAATACATGAAAGTCTTATCAGAAGGACCAATAATACCTTTTGGATTAATTCCTGAAGTTGTCACTGATGGAAAAGTTGTTGCCCCTGCAAGGTTTGTACACAAAGATTCTTCTGAATACACTCTTGTTGAAAGAGAGGAAGCTGGACTTGACATTAATTTAAGACTGATCTTAATAGATTCTCTAGACTCTGTAATGTACAGTCATGTGATTAACTACAAGACTGCAAAGCAAATGTGGGAAACCATTGAAACTGTGAATGAAGGAACAGAGGAAGTTAGGGAGAATCGAATAGAAATTCTGACATCTGAGTATGAACACTTTCGATCAGCATCCAATGAAAGTATTCAAGATGTGTTTGAAAGATATAACAAACTTGTCAACAATTTACAGATGCATGGCAAGTACTACACTCAGAAAGAGATCAACAGAAAATTTATACTGTCAATGCCTGTTCATCTAGAACATAGGATTACAGCTATCAGAGAGTCGAGGAATCTAAGTGAAATTACTGTAGAAAGACTCTTTGGTGTTTTAAAAACCTATGAACCGGAACAATCTCAACAAAAGGAGATTTATGGAAAAGGAAGAGTTGCTAATACTTCTACAGCTCTTATTGTTGAGAACAAACAGGAAATGGAAGATAAGGTTATTCAATCTTGTAGTGTTGACAGTGGCAAGCTTGAAGTTGAAGTTGGTCAAACGAATGCTAGTCCAGATGAAGGAGACTTCTATTCGTTAGAAGAGCTAGATCAGTTGGAAGATGAGTCCATGGCTTTGTTGGTAAGGAAATTCAGTAACTTCAGATTCAGGAAGAATCCCAAGTTCAGGTATAAATCTAACTATAATAGGTTCCAAAGAGGAGGTTCTTCATCCTCAAGTAACAGAGGAGGTTACAAAACTGGAACAGTTGAAAGAAGTAAAATTAGATGCTACAACTGTAATGAACTTGGACATTTCGCTACTGAATGTCAGAAGCCAAAACAAAACCAAAGAAAAGACTTTGGATCTGAGAAGAAGAAAACAGGTAAAGCCTATGTAGCTGCTGGAAAGAGTTGGGATGATACATACTCTGAAGATGAAGAGTATGGCAATCTTGCCCTGATGGCAAAATCTGATAACTCCAGTGGTACTTCATCTGAGGTATCATGTACTGAAAGTCAATATATCTATCAACTTAGTGATTCACTAGGTTGTGCTAATAGAGAGATTGAAAGGATCAATTTGTTAAATACAGATCTTAGTAATCAATTATCAGAATTACACGTTGTACAAAATTGCCATGGTAAACAAAAATAAGAAATAAGAATTCTAAAAGAACTTGAGAGGTCTCTAGCGTTGATAGTGGTTCAACAACGCGAAACAATAGCTGAGCTAGAAATAAGAGTTAGTGCTACTTCTAATTCATGTAAAGTGGCTAAAGAGTTGTTTAACCAACAAGCTATTAATCAAACCGTAGGAATTGGGTTTGATTATAATGAAGCTATTGGACGAAAAAGCATTATTACCCCTAATCGTGTCAGTGCTGTTGAAAGGGGTATACCAATAGTGCTTAAGGGTGTTAGTAACCCACTCTTTAAGACATCCATAGCAGAACCTTTGGATACAACATCTTTAATCATTAAGGAAGAGATGCGCATTGAGGATTTAGCTAATGGCGTAGTCTTAGAAAGTAATCAAGTTGTTAAAAATAATGAAGATAGAAAGTCTGTGTTTAAGAAAACAGAAAGAGTTGGTGAGTCTACTAGTTCCTTTAAAACTAGTAGTAGAAGTAACAACATGTATAAATGCAACAACATATCTACCATGCATGCTATTCCTGTTATTGATACTGCTCATAAGAAATGCAATGATGTTAATTGCATGTCTTGTGCTTTTAATATAATGTCTGCTTACTTTAACGGTAATCATGCATGTGTTGATAAGAATGTTCCTAGACAGCATATGAGTAGAAATAAACATGTTAGATCCAGGACTGTAACACCACCTAATTCTAAGACTAGGACTCCAAGTCCTTCTCAGGATATGGTGAAGACATGGTTACCCAAGCTGAAACCAAAACAAGTTAAAGCTGTTTACAGGGTTAAATGTCCAGTACCTGAAGAAAATGTTGTTAAAATAAAAAGTGTTGCTTTGCCTGATAAAGGCCAATTCTTTAAGTACTCCGGACCCAATCAAATTTGGGTTCCGAAGAAAGTCAAACCAATTTGTCATTGTAGAGTTTAAAACAGGTTGAACGAGTCATGTGGATTCTGGACAGTGGATGTTCAAGGCATATGACCGGAGATAGAGCCCTGCTGACAAATGTGGTGGAGAAGGCCGGCCCAGTCGTTACCTTTGGAGATAACAGCAAAGGTAAAACTGATGGATATGGCAGATTAGAAGCTGGAAATGTTATCGTTGAAGATGTCTCTTTTGTGAACGGCCTTGAGTACAATTTGCTCAATATTAGTCAATTCTGTGACAAAGGTTATGAAGTTCATTTCAACAATAAGAATTGTCTAATATCACACAAGAGAAATGAAAGGCCGCAGTTGACTAGAGTAAGAAAAGGAAACTTGTACATAGCCAATATGAACTCTGGAAGCACAGAAGAAATTAGATGTTTTTATTCAAAGGCATCCACTGATGAAAGTTGGTTATGGCACAAGAAACTTTCTCACCTAAACTTTAAAACAATGAATTCTCTAGTTAAAAGAGAATTGGTGAGAGGTTTACCTTCGATTGAATTTACTCAGGAAGGTCTATGTGATGCTTGTCAAAAAGGAAAGTTAAAAAGGGCAACTCACAGGAGCATTAACACATCATCAATAACTGAACCATTACAACTTCTCCATATGGATTTGTTTGGTCCAGTTAGTGTAATGTCCATGTCAAGAAAAAGATATGCTCTAGTGATTGTTGATGATTTCTCAAAATTCACATGGGTACTATTTCTGAACTCAAAAGATGAAACTCCACATCTGGTAGTTGATCACATTAAGTTAATTGAGCTGGACTCTAATCGTCCAGTAAGAGCTATAAGGTCAGACAACGGAACTGAATTCAAGAATGCAGTTCTGAATGACTTTTGCACTGAAAAGGGTATAACTAGACAGTACTCGGCTCCCAGAACTCCTCAACAAAATGGGGTAGTTGAAAGAAAGAATAGAACCTTGATTGAAGCTGCACGTACTATGCTAAGTGAATCAAGGCTTCCATTGAGCTTTTGGGCTGAAGCTGTCAACACTGCATGCTATACCCAGAATCGAACACTTATCAATAAAGACTTAATGAAGACACCATATGAAGCTCTACATGACAAGAAACCAACTCTCAAGTACTTCCATGTATTTGGGACAAAATGCTTTGTGCTGAAAGAAGGAGATGATCAAGGTGGTAAATTTGAAGAAAAAGCACATGAAGCAATATTTATTGGTTATACTAGAAGAGCCTACAAGGTGTATCTTATTGATCAACAGAAATCTATGGAAAGTGTCAATGTTACATTTGATGACACAAAACTCCCAAGCATCCAAAATGAAGATCCATCTGAAAAGCTTAAGTTTGATGACATGTCAGACTCAGATTCAGATGATGACAATCAACCTGACGTTGTTGCTGATAATAATAATCCAAATGTTGGTGGTAATGATCAAGGTGATGCTAGTGAAAACAATGATAATTTTCAAGACACCACTGATACTCTTGAACCATCAATAAGTCAAACTGGCAACAACTCAGGGGGAGATAATGAAGGGTCAACAAGTCATACTCAACATCATACTGAAGATCAAGGCGAATCATCAAGATCAATTCTTCCCAGACAATCTGTTTGGAATAGAGCTCATCCTTTTGAGCTGATTCTTGGTGATCCAGATGTTGGTGTGAAAACAAGAAGTGCTTATCAAAATCAATGTAACTATTCTGGGTTCTTGTCTGTCATGGAACCTAAGAAAGTAGAAGAAGCTCTATCTGATCCTGATTGGGTGATTGCTATGCAAGATGAACTCAATCAATTTAAGCAACTAGAAGTATGGAAGCTGGTACCCAGACCTAAAGATAGAAAAATGGTGGACACAAGATGGGTATTCAGAAACAAACTAGATGAAGATGGCACTGTGATAAGAAACAAAGCAAGACTGGTAGCTAAAGGTTATTCTCAAGCTGAAGGCATTGATTATGACGAGACCTATGCTCCAGTGGCAAGACTTGAGGCCATCAGAATATTCTTGGCATTTGCATCCTATTCAAGATTCAAAGTTTATCAAATGGATGTCAAGAGTGCTTTTCTGAATGGTAAGCTAGATGAAGAAGTGTATGTAGAACAGCCCCCTGGTTTTGAAGATCAAGATCACTTGGACTATGTCTACTTTCTTTACAAAGCTATCTATGGTCTTAAGCAAGCCCCAAGAAAATGGTATGACACTCTCTCTGAATTTCTATTAGAAAATGGTTTTATAAGAGGTGTCATAGACAAAACGCTCTTCACTAAAAGACATAAGAATGATATAATACTAGTCCAAGTCTATATGGACGATATTATATTTGGGTCTACTAATGAGCTTCTATGCAAGAAGTTTTCTAAGTTAATGCAGGGTAGGTTTGAAATGAGCATGATGGGAGAACTGAAATTCTTTCTTGGATTACAAATAAGTCAGAGACAAGATGGAATATTTATTTGTCAATCTAAGTACATTAAGGAGCTCCTCAAGAAATATCACATGGAGGAGTGCTCATCAGCAAAGACACCATCAACTATAGCTGTCAAAATTGGTTTATGTGAAAGTTCTGCCAAGGTAGATATCACAGGCTATAGAGGTATGATTGGCTCATTGCTTTACCTAACTGCTAGTAGACCAGATATAATGTTTGCCACATGCTTGTGTGCAAGGTTCCAAGCAAACCCTAAAGAAATACATCTCACTGCTGTCAAAAGAATCTTAAGATATCTAAAGGGTACGCCTAATTTAGGCATCTGGTACCCTAATGAATCTGGTTTTACTTTAATTGGATATACAGATTCTGACTATGCAGGAAGTGTTGTAGACAGGAAAAGTACATCTGGGAGCTGTCAATACCTAGGTGGAAGATTGGTATCCTGGTTCAGTAAGAAACAGCAAACAGTTTCCAACTCTACAGCCGAAGCTGAATATATAGCTGTTGGAAGCTGTTGTGCTCAGATCTTATGGATAAGGAATCAATTAATGGACTATGGCATTGTATTGGAAAATATTCCTATTTTATGTGATAATACAAGTGCCATAGCAATCGCAAGCAATCCTGTGCAGCACTCAAGGACAAAGCACATTGACATAAGGTATCATTTTATAAGAGAGCATGTAATGAATGGTACAGTGGAACTACTATTTGTAGGATCTGGAGATCAAACTGCAGATATTTTTACTAAGTCGCTTAATGAATCCTCATTCACTAGAATTGTTAGTGAATTGGGTATGTTAAACAGTCCTAGTAATTAATACTGTTAATATCTGAAATTTGATCTTTAATAATTTTGCAAGTGATTATTCTGTGAATATTTGTTGTTTGAAATCACTTGTATAATTATTTTACCATCTGATTTTCTTGCTTGTTTAGTTATTTTTCACTCTGTTTATTCATATTATTTAATACTTCATACTTCTGTATTTTTAGAATATTTGTAGATATTAATTTCTATTTTAATAATTATTTTATTAAATGTTTTGTAGTGTTTGTCCTTTTGTTATTTATATTTGTTCTCGTAAAAAGATTAATCCATGTGTATGCAAAATATTTATTTATAGTATTTTTAATAATATATTAGAGTGTATTTTAATTGGATTAATTATGAACATTTGTTTGCATTTTATTAGCATAATATTAGCAGATTAATAGATTGTCTTGTTTGTCTTTGTAGTATCAAGACAATCGCCAATACAATCCACAGATTGTCTTGGCAGGTTATTTTGCTAAATAATAAAATATTTTTCAATTTTATTTGTGTTTTATTTTGTTTTCTTAAATTTAGTTCAAGACAAACGATTGTCTTGATAGTTTTGAACTGCCAAGACAATCGGCAAGACAATCACTTGATTGTCTTGGAGTGTCTTTTCAGTATTTTTAAAAAAAAAATGTATATATGTGTGTTAATTTGTTCTTAATCAGTTAAATACATGATTGTCTTGATAGTATTTATACTACCAAGACAATCGGCAAGACAATCAACCGATTGTCTTGTAATGTTTATTTGTACTTAAAAAAATAATTAAAAAAAAAATTCGTTTTCTTTTATTTATCAGAATTGTAAACGATTGTCTTGATAGTGTTTATACTACCAAGACAATCGGCAAGACAATCAAACCGATTGTCTTGTAGTGTAAATTCAATACTTAAACAAAAAAAAAAAGAAACACAGCAATACAATTATCTCTCTCTCTCTCTCTCTCTCTCTCTCTCTCTCTCTCTCTCTCTCGTGTTTTGACACAGAGAACCCAGTGCATACATACACGATATATACATACACTCTTGAACTGAAACTCTGCTCAAATTTATTCAACAAAACTGAAATCTGAGACCTGATTCCGATAGATCGTTCGATTTTCTTTCTTTTGAACCGAATATCTTCGAGTTTCGTTAAGTTTTTGAAAATCAATTTTTTGAAAAGTTGAATCGGGTTTTGACTGTTTTAAGAGTTCTAGATTTTTTCTTTGAATTCTAAAAATAGATTGAGACTCCCAGTGATCAGGAGAACATCATATAAATTTTTGGGATTTTTCTGACAACTTTGAATTAATTCGAATTTTTAATTAATTTTAATTAATTATTATTTCTTAAAATTTTCGAATTGTTTTAATTTTCCTAAAATTAAAGTGTGTTTTTGTGTTTAAAAATGGCTGATAATTTTGAGATAATGAAACATAATTTGGTTGGCTATTTTAATCCGAACGATTGTCCCTACGATCGATTTAGGCCTTGGATACGGTTTTTAAATGATGATTCAATTATCCGAGCTGCCATTTCGATTGAAGCCCCAATTAAGATAGGACCATTGAGATTGAATTGCACAGAAGCTGTGGTGTCTGAAGACTTGACCTCATTCTCTTTTGATTTTGATGGTACACACCACGTCGTGACAGAATCAACCCTTACTACTGTATTGGGCCTTCCGGCGGATAATTTTGATCCATTTCCAACCATTGAGCAACTCTATCAATTCTTCATTGATATTAATTATCATGGAGTAATTGATATGAACAATCTGAGCAAAAGGAATCTGGTTCAACAATGGGATGCATTCTTCGACACGATCTCCAAGGTATTTGCTAATTCAGCCAGAGGTAACTTTCATTTACTCACCTCTATGTTACAAACTATTGGTTATGCTGTTGCTAACAACCGTAGAATCAATATTGGTAACCTACTTTGGATACTATTATTAACAGGATTGTTAAGGCCAGAAGGGATTTTGATGAGGGTAAGAAAGTTCTATGTTATTATCCTAGATTTTTAACTTTGTTATTTAATCATCTTGTTCCTGTTGGTCAACAAACAATTTTTAGGAATGACAACCCTATGGTATCAGGCAGGCAAACCAAGAAAATATTTACTAGCCTTGATACACATAGAAAATTGATAAATGTGCCAGTGTATATTACACCATATTTGTCTAACTTCATAACTCTACCTGTCATTCCTCGACTTGTGAATGCACCTGAACCTGAACATCAAAATGTACCTGTCCCTGAACATCAACATCAAATGGAACAATCTATTCCTTCAGGTACAGCTACTGCATCAATGGAGCAGGTATTGCCTTCTATCTCTCAAACTGTTTCTGGAGCCCAAGTGGCTGATAGGTCAGACCAAGAGGTTGTAGAACCACAGCCTCTATCCCAGGTCTTAGAGCCAAACACTGTGTCTAACCAAATCTCTAAACCTAAAGCCAGAAGCAAGTTGTTGACAAAAAGAGCTGATAGAAGAAGTGATAATGTGAGTGATCCCACAGCTCTGCCTCCACCAAAGAAGAGAAGAAACCTACTACTTGAGGCATCTGTTAGCCCATCCATTTCCTCCCAACAGGACTTGGACATTGAAATGGCCGATGAACTGTTACTAATTTCATCCTCTCAACAGGATGCAATTATTGAAATTCGCCAAAGGGCCGTGGCACCTTGTACAGAGTCAAGCACACCTCTATTACTCACAATGGAGGAAAACATTACCGTAGAATCTGATGTTGTTAAGGACACTGAGCAAGGAGTGCACGATAGGATTGTTACAGTGCCTACCATTGTTACGGTAGAATAGCCTTCACAGGCTTCAGAGGGAAATCTTGACTCTCTGCCAGTTATAATAGAGTCATCATCTCCCCTCCCAGGAGGAACATTCCTGGCTCCCTCAAGGGATTCTTCACTCGCAGATTTATCTGGAGAAAGTGAAAGGCAACTTGGTCATTCTATCACTGAAGAAATTCAGTTATCAAATCCAAATGAATTGATAGAGATGACTGAGGATTGGGAATTGCGAACTCCCATTGCACCACCACTGACCTCTCCAGAAGAGGCTAGGGTGATTTCTTATGCAGGTACAGCTCAAGGAAAGGAGCTAGTGTTGAGTGATGTGAGGACCACCTTAAATATGAGTGAAACACATGCACGAAAGGAGAGTGACATATCCTTGAGTGAACATCAGGTGAGCGCACACACTGACACAAACACTTTGTCTCTTATGGCTCAAATCAAAGATCTGCAAAAGAAATTGATGGAATCTGAGGCTGAAAAACAAGTTTTAAAAGCACAAGTGGATGAACGGTCTTCTTCTTCCACCTCTGTCAACAATCAGCTCATGATTATTCGTGACGATGTCCACAACATAAAGACTACACTCACTCCAGCAATAAATACATTGATACAATCCAACTCTCAGGCATCTACATAAAGAACAGATATTCTAAATGCTATTGACAGACTCTCTAATAGGGTGGATGAACTTCAAGTGGAAATGCATGAAACTGCTCAATCATATTCAACAACCTTTGCGAAGCTTGAAGAAAAGTATGATTACATGTTTGAAGGACTTGATCATCTATACAACATTGTTAAACCTACTCATAATATCACACCAGAACAAAGAGCATATTTTGAAGACTATGATGATGATAATGAAGGGGATAATGATGCAAATAGGGAGCTTGACAGTCAACGGAAGTCTGTAGAGGATTCCTCAACTAAGGGGGAGAAGTCTAGAGATGGAGGAGCAGGTAAGTCTGGAGGAGCAGGAGGAAGTAATTCGGGAGGTCAAGGGAGGCATAAGGAGAAGTCTGAGAAGTCTACCAAGGGAAAAGAAAAAGCTGCTGCTCATGATCAGGATGTATTCGAGTTTGATTTCGATCTCAAGAATAGTAAGTTTGAAGTACAACAATTAAATGATATCGAAGAAGATCTTTCAAACTGGCAAGATGATCCTGAATTTGAGAAGGAACTTCAAGAGGAGAAAGATGATCGTCAGATGAGACAAGCTAAGCTTGAGAAGACCAGACAGGTAGTGAATGAAAGATTGAAGCTGAAGCAAGCTGAAGATGCAGAGAAACAAAAGCTACATGCAATCAGTGTACAGGAAAGGAAAAGAGATATTCAGTTAAAGATTGGTCCAAAGTGGGATAGAGCAAGAGAAATTTTTGATTCTATTCAGAACACTGCTAATGATGATGAACGTTTTCTCCAACTACTTCAACAGTTTCAAGAGACCAATCCAGATTACTTGCAATATATGGATGCATTGATGCTGGAAATCTCGAGGATAGTAGCTGGGTTTGACAGATGTGCAGATCAACTGATAATTCAGATTGACTCTCGTACAATGGGTTCTCTCTATGTGTCACTTCAAATCTTTCAACAGAGAAGCTTGATTGAAATGTGGATTATGTCCCTAAAGGTAAAAAGGTTTTATGAACTTAATATTTTACTTCATGAAAGACTTTTGGAGTTTGCGCAAAGGAATAGTCCACAAGTTATTCAAACTCCACATCATGTTAAATTTCTCAAGGGTAATACACTACACTCTTGCTTCCTTGATTCTAAGTCGATGAAATTATACACTGCATCTCATCTGGTCTGGTTAGAACATATGCTGAGGACTACAGGATTCGAAGATAAAGAAAGTATCTTTGTTGCTGACATTATTCGATCATATGCTTTAACTGGCTTTGAAAAGAAATATTACATACTTCGGAATCGGCTATGGGGTAACCTCGGAATCTTGCCTAAGAAACCTAAAGGTCTTGTGTCAGATTATGAACGTGTACTTGACAAGGATTTGATCAAAACCTTGGATGATCAAGAACGATTTGACACGGAGAATATCAGAAGATTTCTAGAGCAAGAAGATGAAGTTGAACCTGGAGAGATAAGGGATGAAGAAACTTCAAAGTGAAGATCAGCTCTACATGTGATATCTTTAGAGCTTAGATAGGTCAAGATAGAAAATTGTATTATATGATCAGTCTAGAGGATCATCTATCTTGTATTTATCTTTTATGTTTGAATCTGGAAAATGTTAAATATAAACCAGAACTTTTCTTTTATTTACTTTGTGTTTAAAGTTTTATCTTTTACTAAGTTAAGTTGAGTTAGTTGAGTAATCCTCTAGGTATTTGCTTGTTATCATCTAACAAACAAATAGGGGGAGATTGAAAGGCATATGACAAAGTCTATTTGTAGTTCGAGGACTCAACTCAACTTAAGCTTAGTTTGTAATAAGTAAATAACTTTAACTGTCACAGGAATCTCAGGAGGTACTATCTGTCAGAAGAAAAACCCTAAAGTCAATCTATAGTTTTGATGTTTTACACTGGAAGAAGTTCAGATTGCTGATCAAGCCTCAGTATAGCATCAAAGAAGTGGATTTATTTCTAAGACAGAGATTTCTAGAGTGACAGGTTCAGACAGTACACAGTGAAGTACAAGAAGGAGAAAGAAATGAGAAGAAAAGTGAATCACATTTTTAATGTGAAGATTAAAGGACAGTCATTGAAGTTAGTCGTTCATGAACCAGACCGTGCATGGAACGTCAACAAAATATTCAGTGGTATTCCTTTATTACTTTCACTGATTCAGAAAAGAATTAAGACAATCCAAGGATATATAATTATTCTTATTTAATTAATTTAAATCAAGTAGTCAATTTAATTAATTAATTAATTCATCTTGAATTAATTCTTGAATTAAATTAATTATTAGATTAATTAAATCTGATTAATTATTTAAGTAAAAATAAATTAAAATGATTATTTGTTAATCAATTTTAATTTAATTCTGATTGTCTTGCCGATTGTCTTGAAGGCTTAAATCAGAATAGCAAGACAATAAGAGATTGTCTTGCCGACTGTCTTGGTAATGATAATTTCTGAAAAGCTTTAAAAAAGTAGAATAAAAAATATGATTTGATTGTCTTGACGATTGTCTTGACAGTTCAAATTAGATTGTCTTGATAATGATCAAAAAGAAAAAGCTTCAGACAGAATGATAATTTTTGATAAAGCAAGACAAAGATCTCAGAATTTGATTGTCTTGCCGATTGTCTTGGAAGAACCTGATTGTCTTGACGATTGTATTGCCTATTGTCTTGGCAGTACAAAATTGGTTATCTTGGAAGAATAAATTGTATTGCCGATTGTCTTGACAGTTATATTTGAAGATGAAGAGGCAGTAAATGATATAAATGAAGACAGACGACAGAAGACAACAACACAGATCAAAATATAACATTCAAAGCAGATTTCTCTCTTCTCTCTCATCAAGAACACAACACAAGAAGCAGAAAAATATATAGAAAATCAAGTTCATCTTATTTTTAATATCTGATCCGATAGAACTGGTTTACTTGATACTCTTGTACTATTAGCGAGTTTTTACTCCTAATCTATATCTTGATTTTTATTAACAAATCTAGAAAAATTCATGTCGAATTTTCTAATTTGTTTTTATTAACTAGATATAAATTCTGTACTGTATTTGTAACAAACCCCTCAAGTTAATATAATTTTATATTCAACTTGAATTTTGTTTCATTTAATTCCGCTCAAATTTGTCAAAATATAAATTAAATTATCTGGACAAATTTCGATAAAATAGTACTGTTTGTATTCAACCCCCCCTTCTACAAACATATTGGACCTAACAAACGACACTCACTGCTTATTCAGAGACCGCTAAGTATAAGAACAAGGTTACTTCCGGGCTTGGTTTGGCCAACAACGGGGCCTCATTCGTATATTTATTTAATTGTTCAAAGGCTTCTTGGCTTCCAGCTGCCATTCAAAGCCCTTTACTTTCTTCAATGTTTTGAAGAATGGAAGGCATTTGTCGCCTGACTTGGAGACGAACTTGTCCAAGGCTGCGATTCTTCCAGTCAACTTCTGAACGTCATTTATGGTGCGTGATGGTTGCATATCCAGGAATGCTTTGATCTTGTCGGGGTCAGCTCGATTCCTCATTTCGAAACCATAAGACCCAAGAACTTTCATGATCCTACACCAAAAGCATTCTTGGCTGTATTCAACATCATCTTACGGTGCCTCAGCACTTCAAATTCCTCTCAGAGGTGTTCAATATTATCGGCATTGTCGAGACTCGTGACTAGCATGTCATCAACATAGACCTCTATGGTCTTCCCAATTAAATGGGTAAATTTCTTGTTTACTAGTCATTGGTAAGTAGCTCCTTAGGAATGTCATCCTTATGAATCTTGTGTCCAGTGGCATCTATCAATGTATCAATCCATGGTAGGGGGAAACAGTCCTTAGGACCATCACGGGGTTAGCCAACCATTCGGGGATTTGAATTTCCTCGATGAATCCTGCTTCTAAGAGCTTATTAACCTCCTGCTTGATAGTTTCCTACCTTTTAGGGGTGAAGTTTATTTTCTTTTGCTGTATTTCCTTCTAAGTTGGATCCACATTCAACTTGTGTGTTGTGAGTTGGGGTCAATCCTTGGCATATCAGCCGCTATCTATGGAAACACATCATTGTTTTCTTGCAAGAATGTTATCAGTTTTCCCTTCAAGGGTTCTTTTAAAGATGTCCCGATATAAGTAACCTTCTTAGGGTCTCCAAGTTCTAGTGGGATAAGAATCAAGTCCTCTGCCATCTTTTGATCACTCTTTTCTTCTCCGATTTCGTTCCTAGTTGGGAACTTCACCTCTTTGAGGTCTGAATCATCAAACGTGATTGTTACCTCAGTTTTTGCACACCTGGGTGCCTTTCCAACAATATGCATCACCTTACGGGCATATGCTTTCTAAGAGTTCCTTGTCGTCCCAGCCACTATCGGGCCTCCGGGGATCATGTCGACTACTAGCATTCGAGGCTGTGGATTGCAATCATAATCATCATCCCTTCTATTATAATCTCGTCTAGGGTTACTTCGATTTCCATCTTTGCAGAACTTGCTCAGTTTCTCTCTTTAAATCAAGTACTCAATTTAATCTTTGAGCAACCTATAATCGTCAATGTCATTAGCCACATCTTTGTGGAATCCGTAATACTGATTCTTGTTTCTCTTTTCGGGACCATCCCTTGGTGGCTTCGGCTATCGGAGATCCTGCTCCTTCTCGATGTCCATCAGGATTCGACTTCGGGGCATATTATACCTTACATACTCAGCAAACCTCGATCCCTGGTTGTTCCTCTTAGGAGAAGAATCGGAGTTTCTGGTCGTATGAGGATACTTGTCCTAGGTAATCATACTCCTGCTCCGTCTTTTGCTTTCTAGCATTATGGATGTTCCTGTTGTTACCACTACCGCCAACCGTGGCTTCTCCTTACTGCATGCTTCATCAACTTTTATGTACTTTGTAGCCCTCCTTTGGAGTTCATCCATGTTCTCCGGAGGGTGTTTGGCCAATGGCATCTTGAAAAAGACATCGGTGGTTCCTTGTTACAAGGCTATCATAGTTGCTCTATCATTCAAGTTGGAACCTTTAAGGCTTCCTTGGAGATTTGGTTTAGTTTATTCGCTAGATTAATGAATTTTGGGTCACCCCTTTGGGATCACACCTTGGAGATGCGTATCTGGGGGAGCTGTTAGTGATGAATACACTGTGGTAGAGATCATGCTAGTCTATTAACGATTATGGGCAAAATCATGCCTAAGATTAGGGATCCGTCCCTTTAGAATCTTTCTTTTTCAGCTCCTTGGAGTCTCGTTTAAATTCCTATTCCTAGAGGGTCAACCCTTGTACGGTGATAGGTATGGGCACTCTTCACTTTCTCAATAAAAAGAGGGGTAGGATCATTCTGATCTTCTGGTTAAATCAAATCATTGGACTTAGCCATTGGGATCTCTGTCCATGGTACCTCAGTCCTTCTATACCTCCTTGAAGGCATCTCCAAATTGATAAAGGAAATCTTTCCTATTCTTTAAGTAGGAGGGCAATTTTACCTCTGTTGTTCCTTCTCCATGTCTTGTTTCAACTTTTGGATCTCGGCTTTCTGAGCCTTAACCCTATCTTATGTCGCTCTTAGCACTCTGCCCGAAGTTTCTCGGACACGCCCCAGCAGTGGGTTCCTTTTCTTCATGCCTTCTCCTTGGGGCTCGATCTCGATCATCCTTAGATGATGAATCCTCAGTATAGGGTCCACAATAATCTTGGTACCTTCTTTTATAAACAGGGCATAGGCCTGTGATGTATGGGGGTTTATAAGGTTTGTGCACTTGATATGCATGACCACTTCCTCCAATGCCTTCTACGTTTGAGGGATGGATGGGTAGCCCGTAGGCTAATTCATGCTTGCGAGAATCACGATGGTGGAGATCTGTGCTCTATGGGGGTAGGTCGTATCCTAGAAGGGAAATAACCATTTGAAGGGGATTTATCTCCTGACCTTGGGGATTCATCCCTATGAGCTGCGATCCCTCGACATGAGTTTTAGTAATTTTGGAGATTCGTTCTTGGGGTTAAGAACCCAAAATCTGGGTATTTGTTTAAGGGGGTACAGACCCTTGTTCCTTAGTCACGGGTATAAAAGTGCTAGTGGTGGTGTTTGTAGTCACTGGTGTTCTCCGTGTGTTCATCATGGTTGATGTTGTTTTCCCACAGACGTCGCCAAATGTTGTGGAATAAAAACTAGGGTGTATTTATTACGTATTGATTGCTAGGATTTGAGAGCTTCGAGCTTTAATGATGGCTGCTATTGTTATCGGGGGTTAACCCAGTCCTAACAAGATGCCTACGTACCTTGATGAATATCAAGAATCAAGCCAAAAACGTAGTTCTTGGTGATGCCCTCGGGGCTATGGCGGTAGGGGCACACCAAGGACGTAGTGGCTTGTATGTCCTTATTCGAAGATTAAGCGTAAAAAGTAGGTGATGCATTGAGCTCTACCCAAAAACGTTGTTATGAGAATGAGGGGTCATGCCCTTTATATAGGCGTTGAGAGCCTAAGATTTAGAGTAGGGTGAGTGGGCAAGCCACCTCCCTGAGGAAGGTTCTAGACTCCTTCTTTGTAGGAGTCTGTTTCCGTGTATGAGTGTGTGTCTTGGAGGCTACTCCTTGTAGATGTAATATCCATGTTTGACTCTTATAGCTGAGTTGTTAATTACCCTTAATATTAATTATGAAATTAATATTTAATCAGGATTTTGGGCCTCATTAATGGGCCTCGTATTTGGACCAGGCTAGGTCTAATTAATGCATCATTAATTGTGTCTTGAGGATTTATTTTTAGCCCATATCACAATCATTTATGAATCATTTCATTAAGAGAAAAAGGCAATTTGGCTGACTATCTTTTTTGTTTTTGGCACTTGGATGGCTGAGAATAATTTTTGACATTATGACTGGCTGTAATAAAATTTTTAAGCACTTGAGGGACTTCCGTCAAAACGCTAGTAACGTCATCTAAACATCAGGGGTAAATGTGACTTTTCAGCATTGGGTTTACCTTATATAATTTTCCTCTCAATCTATATCTACTCATCCCTAAATTTCCCCCCAAATCCCTAAATCCCTTATTTCAATTGGCCGCGCAGGGTGAGAGAAAAGGGAGGAGAGGTCGATGAAGAAAGCGGATGAAGATGGCTGGGGTTGGGATGTTGTAGAGGAACAGAGGAGGAGCTGTGGGTGTTGGAAGTGAGGTGGAAAAAATGTTCTTGTTTACCTGGGTACAAGATGAGGGATAGTAAAGATTGGTCTACTGGATGCGAACCTGAAATGAACTTTACATGCAATGGAGGAAGCGGAGAAGATGTAGAATTTATACAAATTCCTCATGTTGAATTTAATGGATATGCTATGGATGATTATCAGAACTATACTTTAGATCATTGTAAGAAACAATGCTTGAACATCTGCAACTGCATAGCGTTTTACCATCTGTATAACAAGGACAAAGGTTTATATGTTTGTAATATTAAAGCTCTATTATTGAATGGGTACAGATCTTCCTCTGTCGACAATTCAATTTATATAAAGCTACCAAAAAGAGTCCCGAGCTCTTCACAAAAACGAAATCAAAATTTAAAACTGACTTGTTCGCGTGATGATCATGTGTTGCTAGACAGACCGTACAAGAAAAAGCGTGAAAATCGTTCAGTCCAATCCATTTTCTGGTTCACCATTGCATTTGGGGGATTTGAGATTTTCTGTATCCTGGTTTACGTTTACAAAGCGAGGCGACCTTCCCATACAAACTCTGGCATGCAAAATTACCACCAAGTTGCAAATGGTTTCAACAGATTTACCTATGCTGATCTCAAGAAAGCATCGCGAAATTTCAATGAAGAGATTGGAAGAGGAGGTGGTGGCATCGTATACAAAGCTTTATTACCAGATGGTCGTGTTGCAGCAATCAAGCGACTAAACAACACTGACGAACAAGGTGAAGCAGAGTTTCTTGCTGAAGTGAACATCATTGGAAGGCTCAACCACATGAATCTTATAGAAATTTGGGGGTATTGTGCAGAGGCATAGCATAGACTTTTGGTATATGAGTACATGGAACACGGTTCTTTGGCAGAAAACCTCCATACCAATTCCCTTGATTGGGAAAAAAGATACCAAATTGCTGTAGGCACAGCCAAAGGTCTAGCTTACTTGCACGATGAGTGCCTAGAAGGCTAGAATGGGTTTTGCACTGCGATGTAAAGCCTGAAAACATACTTTTGGACTCAGATTACAAACCGAAAGTAGCAGATTTTGGGCTCTCAAAACTACTCAACAGAGGAACCAACGTTGGTATCTCAACATTTTCCAAGATAAGAGGGACAGGAGGATATATGGCTCCTGAATGGGTTTACAATCTTTCCATTACTTCTAAAGTCGACGTTTACAGCTATGGCATTGTTATGCTTGAACTGATCACTGGTAGGAGTCCAACAACAACGACAAGTACATTAGGTAGCAATGACATTGTTGGTAATGGGGGAGAACGGAGAGGATTGATGAGTTGGATGAGGGAAAAAACGAAAGAAGGTGCAGAAATAGTCGATCCCAATCTCAATGGAGCATACAATATTGGCGAAATGGAAGTTCTGTTTAAAGTTGCTATGCAATGTGCAGAAGATGACAAAGATGCTAGACCTTCCATGAGTCAAGTTGTAGATATGCTACGTTCAAGTCATGATTGATAAAAGCATGATACATTCTTTAGCTTCTTGCTATCCTGGATGTTTCTCCATTAATTATTTGATAAATGTGTTCAGATCTTTAGTATATTTCCTTAGACGACATATATCCTGTAACAAAGGTGACCAGAGCAAAATCAGTCTTTCATCTCTCTAACTTGCTGATTGTTGGAACATGAATTACCGGAAATACCCCTGTCAATTTCAAGTTTTGGGGTTATATCCTAACGGCGCTTGACGGAAGTCCCTCAAGTGCTTAAAAGTTTTATTACAGCCAGTCATAATGTCAAAAATTATTCTCAACCATTCAAGTGCCAAAAACAAAAAAGATAGCCAGCCAAATTGTCTTTTTCTCTTTCATTAATTTTAAATGACAAATTTGTCCTATATTAAAACAAAAAAGTTTAAAATAGTTCGGCTCATGAAAATTTGAACTATATATAAATTTAAATTTTAAAATTACGGGTTGGATTTTTTTTTTTTAAGAAAATAACCCGTGTCTCACACAGATTGGACTATAAATAAGTCGATACGTTCATGAACAGTTCGGTGTCCGACTCGAAAAAAGTTCGGTTCAAATTTGATTTGATTTGTAAACGAGTCGAACATGAACAAGATTTTAAGGTTCGTATCGTAAATGAGTTGAACTTAAGCACAATGTAATTCGGCTCGAAAGTTCATGAACAAGTCCGATTATATAGTTGACGAACAAGTTCATTGATATAATTTGTGAATTATATTCATGAACAAGCTGGTAAATATGGTTCATGAATGAGTTCGTGCACAAACTCGATATACATGCTTGTGAACATATTTAATTAACATTTCATAGAAAATTCATGATAACTAGTAAATCATTGTATATGTAAATATTTACGGAATATTATGTTAGTTTATTTTGTCTATTCATAATTTTCTTTTATTAAATTTGTACATTATTTTTATTATAAATAGTTAAATTATAACACATGTTACACTGTAAATTATAACATTAGTTGGTTATGTATTAATTAAATATGATTCAATTTCGACTCGTTGATAAGAGTAAACTAAAAGCATGTTTCTAGTTTTCAAGATTTTATCTCCTGATTTCTTTTATTTAAATGTAATAGTAAAAATTTTAAAAAAAATTGACATGTTTGTGAATAGAGATCATGAGCAGTATTCATGATATGTTCATTAGCTAGTATTCGTGAGACGTTCAAGAATAATAGCTCGTAAAACATGTTCATGAACAATTCGCTAATATATTCATGATTAACACTTTTCTTAACGAAATGATATACAAACAAAAATATTGATTTGATAAAAGTTCGAGTTCGAACTCAAGTTCAACATAATTATAATGAATTGATACATGAACAATCAAAAATTTGCCTCGATTTAACTCGATCCTACACACAAATTATTACGCTAGTTGTTTAGTAAAATACGATAAAAAATGATGCAACATTTACAAAATCGAAATCATTTTAACAACGTTTACACAAAAGCGGGAAGTTAGCGTTCCCTCAACGCAATCAAATCACACAAAGTATTCTCATCTTCCAATTTTTAATTTTCCACAGCTCATTTATACTCGCTTTTACCAAAAAAAATTAAAATAAAAAGGAGTAATCTTAATCCAACGGCTGAAAACTAACCACTATCAACAAAAACATTCCCACACAATTAGTACAAATTGACTAGATATAAAACCTATACACACACGCTCCCCCACATTTTCTGTTACTCGTCTCACTTATCCGTTACTAGTTTCTCTCTCTAGAAATCTCATTTACTTTCTCTCTCTAGAAGCCATCACCATGTCTGACGAGGAGCACCAGTTCGAGTCCAAAGCTGATGCGGGAGCTTCAAAGACGTATCCTCAACAAGCCGGTACTATCCGTAAAGGCGGTTATATTGTTATCAAAGGCCGCGCTTGCAAGGTCAGATCTCTCTCTCTCTCTCTCTCTCTCTCTCTCTCTCTCTCTCTCTCTCTCTCTCTCTGTTTTGTTTGATTTGATCGTGTGTTGATTTCGTTAAACGTGTTGATTAGTTTATTATCGGTGTTTATTTGATTCAATTATGATTGATTTGATCGTAATTAAGTTATTTTTTAGAGTTTGATTGATGAATTGAGTGTTGAACTGGCATAACTTGTTATTAATTGATTCAGATTGGTTTTTAATTGAATTTATTCTAATTAGGTTAAATTTTAGGGGTACGATTGATTAATTGAGATTTTACTGATTTTTATGATTGTTATTGTAGTATTACTCTGCTTATATGTGTGTTAATTGTCATGTATAGTTTGAGTTTGGTGTTTATTTGATTCTATTGTAATTAGGTTATATTTTTAATCTCGATTGATGAACAGAGCTTTTACTGATTGTTACTGTATTGTTGTGCACGAATCTGCTCAGGCATGTGTTAATTGTGATCAACTAGTTTAAGCTCGGTTTTTATTCAATTTTGGTAAATTTTAGGGGCTAATTGATTAACCGAGTTTTACTGTTTTTTTCCTATAAAAAAGTTATATGCTTGCTATTTTTTCAATTTCATATGAGCGACACTTCATATAGAATTCATATGTTTAGTAATGAAATTGGTTACTGGTTAAGTACCGTATCTTTTGTGAAAATCATTATTGTTAGGGTTACGAGCTAATAAGGTATGGATGGGTTATATTTAGACAATGTTAGGCTGTTGGTATTCTACTTTATGTTACTTGGATTTAAGATTCTAGATCTAATTTTTTTGGTTTTCTGACTTCATTGTTGTTTATAAACCTCGTTTATCGATGTTGCCTTTTATAGATGAGATATGGAGGCAACTTTTGGTTGTGACTTTATGAATACTTGTGATTTATGTAGGTTGTGGAGGTCTCAACTTCCAAGACTGGAAAGCACGGACATGCTAAATGTCACTTTGTTGCCATTGACATCTTCAATGGGAAGAAGCTCGAAGATATTGTTCCATCTTCCCACAATTGTGATGTATGTTTACTGTTCATTGTTTAAATTCAATTTGTTTTGTGCTTGGGATTTAATTTCCAACATTAAATGTGTTCTCCTTACAGTCATTTGTTCTTATATTCTAAATCAAGACGTGTTTTCGAATAACAGGTCCCTCATGTCACCCGTACTGATTATCAGCTTATTGATATCTCCGAGGATGGCTTTGTATGTATATTATGACCATTTGTTTAAATTTCCTTTTGATTCAATGAATATAAACTTGTACTAAACATAGTAAAATGTTGTAGGTGAGTTTGCTTACTGACAATGGGAATACAAAGGATGACCTGAAGCTCCCAACTGATGAGACTCTCCTTACTCAGGTAGTTTACGGTAACTTATCTATTAGCAGGATGTACTTCCTTTTGTCTTGTGTAATGCCCTAGCTTCTTTGTACTGTTCAATATCTATTGCTACAAGTATTTTATGCCATCCATGTTATTGAAGTTTTGAAATTTATTCTAACAAGAGAATTTAAACAGATTAAGGATGGATTTAATGAGGGGAAGGACCTGGTCGTGTCTGTCATGTCAGCCATGGGAGAGGAGCAGATCAATGCTCTCAAGGATATTGGTCCCAAGTAATATGCTCCGGTGTGAGGGTGCACTCATACTACCATTTTCATGAAGTTTAAAACCGGAATTATGGTGGTCATGAGTCATCCCCATATTTAGAGATTCCAAAAGCTTTCCTATCATAAGGCTTTGGTTTATTTGTACTGTTTGAATGACTTACATATAAATGGGCTGCAACTATGCGGTTATACTCTTTATGAACCGTTTACCTTTTTATTACATATCATCAATTGTGACAATCGGGTGCTGTTTTTACATTATAGTGGAAGCTATTGATATTTTACAATATGTTTTTTTTAGAAATTCTTTGAACATTGCCAACTTATTGGAACTGCTACCGACTACTGTTGTATAGACCAATACTGACACAAGATTGTTGTGAAAAATTATCCCACAAGGTACACCTTTGATGCCAAAACGAAATAGTTGAACTTTCGATTTCAACTTGTTTGACAATTTCGCTCACTTTCTATGCATAATAGAACAGCTATAGCTGGTAATAGTAGTTAATAGGCATTCCCCAACAACAATTGAAACTTTGCAGTGGGTTGAGGAAACAAGGAACTGTGATGCACTACTAAGGAAACGCTTAAAGCACATTCTTAAGGTAAAAGAACTTGTCTACGATGCATGACCTATCAAATTAGGGCTGAGCATTCGGTTCGGTTAACCGAATACCGAACTGAAATAACCGAAATAATTTGGTCGAACCGAATAATTCGGTTTTAATTCGAATATGATTTTTTGTGTTATTTGGTATTTCGGTTATTCCGGTTTTTTTACCGAAATTACCGAAATATATAAAATATAATATAATATATTATACACACACATATATATACATATATATATATATATATATATATATATATATATATATATATATATATATAATTTTATTAACCCAGCAACCCTAGTATTCGATACTTCAAAATGCCGCTTTCATTCATTATCTTTCTGACTTCAGACGAGTTCATCATTTACCTCAATTAATCCTTCAGACTAATACTCTTCAGTCGATTAATCATCTTTCTGGGTTCAACACTCAACACAAAAGGTACTACTACTAGGTCGATTGAATTAACTGATTAGAAATTTCAATTGATAATACATACATGAACATGACCCCCTTTTGTGTTTTATGCTGTTTAATGGCAGAACATGGGAATTTTCCAAATGCTCTTGATTTGTATTGTTTTTCTGCACTATTTTATTCTGTTTCTGGTCACTCAAGTGTTTATCACACCTAAGTGTTTGTAGCCCTGGTATATATCTGTTGGCTTAGTGGCTTAAATGGACAGAGACCATCCTGATCAAACCCCTAGCCATCAAGTCTTTGATTGCCCTCCTTGCCATCAAGTCTTAGTGGCCTAGAAAATTCATTTTCTTTTTATAATTCGATTATTTAATTCGGTATTCGGTTTTAACCGAAATAAAAATTTCGGTTCGGTAAAATAACCGAAATTATTTCGGTTTTTGATTCGGTTATGTTTTTTGACTTATTCAGTATTTCGGTATTCGTAATTCGGTTCGATTATAACCGAATAATCGACCCTATATCAAATCATCAAGCATCGTCAAGCAGAACTACAAAAACACTCTAATAAGCGAGCATCTTGCTTAAACATGAACGTAACTAGATCTTTGCCATCAGAGCACCCTAGCCATGGTCCCAAATGCTTGAAAAACACGGAATATTATTATAACTTCGACAATTTCGCTTGCTGATACTGGCTTTCAACAAAGCTTGTAGCTTTTAATTCTCACTGGCGGGAGAGTATCACTGTAAGAAATGCTTATATATCTAGACCTTTGCAATCAGAGGAGCACTCTGATCACCCTAAACATGGTTACAGATGCTTGAAAAAATCAGAAAATATTATAATAACTCTGACAATTCAGAATTTTTCTATTCTTTCACAAGACAAGACATACGTTTTTCTTTCTATATTCAAGTTACATGTGAGACTAAAGAGTTGAGCCAAAAAATATTCTACCTACAAGTCTACAACCCCGCTGGCATAAGACAGAAGGAAGACAGATCAAGTTAAGAATCAAGGAGATGAAGTATAGATCCCACTTCAGTCCTCATAAGATTAGGGAAGAAGTAACTTCTCTTTCTAGTAAAATCTGCAGGCTTACATTTCTGAAACACGTCCTGTACGAGTTGCGATCACCCGAAATATCCTTCCTGCTCTCAACAACGATCGAAATCACAAATAATGAAACTTGCATATAATAAGGATCTCTTTAACAATCTCTTCTATCTGACAAATCTTATGACCGTTCCAAGCCAGTCTTCAGGGATATCATCTTTTAACCTTCCACTCATGGCAGTTACGGAGTGACTTGTGGCTGCCTGCACCAGTTAAAATGTTGGTTAGTAATAAGTTTGTTTTCCTTTAATAATACTCCACCCACAGGAAGAATCCATTCCAACATTTGCGAGTCAAAAAGAGACTTCTTATGGGACAGTTGTAGTATAACTAGGTAGTATAACTAGTAGGTGAAGAATCAAAAGTCCATTTAACCTTGACAATGTAGACGTCGACCCCTTGTCTTGCAATCATTGCAGCTTCTGATATTTTTGTTGCCATCCCTCCAGTTGTGTCGTGAGCTGCTACAGTTATCTCAACTGTCCATGATGATTTTTTTTTGAAACATAAACAAACAATATAAATTGCAACTAACAGAAAAGAAACAAAAGAAGGATCTATTGTGCTCTCAACATGCACAATAAGAAAATGATAATAAATAGATAAGTATAAGGTTCAAAAATAATTCAGCTAAATGTACTATTTGCTTTGAAAAGAACAATTTATAAGCTTGCCCACTCATTCATGGCCTACTCCAATAATTGACCAACTATGTGGCATGTAAATACATGTGTGCATTATTTTCCGACAGTACTTGTATAGTTGTACTCATTTGGATATGTAAGTTTTTTAGGCAACTACACTGTACAAAAGTTGTATCATAACATGGTAAAATGGAGATAGTGGTACGGGCAGTCTACTCCCTGCATGCACCCAAATTTCATCGAGCTTAATGTAGTGAGAGAGACCAAAACGACGGTGTATATAAAGCAGTCAGTAGAAGACTAGAAGATGTAACAAACATATCAATATCCATAAGTATAGATGGCTCAAGCGAAAGAGATTTAGCATAAGGCGTAGATAGATAGGGGCCACATCTTCACTTTTAACAGAATATAGGAACATTTTATTTAGGAAGTGCGGAGCTATACATTACTAATAGTATTAAGTAATAAAACTATCGTCTACTAACCTTCTCTACTTGTTCCTTGCAATACTGGTGTCATAACGGACCAGCTCCCGTCTTCTCTCACAGCTGTTACCATTGGATCATCATCAGCAAAAATATTACACGGAATATTTCAGAAGTTCAATGGTGCTATTAGTTCATCAAACTCGACAAGGGTGCTCACCAATCTCCCTGAGGAGAACCGCATCAGGTTCTGATGGTGGACGGTCATAGACGCCCAACACATCTGTCTTTCATCCATGTATATAGGAGAACAAGCTTAAGAAGATGTTTTGACATGTGTTATATATACATATATGCTAGTGAGCTGTACACACGGAAATCGTGAAATACTTGACATATGCAAGGAATGAACCTACTAGTAAAATCTACATGAGCAATAATTGAGGGCTTTGGCAAGAAAGATTAATGTCCAAGTTATCATGGTACAAAGAATTAAATTGTCTACTCTTCCTTATTAATTAATGTTTTATCACGTACAACTACTATTTAGTCCTCAATGTTTGTTCTCCAACTAGTTTGGAGAGTTGGAAACCATTTCACTGGAGACATCGCAGGCTAGGAAATTATTATACCACTGATTTTCTTAAATGTCATCACTTGTGATCTGCAGGCCATCTTGCTGTCCAGCGGGCTAAGGTAGTAAAAACTTACTACCTTGAAGATCAAGAGCTCAGGGTATTTATAAAAAACAATTGTTCAGCATATGACCTCTAATTATGTTTGTGTAATATATTCCCACAAAGACAATTGTTTTTTCACAATCATTACTTCTAACTTTTCACATTTTCATGCCAAAGAAAAGAAAAAAGGTCGCCGGGGAGCAAGAAAAAAGATAATAGGAGAGTTGAGGATGCGTCTTGTAGACATTGGATACAAGAAAGACAACAAATTCTGGCTTCATCTGTGCTGCTAGGTGACTTATAATTACATCTCCGCTCAATATCGTGCAGTCCTGACAAATCAAAGTCAAAACATCTCATACAGTTGCCAATAAATCAGGAACTTAAGAACCCATGATAAAGAAATCAAACCAGTGAGGCATCAAGTACAGCATCTCCATGTAGAACCTAGAATGAAGAACACCATTGAGGAATAATCGTCACTACCAAGGGGAACAATATGGCATACAAATTGAAATCTGACAGCAATAAAGTGATGGGAAAGGTGGAGCAAGCACAGGGTGCAGTGAGTGACAGTCTGGTTTATGCATCCCCTTAGTTCTGTTGCTGCTAGCAAGTCATAGAAGTTGTGGTAGAGATGATGGAGCACAGAGGTAGTCTCTCCTTTGCATAAAAGTCACAATGAGGTGGTGGAGTAATGTGTATGCACGCATACTTTAGCCTCAATTGTGTTGACATCTCAGAGTGAAAAGTAGTTGAAGCATAGCTTAAATGTCCGTATGTGAGTGTTTCTAGTATAGATATTTGGCTAGTTTTTAAAGGGGGAGGTTCGTGATGCATTTTCTATTCTTTTCACAAAGGTTTAGTCAAGATCAAGCAAAGGTGTAGATTTAAAGAGTTGTCTTTAATATATTAATAGTTGGGTGTTGACTTTCGTTGACCTTTTGATCACATATTTGTAATTACCATATAAACAAAACAAGATGTGCCGTTTTAGAGAAATAGAGAAAGCTTGTGTTTGATAGTATCTTCAATCTTGCATAAGACTTTCCCCTTTTAATTTCATAGTGAAATTTTCTCTCATGTTTGTTTGTTTACTTTAAGCTTAATCACTTGTTTTCATATCATACACAATTATGATAAATAGATACAAGGACCGATTTTGCAAATAAATAACTTACATCAGACATCAGGGTATCTTTTTAGTATATTTAAAAATTCAAAGCTAAGACTTACAGGTACAAAACCGGAGTTGATGGCCTTTGTTATCATAGTCAGGTCAGCTGAATCTATCTGACATTCAAAGCAAACTTTTCATTAGGAGAAGCCTATCTAACACCTAATGCAATTAAGTGAGGGCAGAGATGAAATCATATACATAGTCCATGAGTGATTTATGCAATGATGAGACAGACTTTCTGGATGTTTCTAACCTTTCTATCACAAGTTGACCATCCACATGAAAATGGGGACATTCCGATGGAAGGAATTCCCTCTGCACAGAGAGACAATTTGTGTGTTGTGAAACGCTTAGTGGAAAAACAATTAAGTTAAGGCAAATATATCCTTGAAAATCTAATCTAGTCAAAGTTTCTGGATATATAGTAAAAGAATTCCTCTACATGCCACATAATGTTTAGAAGAATACTTATAAGGCAATTTATAGTTTAAAGACGACAAAAACTGAAATAAATAGTAACCTTAAGGAACAGCAATGCAACTGGCAATATGTATTACCAACAAGTAGTGCCTTAATCCCTAGCATTGTAGTCTAGTGGATACCCCTCTTCTCTTAGTAAGAAGAGTTGAAGGGTTCAATCCTCTATAAAGGCATGTGTGTGTCTGCGTATATAAATTACTACTGCAATGTAACTGACCATTACCAGGAAAAAATGTAGTGCCTTTGCTACAAGATTGTTCCATTAAGGTGGAAACATGTAACAGGACATCATTACAACATAGCATCTCAGTGAGGCTAGTGAAGCATAGATTCAAGACCCAAACCCCTGATCACAAGCCATGGGAAGGGCTTAAACAGAACTTACTTGCAAGACCCTCAAGTGTATAAGTTATATAAATAAGTACTTAATTTTGTTTCTGTTTTCCCTGGCAATAAAAGGGAGACGATATATGTCAATGCCTGTTCGGCAAATCACATAAGTGAAGCATCAAAGCAGGATGATAAACTTTCTCAGTGGGACCCTGTACTGCAAACCATGGCTAACATGTCACTTGAAAGAACTTTAATTGTGAGGCTGAAATCCTGTATCCAGTATCATCATGAAATTTTATCTTGAGATAGAACAAGATAGTAAGCACCTATAAGTTAGATGTAAAGAGGGGATGGAACAAAGACAACGTGCAGCTTAATTTGGTTAGAAAAGGCCATGACAGTGTTAAAATTAGCAAGACTAGCTATCAATGTGTCTTAATCTTCATGGACAGTAAACAGGGTAATAGGGTATACACTAAATCATATAATTTAGTAAACAACTTTTGTGAGGCCAATCTAGCAACACCAACAGCAGTTTAAGTGCCTAAGAAATACAAATACACACACAAGTACGGCAACATAGACATATTTGAGACAAAGCCTACTTAGGGAAGATCCATACCTCTTGCTAATGCTCTAACAATTTCAAGATTGAGGGAGGTGACCTGATTTTTTTGAGAAAAACAACATATCAGGTATATGACCAACCAAGGGCAGTACAATGATATAAAGCCGTTGGCTAAGTTTTTTTACAACTTAAAAATCAATTCATTGCCAGAAGTGCCTTTTAGCTACTTTTACTGACTTCTAAGTAGTAAGTTGGGGAAATGGAAGTTAGCAAAAAAAAAAAAAAAAAAAAAAAAAAAGTTGGGGAAATGGAAAAAAAAACTTAGCCAGTCTGTCCCTTAGATTGTAGGGGGCTAAAAGAAAAAAGAGGAATACCAAAAGTAAGATGGACTTCCCCCTAAAGAATCAATATGAATCTCTAAATTAGTAAATTTGTATAGCAATGTTCTCATTCAGCTTGAAATTTGTACTATCTACAAGTTTCTTCAAAATTAATTTTTAGGGAAACATTAAAGCCAATAAAATTCAGGATTTACAAGTCTTTCTTAGAGCATCAAAATTCAGAAAACTTGCCGATATGCGTGTAGCAACAAAACCAGCTTTCACAAGAGGTTGGCTTAAACCGCCTCTATGAACACCAGAGTTGCTAGCTTGAAAGTGCCCAAAGGAACCTGAAGTCAATAACAAATGAGATGTAAATTTCACATTCTCCTTACGAAATAGATTACTTAAGAAAGCAAAACCACATTTTTCATCAACTTCTTCACATACATTGTTTAGATTTTCAAAAGAAGACTTAAATACAATGGATTTGATATCTAATAAAACGTATTAAGTATCTGACTTAAAATTAAAGAAAAATGTAATTCGGCATTTCTTACTAACCAGCTCCATGGACAACAACAAAGTTGTTGCATTCCGAAACCCACTGATTGGTAAAATCCTCAACAACAGGGACAGTGTCCGAGCCACCATGCCGCTTGCTCCAATCCAAACTAAGGACCTTATCAGACGAAGATCCCGACATCATTGAAATCCTTAGCTGGGAGCAAACACTTAAAAGATTCTCTTCATTAATCTTCTCTAATTCATTCTTACACGTAATTGCCGCACCTCCTGAACTAACAAAACAACATTCAATCAATACATCCGTAGACTTATCAGTACTCAAATTTCGTTAATTAACCATTCCAAACAAACATTCAATCATCACTCGAAAACTTAATTTACGAAAACAAAAAACATAATTAAGTTGGAGCTACACTACACACATCGAATCTACCAACATTCAAATGAAATTTAAAGCAATAAATTCATTGAGCAACAAAATAGTCTGCGAGTGTGTGTAAGATATGTACAGATTTGTGTGTGCATATGATATATGATGTGTAGACAGAGATGAGAATAAGAGGGTGACCAAGTTTGACGATGCATCGAATTGGTTTACTATTAGTTTTGGCTTCTTGTTGTCTGCTCTGCGGGAACTCCATCTTTACTTTCCTAAGCCTGTGTCTGTGTTGCCTCTATTTTTGACCAAAGTACTATGTTGTTGCACTTCAACTGCAAAACATAAAAGGGTGCACCAAAGTAAATCGTCACAGTAAAAATCTCAACTAATAAATACGTTCGAAATCAAAACAAAACAAAAAAAAAATTATCAAAATTATTTATTTACCGAATTTTTTTATTCATGTATCGAGATTCGATTGTTTATTCATTAAAAAAAATTGCCTATAAATCATTTTTAAGAAAATTAAAAAGGAAGAGGGATAAATCTTTTTTTGAGAAAAATCTATAGTCTATACTATCTTATAAAGGACGAAACATTAAAAGTTTTGGTACGGTACTTACCTTATTTAATTATTTTATTTTATTATTCTTAATTATTTTACTTAATTATAAAAAATAAAGCACAGCCTTTTCTCAAAATATTACACTCAACTCTTCTCAACAATTCTTCTAAATAATAACTAACCAATTATCTTTTTCAGCTATTAATTTTTATAACTAAAATCACTTCTTTCCAAAAATATTATCGTTCTAATTAATAAACTAATAAAATTATTGCTATTAACATTTCTAACTAAGCTATACTATCTATCTATACTATATTATAAAGGACGGAACATTAAAAGTTTTGATACGGTACGGTACTTACCATATTTAATTGTTTTATTTTATTATTTTTAATTATTTTACTTAATTATAAAAAAACAAAACACAACCTTTTCTCAAAATATTACACTCAGCTCTTCCCAACAATTCTTCTAAATAATAACTAACCAATTACCTTTTTCAACTATTAACTTTTCTAACTAAAATCTCTTCTTTTTAAAAATATGATCGTTATAATTAATAAAATAAACTAATAAAATTATTGCTATTAACTTTTCAAACTAAAATATCTTTTTTTCCAAAAATATGTTCGTTTGGTACGATACGGTACTTACCTTATTTAATTGTTTTACTTTATTATTCTTAATTATTTTATTTACTTATAAAAAAACAAAACCCAACTTTTTCTCAAAATATTAGTATATTACACTCAGCTCTTCCCAACAATTCTCCTAAATAATAACTAACCAATTACCTTTTTCAGCTATTAACTTTTTAAACTAAAATCTCTTCTTTCCAAAAATATGATCGTTCTAATTAATAAAATAAACTAATAAAATTATTACCATTAACTTTTCTAACTAAAATATATTTTTTCCAAAAATATGGTCGTTCTAATTAAAGAAATAAACTAATAAAATTATAATTACTAATAACTAACTATTTACCTTTTACAACTAAAAGGTAATATCTTTTCTATATTTTTTAACTAGACTATCTTATTTTCAAACTTGATTTTTTTACTTAATTATCCACAGAACACAATCTTTTCTCAAAATATTAGACGCAACTCTTCCCAACACTTCTCCTAAATAATACTCCCTCCGTTCCTTATTTCTTTTCCTACTTTCTTTTTAAGGATATTCAAATTACTTTTCTTGTTTCTATTTTTGTCCATAACAAACAAAATACTCTACTCTTAAAAAATACCCCCACACTAATTCCCACTATATTTTATTCATACCCCCACCTACTCCCATTTAACCCTAAACTCATTTATCTCCGTCTCTCTCGTCCCTTCGCCTCTCTCTATTCTCCGCCACCAAACCCTAATTACTCTATAAAAAACATGAGTTTACATTATGGATTTTCCGATTCCGATGATGAATCTGGTAATACAGTTAAGTACGAGTGCTCAGATCCCGATCATTGTGACAAAGGTGATTCTTGTAATGGGGAACACGGTTATAGTGGTGAATATCTGCGATTAAAGTTTGGTCCTACTGATTATGAGGAATCGGTGCCAAAATCGGATGTGACGGTGGATCAAAACCCTGTTATTCAAGTCCCCTTGGATGAATATCAAGCTCCTCTGTCCCCTGTTGTTAGGTCCGATAAGATTGTAGAAGGGGGGGTTGAATACAATCTATATCATTTTCTCGAAATTTGTTCTTTAAATAAAATTTATCTTAAACAAATTTGTGCGGAATAATATAACACAGATTTCAAGTTGAATATAACAATATATTAACTTGATGGGTGTTACAAAATCAGTACAAATGATTATCAAGTAATTAATAACTAATTAGAAAATTCAACATGAACTTTTCTAATTTAGTTAATAAAAATCAAGATATCAAGTTGTGAACTAGGAAACTTAATTCGCTAGTAGTACAAGAATCACAAGTAAACAATTTCCAATTGATAGAATATTACAACTGAGATGAACATGAATTTACAGAAATTAATTTGTAAGTGTTCTTGAACTTGAGAGAGAGAGAGATAGGTTGCTGTGTATATTTTTGATGTTATGTTCGACTGATTCTTTTTCTTCTGCAATCTGCTGCCTTTTATAACACAGCTATAGTCATATTGCTTTGTCTCAACTGATATAACAATCAGTTAACAACAATATGACATTCGGTATGACTATCCACTTCAAGTAATATGACAGTCTCTTTAAATATAACTTTCAGTATGACTATCCTTAATACTTGATATGACAGTCTGTTGAACTAGATATGACTATCTCTTTGAATATAACATTCGGTATAACTATCTCCATTCCAATATAACATTCGGTATTACTATCAATTTGAATGAGATATGACTATCCAGTTGAGATAATATGACTGTCCAATCCAACATCTTGATATGACTATACTCTTTGAACTGTATATGACAATCGGTATACCTATCCTTTGATAGTTATATTATCATATTTTTCAGCTTATAATTAATCAAATGATTTATAAAAATTATTTAAATAACTATTTCTTTTCGATATTTCTGATTTAATTAATCTAATAATTATTTTAACAAATATATTAATTCTGATAGAATTAATATATTTATTTAAATTAATTAATTATTTGATTTAATTAATTAAAGTAGAATTAATATAAATCCTTTAATAGTCAATACTGTTGAGTATTGAATACAGTAAAAGAATACAGAGGGGGGTGAATGGATTCTTGAACTTTTCTACGTTCTTGAATCTTTGCAGCAAGATATGTGTTGAGTGTGTGAGATATGTAAGTGCGGATAACAAAGACAAACACAACACAACACAACACAATATCAATTTAATCTAATATTTTATTAGATAAAAATTTTGCTACAATCTGTGAATACAAATGATAGTATTCTCAACTTCGTTTTTCTTAGAGAGATTTTTCTTCTGATGTATATGAAAATCTTATCTCTAAAAACTTATCTGCTAAGGAAGTGAGGCTGTATCCTTATAGACATGGATACACCTACTTACTACAAATAAGGTAGGTAAACAAAACTACTTTCCAGTCTGTCTATCTCATTTGAGTAAGAGTCCAATCGGCTACAGATTTGACTTTGCAAAGCCTGTTCAGATCCACTTCTTTAGCTCCTTGTCCCTTTGTCTTATCTCTCCAAGCTTCTTTGTAGGCTTTCCAATGTGCTTTATAGTACATAGTCAAATAAAGCGTCTTGGCTTGTTGCAGGTTTCTGACTTGTACAATTCTTCAGTATTTTGTCTCCAAGCATGTATTCGAGAAGTGGCTAAGTGATTGATTCGAGAACTAGAATTGACTTAATCGATAACTCTGAGTTCTCGAATAATGTTATATTGACATATCGAATCACTTCTCGAATAGCTCTTTTCTCTGGGACTCCTTGAGATATCGAATAGAGCATTTTGACATATCGAATCCCTGAGATGTCGAATAGCTTCTTTAGTCCTTGAGATATCGAATAGAGAATTGACTTGTTGACTCTTAGAGAACTCGAATGATGCTTTGACTTGTTGACTCCATGAGTTCTCGAATAGAGTAATAGACATATCGAATCTCTGAGATATCGAATGAGATATCGAACAGTGTATTCAGAGATATCGAATAGTGTCTTCTGAGATATCGAATCTCTGACTAATCGAATGCTAGACTTCTCGAATAGACAAATGTACTTCTCAAATTGGTACTTAGGCAAATTCTTCATTTCTTCAAATCCCAACTGTGATTATTTGGTAGTCTTTATCTCCTTGCTTGAGGCATGAACCTTGGAACTTCTTTCAAGCATTATTCTTGACTTTATAAGTACAATTACACAACTAGGATTTGATGCCTATTACAAGTACAGAACAAATAGAAACTCTACAACTAGAGGTTCCCTCAGTTAAGAGGTCATGTAGGTAATGCATGGCATTACACATACTTAGGCTTGTTATTAGATGTATTCAGGCATGCCTCTGTGACTAACAAATACTTCACTGTGAACCACGTAATTATAATAAGGAACATACACTGGATCAATGTTGACGCTCGATGTACTGTCTGGTTCATGAACGACTAACTCCAATCTCTGTTCTTCATCTTGACTTTAAACTGTGGTCTTATTCTATTCTTCACTCTCTCCAATCATTCTGTACTGATATTGTTTCTTATCACTTATAGAAATCTCTGTCCTTTAAATGAATCCATGTGTTTCAATGCTACCTTGAGGCTTGATCAGATAATTGAATCTTCTTCCAGTGTAAAACATCAAAACTATAGATTGACTTGTTGATTTTTCTTCTGAAAGCTATCATCTTTTGAGATTCCTGTGAAAGTTGATATTATTTACTTATTACAATATAGTTTAATTGGATTAGGATCCTCGAAATACAAATAGGCTGAGTCACATGCCTTTCAATCTCCCCCTATTTGTTTGTTAGACAATAACAAGCAAATACCTAGAGGATTCTTCAACTAATCCCAATTAAACAAGTAAAGGAAAAAACTTTAAATGCTAAGTAAATAATGAAAAAGTTCTGGTTCATATATAACATTATCCAGATTCAAACAGAAAAGATAGATACAAGATAGATGATCCTCTAGACTGATCATACAAAACAATTATCCTATCTTGTTCTATCCAAGCTCTAATGATATCACTTGCAGAGCTGTTCTTCATTTACCACCTTCTTCCTCGTTGATTTCTCCTTCTTCTTGTTCATCCAGATCAGGTAGATTCTTGATCAATTCAGAGTCAACAAGTAACTCTCTTCTGGATGATACATCTGTAGGATAAACTAGTGGTATTCCAAGTTTCTTTCTCAACTCACCTTGATACTGCTTATACTTCTTCACGTTGGTCTGAGCATAGGATCTTATATGATCTGCAGCTTCAATTTTTTCTTGAGATGCAAAACCATGATTTCGAAGAGAATATTCAACATACACCAAATGTCTGGCAAGATGTGTATATAATTCCTTTGTCTGAAGATTAACAGTGTGAATAACTTCTCCCTTAAGAATTTTAACTTGGGGAGGGTTATCTATTACTTCAGGACCAGCTCTTTCAGCAAATTCTTGAAATTTTTCATGAAGTAGTATACCTAGCTCAGAAGATGTTCTGACTTTTGGTCTCAGCACCCAAAGCTCTGACAGAGATCTATCATAGAAGAACTGAAGAGATACTTTATGAGATCCAAGTTTATGACATTCAACAAAGATTAGTAGCTCACCATTCTTCGGATTAGTTGCAGTAGTTATTCTCACAATTTCTGTCTTCAAAGCTTTTAAGTACATGTCATGTACAGGGTTCTTCTTTTTAAAGCTTTCAAAAATAGCAATCACCCGACGATCATCATAGTCAGAAGTTTGTGGTGAGTCTATTACCTTTTGAGCACGTTCCCATTTATCACCACTTTTGTACTTGATATACATCTTCCTTGCTTCCAGCTTTTGAGCATGTTGCTTTTGTAGAGCTTCCTGTTCAGCCTTTTGAAGCCTTTCATTATGAGCTATCTGTTCTAGTGTCTTCTTGAGTCTTTCTTCTCTCATAGACAGATCAGCATCATTCTGTTCAAGTTCTTTATTAGCTTCAAAATTCATTCTTTGTGTTTCAACAGAATCAGGAATTACTGGCTCTTCATCATCCCAAAAACTGAGATCCGGTTCATCAAATTCTTCACCATCATCAGGAAACTGCAAGTCAGCAAAAAGATCAAGGTTATCAGGTTCACCTGTATAGTAATAACCTTCTACAGTATCATCATCTTGTGCTGCTGCTGCTTGAGTTATCTTCTTCTTCCCATCACTCCTATCTTCATCTTTTTCTTTACTCACACTTCCTCCCCCTCTAGATTTCTCCCCCTTAGTTGAGGAATCCTCTACAGTTTTATGGCTTGTACCAGCTCCAGGGCCACCTCCTTCAGTACTTTCAAAGAATTTCTTCTCTTCTGCTGTAAGTGAGTGAGTTCTGCTAATGATATTATACAAGTATCTCAACCCCTTTGCTTGGTGATCATTTTGCCTTTCAATTTGACTAAGACGATGTTCAGTGGATAATTGATTCTCATTTATGTTATTCTGAAGATCTTCAATCTGATTCGACATAGAAGTTATAATGAGATCTTGAGCCACTGTGACATCTCCAGAGTCTACAATTGCTTGTTGTTGAGAGAGTTTGAGTGCATTGATCTTGTTGTTGAATATGGTTCTCATGTTATCCATGTCAAACCTTAGGTTTTTATTATCCTCTTCAGCTTGAGCAAGACTTTCCTTCATTTGACCAAGTTGTGCCATGAGAGATAGAGTGTTTGTGTCATTGTGTGCGCTCACCTCAATAGCTCTATGAGTATCACTCACCTCACGTGCTAGTGTTTCACTTAGATTTGAGGTAATCCTTACATCACTCCTCTCATATTCCTGAGCTGCATCCATTGTACCTACATCAGAAATCACCCTAGCCTCCTATTGGAAGGTCAGTGGTGGTGCAATGGGAGTTCGCAAATCCCTATCAACCTGTGAGGGTTCTTCTGCCGTAACAATGGCAGGCACTGTAACTTGCTCTCCTTGCATGACAATGTTTTCAGCTTCATTTAATTAAATGTCTTCCCCCATTGTGAGTAACAGGGGTGTGCTTGAAGAAATGAAGGGGTTTACAGTTGCCTCAGATATAGTTTTACTTTTCTTATGTAAAGGCAGAGCTGTGGTTTCACTCAAGACATCACTACTCGGATTAGATCTTTTGATTGACAATTTCTTTCTGTGATAGTATTTGGAGAATGTAGATTTGGTGTTTGGTGCAGTGACCTGGGTTAAAGGTTGTGGTGTTACAGCCCCTTGGTCATTTCTCACAAATAATTGACTATCAGAAAGATATTGAGATTGCGAAGTAGTTGAGTCAAATACCTGATCATTAACAGGTGCATCATCTTCATTCTGAGTGGGTTGTTCCACTGGAAGTTGAGGTTCAGGAGCAGTTAAGGGTTCAGAATCAGGTTGAGGTTCTGGTTCTGGTTGATGTTCAGGAGCTTGTTCTGCTTCATGTTTTGGAGCTTGTTCAAGTGCAAGTATCCCAGCAACTGGTTGAGGCATAACATTTGGCAAATTTATGAATGTAGACATATATGGTGTTATGACCACTGGAACATGCAACAGAGCCTTAGAAGTATCCAACCTAGTGTAGAACTTTTTGTTTGGTTTACCAGACCATTGAACTCGATCATTTGGAAAAGGAGAAGGCTGATCCTTAGGCATAAGATGATTAAATATTAATGTAAAAAATCGAGGGTAATGACACTTAACCATTTTACCTTTCCCAAAGTTCTTTCTAGCCTTCTTCACACGATTTAACAATATAGGCCATATCAAGCTACCAAAGTTGATCCTTCTGTTATGAGTAATTGAGAAACCAATTGACTGTAACATACCTGTGATGACGGTATTGTTACTCTTGGTGGAATTGGCAAAAACCTTTGCTATGATCTCGAAGAAAATGTTCCATTCTTGAACAAGGTTGTTTTTGAGTGGACGTTTAAGATCCAGTTGACCTTGATAGTTCATATGTGTAAAGAATTGAGTCAACTCATCAGTTGATGGCGCTTCAGCAAACTGTTCAGTTGGAAGTTTCAGAGCAGCATTGAAGATAAATTCATCCACTGTATATGTCTTATCATTAAAGTTGAAAGAAAAAGATCTTCCATCTGAGACAGCTGTAGTACACATTAGTTTAAGTGGACCAAATTTCATGGGAATATTTGCAGTTATAGCATGACTACAGATATTTTGTTCGTTCAGAAAAGTTATCCAAGGCTTGAACCGATCCACCGAGCAATCCTCGGGATTAAAATATCCAATAAAATTGTGATTAACAATCTCAAAATTATTATAAGCACCATCCATTCCAAATCAGGTATTAAAATTAAGGAATCTGCAAAATTCAACAATTAACCCAATTAATTCACAAAATTTGAATTAATAATTAATTAAAAATTCGAAAAACTGAATTCTTCACCAAAAATTCTGAAAATTTGAGGCAATGATCTTGATACCAGTACAAACACATGTACATTTTTAGTTTTTGAAAAATCACAACCAATCTTCTTGAATTTTAGATCGAAAATTCGAAAGTTTCAAACTCAAAATCACAAAAACTCAACCAAATCTTACATTTAAACCGTGATTTTGAAGATAATCGACTGGGTAATCGATTGTTATTCTTAGAATTGTGATTGGAGTGTGATTTGAGACGAAAATTGGGCAGCAATTCGACAGTTATATGTGTATATATGTATGTATCGACCGAAATAGTATTAGGTGACTTAACACGCTAATTGGAGAGAAATAAAACTGATATGACTACGGGATATAACTATCGACTTATATACAAATCAGTTGAAATATGACTATCGGTTGATAGTCATACTGATAGTTATATTACGTGTTATCTTAATATAACTCACCTGTTCTGATAGTTATATCACAGCTAAATAACAATATTACTATCGAAAAAATACAGAATATGACAATCAGTAGAATTGTTATATCGATAGTCATATTTCGAGCAATAACACTAATATAACTATACACTAATTAAAGTTATATATACAGAATACAGTAATATGACTATCTAATTAATAAGTTATATCTAGAGTTATATCACAATAAACTAAACTAAAATAACTATCAACAAACTCGAATATAACAATCAGATGGATTGTTATACCGATTGTTATATTAACAAAACAACTAATATAACTATCCTAATTATTAACAAAATATTTACAAGTAGCAAATTCTAACAATAAAGCAATTTAATTATTATTAAAAAAAAACAGGCCACAAAATAGCAAAATAATTTACACCAAAATTATCAAACCTAATAAAAATTATAAAAACGATCATAGGTAGTCCTTTTTACGAAATCAAACATTAATAAAAAAGGACAAACACTACAAATCAAAATAAAATAAAATACTAAATATTTACATAATTATTTCTGGTGAATTAATAAATCTATAAACTTTCTAATAAAATAATTTCCATATAGAAAATTATTCAAAAAGAAACTGTAATTTATTAAACATCAAAAATAATTAAACTGATTTTAAAATAATAACATTTTCAAGAAAAATAGATTTCTCATAAATTACAGCTTGTAAAATTCGAGAAAAATATTTTTAAGGAAAATGAATTACTCTAAAATTACAAGAAGTAATTAGAAATATATAAAGAAGATAATGACAATGATTTAAGAAGAAACAAGAAAAAGTATAAGTTTATAAAATAATTATACAAGTGATTTCAATAACAAATATTAACACATCAATCACTTGTAAATTATTAAAGATCAAACCTCAGATATTAACTAGTTTAATTACTAGGACTATTTAACATACCCAATTCACCAACAAGTCTGGTAAATGTGGATTCGTCAAGAGACTTAGTAAAAATATCTGCTGTTTGTTCTTCCGTAGGTACAAAAAGTAATTCCACGGTACCATTCATGACATGCTCTCGAATAAAATGATACCTGATGTCAATGTGCTTTGTTCTTGTATGCTGCACGGGATTGTTGGAGATTGCTATGGCACTTGTATTATCACACAAAATAGGAATATTGTTTAATACAAAGCCATAGTCTCTAAGTTGATTCCTAATCCATAAGATCTGAGCACAGCAGCTTCCAGCAGCGATGTATTCAGCTTCGGCTGTTGAGTTGGAAACTGTCTATTGTTTCTTACTGTACCAGGAAACAAGTCTTCCACCTAGGAATTGACAACTCCCAGATGTGCTTTTTCTGTCTACAACACATCCTGCATAATCTGAATCTGTATATCCAACAAGGTTAAAACCCGAATCTTTAGGGTACCAGATGCCTAAGTTAGGCGTACCCTTAAGATATCTCAGGATTCGTTTAATAGCAATGAGATGAACATCTCTAGGATCCGATTGGAACCTTGCACACAAGCACGTAGCATGCATAATATCAGGTCTACTTGCAGTAAGGTAAAGTAATGAGCCTATCATACCTCTGTAGCTTGTGATATCTACCTTGGCAGAATTTTCACATGCTCCAAATTTGACCGCTGTGGATGATTGTGTTCTTGCTGAAGATGAGTCCTCCATTTGATATTTCTTGAGAAGCTCTTTGACATACTTGGATTGACAGATAAATATTCCATATGTCCTTTGACTTACTTGCAATCCAAGAAAGAACTTCAGCTCACCTATCATGCTCATTTAAAACTTACCCTGCATTAACTTAGCAAATTTCTTGCAAAGAAGATCATTAGTAGACCCGAATATTATATCGTCCACATAAATTTGGACTAATATTGTATCATTCTTATGTTTCTTTGTGAAGAGAATTTTGTCTATGACACCTCTAGTAAATTCATTTTCAAGTAAAAATTCAGAGAGAGTGTCATACCATTTCCTTGGTGCTTGCTTAAGACCATAAATAGCCTTGAAGAGAAAGTAGACATAACCCAATAGATCTGGATCTTCAAAACCAGGTGGCTGTTCTATATATACCTCTTCATCTAGCTCACCATTCAGAAAGGCACTCTTGACATCCATTTGATAAACATGAAAGTTAGAAAAGGCTGCGAATGCCAAGAATATCCTAATGGCCTCAAGTCTAGCCACTGGAGCATAGGTCTAATCATAGTCAATGCCTTCAGATTGTGAATAACCTTTTGCTACCAACCTTGCTTTATTTCTTGTTACTGTGCCATCGTCATCAAGTTTGTTTCTGAATACCCACCTAGTACCAACCACTGTTCTATTTGTAGGTCTGGGTACCAGCTTCCATACTTCTTGTTGTTTAAATTGATTGAGTTCATCTTGCATAGCAATCACCCAATCAGGATCTGAAAGAGCTTCTTCAGTTTTCTTAGGTTCCATTTCAGATAGAAACCCTGAATAATTACATTGATTTTGCAAAGCTCTTCTAGTCTTTACACCAACATCTGGATCACCAACGATTAGCTCAAAAGGATGAGCTCTATTCCGAACAGTCTGTCTGGGAAGTTTTAGTCTTGATGATTCGCCCTGTTCTTCATTGTGATGTTGAGTATGACTAGTAGATCCTTCATTAACTCCCCCTGAGTTGTTGCCAGGATGATTAGATGAGTGTTCAGAAGTATGAGTGGTGTTTTCAATATTATCATAATTTTCACCACCATTATTCTGATTAGACTCATCATTGTCATTGTTGTCATTAGCATCAGCAAAAACATCAGGTGGACTATCACCATCTGAATCTAGATCTATCATATCTTCAAAAGATAGCTTTTCAGATGAATCTTCAGTTTGGATACTAGGGACTTTAGTGTCATCAAATGTTACATTGAAGCTTTCCATCATCTTCTGATGTTCAATCAAATACACCTTATAAGCTCTTCTTTCATAACCAACAAAAATTGCTTCATATGCTTTTGCTTCAAATTTTCCACCTTGATCGTCTCCTTCTTTAAGTACAAAGCATTTTGCTCCAAATACATGAAAGTATTTGAGTGTTGGTTTCTTTTCATTCATGGCTTCATAGGGTGTTTTTATCAAGTCTTTGTTGATAAGAGTTCAATTCTGAGTATAGCAAGCAGTGTTAACATCTTCAGCCCAAAAGTACAATGGAAGACTTGATTCACTTAACATAGTACGTGCAGCTTCAATCAAGGTTCTATTCTTTCTTTCAACTACCCCATTTTGCTGAGGAGTTCTTGGAGCTGAGTATTGTCTGGTTATACCCTTTTCAGTACAAAAGTCATTCAGAACTGCATTCTTGAATTCAGTTCCATTGTCTGACCTTATAGCCCTCACTGGATACTTGGAATCCAGTTCAATTAACTTGATGTGATCAATCACCAGTTGTGGAGTCACATCTTTAGAATTCAGGAACAAGACCCATGTGTACTTTGAAAAATCATCAACAATCACAAGAGCATATCTTTTCTTTGACATAGACATCACATTCACTGAACCAAATAGATCCATGTGAAGTAATTGTAAAGGATCAGTTATTGAAGATATATCAGTGCTTCTGTGAGTTGCCCTTTTTAGTTTGCCTTTTTGATAGGCATCACATAGTCCTTCTTGTGTGAATTCCATAGGGGGTAAACCTCTCACCATTTCCCTCTTAACCAAATAATTCATTGTTTTGAAATTTAGATGAGAAAGTTTCTTGTGCCATAGCCAGCTTTCATATGTGGATGCTTTAGAATAGAAGCAATCGATTTCTTCAGTGCTTCTAGTGTTCATGTTGGCTACATACAAGTTTCCTTTTCTGATTCCATTCAGAGATGGTTGTTCACTTCTTTTGTGTGAAATCAGACAATTCTTTTTGTTAAAGTAGACTTCAAATCCCTTGTCACAGAATTGACTGATGCTGAGCAAATTATGCTCAAGTCCTTTTACAAAGGACACTTCTTCAATGATAACATTTCCAGCTTCAAGTCTGCCATATCCATCAGTTCTACCTTTGCTGTTATCTCCAAAGGTAACTACTGGGCCGGCCTTCTCCACCATATTTGTCAGCAGGGTTCTGTCTCCAGTCATATGCCTTGAACATCCACTGTCCAAGATCCAGGTTACTCGTTCAACTTGTTCAATACCCTGCAATGACAAATGGATTAAACCTTCTTCGGGACCCAAATTTGATTGGGTCCCGCGGATTTAAAGTATTGACCTTTATCAAGCAAAACAACATTTTTAATTTTTAACCTCTTTAATCAATAAACATTTAACCTTATAAACAGATTTTAAAATCTTTTGTTTTATCTTGGGTATCCATGTTTCTTTAGCAGCAATAACACTTGTGTCATTGACTGGACATTTGACCTGGTAAACATTCTTGGTAACCCTTTGTTTATTCTTAGGTACAAATGTCTCTCTCCTAACTTGAGGAGGAAAAGCAGTCTTTGATCGAACATTAATTTTCTTGTTCATATGCTGTCGAGGAGCAGTCTGTTTATCACATGCATAACTACCATAAAAATAAGCACGCATACTGTTAAAAGCACAAGACATACAATTGATAACACCACATGCTTTATGATTAGAATCAATGATAGGCATGGTACTCATGTTAGACATGTTATTTTTCTGCTTCAACTTATTACCACCTAATCCAGTCTTAGAAGAACTAGTTGTTTCTACAACCTTGACTGGCACTTTAGGTACATCTTTCTTGGATGAAACATTCTTTGGATTAGTGTCCTCAACAAATTTAGCCTTAACAAAGACTGTGCCATTTGCACTGTCCTCATTTCTCATTTCTTCCTGGATAACCATAGAAAGAATATCTGGTGGTCCAGCATCAGATTGTTTAAATAGAGGTTCTTTAACATTCTTGAGCACATGTGGTATTCCCCTTTCTTTAACACTAACAAGGTTAGGGGAATTTATGCCCAATGATCCAACAGCTTCATTGTAACCATATCCTATACCTGCTGTTCGTTCTACGGATTGTTTGTTAAAAAACTCTTTGGAAACTTTAACAGAATTATAACAAGCCCTGACCTGTGTTTCAAGTTCAGTAATTCTATCCATTTGTTTGCCTACAACTTCTAGAATGGATTTTTCCTTTTTATGAAGCATTGTTATTTCATCTCTTTGTTGATCTTGATTAATATGCACCTTTTTCAATTCTGACACTTCATTTCCAAGTTTAGTGCTTAGCAGATCTAGTCTAAGGAATTATATAGACTACGAATCAATTCAATGTCAGTAACAATTACCGGTTTGTTATGATGATCAGATGCTTCATCATTTGCCACCAGCGCAAGATTTCCATATTCTTCATCTTCGCTGTCCGTGTCATCCCAACTCTTACCAGCCGCAACATAGGCTTTTCCAGGTTTCTTCTTCTCAGCAGCAAAGTCTCTTCTTTGAGTTTGCTTGGATTTCTGACATTCAGTGGCAAAGTGCCCCAATTCATTACAGTTGAAGCAACGAATCTTGATTCTGTCAACAAATCCAGTTTTGTATCCTCCCCTGTTACTAGAGGAAGAAGAGCCTCCTCTCTGGAATCTGTTATTTGACTCGAACCTGTACTTTGGATTTCTTCTGAATCTAAAGTTGCCAAATTGCCTTACCATCAATGCCAGGGATTCATCTTCCAGTTGATCTAGCTCTTCCAATGAGTAAATGTCTCCACCATCCTGAGTAGGTGGTGTCTGACCAAGTTCTACTTCAGTCTTTTCCTTGTCTGAGCTGTAAGGTAGAATAACCTTAGCTTCCACTTCCTTAGGTGCCTCAACTACAAGAGCTGTAGATGAACTTGGCACTCTTCCTTTACCAGAGACCTCCCTCTGCTGTTCCAGTTCATAGGTTTTCAGAACACCAAACAAACTTTCAAGAGCAATCTTATTCAAATCTCTTGACTCTCTGATGGCCGTTATCCTATGTTCAAGATGAGTGGGCATCGTCAATAAAAACTTCATATTAATCTCCTTCTGTGTATATTGCTTGCCATGAACTTGCAAGTTGTTGATTATTTTGTTATACCTTTCAAACACTTCCTGAATGCCTTCATTAGGGCCAGCTCTAAAGTGTTCATATTCAGAGGTTAAAATTTGAAGTCTGTTTTCCCTGACTTCATCAGTTCCTTCATTAATAGTCTCAATAGTTTCCCACATGTGTTTTGCAGTTTTACAATTCATCACATGACTGTACATCACAGCATCCAGGGAATCTATTAGAATAAGTCTCAAATTCTTATCTAGTCCTACGTCCTCTTTTTCATCAGGAGTAAGGGAAGCAGCAGGCTTTGGAAAAGATGATGCAGGTGTTACAACAATTCCTCCAACGATAGATTCAGTTACATATTCTTTTGGAATTATAGGTCCATTCTGTAGAACACCCAAATATTTAGAATTTGCGACATCAAGAAACAACTCCATTTTATTTTTCCACATTGCATAATTGTCCTTGTTAAACATGGGAATCTTAACAATGCCTTTTGACGACATGATGAATTTTTAAGTGAGTTAAAAATTCGAGATAGATTTTTGACGGAATAAAATGAGGATCTTGATTTGTGTATCAATCAATAGGCTCTGATACCAATTGTTAGGTCCGACAAGATTGTAGAAGGGGGGTTGAATACAATCTATATCATTTTCTCGAAATTTGTTCTTTAAATAAAATTTATCTTAAACAACTTTGTGCGGAATAATATAACACAGATTTCAAGTTGAATATAACAATATATTAACTTGATGGGTGTTACAAAATCAGTACAAATGATTATCAAGTAATTAATAACTAATTAGAAAATTCAACATGAACTTTTCTAATTTAGTTAATAAAAATCAAGATATCAAGTTGTGAACTAGGAAACTTAATTCGCTAGTAGTACAAGAATCACAAGTAAACAAGTTCCAATTGATAGAATATTACAACTGAGATGAACTTGAATTTACAGAAATTAATTTGTAAGTGTTCTTGAGCTTGAGAGAGAGATATAGGTTGTTGTGTATATTTTTGATGTTATGTTTGACTGATTCTTTTTCTTCTGCAATCTGCTGCCTTTTAAAACACAGCCATAGTCACATTGCTTTGTTTCAACTGATATAACAATCAGTTAACAATAATATGACATTCGGTATGACTATCCACTTCAAGTAATATGTCAGTCTCTTTAAATATAACTTTCGGTATGACTATCCTTAATACTTGATATGACAGTCTATTGAACTAGATATGATTATCTCTTTGAATATAACATTCGGTATAACTATCTCCATTCCAATATAACATTCGGTATTACTATCAATTTGAATGAGATATGACTATCCAGTTGAGATAATATGACTGTCCAATCCAACATCTTGATATGACTATACTCTTTGAACTGTATATGACAATCGGTATAACTATCCTTTGATAGTTATATTATCATATTTTTCAGCTTATAATTAATCAAATGATTTATAAAAATTATTTAAATAACTATTTCTTTTTCATATTAATTCTGATTTAATTAATCTAATAATTACTTTAACAAATATATTAATTCTGATAGAACTAATTAATTTATTTAAATTAATTATTTGATTTAATTAAATAAAGTAGAATTAATATAAATCCTTTAATAGTCAATACTTCACTGTGAACCACGTAATTATAATAAGGAACATACACTGGATCAATGTTGACGCTCGATGTACTGTCTGGTTCATGAACGACTAACTCCAATCTCTGTTCTTCATCTTGACTTTAAACTGTGGTCTTATTCTATTCTTCACTCTCTTCAATCATTCTGTACTGATATTGTTTCTTATCACTTATAGAAATCTCTGTCCTTTAAATGAATCCATGTGTTTCAATGCTACCTTGAGGCTTGATCAGATAACTGAATCTTCTTCCAGTGTAAAACATCAAAACTATAGATTGACTTGTTGATTTTTCTTCGGACAGCTATCATCTTTTGAGATTCCTGTGACAGTTGATATTATTTACTTATTACAATCTAGTTTAATTGGATTAGGATCCTCGAACTACAAATAGGCTGAGTCATATGCCTTTCACCTGTTTCTTCCGATCCAGTTGAAGTGGCCGCCGTTGTTGCTCCGGAACCGTCGAGAGATGACTTGGATCTGGATGTTGAGGCTAATTCAGATGATGCATGCTCTCGGTCCTAATCAGGGTAAAGATGTTCTATCTTCAACATCTTTCTACTGTTAATCGGTTGTAATTATAGTTAATTGCTTGTTTGTCTAGTTAATCGCGTGTAATTGTAGTTAATTGCATGTTTGTTTAGTTATATTGACTCGCTTGTTTTTAATCGCTTGTACTTAAGTGTTTGTTTTGTAGTTAATCGAATGCTTGTTTGTTCTTGTTTCAAGTCCCCTTTAATGCTTGTTTGCTCCTGTGTTGTTAATCGAATGTCCTGTTTTTGTTCGTATATGCTTGTTCGTATGATGCAGATGCTTTCAATTTATAGATGTAAAATTGTTTTCAATTTATATGTGTACTTATATATGTACTTATATGCTTGTTTTTGTAGTTAATCGAATGTCATGTACTTAATCAAATGCCCTGTTTTTAATCGAATGCTTGTACTTAATCGAATGTCCTGTTTTTAATCGAATGTTTGTAGTTAATCGAATGCCCTATTTTTAATCGAATGCTTGTAGTTAATCGAATGTCCTGTTTTTGTTCGTATATGCTTGTTCGTATGATGCAGATGCTTTCAATTTATAGATGTAAAATTGTTTTCAATTTATATGTGTACTTATATGTGTACTTATATGCTTGTTTTTGTAGTTAATCGAATGTCATGTATTTAATCGAATGCCCTGTTTTTAATCGAATGCTTGTACTTAATCGAATGCTTGTAGTTAATCGAATGCCCTGTTTTTAATCGAATGTCATGTAGTTAATCGAATGCCCTGTTTTTAATCGAATGCTTGTTTGTACTTAGGCAGTAATCTCATTTCCCACTTCTTTTTCGATCTATGATGATAGTTGAATTTGCTGCGACAATGTATGCCCTACTGTACCATAAGCAACCAGTTTCACTAACTGGAGGCATGTGTGTGCTTAGTGGTTGTACTTATGTCGATGATGCATGGGGACGATCTGAGATCAAATAATTATATGTACATGAACTTCTTACTTGTAATACATGTTGTGCTTAAAACTAAGATTAATTTTAATACATGTTGTGCTTAAAACTAATCTTACTTTTAGCACTAGTACATTCGAAGGAAAACTAAGCTTACATGTCCCCTTAGCTGCTAATTCCATGCAAGTAATTCCATGCCTCATGGACAGCCCACATTGGTGCTGTTACTTGAACTGGTAGCTTACCCTCAGCTGCTAATTTCTTCTTATTGACATGAGGCACAAGGTAATCATTCGAACCTTTAACTTTCAGGACTTCATTCATGACAAATTGGTAGGATAGCCATACATTGCTTAGTGTTGTTGCATCTAGTTCAGAATAAGCTTCATGTACTGCTGCCAACATGTCATCAACATCTTTAGGCATTTTTTTGTGCATTAGAGATTAAATGCTTCTAAAAAAATCCAAGTCCAGAATGTTTAAATCTGGACTGTTTGGTGGTTGTTGCACAAGAATGAATGTGAAATCCCCTTGTCGATAGACTTGTTGCCACTCTAGGTCATCTTGAGTTATATGTGTCCTTGCATTATCTTGCTGTATGTATACAGTTTTTGGACCTTCAGTTTGTGGCCATTTCTGCATGATTGCTGGTATTACATCATTGATTAACATGCTCCTTGTCTCCTTTTTCCGAACTGATTCAACTATCTTGGTGATAACTGTCCCCTTTGCTCTGTATTTGGAAGCCCTCTTGGCTGGTTCTTGGTAAGTGAATGGGAAGATACCTATCTTCCCATCAAAGGTGCACTCATTTCTTTCATTAAATCTTGGTCCTGCTACAGCAGCTGTGAACATAACTTTGGGTATGAATTTGCTTGACTTGGCAGCCCTGTACTTGCCCTTTTCATTTCTTTCCAGGTAAACCCTCTGTGATTTTTTGCTTAAATAAAACCACTTTTCATCAATGTGTACAAAGTTGTACATGGGATAATATTGCCTCTTTGTTGTTGGTGTGTCTCCCACTAACAGGTTTAGAACCCACTCAACCGTTTGAAATAGGTTTACCTCTTTCAAAGCAGGATGTAAAGGGTTTGTGTGAGGCTTAATCTGTCCCCTCTTTATCATTCTACTTGCTGTAGTTGTAGACACTTTAAGCTGCACTGCCAAGTCTCTTATGCATGATCTGTCCCCCATGCTTATCTCTGTAATTTCATTAGCTTCCACTTGTATTCTTTTCCTCCATGCATTATGGCCCTTTGTTGCCATGTTGTATGCCTGACCTGCTGTCTTTTGCCTCTTTGCAGTGTTCCATATTGTGCTGATTGTTCTTGTTGTTACATTGAACAGATTGGCCACTTCTTGAATTGCACCATGCTTTAGTTTCCCCTCTATCTGGTGGTTCAACAGCCACATAACTACTTGCTTCCTTGAGTCAAAGCTGAGCTTTGGCCTATTTTTGTGATAATGAGCATGTGTTTCTTCCTGTGTTTGCCCTGATGTGTCTTCATCTGCTGGCAGATTCAAATCAAAAGGGAAAGAAGAATTCATTTCTGAACAAATGGAGGCAAAGCAATGATGCAGATTTTAATTTATAGATGTACTTGTATTGGTACTTGTATTAGTGTCATAATCTGTATGTATGTAATACTTACATTTGATTGGTTGTTGAATTACTCTCCTGTAATCTTATTGGTGGAGAGATTTAATTGTGGATTTGTCCTTGTAAATGAAGATTAGGCGGTAATATCATTTCCGACTTCTTTTTCAAATATGTTAACTTTCCTTCTAATCATTTGTTTGCATAAAAACCTGTGACAATCAACAAACAAGAAAAGAAAAAGGGAACAGAGGGAGTAATAACTAATCAATTACCTTTTTCAGCTATTACCTTTTCTAACTAAAACCTCTTCTTTCCAAAAATGTGGTCGTTCTTATTACTGAAATAAATTAATAATATTATAATTACACCCGATTCTTGGGGATTCTTCCCTCACCCACAAAGTGAGAGAAGTTAATGTAGATAGTTAAAGAACTTATACACGAAAACCTTATATTACTAAGAGTGATATGTATTATGTATTATTTAGGATAAAGAACTTATTTAGTTCAGTTGTTATGGTTGCCAACTTAAAAGTATCAAGTAACTACTAAGTTTTTACAACAACGACTAAGTTGACACTTATTTTATTTCTGTATGTGTAGTATTACCTGCTTTAAACTATTATATCAATTAAATAAAGACATACTATTCGCTTCATATCTTAAGTCAAAGTTATATGCTTAAGACAGAAGTCAAAGTTATCTAGTAAGAGAGCTGATGAAGGCACGAGATTTGGACCAGTTCCTGCTTTAAGCTTAGTAGATATGCAGAATTTTAGAAGTTAGCTTTCCCCTCTAAGATTAGCATCTCAAGCTTAAAAGTTAAATCAATGCTCTTTGCTACATATCTTAAGTCTGTTTACTACATGGATACTCTAGATATAAAATTGGCATCCCTTAAAAACTTGCATCATATTTTTGTCCAAATTTTTTGATTTGGTTATCATATCGATACTGAAGATACGAAAGCAACATTCCTTGACAGCTTTCATTTGAATGTCTCTTCAATCTAGGGAATCTAAATTGGGCTTCCGATTTCCTCAATAGAACTCAATTTGTGATCAGCATCAAGAATTCTACAATTTTGTACATTGAGTGGGCATACGACTGACAAAGTCGGTAAGTTCTGGTTTAAGAGCTAGATCACTGGTGTATAGAAGGAGGTTTAGGTGGGGGAAATATATAGACTGGTTATCTGCCGAACAGCGAAGGTTGGAGACATTTAATAGTCTTATCATTGATATAAACATTGGTAGAGTCAGGTTGTAACCGTGAAAATATATTTATAAAGTTGGAACGGTTTACAGTTATCTACTGATCTTTTCCCCTTAACATAAAAGAAAAGTTGTAGTTGAAATTTCAATACTGCACTGACCTTCATACAATTTAAACAGACTTTTCCAGCAAAAAGACAGTCTGGAAAAGACCTGACCTATTAGAAAGCTCAATTTATTTATTATCCTTTTGCTCGATCTTCATGATAATGCCCTTTCCTCCATTCACTTCGAGATCATGACTGCATAACAAATTCATCAAGGACTTGATATCAATTACTGATTAAATCACAAAATATATCTAATGATGGAAACCAGGATCAGTTGCAGCTTTCATTCCAAAAGTATGGTGAAACACGTGTATATATATAGCTTTCGTTAGAGCAACTCCAACCCAACACTAAATCATTATAATAACAGTGATGGATATAGTGTCAAACCTACTCCAATGCAACACTAAAATAGTGACCCAAGATCACGAAATGAGTTTTGGATCACCAAATTTGGTGACAAAAGTACATTTGGTGATCCTTGGTCACCGAATTTGGTGACTTTCAAAATTCCAACAATACCCCTATATTTGTTAACAAAACAAGTTTTTTCCATCTATGTCCTACTAAATCAATTGAAACTTCTTTTCTTCTTAACTCTTGTTAATTCTAAAATATTATTTTTTTTAACTTTAAACTTTCACACAAAACCTTGAAAAAAATTCTTAATCATGAATTATAAACAACACACCAAATTTAATTATAAAAATAACATCATAATTATAAAAATTCTTAATCATGAAGTGTCTTGGGTTGGAGATCGCAAATGAACACATTCTTGACTACAGATATATAAAGCTTAGTATACATGTAGGTTGTAGCTTCCGGCCAAGTATTTGCTGTATTATCCACATCCATCCTAGATCTGGTTGCCTGTACATAACGAAAACCTTACCTAAGTTTGTTTCTATATTTCAACGAATTTGATGTACATTATGTTAGATTATATTTTATAATCTAATAATAATTATGGGCTTACAAATTAAAGACAATTATATTTAATGTTTATTCTATATTTGGACTAATTAAGTGGTCTTAAATAAAGAGTCCAATAACATCTTATTCGGTATGGGCTTTGTAATGTGTAATACCCAATAGTAATATGATTAGGGTTAATGGGGTCTAATTAGACTACTATATAAAGAACATAATAGGGTCTTGGTCCCCAAGGCTAATTCACAACCTCTACTCCTCTATTCCCATCAGTCAGAGAGAGATACGGCTAGAGGCGAATCAAGTCTGTGGAAGATCAAGTCCCATAATCCGTATTCATATCTACATTCATGGAATCAGGTACGTTTTCCTACTACAGTTATATCGTGTAACCTTGATAATATCGCATAAGATGATCCGTGATTATTTATTTAGATTTAACAATTGGTATCTGAGCCTATCTTATGTTGAATTATTAGGGTTGATCATATATATTATATGATTTTCTTGTGTTTGTTGATAAAACATATTTTTTTATATATCGTTTAAATCTCAATTTATTTTTTGGGGTTTTTTAAGTGCGTATATTAATTAATACTATTTTGGCTGATCATCCGGTACGAACTTATGTTTGATATTAATTTGAATTCATGCCATGAATTATAATCTGTGATGATCATTGTTCAGCTTTTGAAATCAGTCGAACCATATCATGCATGTGCCTGTTTTTTGTCGATTTACTTCTAGTCCACATGCGTTTTTTTTAAAAAAAATAAAACATTAAGACATGTTAAATACATGACCATATGTTTTGTTTTGGTGTTATTTTTGGTCGGATTAGATGAACATAGACTCGGCCAATGATGGCAATTAAGGTTGTTATATCAGATGTTTTCATATCTAAAGTTTAGTACATATTGTGCGCTGATTGCATGTTTGATTAGTTAATATGGATATGCATGGAATTTTTTTTTAAAGTCGAATACTGTCATGCGGGTCCGAGTCATCCATGTTAATAGGTTATGTTTTTTTTATTTGGTTAACATGCGTGAATGACTACTATTTCGATAAATTGTGATTGTAAATAAAATCAGTTCCGTGTTTTTGGATTTTTGGATAAATTTAAATTTTATTTACAATTATACGGATTTGGGCACATTTTTCTTAAGAAAGAAATTTTTTCTTGTCCTTTTATTTCGTGAATAAGTGAGTTGAAGCAAAATATTGCCAAAGTGATATTTATGTGTAGATTTATTTATTTTTGAAATAATAGGATGTGTATGTTTATTATTTATGCGTTATAATAATCGGCCCAAAGGAAGATTATTTAATGGCCAAATAATGGATGTACGTGCGGGGATAAATATGTAATAATTATAAATTTTTCATGTGAGTAATAAACCGGCCCAAAGGAAGGTTATTGCTTGACCAAATTTATTATTAATATTTGATTTATGCGTGGAGAGTACCACTTGCAAGTTAATATTTCTGTCCAAAGACTAAATATTAATGTTGTGCTAGGTATCTTGTTTGAATGGGCCCACACACACTATAGTATTTAAATTCATGTTTTTTTTGTGTGCTATTATGTATGCATATGACATGAATTTTTCCATTATTCGAGCTTATATTTTTTTTGTTCTAAATTGCTAGTTAATACATCTGCTGCTAATATAACTGCCAACATGAACTCCATTCCTGTGCTTAACGGCACAAACTTTAAGAGCTGGAAAGAGAACGTTCTGTTAGTTCTCGGTTGCATGGATTTAGACTATGCTATAAGGAAAGAAAAACCTCCTTCTCTTACGGATAAAAGTTCTAATACTGAGAAATTGAACTTTGAGAAGTGGGAGCGTTCGAATCGCTTAAGTCTAATGATGATTAAGCGCAGCATTCCTGAAGCATTCAGGGGCGGTATGTCTAATGACTCCGATGAGGTATCTGTTAAGGATTTCCTTGATGAGCTTGAAAAGCGTTTGAGAATAACGAAAAGGCTGAGACAAGTAAGCTTTTGGCTGATCTTGTTCAGATGAGGTATAAAGCTAAAGGAAATATTCGTGAGTACATTATGGAGATGTCTAACATCGCTTCAAAACTTAAGGCACTAAAGCTTGACTTGTCTGATGACTTGCTTGTGCATTTGGTACTTACCTCTCTTCCTGCACAATACGGTCAATTTATAGTGAGTTATAATACTCAGAAGGATAAGTGGACTCTGAATGAGCTCATTTCACATTGTGTGCAAGAGGAAGATAGATTGAAGCGTGAAAAGACTGAAAGTGCTCATGTTGCAACTACCTCAAAGGTTAATCACCGAAAGAGGACTAAAGATAAGGAGACTGCAGTGGGAAAATCACAGCCTAAGAAACAAAAGACTCAGGATCAAGCTGTTACTTGCTTCTTTTGTAAGAAATCTGGGCATGTGAAGAAGGATTGTCCCAAGTACGTCGCATGGCGTATAAAGAAAGGGTTGCATTTGGAGCCGGAAACCAAGTGATGCTGAAAGATTCATCTATGTGGGTGATGGCAATGCAGTTCCAATTGAAGCTATTGGCACTTTTAGATTGTCTTTTGAGACTGGTCATTTTGTTGAATTAAGAGAGACTTATGTAGTACCGTCATTTAGACGGAATTTGGTTTCCATTTCTGTTTTGGACAAATACGGTTACTCTTGTTCATTTGGAGATAATAAATTTAGTCTATTTCTTAATTCTTCTTTGGTTGCGACTGGTTCTTTGATTGATAATTTATATATGCTAAATACAATTGCTTCATATAATGAATCCTTGCAAGCAACATCAAGAGGTACAAAACAAAAATTATCAAGAGAGAATTCCGCTATGTTATGGCATAAGCGCTTAGGACATATCTCTAAAGGGAGACTAGAGAGGATTGTGTCACATGGAATACTTGAATCTCTTGATTATTCAGACCTTAATGTATGCATTGAGTGTATTAAGGGTAAACAGACAAACATAAGGAAATTAAGTGCAAATAGGAGTAATGGTGTCTTACAGTTGATACATACTGATATATGTGGTCCATTCCCTACAGCTTCTTGGAATGGTCAACAGTATTTTATCACTTTTATAGACGACTATTCTCGATATGGGTACTTATATTTAATTCATGAAAAGTCACAAGCTTTGGACGTGTTTAAAGTCTTCAAAGCCGAAGTTGAAAATCAGCTTCGTGAGAAGATTAAAGCTGTCAGATCTGATCGTGGTGGTGAGTACTATGGTCAGTATGACGGATCCGGTGAACAACGTCCTGGACCTTTTGCTAAATTCCTAGAGGAATGCGGAATCGTCCCGCAATACACAATGCCTGGGCAATCACGCATGAATGGTGTTGCTGAGAGACGAAACAGAACGTTTAAGGACATGGTAAGAAGTATGATTATTCACTCTTCTTTACCAGAAGCACTCTGGGGAGATGCACTTAAGACTGCAGCCTACATACTAAATAGAGTACCTAGCAAAGCAGTAGCAAAAACCCCTTATGAATTGTGGACTAAGAAACCATTTAGTCTCAATCATTTACATGTGTGGGGTTGTCCAGCTGAGGCAAGGCTTTACAAGCCGCATGAAAATAAACTGGACTCAAGAACTGTTAGTTGTTATTTTGTTGGGTATCCTGAAAAAACAAAGGGTTTCAAGTTTTTGATCCTTTGACAAAGTCTTTTTTCGAAACGGGAAATGCTAGATTTCTTGAGGATGTTGAGTTTGAGGGGGAAGATAAAGTCAGGGATGTTGTCTTTGAGGAAGAACCAGTTTTTTTGCCTCATGTAGTTCAAGACAACAATGTGGATATACCTGCACAGTTTCCCACTCAAAATCAAGATGATGCTCAAGAAGAGCAAACTCAACAAACTCAAGATGAAGTGCCACTTAGGCGATCCACTAGAGACAGAAGAAGTGCAATTTCGGATGATTATATCGTATTTCTTCAAGAGCATGAGTTTGACATAGGGATTATGGAAGATGATCCTATCAACTTCCAACAAGCCAAACGAAGTGCTAATAGTCAAAAGTGGATTGAAGCCATGAATGATGAGATGAAATCCATGAAGGACAATGACGTTTGGGATCTTGTCAAGTTGCCTGAAGGTGCGAAAGCAATTGAGTGTAGGTGGATATTTAAAACCAAAAGGGATTCAAATGGTAATATTGAAAGATATAAAGCGCGTCTAGTCGCAAAGGGTTTTACTCAGAGAGAAGGCATTGATTACAAAGAAACTTTCTCTCCAGTATCATCGAAAGATTCTTTTAGGACAATAATGGCACTTGTGGCTCATTTTGATTTAGAGCTACACCAGATGGATGTCAAAACAGCTTTTCTCAATGGTAACATTGACGAAACGATATACATGAAACAAGCAGAAAACTTTGAAATTGGTGATCCAAAGTCTATGGTTTGTAAACTTAAACGATCCATCTATGGTACAAAACAAGCTTCCCGTATGTGGAATCGCAAATTTCATCAAACCATTGTCTCATACGGTTTTGAGTCCAATATTGTTGAAAAATGCATATATCACAAGTTCAATGGGAGTAAATTTATATTCCTTGTGCTTTATGTCGATGATATACTATTGGCTTGTAACGATATAGGCTTATTGCACGAAACCAAAAGATTTCTTGCTTCTCGTTTTGAGATGAAGGATCATGGTGACGCCTCTTTTGTATTAGGAATTAAGATACATCGAGATCGTTCTCGAGGTATCCTTGGGTTATCACAAAAGAGCTATATTGATAGAGTGCTTGCTAAGTTTGGCATGAAAGATTGTGCACAAATAAGTACTCCTGTTGCTAAGGGAGATAAGTTTAGTCTCAAACAGTGCCCTAAGAATGATCATGAAGGAAAGGAGATGCAGAATATTCCATATGCTTCGGCTATTGGGAGTCTTATGTATGCTCAAGTTTGTACCCGGCCGGATTTGGCATTCATTGTGGGTATGTTAAGCAGATATTCGAGTAACCCTGGAATGGATCATTGGATTGCAATTAAACTGGTTATGAGGTACTTGCAAAGAACAAAAGATTACATGGTTTTTTATCGGAAGTCGGAAAATTTGGAGATCATTGGGTATTCCGATTCTGATCTTGCTGGTTGCATAGATACAAGAAAATCTACTTCTGGTTATGTTTTCATGTTAGCTGGAGGAGCTATATCTTGGAGAAGTGCTAAACAGACACTTATAGCTCAATCTACCATGGAAGCAGAGTTTATAGCATGTTATGAGGCAACAAATCATGCTATATGGTTACGGAATTTTGTTACAGGATTGCGGGTTGTAGATGGAATTGAAAGACCATTAAAAGTTTACTGTGACAATCGTTCAGCAACTGAGTTTTCAAATAATAATGGAAGCTCCGCAGCTTCTAGACATATTGATATTAAATATCTAGTTGTCATAGAGAGAGTGCAAAATCAGATAGTGTCTATTGAGCATATAGGAACAAATTTTATGCTAGCAGACCCACTTACTAAAGCTTTGACACCTAAGGTCTTTCTTGGGCATACTGATCATATGGGTGTTGTCTCATTGGAGGATATTCAGTTTTAGTGGGACTTTTTTTTTTTTTTTGTTCCTGTCTTAGGTACTCAGTTTTGATATGACACTATGGTGATACATTATGTATATTTGAGTTTCTGCAGAATAAAATTATTTTTCTTTTATTTTATTCTCTCTATTGTTCTATATGAGCTATCTTTTTCAATTGTGGTTTTGACATAAAGTTTGAAAGAATAAAGATTGATCTCACTAAGGTATTAAGGACCAATTGGAAATAGGCATGATTGAGATCACATTGCATGTAATTTCCAGTTACACATCCATACTTGATCTATGTCATTGAATATATTTATGTGGTGATCATTGAGGATCGAGTTACGACAATGTGACGAAGGTCGCTTTGGTTCCATGTTTATATATGAGATGGACCAGATTGACTAAGGAAGATGTTTACTAAAGAATAAACAATTTTGTGCGCACTTATGGTTATTGAATGTAATTGTTGTTTGGAACAATTTGTAGCCCAAGTGGGAGATTGTTAGATTATATTTTATAATCTAATAATAATTATGGGCTTACAAATTAAAGACAATTATATTTAATGTTTATTCTATATTTGGACTAATTAAGTGGTCTTAAATAAAGAGTCCAATAACATCTTATTCGGTATGGGCTTTGTAATGTGTAATACCCAATAGTAATCTGATTAGGGTTAATGGGGTCTAATTAGACTACTATATAAAGAACATAATAGGGTCTTGGTCCCCAAGGCTAATTCACAACCTCTATTCCTCTATTCCCATCAGTCAGAGAGAGATACGGCTAGAGGCGAATCAAGTCTGTGGAAGATCAAGTCCCATAATCCGTATTCATATCTACAGTCATGGAATCATGTACGTTTTCCTACTACAGTTATATCGTGTAACCTTGATAATATCGCATAAGATGATCCGTGATTATTTATTTAGATTTAACACATTAATTAAAAGATGAACCACAAATAGAAAACAAGGAGTAGTTACTATAGATTGTTTTCCAGATGAAGTGTACTTCGAGTAAAAAATGTAGTAACTAGAAGAATAGAATACTCACATATGTAGGGATGCTGCACAATGGAAGTAAACTATAAAAAAAGGGTTTGTGCAAGGGCTCAAACTCCTGAAATTCAATATTTCAAGAGACTTTATTTTAGTCTATATAGCAACACTCTAACGTCATTAACTGCTAATGTTCAAAATACAGTATAATGCCTATGATAGGAAAGCATAATGATCTGTTATTTCTCATTAAATTTATTTGTCAGTGGCATATCTTCAGAAACTATTGAAACAATAATCCATCTCTTAGCTAATGTGAGTGCCTTATTTTGGTGACTCTCAGTTGTTTCAACCTCCATGATGTTTGATTCGTATTGTGGACGAACTTGAAAAGTCCCCAGATACTCTAACACTGATTGAGACACCACCATTCAAGGATAAACCTTTTTCTATTCATCAATGGTTCCAGTCTGGAGCTCTGCAGTCGACAGCAAAATGTTCTCTACATATATGTCTTACAAATATCTAACGTGAATTTAAATGTGAATGTAGTAAAAGTTACAAGAGAATGACCACATCGAAAATTTCTCTAATAGGACAGTGTCTTTGAAACTACTGCGAATCAACTTGGACAGATTTGGTAATTTTTTTCATTCATATGTTTAGTTGCAATGCTAAAGGTTGTAAGCTTGACTGCTAACTTCTGATAGCGAATAGCCGCAGGATAGTAAATTAATTTCCATATGATTCCACACATGAGTAATGATAAAACACCTCATACTGTATGGGAGATCTCCAAGACTCTATCAATCATGTTGCAGCAATGAAGATTCTAATGCATTTTCCCGTGGATGACAAAGCAAGATTCTACATTAAGAAGTTTTCTAAAGCTTGGGCCTTTGCAATGAGCTCCCTTAGCTTTACATATATTCAAGTCCCTCATGTTAGAATTGTTGCTACTCGTTAAGTTCCTAATTTTGTGTAATGTGCCTTGAGTGCAGCAGTACCTCATACTGACCTGCAAATTTTGATTTCTAGAGCTCGGGCCTTTGCAATGAGCTCCATTAGCTTTACATAAGATTTTGATTTTCTTTTCTAAAAAATAGGACCTAAAAAAGAAAATTTTGATTTTAATTATTTAAAATAGAGAAATTCGAAAATCAATTCTATTTCAAATTTAAAAATTTATTGTGCAGTTTAAATAAGGTTTCGATTTTCTTTTCTTAAAAATAGGGTCTAAAAAGGGAAGTTTAAATTATAATATTTAAAATAGAGGAGTTTTAGAAAATTAAATATAATTCAAGCGATTTCATAACTTACAAGGGTTCTCCTTTATATAATATAATAATAAAGATATATTATATTAAATTATATATTATATTATGTTCAGAATTGGGTGATTTCACTGAGTTCCCAATTCTCCCCGCCCATTTTGGATCAGAGAAAAAAAATCCCGTCCTTGTGTATAAAATTATGAATATCCAACTTTCAAAAAATTTACAAAAATAAAATAATTTAATTAGTAACTTACCAGATTTTTATAAATTAACCTATACAATATTTAGTTTAAGTAAGAGTAGTGATACATATCTCGAATTGGATCCCAAATATGTTCCCGAATCACATGTGTCGTGTGTTTATTTGAGACACTCATATTTATGCATGAAGGGTCCATCACATTTATGATAAAATATCCAATATTATATTGACACTTTATTATTCGAAAACTATTTTGGGAACGGTTTCGGGGACTATAGCATTTCTCTTTAATTACTCGGTTAAGGTAGCTTTAATTTTATGAGGTAAAGTCACTTTTCCAATGTAATTAGGAAAATCGTTGTTCGATTTGTAAAAGGAAAATATTACTTAGCGGTGGTTTGTGTGTATATTTATTATACATGGCAAGGCAAGGGGTAATAATCTACAACAACTCTTAGCAAACACATTATGTCCATGTTTGGCTCTTCTGTTAAGCCACTTAAATAGGCTATAAGTCAACTACTTAACTGATATGTTTGAGTAACTAACGAGAACGAGTTTATATCTATCCATGTACTTTTTATACTCGCCCAATTTATTCACTTCCTCACTTCAACAAATTTCTTGCAACGGTAATTGTATTACTGTTATATCAAATTATGTTTGTATTTACATACATTCATATATTTGTTTTTAATTTCACAAACCTAATGATTATATAACGAGCAATATATCAATTATAATAGTTCAAATTAGTAAATTATCTTATGATGTAAAATTCATGGATTAAAATATTATACTAAATAATTAAATGTTTTACTTTCAATTTCTTAAATTTAATTTTTTATATACATCACTAACTTATAAGTATTTTTATCTAAACACCAAAAATACTTATAAGTAATAATCTACTTATAACTTATGCACACTTATCTGTTTTAAGTAAAATGTTACTTTTTTTAAGATTTCCCAAACAGATATCAAATTCTGTCTCGTAAAATCTCTCGCTCTCTCTCATAAAATCTATCCCTCTCTCTCATAATATCCCTCCGATAAAATCTCTCTGACAATATTTGTGTATGGTGAATGGCGATGTCTGAAAGAATGAAGTTAACTACTGGATTCAGGTTCTGCCCAAACGACCAGGAACTAATAACTTATTACTTGAAGCCCAAGATCTTGGGACAAAAACTCATGTGCAACATTATCAATGATAATGAATTGTATGGCCCCAACTCAACTCCTTGGAAATTGTTTGATGTTGAAGATGATGAATCTTGGTCAGATAAATTAACTGAGAATAACTTGTATGTGTTTACTACGTTATCTAAGTTACGTTGTTCGGAGAGTAGTAAGGGGAGCATTAGAGAGAATATGCGTAAGAAGACTGGTTGCGGAACCTGGGATGCAAAAACAAAGAGGAAACCGATTAGGGATTGTAAGAGTAATGTCATCGGGGAGCAACAGATGCTTGTTTTTGAGATCAACGAAATTGGGGATCAGTTTGATCTTGGTAAGGCATAGTACTTTAGGATGCATGAGTACTCATTAGCTGGGGTTAATAAAGGCCTTAAATCCATAATTGGTGATGTTGTGCTCTGTAAGATCACCTTCGATTCTTCTAAGAGTCCTGAATTTAAACTGGGGTCCAAAAGTATTCATTATGTTCCAACAAATAGAGGTGGAGGTCAACGTAAATAAGAACACAAAAAAGAGGAGAACCTTAAAAGAAGTGTTGGGAACAATCTGGAGGGAACCTGGAATTTAACACCAACAAGTGTGGTTGACATAAATAATGGTTCTGATAACAATGTTAATGCCACTTCAGAACTTTTGTTTGACATGGATAGTGGTATTAATGATTTCTATAATTGTCCAGCTATTGCTGATCAATTTGACAATGGTTGGGATACCAGTTTCACAGATTGGTTCATGGGCTTGCTGACTTCCAATCCAAAAGAGTGGGCAATTGAAGACATTAGCAAGCTCAGAAAGAGGAAATTCGAAGAAGAGGAATTATGCGGGAGTAAAAAAATATGTCTTTAATGAGTGTTAGCTTTAGCCTGGGATGTATGCATTACTTAGTCTTCTTATTGTCCTTTACTAACTCTGAAACTCCTAGTTCTTTTTTAGCCGTTTTGTTTACGCAGTTGATTGGATCTTGTCTGCATGTATATAATTTTGACATAGTTATTATCAAATTGTGAATCTTTGCCCTTGACAACCTTTGTTTATCGTTGCATACGAAGCTTGTAATTGTGTTGTTCCACTTTTTCTAAGATCGTCGTAATGTTTGATTCTATATTATGCACTTCCTCTAATCGCTAATGTTATTTCTGGCTAGTTCATTGTTAGAAATTAAGTAAATTGCATTTTGCACCCCTTATCTTTAGGCATTTTTTCGATTAGGTCTTAAATTTTGAATTTCGGCACTTTGCATCCCATACTTCATGTTTCACTTCACTTTGCACTTTTTCCGTTAATATTTTTGATTCCGTTAAGTTTGATTTTTTTGAAAAAAATTGATAGGGGTATTTTGGTATTTAGAAAATTAATTTTCGAAAAAAAAGAAAAAATTTAGAAAATTATATTTGTTTTAAAAAATATTTTTTGGTTTTTAAAAAATATATGGTTTAAAAAATAATTTGGGGAAAAATTATACCTTCATTCGCTTCGCGGGAGCCAGACTGCCGCCCCTTACTCCTCCCTACTAGGAGTGAGCATTTTTCGGGTTAGAACCGGGAACCGAACCGAACCGAAATTCCGGGTCCGGTTCGGGTTTTTTATAATTCGGGTCCGGTTTCTGAAATTGAGAAAAGTTCGGTTCTCGGTTCGGTTCTTGACATCCAAAACCCGAAAGAACTAAACCGAACCAAAATTATATAATACATTTAAATAATATACTAAATATATATTAATAATATATATTATTAATTATGTATTATTAATTAATTATATATATTATTAATTATATATTAATTATATATATATATATATATATATACATTTCGGTTCTTTCGGGTTGGAACCGAACCGTAATTCACGGTTCGGGTCCGGTTCGGTTCCATTACAATTTCGGGTTCGGTTCTTAAAAATTGTTCTTTTCGGTTCTCGGTTCTTTCGGGTCCGGTTCAGTTCAGGTCGGGTTGGACCCGTTGCTCACCCCTACTCCCTACTCTTCTGATTGATCAACTCCTTCGCTTCGCACCTTACCCCGAGAACTCAAGTCTGAACGCTATGTTGAATGTGCCCCCAGAAATTCTTGGATTTCTCGCTATATGAGATTGAATACCATAACTCTTCTTTGTATTTTACTTCTTATTGGTGCTGTTGGGAAATCTGCACAGATAGGATCGCATACTTGGTCAACCGATTCCTATTTGTTCAGGGCGGGCGGCGTGAACTATGATTCGGATAGGATAGTTGGATGGATCTATCTTATATAATTCTTTCTGAAAAAAATTTAAAAATGAAATATGTTTCTTATGTTTCTGCGTTCGAGACTGATCGATCCTCACAGAATGCCTACGTATCTCGAAGTTGAGAATCAAGCCAAAAATGTAATTCTGAGAATGAGGGGTCAGGCCCTTTTATAGGCGTTTAGGAGCCTTAAATTTAGAGTAGGGTTAGGAGACTTGATGGACAAGCCACCTCCTTGAGGAATGTTCTAGACTACTGCCTTATAGGAGTCTATTTCCATGTTGAATTCGGTGCCTTGGAGACTACTTCTTGTAGGAGATAATATCCTCATTTGACTCTTATTGATGAGTTGTTAACCACCCTTAATATTAATTACGAAATTAATATTTAATTAGGGTTTTGGGCCTCATTATTGGGCCTCCTATTTAGGCCATACAAGGTATAATTAATGCCACATTAAATGTGTCTTTAGGGCTTACTTTTAGTCCATATCATTTGTCCCCCAACTTCTTGGAAAACTGATAAGGTTTTTATTGAAGCTTATAATTACCTTTTTCAAGACTCGGGGTTTACTTTTGTACACTAGTGTTTCACGAATATCATCTTGATGTAAAGCGTGGAGCGACCGACGCATTTATGACGATGTTTAAACGATGCTAAACGGCACTAATCAGCCTTAGATGACGCTTAAACAATGTTAATCAACACCAAATGGCACTAAACCATGCTAATCAGCACTTAAATGATGCTATACGATGCTAATCGGCACTAAACGGCACTAGAACGGCACTAAATGACGCTAGAACGGCAATAATCGGTACTAAACGACACTAAAACAGCGCTAATCAAACATCAAGAACGACATTTGAAGGATGACAGAGATGTCGGAAAGTTGCCAGACCAAACCGCTCCTCGGGCAACCACACGGTCGGTAACTGCTCGGCTGAGGGGTCCCTGGGTAGCCACTCGGCTCGCAGCTGCTCGGTTGAGGGCTTTCTGGGTAGCCACTCAGCTAGCAGCTGGCCGGCTGTGGCCTCCCCGGCCGGCTGGTCGGCCGGTAGCTGGTCGGCTGGGGCTTTCCCCGGGTGCCTGGTCGGCTGGGGCTCTCCCCGAGCGCCTGGTCGGCTGGCAGCTGGTCGACCGGGGGTCTTCCCGGGCACCTGGTTAGCTGGTGACTGGCCCTGAAGCTTTCTTGGGATGTTTGAATCTTATTAAACAACGTTCGAACACCCTATGTCAACATTTGTATGTTGATAAACGAACATTCTTAGGTTAAAGTACGACTAATCTTTTGATTAGAATCCTTAATCTCTTATAAGACTATGCTCATGATTTTAATTCTTTAAGCCTAATTTGCTTCTAAAGTTCAGCTAAGTGCTTTGATGCAGTTTAATGCCGTATATTCATTTAAATCCCTTGTTTCTTTTCCAGAATTATACGAGTTATAACGATTCTCTCCATCAATAATGGATAGTTTTCGTCCTTTTTAGAATGGCTTATCTCCGAAAGAAAAAACATTTTTGTTTATAAACGATAGATGACTTGTAAATGCGAACCAGGCTGTGTTTCAACCTAGTGTAGCAGGTCATGCTTCTTCTATAAAAGAGGAGGAGTGGTCTTCATTTCATTTAACTTCTCTACTTCTCAAATTCTATTCCAAGTTCTTAATCTCTCAAGCTCTCTAGTTTTTAGGCTCAAGTTTCAAGTTCAAGTTTCCAACATGTCGGATCAGTGTTCAACACAGATGTAGAGTTCCTAACATAGCGAACGCCCTTTCCTTCCCGGACTCCTACCATTTCTGGGAGAGGGAGTTTGTAGTTCTCAAGTGGAAAGGTAATGACTGGGGCCAATTTTTTGTGTCGAAGTTTGGAGAGGTGGAAGATAGTTCACACTTAGTGTGTGACCTTGATCAACAAGAACTACTTGACCGAGATAGACTTCTCGAGGACAACGGTCGCACCCACTATAAAACTTTCTTGAACGAGAAAAAGCTTGTAGAAGCTGGCCTCAGCTTTCTTTCATTTGAGGGTAATTTCTTCGTTGTCTATTATGAACTCTGTTTGTTCTTATTCTGATATTTTTTCCTTTTTGCATTTCAGCTGCTGAGGAGTTGGATAGTTGTTAGAATATATTTTTATATATTTTTTAGATGATTTTATTCTCATATTTATTGTGTTTTGCATTGATTTGGATTTTTATTTAATAGATTTGATTGTTTTATTGTAGGAAATAAGGAATTCATAAGTTGGAAGGATTTGCAGCAAAAAGAGCTATTTTGGAGTTTAAATAGAAGAAAATTCGTATTATTGGGCTACACGGGTTGCTTACACTGTTTGGGTCCTATCTTGAGTTCCAGAAGTCCTATTTTAACAATCTTACAATCCACGCGAAGCTTAGAGAATTTTCTTTAATTCTGAGATGGCCCAAAGATCAGAGTCCAGCTGGAACAGCCCCGAAATAGAGGAGTAAAGACAGCTACGAATTTTGACATGAAAATCATATTCAATTATGGATATCTTTTTGTAAATTTAATTAGAACATTAAAAGTACTTTTATTAGGGGATAGAGATCAGAGATTATGAGGGATTTTATTATTAGCTTTTAGGGGGAGGAGAGGAGATACATACGTACTTTTAACAAAGCTAGGGTACACAATGAGACATGGCAATATACAAAAATTTTTACTTTTTTAATTTTTTTTGGATATTTAAATTTATATTTTTTTTTTGAATTTTCTAAACATTGAGAATCCAAAGGCTAGGTACTCCTTTGAGACCAATGGGTGGCAAGTGCAATGTCATATGAAAGGGACGATCCATGTACATGTGCTGGTATTAAGTGCATTGTACTGGAAATTATTCTTGGTGATTTGTCACTGCCCTTGGTTACTGGAGTTTAAAAAAAATGGATCAAGTAGAGTTTTTGTTCATTGGTTTGTACAATATGAGAGTGAAAAAGTACATGGTAATATGTGCTTGGGGTTTAATGCTTGTGGGAGTTTACTCAGCTTTTACATGATTTAATTTCATGTTGAGTGCTTTAATTAAAAATGAACATTTTGCTCTATTAGTTATCAAGTTAGCCACTTGCTAGCCTTTTTCTTGATTCCCTACCCTTCACCTTAGCCAAGTTACAACCTTTAACAAAGACCTTTTGATTTGTGCATGCATGTATACAAAGTAGTGGAGATTTGGTGGACAACCAAGCATATAGTAGCACATGACTTCATTGATTGAACTTGAGCGAATACACTTCACCTATACACTTGTGTGATTTGAGAGATTATGTGAGCTTTTCTATCTATGGAATCTTACTTAGTGAATGCGGCATTGATATCTATTTCATGATCTTTTTGTCTATCTAGACTGTGTGCTTACTTGGATAGTCTTGTACATATGTTGGGTAAGTGAACAGACTTTCAATATTGTGTGATTGAGGTTTACTTGTGTGGAGTACTATGATATGTGTTAGTCACAGAGGCATGCCTGAATACCTCTAATAACAAGCCTAATTGTTTGTAATGCTTTGCATTACCTACATGACCCCATAACTAGGGAACCTTTTAATTGTAGAGTATCTACTTGTTTTAGTACTTGTAATAGGCATCCAAATTCTAGCTGTGTATCTGTATAAATTAAGTCATGAAATAATGCTTGAAAGAAGATTCAGAGATCATGCCTCAAGCTTGAAGAACAAGGCTGTCAAAATAAACACAGTTGGATTTTGAAGATTGAAGATTTGCCTAAGTACTTATTCGAGAAGTATTTTGGTCTATTCGAGAAGTCAGAGATTCGATATCTCAAAAGACATTGTTCGATATCTCAAGGAGTCAATAAGTCAAAGCATCATTCGATAACTCAGGGATTCGACATGTCTAATACTCTATTCGAGAACTCAAGAAGATAAAAAGTCAAAGTATCATTCGAGTTCTCTACGAGTCAACAAGTCAAAGTTACATTCGACATCTCAAGGACTCAGGAAGCAATATTCGACATCTCAAGGATTCCTGAAGAAAAGACTATTTCAAGAAGTGGTTCGATATGTCAAGGATACAGTATTCGAGAACTCAGAGTTATCGAATTAGGCAATTATAATTTCTCGAATCAATCACTTAACCATTTCTCGAATGGTTTCTTGAAGACAAAATACTGAAGCGTACTTCATTTGTATTCACAGCTCTCTGAGAAAAATGCAGCTGAGAATACTAACATTTGTATTTACAGTTTGTAGCAAAATCTTTATCTAATACAACGTTAGATTAAAGTGAGTATTGTGTTCTTGTGTTTTATTTCCGCACATCTATATACTGTTAAACACAACACATACTTTGCTACACAAAAATATCAAACACAGTTTCAAAACCTTTAAACAAACGTTCTTATCCAACGGAAAGTTTGAAAATACATTCACCCCCCTCTGTATTTTCTTGTGTGTATTTCATACTCAAAAGTGGTATCAGTGTAGGCTGTTAGTCAAAATAGGAAAAGATCATGAATACACCAAAGACAATAGGAATGGTGAAGGTCCCTAAGTTTGATAAAGACAACCACGAACTCTGAAAGATCAAAATGATGTTGTTCAGATCAAAATGATGTTGTTCATCAAAGCTGCTAACCCTCTATATCCTGAGATTCTCAAGAATGGTCCATTTGTTCCATAACAAGAGATTGCTGAGACGACTATTGGAACAGTGACCATTCCAAGATCATATGTTGCCAAGAAGCCATCTAAATGGACAGACATAGAGAAAGAAAAGGTTGCCCTTGACAGCCATCTCATGTTGCTGATCATAGATTCGATGGAGATGTCAGTGTTTGCCAACATAGCTTCATGTACAACAGCAAAAGGGATGTGGGATCACATTGGGATTCTATGTGAAGGAACAGAGGAAGTTAGAGAAAACAGAAAATAGATACTAGTCACTCAGTATGAAGCTTTCATGGCTCAACCTAAAGAAAGCATCACTGAGATGTTTGAAAGGTTCCACAAGTTGGTGACTGAGCTGCAGATGAATGGAAAGGTCTACAGCACCAAAGAACTGAATATGAAGTTTCTACTCTCTTCACCAAACCATTTAGAGCGAAGAGTCATTTCTCTAAGAGAAAGAGATTTAAGTAAAGTTACATATGATGTTCTCTATAGTGTGTTGAAGACACATTAGCTTGAGCTGCTTCAGAAAAGGGCTATCCAAGCCAACCAAGGGAGTATGGTCAATACATCATGTGCCTTGATTGTCAACAAATCTATTTAAGACCTTGAAGCATCTACAAGTCAGCTAAGGATAGAAGAAATAGTGGATGATGAACATGAAGTTGAGGTGCCTGAGACTGTTGAGGAGAAGGAAGAAGATAAGTTTTACACTCTTGAGGAGTTAGATTGTAACGCCCCCAAATCCGGGGTCAGTAGATTTGGGCGTCACGCTAACAAACTCACTAATTCTAACAAAAATTGGCCATGATGTATTCGTAAATACAACATAAACCTGTTGAATACTAAACTAAAAATCTGAAATCAAAATAAAACTGAAATAAAAATAAAAACTCAATCAAAAGCTCTTTGACCCCAACTCCCAACTAAGGATATTAGGTTACAGTTCTAGAAACAAGAAGACCCAAAACCAACTTAAATACAACTCTATATACAAAACTTTATACAGACTTAAATCACCGGTATAACTTCGAATAGAAGTATACCAAGCCAACTAATCAAATACATACTATAACTATATATACATACAACAATCAAACTTTAAATCTAAATACCCTGATCCACGTCAGCTTCATAACAGCATCCTGCTTCTTCTTTCCACTTTTTGAACTGCGCAGGCTAAGCCTCGCCAACTAGCTTACTGAAAAGTTAGATTTTAAAAACAACAAGTGTGAGCCAAAGAATGCTTAGCAAGTTATATATAGAACTGAACTGGATGAAATAAGAATGCAATAATTGCAATTCAAGAAATAGGACCAATAAATATTAGCGAAGGAATGCTCACCAATTTATAATCAATACTATAATTGAAATCTGGATTCTTAACTTTAACAGAAGATTAGTATCATTTAAAACATTTATAACTCGAAAACAGAATTTAATTACTGAGAAGGTTCGTAATACAAGATTCAATACTTTTAATATTTACAAAATACTTTAACTATAGCTTTAACAAAATCTCCAAGAAATTCTCATTTACTAAAATTTCATTCATGTCACTAAGCGTTTGCACACCTAGCTGCCTAACCAGCCTGACAATCATGAGTTTTAATAAATAAGAAGATCTCAATTCATTCTCGGTCCTTACTATCACTGCGCAACAAATGCCACAGCGACCATAATAACCGTGAATTAGTTTTCACCGTTCAAAACACTAGTATAATAACTTTCCATTTTTATATTAACAGTATTTATTAACTCAAATCATAACTTTTAACTCAAATCATAACTTTATATCCAACATACTTGGAAATGAAAATGTACTTTAACTTAAACATTCTATCATAAGAATATATTTGCATAAAAACAACATTTAATAGAATTGGATTTTTCATCATACTCTGGACATTACGGGTGATCAGCCACGTAAAGTCCAGCTAAAAACAATTGTAACACCCTCACTTGCCAATATTAAGATTATAAACTCTCATACTCAATTAAACATTAATATAGAAGAAATTTTAGAAATTTCGGCATGATGTGTTCGTAAATCGAGCTAACCACCTGCTCAATCAACTAAATAAAACTAAAACAATCCACTTGCTTAATAATACTAAACCTTAATGAAATGTAACCATACCAACCTAGATCGCTCACAGGTCACTGTATGAAACAACTACCAATAGCTATTACAACCCAGAACTGAATCAAATAATATACAACCCATCAAATATAATAATCTGACTACTAATACAGACATAATATGAACAAAGATATATGCTCACTACCCATCCAACCACCTCGACTCTCTGGCTGCCTCTATGGCTACCCCAACCAGACGGGCCACTCCTTCTAGACATCTTCGAGCTTAGCTGAGGAAACAGAATTAGCAAGCAAGTGAGCCAAAGTGCTCAGCAAGTATATATATATGTAATTAAAAACATCAACAGCTGAAATGTCTGCAAGATTGTCAAGAATTAACAATCAACAATATATAAGCTCAACTGAAAATTCGTCTTTTGTCTGAATCATAAAATAGAAGAGGATTGGACTATCATGCATTTTATAGAAAAAAAAACAATTATAAGGTTAGGCTGCTGATCAGTCACGCACTAACCCCGGACAAACGCACACAGCAATGTCCTTAGTGGATCCACGACACACATTGGCCTTAATAATTTCTGACCACGAATCTGGTCCGACCCTTTACGGTCCACATTTTTTAAAAAAACTAACAGTCCAATCCTATAACTAGACATCAGGTGTCGGAACAATCGACCACCTCAACTGCCAAATACCCTGGACACTTTTGTTCCAGGTCAACATCTCAAATCTCGCAAAATGAAATAAGGTCGGGTAATTTCTGATCTAAATATCGACAAGTTCAATATGTATATATACAAAGGGTATGGATGCAAATTAATCTGCTAAAAGAATCAACGAAGTCAATATAATCGATTTGGGGTGTAACAATTAAGTATTCGGAATTAAGGGAAATTAATGGAACAAATATAACAAGAATAAGTCGAATAAGCATCTGAATCAGGTTATAATAATCATAACTCATGTGAAAGACAAGTGAAGTAATTTACTTGCCTTAACCAGAAAATCACAGAATCCGAAGGGTCTTTACGTCCTCAGCTTTAGCCTTCCCTTTATCCACGGAATCTACACATAATATAACACTATTTTAGAATCCTGCTCAATATTCGCTAATCAATATAAACATTCCACTTAGTCTACCCCTGCGAATAGTCTCCTAATTTATATTATTTAATTATATAATATCATTATATGATCCTCGGATAAATGTATTTAATCACATAGGCACATTAACTCATAATTAATAATTTTTAAAATATAAGCCCGACTCATAACTTATGCAAATTGTATAATTATACATACTCACTTCAAGAAATAAATTGGGATTTTTAGAAAAATTTTGACGGCATCCCCTTTATACGGGGAACTGCCAGTCGGGATACAGCCGACTCAACCAATCACCATAATTATTATCCAATCCCAATTCACATATCAATTCACATTTCCAATTCACTGATTCATAATCTAGTACAATTTAAGTAATTAATACTAAATCGATAAAAAATTAAAATTTATTACTTAAATAATGGATATTAAATATTTTTGGCTCAGAAAATCATCATCATCGCCAATCACCATCGACTCAATTTATTTTTAATATCATTGTCGATGGGGCAAAGTCTCGAGGGTTCCCGAATTTCGGATTTCCAACTCGAACTCTACCAATTAATTTGCATATCAAAATAAGAACCGTATTTCATCACAAAACCATAATCAATTGACTCGGTTAGTACAATATTCGGAAAACCCCCTTTTTGGTTTCAACATGATATACTACATACACGAACCCAACATACAAATGAAGCATTATACAATTCAGCAGTGTACAACCACGACAACATCACAGTTGTATCAGCAAGACCAAAAACGAACCAATACAGGAGGAATAACGATTTCACAGGAAGGTTTCATCAACTCGCAAGGAACCACACACGCAGCATACCACCGTTTTGCACACATACATACCACACTAATTACACACACACACACACAGGTCGATTCACTCACACACACACTCATATATATTGGATACACACGCACACACGCTGCACAATCACACACACACACCCCCGACACGCACACACCCACACAGCCGATACCTTGATGCTAACAGAACAACGGGGGAAAAACAGGGGAATGGGAGAGGGCTTTTTCCCGCAAGAATCGAACAAGAAACTGCCAAACAAGAGAGAGAGATGTGGTAGAGATTAGGGAGAGAGGGAGAGATGTGGGAGAGATTGATTTTTAGAGAGGAAAATGAGAGAGAGAGATGAGAAGTGTCTAGAGAGCTCGAGAGAGAGAGTAGACTGCGATTGATGTTGTGTTCGGTAGTGTAATAAGGAATTAGGGATTTAGGTAGTTAGAATTTGGGGGAAAATCTAGAAACATTTTTGTGATTTCTTTTTAAATGAAACTAATAAATCAATTTGTAAAATCACAATTAAATACGAAGGGATGGAATATTTAATTTAAAAATTTTAAAATGAAGAATGTAAAATTACGATCACCCACATATTTTTAAAATATTTTTTTAGGATTAAAAACGAATTAAATATGAATTTTACAAGATTAAATCCTTAAATTGTAAAATAATTCGTAAAAATCATTTTAAAATCCTTGAAACCCAAAAATAATTCACCAAATATTTTTAAAAGTCATATAAACTAATAAAGTTATTAATAAAGAAAATTTCAGGATTTCTGCTAATCCCGAAGATTTAATAAAATTCACAGAAGATAATTATAACACAATTAAATAGGAAATAAATTCCAAAAATATAATAAAAAAAATAGTCGGGCTTACACAACACATACAAAACATCAACTAGGCCCCCAAATATTATTCCACAGATACTTCACCTCCTCAACAAAAATTTATACGCTACATAATTCACATTTAATATTAAATAAATAATTTTATTAATTAAAAATTCTGAAAATTTCTAAGGCGTTATACTCTTCCCCCCTTAAAAGGATTCTGTCCCCAGAATCTCACCTAAGTGAATAAATGAGGATAATTCTCAAGCATGTCTCTTTCAAGCTCCCAAGTTGATTCTTCCACCTTGGGGTTTCTCCACAAAACTTTTACTATAGTATTGTCTTAGTTCGTAGGACTTTCTCTTTACGATCCAAAATCTTAATAGGTTGTTCCACATAGGATAAATCTGGCTGAATCTCTATCGGCTCATATTCAATGACATGTTTAGAGTCCAAATAGTACTTCTTAAGCATTGATACATGAAACACGTTGTGAATATGTTGCATGTGAGGCGGTAGGGCTAACTCATAGGCAACTTTTCCAACCTTCTTCAAAACCTCAAAAGGCCCAATAAATCTTGGACTTAATTTTCCTTTCTTACCAAATCTTACCAACCCCTTCCACGGAGACACTTTCAACAAAACTTGTTCTCCTTCTTCGAACTCCATATTCTTTCTGGCCAAATCAGCATACTTTTTCTGTCGATTCTGAGCTGCCACTAATCGTTTCTGGATAAGTTGAACTACTTCCTTGGTTTGCTGCACTAACTCAGGTCCGAGTATCTTTCGCTCGCCCACTTCTTCCCAGTATAGTGGAGATCGACACTTCCGCCCATATAATGCTTCATATGGTGGCATACCAATGCTAACATGAAAACTGTTGTTGTATGAAAATTCCACTAGTGGCAAATGTTCATCCCAACTTCTTGTGAAATCCAGTGTACAAACTCGGAGCATGTCTTCAATTGTTTGAATCGTTCTTTCACTTTGACCATCAGTCTGAGGATGGTAAGCAGTACTCATTTTTAATTCAGTGCCCAAACATTCTTGAAAACTTCTCCAGAATCTCGAATTAAATCAATAGTCTCGATCTGAGACTATTGATACTGGAACTCCATGTCGCACCACAATTTCTTTTATGTATAGATGAACTAATTTGTCTAATGAAAACCTCTCATTTATTGGAAGGAAGTGTGCAGATTTCGTTAATCGATCAACAATTACCCAGATAGCATCATGATTAGCTCTCGTCCTTGGCAATCCAACCACAAAATCCATCGCAATATGTTCCCATTTCCACTCGGGAATCTCTAATGGTTGTAGCATCCCACTTGGCCTTTGATGTTCTGCTTTTACTTTCTGACAGGTCAAACACTTACTCACCCATTCGGCAATATCTCTCTTCATATCCGGCCACCAGAAGTTTCGTTTCAAGTCTCGATACATTTTCGTACTTCTTGGATGAATCGAATATTTCGAACTATGGGCTTCCTGTAGAATCTCATTCTTTAACTCTGTCACATTTGGTATCCAAATACGTGAAGAAAATCTCAATATCCCACTGTCATCTACTTGTGTGCATATTTCCTCACCTGTTAACTTGTTCACTTCTCCGCTCATGACTTCCTCCTGGCATCTGCGAATCTTTTCTAACAATTCTGGCTGAAACGTCATAGTGTACACCGTATCTGTACTACTTGCAGGCATATACACCTCTATCTCCAATCTTTCAAACTCTTTGTATAATTCCTCAGGCATTGTCAACATATTGATTTTTTCCTTCCTACTTAAAGCATCCGCCACCACGTTCGCCTTCCCAGGGTGATAGTTAATGGTACAATCATAATCCTTGAGTAATTCTAACCATCTTCTCTGTCTCATATTCAGCTCCTTCTGGGTGAAAATATACTTTAAACTCTTGTGGTCCGTGTAAATTTCACACTTTTCCCCATACAAATAATGTCTCCAAATCTTCAAGGCGAAAACAATCGCGGCTAATTCCAAGTCATGAGTAGGATATTTCTGCTCGTGAGACTTCAATTGTCTCGAAGCGTAAGCAATTACCTTACCGTGCTACATCAGTACACATCCCAAACCTTTGTGAGATGCATCACTGTATATCACAAAATTTCCTTTTTCATCTGGAAGTGTCAATACAGGTGCAGTCACCAATCTCTTCTTCAATTCCTGGAAACTTTCTTCACACCTCTCATTCCACACAAACTTTTCATTCTTCCTTGTCAACTTTGTTAGTGGGGTGGCTATCTTCGCAAAGTTTTGAACAAACCTTCGATAATATCCCGCCAATCCTAAGAAACTTCGAACTTCTGTAGGTGTTTTAGGTCTATCCCAACTCATCACAGCTTCAATCTTAGCAGGATCCACTTTAATCCCTTCGCTGCTGATGACATGCCCTAAAAACTGCACTTCTTTCAACCAAAACTCACACTTGGAAAACATCGCATACAATTTCTCTTTCCTCAGCGTTTCTAAAGCTATTCTCAAATGCCCTGCATGCTCTTCATCGGTCTTCGAGTATATCAAAATATCATCTATAAACACGATCACAAACTTATCCAAATAGTTCTTAAAGACTCTATTCATTAGGTCCATGAACGCTGCCGGTGCATTAGTTAGCCCAAAGGCCATCACCAAGAACTCGTAGTGCCCATATCTAGTCCGAAACGCTGTTTTTGGAACGTCTTCCGGTCTAATCTTTAATTGAAAATATCCTGATCGCAAATCAATTTTCGAGAAACAAGTTGCTCCTTTCAGTTGATCAAATAAATCGTCAATTCTTGGCAAAGGGTACTTATTCTTAATGGTCAACTTATTTAGTTCTCGATAATCGATACACAATCTCATACTTCCATCCTTCTTCTTTACAAATAATACCGGAGCTCCCCACGGCGAAACATTAGGCCTAATAATACCTTTCTCCAAAAGATCTTGCAACTGAATAGCCAATTCTTTCATCTCCACAGGTGCCATTCGATAGGGAGCCTTTGACACGGGTTCGGTTCCTGGGGCTAAATCGATGGTAAATTCTATTTCTCTATCCGGAGGCAAACCGGGAAGTTCATCCGGAAAAACATCAAGAAACTCATTCACCACTAGTATTTCTTCTATCTTAGGTACCTCTTGCTTGGTATCCATGACATAAGCCATATAGCCCTCGCATCCTTGCCTCAACAACCTCTTTGTTTGAATGATCGATAAAAATCTCCTAGTCTGCCTCTGACCCCTAAAGGTAACTTCTACATTATCGGAGGGTTTAAGGATCACCTTTTTATTCTTACAATCAATTTGTGCATTATTCTCTGTTAACCAATCCATTCCTAGGATGACATCAAATTCACCTAACTGGAAGGGTATCAAATTAGCGTAAAAACAATGCCCTGAGATATCGATCTTACAAAGAGGACACACTTGAGTAACCGGAATTCGTTCTGAATTAGCTATTTCTATAACCATAACTTCACGCAACATGCATATCTCACAGTTTAACCTTTGAACAAATTCTTTAGATATAAAGGACTTCGTAGCCCCGGAATAAATTAATACTTTAGCTTGAACAGAATTTACAGGGAGCATACCTGCTACCACATCAGAATTCTTGATAGCTTTGTTCAGAGTCATATTGAAAGTCCTTGCCACTGGGCTGACACTTGCTGTTGGGGGTGCCTCAATTGCTTGCAGTATTGGGTTAGCCAGAACTGGAGGTTTCACCACAGGTACTTTACAGTCTCTCATTATATGCCCTGGTTTCCCACAACGGTGACATACGATTCCTGCCTTGCACTCTCGAGCATAGTGACCTTTCTGACTACACTTGTAGCACGTCACCTCCAACTTTGTACACACTCCTGGATGCCTCTTTCCACAAGTCTTGCACTCTGCCAAGGGTGGCCTAACCAATTTCTGCTGACTCGCATCTTGAATTCTATTTCCTTGGCCTTCATTCCCTGATCCCGGCTTCTTAGAGTTCCCATTCTTCCCTGACTGAAATCCTGTCTTTTTACTAGGCACACTCTGAGAACTGCCTTGCTCTTGTCGTCCTCCCACTGACCCAGCTTTTCTTCTCCTTCCCTCTTTTTCCTTAAAGTACAATCACTTTCTCCTTCGGCTATCATGGCCTTCTGCACCACAGCTGCATAAGTCTCCAGCTCCAAAACTGCTAGTTTAGTACGAATCCATGGTTTCAATCCTTGTTGAAACCTCTTTGCCTTCTTCCTCTCCGTGTCCACATAGGCCGGAGCAAACCTAGCTAGTTCAGTAAACTTGGTTTCATATTCTATCACAGACATTTTTCCCTGTTTCAACTCCAAAAACTTCATCTCCATCTGATCTTTCATATAGTCGGGGAAATACTTTTCCAAAAATAGCTCTGTAAACCTTTCCCAAGGAATCACTTCAGTAGCTTCCAACATCTTTACCGACTCCCACCAATAAGTAGCTTCATTCTTTAGGAAATAACTTACATATTCGGTCTGTTTATTTGCTGGGACCCCCACCAGTTCAATAGCTTTTTCCATCTCTTTTAACCAAGATCTCGCCTCCACCGGGTCCGCTGTTCCTTTAAACTCGGGAGGTTTAACTGCCTGGAAAGACTTAAAAGTGACCACCGGAGGAACAGGTGGCTGCTGCTGCTGCTGTTGCTGCTGTTACTGTTGTTGCTGCTGCTAAGCCAACAACTGCTGCTGTAATTGCTGCTGTTGCTGTGCTAGAGTACCAGTCTGCTGAACAAGAGTTTGTAATATTTGTGCTAAAGCAGGGTCCATCTGACAAACATGAGGTGGATTAGCGTGTTCCTCCTGATCCGGGGTTCGAGCATTAGTTCGACGGGTTCGTCTTGGAGGCATACTTCTAAAATCAATGAACAATTATATTAAATCCAGGTTCAGAAAACAATGGCTCAAAATGACCCAACTTGGGCAAACAATGCATATATTACTGAAAAGTAATTCAAGGTCTCCAACCAATATTCTGGTCAACAATTGGTTCACAGGTGTAATAGGGTATCAATCCAAGGTTACACAAGGTATTCACAATCATTCAGTAGGTGCAATAAAGAAACAATAATCATGATGCTAATGTCAAACATAGTATTGAAAGTAAAAACAATGCTAAAAAGAAATGGTGCTGAAAGTAAATATGAAACGAGCAGTAAATAAGATGCTTAGGTAAATGACAGTATAAGGAAATTTAACACAGTTCTGCAAAAGTGATAATGATATATATATAGATAGATCTGATACATGCGTAAGAACAACGCTTCGATAGGGGTACAACATAATACTAAAAGAGGAGACTGCTAGCATCTAGTCACAGTACAACAGATATATACAACAAAACTGGTCGCACTGCAAATCCTGACATACTACTACTACCATAACATGCCTCTATATAGCACATCATCATCATACTACCCTAATCATCACTGGTCATCATCGTCATCAGACTCTCCCCGCCAAGCTGATCCCAGAATGCTCTCCAGCTCTGCCCTCACCAGGCCTAGAGTCACCTGCTGTGTCACGAATGCCGGCTCATCTCGGGACCTAATCCGTCCCCGCCTAATAATAACATGTCTAAGAGCTCGTACTCGCCTCCGGACATCCTCCAACTCAGCTACCGCTCTATCTCGCTCTCTAGCCAGATCCTCCTCCCCAGCCCTCATAGCCCTCAACTCTGTCACCTGCCCTAAGAGATAGTCCCTCTCTCTGTCCACTCGCTCGTACACATGGTATGGAACAGGCTGAGGAGTGTACTGATATGCTGGCCCATTCACCGAGCCCTGCGATCCTACGTATGGCTACCTAGCCCCTGGGGTAACCTGCTGCGGTACGGAAGCCCCGCCTTCCGGGTCCTCGTCCGGGTCTGAATCGGAACCAGAAACAGGTGCCTGTAGTATATATATATATATATATATATATATATATATATATATATATATATCTTATAGTTAGACATCCTATTTCTCACAGACGATCCTAACCTTTCTTATAACTCTACACCGATTTTTCCCACCTAATTGTTTCAGTGACTGTGACCTGTAGCTCTGATACCAACTTGTAACACCCTCACTTGCCAATATTAAGATTATAAACTCTTATACTCAATTAAACATTAATATAGAAGAAATTTCGGCATGATGTGTTCGTAAATCGAGCTAACCACCTGCTCAATCAACTAAATAAAACTAAAACAATCCACTTGCTTAATAATACTAAACCTTAATGAAATGTAACCATACCAACCCAGATCGCTCACAGGTCACTGTATGAAACAACTACCAATAGCTATTATAACCCAGAACTGAATCAAATAATATACAACCCATCAAATATAATAATGTGACTACTAATACAGACATAATATGAACAAAGATATATGCTCACTACCCATCCAACCACCTCGACTCTCTGGCTGCCTCTATGGCTACCCCAACCAGACGGGCCACTCCTTCTAGACATCTTCGAGCTTAGCTGAGGAAACAGAATTAGCAAGCAAGTGAGCCAAAATGCTCAGCAAGTATATATATATGTAATTAAAAACATCAACAGCAGAAATGTCTGCAAGATTGTCAAGAATTAACAATCAACAATATATAGGCTTAATGACCTTTTAACCCTCAAAGTTTCCACTGATATACCCATCAGCCCTCAATATTTCAAAACGTTCCTTTTAACCCTCGAAGTATCCATAAAGGTCCTAATAATCCTTAAACCGGTACAAAAAATAAAAAATAAAAAAACGGTATAACTCGGATGGGCAAAAGAGACATTTCACAAACCGATACCGAGGGTTAAAAGGTATACTTTAGATACTTTGGGGGTTAAAAGGTATACTTTAGATACTTTGGGGGTTAAAAGGTATAACTCAGTATGTATGCTTAAATATTTAAGTATTTAAGTATGTATGCTTAAATATGCACGCACATGTTAAATTTCAAACACACTTTTACTCAAATAAACCTGATGGAAAGTCTCTTATGTCAAGGGTAAATTCCCTCTGCTCCCTCCTACATGACCCTGTTGTAGATGCCAACAATAAACCTGATGGAGAAACGAACATGAATGAACTTATTAATTTTTAAATGGGAATGTAAAAATTGGAATATTTGTCGATGCAATTGATGTGATCGTTGATGGTTGAAGGAAGTTGCAATGGAAGATAATATCTTGGGCACCGATTTCCAGATTCTAGCTATAGAGTAGCGCTAAAGAACTAATCTTGTTAGTAGAGGTTCAGGGGAAAGGAGACTTGGGATAAATGGACTTAAGAAATCTTCTTGGTCCCTTGGAGGAGTTTTTTAATACCATTTTCACACGTTTAAGTAAATGCTTTTAGATAAGTGGTTTCTAAAATCTGTGATTGAGGATTACTTGAAATGATCCTAGCATTTGTAGGGTATATTTTAAAGTTTTGATAATTCGATTACTGATATTTTACTCTTAGTATAGGACCTTGTGATGATATTACTAGTTATGTGTTGGCATAACTAGAATGTCTTTTCTGCATAGAGAAGTTACTAGTTTTAATTCCCTGTATTAACACAATAATTCAAAGAATTTGACACTAGTATTAATGGATCAGAAGTGGAGTTTATATCTCAGATTTTGGAGATTGTCATTATATATCATCATGATTTACAAATTACAATTTGGAGGAGGGGGGGCTGTATTGTACAAAAGATCTCAACCTTTGCCGCTAGGTTAGGACCTCATCAAGTTGGTTAGAGGATGTTTTCTTTAGTAAACTGATCAGTGAGGTGGTTAAGTACTGAGTTGTTATGTAATGTTGCACTCTGAGGAAGTTCCGAAATTGGTAAAGCTGAATATTGATGCAGCTATCACTGTTCGTGATGCCCAATGATCAGTGAGCTATCAGTGTTCCCAATCAGTGTTCCCAATCAGTGTCATTCTTTTACCTTGGCAGCTCCTGATTTTTGGAAACATTTCTGATGGTCAAATGTGGCAATAGGGGTTTTGTGTGGTTGCTCCGAAATCAGCTAAGGTGATGAGTCTCAAAGAAACTCACGGTTGGGTGAAGAAAGTGCAAGGGAGCAGGCTTAAGGTTGAAAAAGTAACTGATTGCCTCATGTGTTATCCAAGCTTTTAGGAGCTCTACTGAAAATTCGTCTTTTGTCTGAAAATTCGTCTTTTGTCTGAATCATAAAATAGAAGAGGATTGGACTATCATGCATTTTATAGAAAAAAACAATTATAAGGTTAGGCTGCTGATCAGTCACGCACTAACCCCGGACAAATGCACACAGCAATGTCCTTAGTGGATCCACGGCACACATTGGCCTTAATAATTTCTGACCACGAATCTGGTCCGACCTTTTACGGTCCACATTTTTTAAAAAAACTAACAGTCCAATCCTATAACTAGACATCAGGTGTCGGAACAATCGACCATCTCAACTGCCAAATACCCTGGACACTTTTGTTCCAGGTCAACATCTCAAATCTCGCAAAATGAAATAAGGTCGGGTAATTTCTGATCTAAATATCGACAAGTTCAATATGTATATATACAAAGGGTATGGATGCAAATTAATCTGCTAAAAGAATCAACGAAATCAATATAATCGATTTGGGGTGTAACAATTAAGTATTCGGAATTAAGGGAATTAATGGAACAAATATAACAAGAATAAGTCGAATAAGCATCTGAATCAGGTTATAATAATCATAACTCATGTGAAAGACAAGTGAAGTAATTTACTTGCCTTAACCAGAAAATCATAGAATCCGAAGGGTCTTTACGTCCTCAGCTTTAGCCTTCCCTTTATCCACGGAATCTACACATAATATAACACTATTTTAGAATCCTGTTCAATATTCGCTAATCAATATAAACATTCCACTTAGTCTACCCCTGCGAATAGTCTCCTAATTTATATTATTTAATTATATAATATCATTATATGATCCTCGGATAAATGTATTTAATCACATAGGCACATTAACTCATAATTCATAATTTTTAAAATATAAAGCCCGACTCATAACTTATGCAAATTGTATAATTATACATACTCACTTCAAGATATAAATTGGGATTTTTAGAAAAATTTTGACGGCATCCCCTTTATACGGGGAACTGCCAGTCGGGATACAGCCGACTCAACCAATCACCATAATTATTATCCAATCCCAGTTCACATATCAATTCACATTTCCAATTCACTGATTCATAATCTAGTACAATTCAAGTAATTAATACTAAATCGATAAAAAATTACAATTTATTACTTAAATAATGGATATTAAATATTTTTGGCTCAGAAAATCATCATCATCGCCAATCGCCATCGACTCAATTTATTTTTAATATCATTGTCGATGGGGCAAAGTCTCGAGGGTTCCCGAATTTCGGATTTCCAACTCGAACTCTACCAATTAATTTTCATATCAAAATAAGAACCGTATTTCATCACAAAACCATAATCAATTGACTCGGTTAGTACAATATTCGGAAAACCCCCTTTTTGGTTTCAACATGATATACTACATACACGAACCCAACATACAAATGAAGCATTATACAATTCAGCAGTGTACAACCACGACAACATCACAGTTGTATCAGCAAGACCAAAAACGAACCAATACAGGAGGAATAACGATTTCACAAGAAGGTTTCATCAACTCGCAAGGAACCACACACGCAGCATACCACCGTTTTGCACACATACATACCACACTAATTACACACACACAGGTTGATTCACTCACACACACACTCATATATATTGGATACACACGCACACACGCTGCACAATCACACATACACACCCCCGACACGCACACACCCACACAGCCGATACCTTGCTGCTAACAGAACAACGGGGGACAAACAGGGGAATGGGAGAGGGCTTTTTCCCGCAAGAATCGAACAAGAAACTGCCAAACAAGATAGAGATGTGGTAGAGATTAGGGAGAGAGGGAAAGATGTGGGAGAGATTGATTTTTAGAGAGGAAAATGAGAGAGAGAGAGAGAGATGAGAAGTGTCTAGAGAGCTCGAGAGAGAGAGTAGACTGCGATTGATGTTGTGTTCGGTAGTGTAATAAGGAATTAGAGATTTAGGTAGTTAGAATTTGGGGGGGAAATCTGGAAACATTTTTGTGATTTCTTTTTAAATGAAACTAATAAATCAATTTGTAAAATCACAATTAAATACGAAGGGATGGAATATTTAATTTAAAAATTTAAAAATGAAGAATGTAAAATTACGATCACCCACATATTTTTAAAATATTTTTTTAGGATTAAAAACGAATTAAATATGAATTTTACAAGATTAAATCCTTAAATTGTAAAATAATTCGTAAAAATCATTTTAAAATCCTTGAAACCCAAAAATAATTCACCAAATATTTTTAAAAGTCATATAAACTAATAAAGTTATTAATAAAGAAAATTTCAGGATTTCTGCTAATCCCGAAGATTTAATAAAATTCACAGAAGATAATTATAACACAATTAAATAGGAAATAAATTCCCAAAATATAATAAAAAAATAGCCGGGCTTGCACAACACATACAAAACATCAACTAGGCCCCCAAATATTATTCCACAGATACTTCACCTCCTCAACAAAAATTTATACGCTACATAATTCACATTTAATATTAAATAAATAATTTTAGTAATTAAAAATTCTGAAAATTTCTAAGGCGTTATAACAATACTCTGGGATCCCTCATTAGGCACTTATTGACATTGGCCTTTACTACTCTGACCACGAAGCTGGTCCACATATTTATAAAATTCTTCCAATTCCATTAAACTACTTTACTATCAGTTAATCTCAGGGAAACCATATACATTAAGAACATTATACTAAAACAAGGAATAAGAATGCAATACATGCAATAAACTTTAACAGAATATTATTGACAATACTTAAGAAAGAATAATACTGGAAATAAAACTGAAATTCTACTTTCCACATGATATATGAATAAAATATATCCTTATCAATAATTTGAAGGAGAGAATACTAGCAATACGGATTTGAAGGGAATACTTATATTGAATAGAAACATATTTATCTCGCTTGAACGATAAGCGAGGGTTAGTACACTTGCCTCAATACACGTAGTTTCCAACTCCACTATCTCGATTCTTTACTCTTTGCACATCAATCTCTAATTCTTATTCGCTGGCCTTTACTTGGTCATATATCCGTCTTTCTTTTATCACTTGTCAATCTCTACTCGAGCACACTCGTCAACTCTGATAATCTTTCCTTTCCTCGTGATTCCATCTGCATTTGTGCTGGCTCTTAGTTAGCCTCCCATTCGTACCTATAGAAATGTAAAAGTACTACTTCAGTACACTATTAACCTTGACCGTCTAACTTTGCTCTACCCAAACGTGTCCTATACGCTTTACCATTTAGCATATACAACACATATTATTCACATTCTCAAAATAGTAATATATGTATATATATATATATATATATATATATAACCAAATAAATCACATAACACTTTGGTTCACACATAATTCTTATCGAATTACTATATAACTAAAAAAAAATCCTAATGAAAATTGGACAGCACTTCCCTCGTATGATTACACTACTAGCCGGAACACAACCAAGCAACAATTATCACGCTTGAAATATAATTAGAACCAATCCAATTAACCATGTACATTCACTACGGTTACTCGATTTCCACTTTAACAATCAACTTACCAATACCCAACATTCGATTTATAACTAATCAGACTAAAACTACAAAATCCATCATATAATTCGGATAAAATCAAGAAATGCGAATAATAATAGAATTCCACCTACCATCGATCAATCAAAAATAAACCATTATATGAATTTTGGACCTCTATTTCATTATTAAGACGAATCAATTTATTGCTGACAATTAACAGTTAATTCACCGAATGAATTACATAAAGCACTGAATTGAAACAATAATAGTCAAAGCCCAGCGCTAAAATGAAGAACAGAATAGCAACAATAATAATTGAATTCGAGATAGTAAAAGCCCCACTTTCGACACCAAAACTCTCGGATGCAATCACATAACAACACACGTATAGCAGTACATACAAACTCAACCGTACCACTGCACTAATCAACCTCGAAGTCGACTTACAGACAATTAAAATCACTAGGGACACACACACAGCTCCCGCAGAACACACACACGCACGACTCTGTTTTCACGCACACAAACAACCCAGATAACAGGTGACAAAACAGGGAGAAAGAGATGGACTCGTTTGTTTTGCGATTACCATCACACAGCAGGTTTACCACATTCACACCTACACAACTCGACAACCCAGCTACTACAACCCACACGCACACTTGCTAGGTTACACCCACCACTTGTTTGAACATACACATACAATAACAGCTAGCAATAACAGCAGGGGAGAGGCGGATTTGCTCACAGCCACAATTTAAGAAGTGATAATGGAAAATCTCAAATATTCAACACAACTACTTGACCTTACACACACCCATACGTACGGAATATACCAATTCCCATAGTAACTCGTGGAATACACATACATATCATTTATATACACCCAGAAACATCACCAAGCAGTAACCGAACCCAACACATAACATATACGCACATATACATGCAATCAAACCCATCTCAGCATATACACACAACTTGTGACTGAATGAAGAAGAAAGAGGAGGGCGAGAGTTTGAGCGAGATTTATGAGAGTGAAGGGAGAGAGAGGTCGAGAGAGTATAATCGAGGGAGAGAGATCAGTTTCTCGAGAGTTCTCGAGAAGGGAAAAGAAATAACAAAGCGTATTTGAGAAGCCAAAAGAAGCTGGGTTTTTGATTAAAAGGCAGGGGAAATTTAATACTTTCACACAACTAAAAATCAAATAAAACTAATTTAAATCATTTTAGAAATTGAACTTACACAGAAAATTAGTAGAAAAGTAAGTTTAAAAATTTGTAAATAAAATTTATGAAATTACGAACTTCCCCATATTTTTAAAATATTTTTCGGATCAAAAATGAATTAAATATGAATTTTCAAAGTTTTGATCCTTTAAATATAATAAAACTCTTAAAATCATTTTAAAATACTCAACTACCCAAATTAATCCACCCAACAATTTTAAAAACTCAATAAATATATAAAGATAATTTTACAAAAGATTTCATGATTTTTAAGTCCTCCGATAATTAAATAAAGATTTTTGAAGATCAATAATACTTGATTTAAATATTTTTAAACCACTAAAAATACCAATAAAATACTGGGGCACACATTGGCACACATAACTCAATATATATTCATATAAACTCATTACTAAATATCGTTGAATTCCACAACGATATTCTCAAATCCAATTCTATTCTTTAAATACTAATTAACATAATAATTAATAAAATAATAATAATAAATTCTAAAATAATCTGGTATCTTACATTCTACCCACCTTAAAAGGATTCCGACCTCGGAATCAGGTAAAGAAGGGTTACTGGGGTTTACTCTACCAACTCGTGTTGCATCCGCAACTCTACTAATCTGTACTCTGGATACTTATTTACTATACAAGGAGCTCTGCTGATCTCTCTATATAGAACAACTCTAATCGTAGTACTATACGTCACGCATTACTAGTATTCTAACTCGATTGGCATACGTTCAAGACTACTCAAGATATTATGATTCATGATATTTGAAGAGAACGATTTCACATCGTAACAAAGGTTCCACAATTGTAGAATTAATTTTTTGAGTTTTCAAACAAATATTCTTTGAAATGAAAGATTACTGAGTGATCAATATGATCAAATGAACCTTGTTGCGTGCCTTATTCAAGACATGACTAAAGGTAATTAACCTTCTTGTACTTCACAACACACAAGTGATGGCGTCCCATCAGACTGCTATCACACAGACAAACAGTCCTTGTGTCCCCTATAAATAGGGTTGTTCACCTCAGTTGGAGTAAAGAAACATAAAAAGATTCGAACATCGAATTAACAATCAATTGATGAGAAATTCTCAGACATACCCCTGGATTACAACTAAACGGATTCCATGGGAACTATTTCAGAAGAAAAGGATAATCAGGAAAGAAATGACTGGCACAATACTAAGAAATGATGATCAATCAACAATAGAATTATTCACTAATGAAGAAATTTCGAAACTCATATATCAAACTTGACAGGGTTTAGAAATAAAAGAAATAGGAATTACAGCCTCCATCATAACTAAAAATCCAACTTCAGGGAAGGACAGTTGTCAAAATAAACTCATCAAAGGAATGTTGATTAAAAAAAAAGAAGGTATTGCAAGGGTCTCCACGTACTTCTTCTTTGTCGACTCCTTCGCTGACTCGTCATTCGATCTAGACTCTTCTGCTACACGTCCTAAAGTTATCTATTCTATACGTCATCGTCACTCGCACCAGACTCTGAAGATTCCACTACCTACAGTCTCAAGGTCACATCTTAACTCACTAACTGGTACTATATCCAATAGTCCAACACGAGTCCTATATGAACTCTGACATTCCTTACTTAACTATACACATTCCTACACACTCTCGTTTCTAGTTTACTATAACCTACGCTCTAATACCAACTTGTAACGCCCCAAAATCCTGGGTCAGTAGATTTGGGCATCACGCTAACAAACTCAATAATTCTACCAAAAATTGGCCATGATGTATTCGTAAATACAACATAAACCTGCTGAATACTAAACTAAAAATCTGAAATCAAAATAAAACTGAAATAAAAATAAAAACTCAATCAAAAGCTCTTTGACCCCAACTCCCAACTAAGCATCTTAGGTTACAGTTCTAGAAACAAGAAGACCCAAAACCAACTTAAATACAACTTTATATACAAAACTTTATACAGACTTAAATCACTAGTATAACTTCGAATAGAAGTATACCAGTCCAACTAATCAAATACATACTATAACTACTAAAACTATATATACATACAACAATCAAACTTTAAATCTAAATACCCTGATCCACGTCAGCTTCATAACAGTATCCTGCTTCTTCTTTCCACTTTCTGAACTGCGCAGGCTAAGCCTCGCCAACTAGCTTACTGAAAAGTTAGATTTTAAAAACAACAAGTGTGAGCCAAAGAATGCTCAGCAAGTTATATATAGAACTGAACTGGATGAAATAAGAATGCAATAATTGCAATTCAAGAAATAGGAATAATAAATATGAGCGAAGGAATGCTCACCAATTTATAATCAATACTATAATTGAAATATGGATTCTTAACTTTAACAGAAGATTAATATCATTTAAAACATTTATAACTAGAAAACAGAATTTAATTATTGAGAAGGTTCGTAATACTAGATTCAATACTTTTAATACTTGCAAAATACTTTAACTATCGCTTTAACAAAATCTCAGTTACTCAAATTTCATTCATGTCACTAAGCGTTTGCACACCTAGTTGCCTAACCGGCCTGACAATCATGAGTTTGAATAAATAAGAAGATCTCAATTCATTCTCGGTCCTTACTATCACTGCGCAACAAATGCCACAACGACCATAATAACCGTGAATTAGTTTTCACCGTTCAAAACACTAGTATAATAACTTTCCATTTTTATACTAACATTATTTATTAACTCAAATCATAACTTTTAACTCAAATCATAACTTTATATCCAACATACTTGGAAATGAAAATGTACTTTAACTTAAACATTCTATCATAAGAATATATTTTCATAAAAACAACATTTAATAGAAATGGAGTTTTCATCATACTCTGGACATTACGGGTGATTAGCCACGTAAAGTCCAGCTAAAAAAAATACTCTGGGATCCCTCATTAGGCACTTATTGACATTGGCCTTTACTACTCTGACCACGAAGCTGGTCCACATTTTTATAAAATTCTTCCAATTCCATTAAACTACTTTACTATCAATTAATCTCAGGGAAACCATATACATTAAGAACATTATACTAAAACAAGGAATAAGAATGCAATACCTGCAATAAAACTTTAACAGAATATTACAGACAATACTTAAAAAGAATAATACTGGCAATAAAACTGAATTCTACTTTCCACATGATATATGAATAAAATATATCCTTATCAATAATTTGAAGGAGAGAATACTAGCAATACGGATTTGAAGGGAATACTTATATTGAATAGAAACATATTTATCTTGCTTGAACGATAAGCGAGGGTTAGTACACTTGCCTCAACACACGTAGTTTCCAACTCCACTATCTCGATTCTTTACTCTTTGCACATCAATCTCTAATTCTTATTCGCTGGCCTTTACTTGGTCATATATCCGTCTTTCTTTTATCACTTGTCAATCTCTACTCGAGCACACTCGTCAACTCCGATAATCTTTCCTTTCCTCATGATTCCATCTGCATTTGCGCTGGCTCTTATTTAGCCTCCCATTCGTACCTATAGAAATGTAAAATTACTACTTCAGTACACTATTAACCTTGACCGTCTAACTTTGCTCTACCCAAACGTGTCCTGTACGCTTTACCATTTAGCATATACAACATATATAATTCACATTCTCAAAATAGTAATATATGTATATATATATATATAACCAAATAAATCACATAACACTTTGGTTCACACATAATTTTTATCGAATTAATATATAACTAAAAAAAATCCTAACGAAAATTGGACAGCACTTCCCTCGTATGATTACACTACTAGCCGGAACACAACCAAGCAACAATTATCACGCTTGAAATATAATTACAACCAATCCAATTAACCATGTACATTCACTACGGTTACTCAATTTCCACTTTAACAATCAACTTACCAATACCCAACATTCGATTTATAACTAATCAGACTAAAACTACAAAATCCATCATATAATTCGGATAAAATCAAGAAATGCCAATAATAATAGAATTCCACCTACCATCGATCAATCGAAAATAAACCATTATATGAATTTTGGACCTCTATTTCATTATTAAGACAAATCAATTTATTGCAGACAATTAACAGTTAATTCACCGAATGAATTACATAAAGCACTGAATTGAAACACTAATAGTCAAAGCCCAGCGCTAAAATGAAGAACAGAATAGCAACAATAATAATTGAATTCGAGATAGTAAAGGCCCCACTTTCGACACCAAAACTCTCGGATGCAATCACACAACAACACACGTATAGCAGTACCTACAAACTCAACCGTACCACTGCACTAATCAACCTCGAAGTCGACTTACAGACAATTAAAATCACTAGGGACAAACACACAGCTCCCGCAGAACACACACACGCACGACTCTATATCCACGCACACACAACCCTGATAACAGGTGACAAAACAGGGGAGAAAGAGATGGACTCGTTTGTTTTGCGATTACCATCACACAGCAGGTTTACCACATTCACACCTACACAACTCGACAACCCAGCTACTACAACCCACACGCACACTTTCAAGGTTACACCCACCACTTGTTTGAACATACACATACAATAACAGCTAGCAATAACAGCAGGGGAGAGGCGGATTTGCTCACATCCATAATTTAAGAAGTGATAATGGAAAATCTCAAATATTCAACACCACTACTTGACCTTACACACACCCATACGTACGGCATATACCTATTCCTATAGCAACTCGCGGAATACACATACATATCATTTATATACACCCAGCAACATCACCAAGCAGTAACCGAACCCAACATATAACATATACGCACATATACATGCAATCAAACCCATCTCAGCATATACACACAACTTGTGACTGAATGAAGAAGAAAGGAGGAGGGCGAGAGTTTGAGAGAGATTTATGAGAGTGAAGGGAGAGAGAGAGGTCGAGAGAGTATAATCGAGGGAGAGAGATCAGTTTCTCGAGAGTTCTCCAGAAGGGAAAAGAAATAACAGAGCGTATTTGAGAAGCCAAAAGAAGCTGGGTTTTTGATTTAAAAGGCAGGGGAAATTTAATACTTTAACACAACTAAAAATCAAATAAAACTAATTTAAATCATTTTAGAAATTGAACTTACACAGAAAATTAGTAGAAAAGTAAGTTTAAAAATTTGTAAATAAAATTTATGAAATTACGAACATCCCTATATTTTTAAAATATTTTTCGGATCAAAAATGAATTAAATATGAATTTTCAAAGTTTTGATCCTTTAAAAACAATAAAACTCTTAAAATAATTTTAAAATACTCAACCACCCAAATTAATCCACCCAATAATTTTAAAAACTCAATAAATATATAAAGATAATTTTACAAAAGATTTCATGATTTTTAAGCCCTCCGATAATTAAATAAATATTTTTGAAGATCAATAATACTTGATTTAAATATTTTTAAACCACTAAAAATACCAATAAAATACTGGGGCACACATTGGCACACATAACTCAATATATACTCATATAAACTCAATATTAAATATCGTTGAATTCCACAATGATATCCTCAAATCCAATTCTATTCTTTAAATACTAATTAGGCTTAATGACCTTTTAACCCTCAAAGTTTCCACTGATATACCCATCAGCCCTCAATATTTCAAAACGTTCCTTTTAACCCTCGAAGTATCCATAAAGGTCCCAATAACCATTAAACCGGTACAAAAAAATAAAAAATAAAAAAACGGTATAACTCGGATGGGCAAAAGAGACATTTCACAAACCGATACCGAGGGTTAAAAGGTATACTTTAGATACTTTGGGGATTAAAAGGTATACTTTAGATACTTTGGGGGTTAAAAGGTATAACTCGTACAAATGAAGTTATTCTAGAAAAGGTATAATGCTACTAATATCTTTTGAACGCTTTCATATTTATGTGTATGTTATTGCTGCCTATTTCTTATGTAAATCTCTCTTGAACATTGTTAAAAAAGCTTTTAACGAGATTAATTAAATGGAGGTCTTATATAAAGCGGAGGTACATCATATAAATTTATTTACTGTGATTTCTTCACACTTTAAAATTTAATATTATAGGCATATGTAACTAGTTATACGATTATATCAGGCTCTTCTGAGCTGTTTGTGCGTTCAAAGGTTTAGTTTACGATTTTTATATTCGTTGATCTTCTCATTGGCTCGGGATTTGTAGTTTGAGACTTGCTCTTGTGATCAAACCTCTAAGGATGTAGTTGTTGCCTAAATGGCTAATCCTGTCTGTTTACCTAAAATGAACCTTGTATTTAACTAACATTTAATCCAGTATAGTGTCTTGGTTTGTGTTAAGTCAGTTTGCTTCAAGATTTCTTCCGTTTTATAGTTAAGTATCATTCCAAGTTCAGATCAGTGAAATGTGTCGGATGGCATAAATCTTGCCTCGACTGAGTTTGAAAACTGTTTATACGTCAAACCGCAGCCATGCATTGCGATGCTCTGAAGGAAGAAGTGGAATTGGTATTGCAATTTTTTTAAAAACTTGTTTTTCAGAAAGTTATTTTATTTATCTTCTTAGACCTGTGTACTCATTCAGCTGTCAGAACCCTTCAAAATATTTGAATTTGACTTTTTGAAAAGGCCAGACAGTCATGGGGAGGTAAAGGTTGAGCTACATATAATGGCAACTAAGGATGGCACAATTCATGCTGTTGTCGCCTGGTATCTATACAGGTGGGTTCTTCAGCTTGATCGGGAAGGATCTATTTTCTATTCCACTGCCCCAAAATGGATGAGTTGCCCCTCCGATATGAATCGGTCATTAGTCCCTGTTATGTAGAGGCATCTCAAAGTTATCCGTCCAATATGAACAGAACGGATCATTAGTCCCTATAATGTAGAGTCATCTCAAAGTTTAGTTCCAATTTTACCATCTTTTAGAGTGTTGTGGCAGTAATCAAAAGTTAATTAGTTGGAATGACCGAATGCCCTCAGATTGATACAATTCATTACGTTTCTCTAACTATGTCGTAGCATTGAAATTTATGATTTATAATTTCCCTGTTGGTCACTGGACAGTGAATTTTGAAAGATTTGATGCCAGCTTCAGCTACCATATGCGTTGAGACTGGTTGTAAGTTGCAACTGATCTTTCAGGGTCTTAATCTTTGTCTTGAGCCTCTTGGCAAAGTGTTGAGACCTCTGAATTTTGTTCCCACAAAAACTACATTAGAAACATCACTACAAAATAAAACTTAATTTTTACAATAATTACATGTAGAGTAGAAATGCACAAAAAATCCTACCTGAAAATCAAATTATTTTATTATTAATTATTTTATTATGTCGTAACTTTATTGGTTGTTTGGATAAATTTGTTAGGCAACAGCCAATTCTTCTTTGCCAAACTCCACCAACCATTTCACCAACCCGCACCTACTACATCTAACTCCTATATAAGAAATTTATGTAAAAAAATTTAGAGTGATTTTCCAATAACTTCATTTATGTTTATAATAAGATTTATAATTAAATTGAAGATTCTCATAAATTTTTGTTAATATCAAACGATCTTAATGTAGGAGTATATGCTAATGTTCAAATTTCAAACTAACTAGCATGATAGCTTCCATTAAACCATTCTCAGCCCTGGGATACAGCTCTTTCAGCTTCTCATAAGCCTGATGGACATTGTTGTGACATTTTTCTAGAATAACTTCATTTGTACGAGTTATACCTTTTAACCCCCAAAGTATCTAAAGTATACCTTTTAGTCCCCAAAGTATCTAAAGTATACCTTTTAACCCTCGGTATCGGTTTGTGAAATGTCTCTTTTGCCCATCCGAGTTATACCATTTTTTTATTTTTTATTTTTTGTACCGGTTTAAGGGTTATTAGGACCTTTATGGATACTTCGAGGGTTAAAAGGAACGTTTTGAAATATTGAGGGCTGATGGGTATATCAGTGGAAACTTTGAGGGTTAAAAGGTCATTAAGCCTACTAATTAACATAATAATTAATATAATAATAATAATAATAAATTCTAAAATAATCTGGTATCTTACATAGATGCTATGGAAAACACTTCATTTGCTTTCATGGCCAGAAAATTCCCAAATATCAGATTCAAGATAAAGCAACCCTTCAAACCTAGACCTCAAAACCATTCATTCAACAAAGAGAAAAGCACCTGTGAAGCTAAACAAGAACAAATTCAAAACTGGTTATGTGGATAGGTCATCTATGAGATGCTATAGATGCAATGACCTAGGGCATTTTGCTAGTGAATGCAAGAAGCCTAAGAAGAAGGATAAGGAGTTTCTTGAGCTTGAAGCTAAGTATGAAGCCCTTCTTAGGAAGCAAACACTAGGCAAGGCCAACATAGCTGAAGGGAAGTGTTGGGATGATACTGACAGTGATGAAGAAGAGCAATAATTCTGTAACTATGCATTGATGGCCAATTCCAAGGAAGAAACATCTTCATCAGACTCTCAGGGGAAAGAACAGGAAAAGAAAGTCATGTGGATTTTGGATAGTGGATGCTCAAATAATATGACTGGTGATATGGCCCTGCTATCACAGTATGAGGAAAAGGCTGGCCCTATGGTTGTCTTTGGAGATGACAGCATTGGTAACACATTGGGATATGGCAAATTGAAAGTTGGTAATGTCATCATTGAAGATGTAGCACTGGTTAGAGGACTCAAGCATAATCTTCTGAGTATTGGTCAGTTTACTGACAGGGGATTTAAAGTTGATTTTGATAAAGATGAATGTTTGATCACTCACAAGAAGCCAGGTGAACTTGCTCTAACTGGAGTAAGGAAAGGAAGCCTGTTTGTTGCCAATATGGATTCTGCAAAAAAGGGTAAAATTTGTTGCTTTTACTCAAAAGCATCAAATGATGATTTTTGGCTGTGGCACAAGAAGTTATCACACTTGAACTTCAAGGCCATTAACTCTTAAGTCAAAAGAGAGTTAGTGAGAGGCATGCCCACACTTGAATTCTCTCAAGAAGGAGTGTGTGAGGCTTGCCAGAGAGGAAAGATGAAAAGGTCAAGCCACAAGTCAAAGACTGTGACATTAATAACCAAGCCCTTACAACTCATTCACATGGATTTGTTTGGGCCTGTCAATATTATGTCACTAGCAAGAAAGAGATATGCCTTGGTGATGGTTGATGACTTTACAAGGTATACATGAGTAGAATTTCTAGCATCAAAGAATGAGGCTTCACAAGTAATTATTATGCAGATAAAAAAAAGTTGATAAAGAAGTAAAGGCCAACACTGCAAGTGTTATTGCATTGAGGAGTGAGAATGGAACAGAGTTCAGAAATGCCATCCTTGAAGCATTTTTCAAAGAGAATGGTATTTCACAACAATTATCAGCTCCAAGGACTCCACAGTAAAATGGAGTAAGTTGTTACACACTCCTTAGCGGAGTGTGCCCAACTGTGCGCTAACATAGAACCTACAAAGGGTGTTGGTCGATTAAGATAGCAGGACGGTGGTCATGGAATTCGAAATCCGCTAACGAGTGTGTAACAACTCACCTAAGCACTCAATAAAATGGGATAGATCACATACTGCAGATCAAATTATTGGAGATCCAAATGCAGGAGTAAGAACAAGAAGAGCAACTCAAAATTAGTGTCTCTTTGGTTGCTTTATGTCCCAAGTTGAGCCAAAGAAACTTGATGATGCACTGTTGGATGCAGATTGGATTATTGCCATGTAAGAGGAGCTAAATCAGTTTGAAAGAAACAAAGTATGGGAGCTTGTGCCTGTACCAAAGGACAGAACCATTGTTGGAACAAAATGGGTTCTGAAAAATAAGATGGATGAAGATGGTGTGATTGTAAGGAACAAAGCAAGGTTGGTTGCAAAAGGTTACTCTCAACAGGAAGGCATTGATTATGATGAGACATTTTCCCCAGTTGCTAGGTTGGAAGCCATCAGAATTTTCTTGTAATTTGCTGCTCACTTAAACTTCAAAGTTTATCAAATGGATGTCAAGAGTGCATTTCTGAATGGAGGGTTGGAAGAAGAAGTATATGTGCAACAACTGCCTGGCTTTGAAGATCCACATTTCCCAGAATTTGTCTACATATTGCTTAAGGCATTGTATAGACTTAAGCAGGCTCCAAGAGCATGGTATAACACATTGTCACAATTCCTACTTGAAAATCAATTCACTACAGGCACATTGGATAACACACTGTTTTACAAGAAACATGGTAATGATATTATCCTAGTTCAGATCTATGTGGATGATATCATATATGGTTCTATAAATGAGAACTATGTGAAAAATTCTCTAAGCTCATGCAAAGCATATATGAGATGGGCATGATGGGAGAGTTGACATTCTTTCTTGGATTATAAGTAAATCAGAGAAAGGATGGTATCTTTATCAGTCAAACCAAATATATCAAGGATTTGTTGAAGAAGTTTGATTTGGAAGATAGTTCACCTGCAAAGACACCCATGGCCACTGCCACTAAATTGGATGAAGATGCTAAGGGAAAGAAAGTATATATCTTAGTCTACAGAGGCATGGTTGGCTCTATACTTTATCTTACTGCAAGTAGGCCAGACATCATGTTTGCTACATGTCCGTGTGCAAGGTTTCAATCAAATCCAAAGGAAGCACATATGATTGCTATCAAAAGGATCTTAAGATATCTGAAGGGCACTCTAAACTTGGGTTTATGGTATCCTAAGGACACAGGGTTCAATCTGGTTGGTTATTCTGATGCTGATTATGCTGGATGTGGAGTGGATAGGAAAAGCACCTCAGGTAGCTTTCAGTTTCTTGGACAAAGGTTAGTCTCTTGGTACAGCAAGAAACAACAATCTGTGTCAACTTCCATAGCTGAGGCTGAATACATAGCTGTTGGGAGTTGCTGTGCTCAAGTGCTTTGGATTAGAAATCAACTTAGAGATTATGGACTTGTGTTGGAAAAGATTGCTATCATGTGTGACAACACAAGTGCAATCTCTATAGTTGCAAATCATGTCAATCATTCTAGAACAAAGCACATTGACATCTGTTAAATATAATTGATATGGTTAATATCAGTGTTTAAGTTTTGCAGGGAAAAACAGAGTGTAAACAGGAAGCAGCTAGAGTTTAGTTAAACTCTGACAGTTAGAAGCTGAACAGAGTTTGCTATACGCTGACAATGGAAGCTCGACAGAGTTTGTTAAACTCTGTCTGGAGGAAGCGTCTACTTGTCAACAGTGTTTGAAGAATTATTGAAGATAATTATGGAAGCAATATCTTTGAAGATTGGATAGCTGTCAAAGAGATTGAGTTGACTAAGGAGACGTGTAGCAATCGTAATTGATAACAATTGTATAGCTAATTTATAGGAGTATCAATTATCGATTGTATAGCAGCTGTATATTATATAAATACAGTTAGGTTAACCCTAGAAGGGTAATCAATCGTGTAATACAATATCTTTCATTGTAACCTAAGAAGCTCTCGGTGATAATTTACATCACTGAGAGAGAAGTTAATTCAAACAGTTTTTAAAGCTTTTAAAGAACTTATTGTTATTCTCTCATACTTAGTTGATTATAAGTGTGTATTCGGCATAACAATTGGTATCAGAGCTTGATCTGTTAATTTATTATAGTTTAAGATCCATACACACACAACTATAATCAATGACAGAAATTCCTCCTCCCACATCAGGCTCTAGTGCTGAGAAGGCTCAACCTGCAACTGTGAGTCGATATGAAACAATCAGGGTTCCTATTCTTAAGCCAGCAGAATACTCAACCTGGAAGGTGAAAATGGCTATGTTTCTGGAAGCTACAGATCCAGAATATCTTGACAGAATTTATGAAGGCCCTCATAAGCCTACAAAATTATCTGTTGTTGCTGCTGGACAGGAAGCTAAATCTATTCCAAAGGAGAAGAAAGATTTGACTCCTGAGGATATTTCATCCATTGGAAAGGATGCAAAGGTTAGACATCTTCTTCATAGTTCATTGGATAATGTTATGTCTAGCAAAGTGATCAATTGTAAAACTGCAAAAAAAGATTTGGGATGCTCTAGAGGTTAGATGTTAGGGAACTGCTGCAATTAAGAAGAATAGAAGGAACATACTCACACAGGAGTATGAACACTTTGAGGCTAAATCTGAAGAATCAATGACAGAAACCTTTGACAGATTCTGTAAGCTACTTAATGATCTGTCACTGGTTAATAAAGAATATGATCTAGAAGATTCAAATCTCAAGTTTCTTCTTTCTCTATGAAAAGTGGGATGTCAAGACAACCACTATTAGAGACAACTATGATCTGGCTGATACTGATATTGATGAGATCTATGGGCTGCTCAAAACTCATGAACTAGAAATGGAACAGAGAAGCAGAAGATCAGGTAGAAAGTCAAAATCTGTTGCTCTAAGAGTTGAAGAAAGACCCTCAAAGAAGGAAGCATCAAGGAAGAAGGTAAAAGGAAAAGCCTTGGTCATTCATTCTGAAAGTGAGTCATCAAACTCTGATGTTGACTCAAATGCAGATGAATCATCTGATTCTGAAGATGATGAGGAAATGATGGAAATGGCTGCTTTGATGGTAAAGACTTTCAAGAAGATGGGTTTCAAGAACTTCAAGAAAGGAAAGAAATTCTCCAAGAATGATTCAAAGTTTGACAGGAAGAATTTCAGAAAATCTGAGAGAAAGGATACCAAATCTGGGAAAAGAGACAAGTCTGAGATTCAATGCTACAAGTGTAAGGAGATGGGTCATTATGCTCCTGAGTGCAAGAAGGGTAAAACTGAGAAGGCACTCTTCACTAAAGGCAGAGATTGGGCAGACACCTCTGACTCAGATGAGGATGTAAACTATGCTCTCATGGCTACTGCTGTTGATGAAGCTGTAGATTCTGAAAACAAGGTACCTCTAACTACCTATGCTTATAACATTGATGATATAACTGAATTAAGAATATATCTTAAGTCTTTGCATATCAGTTATAGGGATCAGACTTTAGAGAATGAGAGAATCAAAACTGAGAATTCTAAACTCAAAGAGAGAAATAAGGTTGTAGAAGAGAAACTTGTTAAGATGCAGTAAGTTCAAACGGAGAGAGATGATGCTGTCTATCTTGAACAAGAGTTGTTAAGTCATTATAAACAACTAGAATCTGAGTTGGAAAAGGCAAGTCACATTATTAAAACTTGGACTCACTCAGGAAAAGACACTCAGGAAGTTTTTCAATCTGACACTGTAGGTCTAGGTTATTCTGAGAAAGATGAACTTAGGTTTCAGAATATAGTCAAGATTAGACCACCTCTTCCACCTAAGAAATTTGGAACATTTGTTAATGGAATAAATGAACCTAGATTTGAAGGTGGAAAAGAAGCTGTTAAGAAAGAACCAGTAAAAACTAGTGTTAAACAGGTTAATATTGGTTTATTGACAGATAAACAACTTAAGCATAAACTTAAGGAGTTAAAATCTGTTAAGAAACAGAAAGTGTCTAGAAAGAACAGAAATGGTAAAGTAGGCATTACTCATGGCAATTATCCAATGCTTTCTACTTTAGCTCCAAGAAAGACATGTCATAACTGTGGTAGTACTAACCATCTTGCTAGTTTTTGCAGGAAGAACAAAGACATTAATTCTTTACCTTCCAAGTCTGAAGTAAAGAAAGATAATGTTAGAACTAAGCCACGGACTTTATGCAAACACTGTGGAAGCACTTGGCATTCTATTTATACTTGCAGAAATTATCATGCTATTTATCATAATTACTATGAACTGAAACCAAATCTGAAATGGGTTAGAGTTAATTCTGTGTAAACTCTGATAAAGTTAGCTTAAACTCTGATAATGAAAATTCCGCTGCTAAAGCTAACAGAATTAAGAAAGCCAAAGGATCCAAGCAAGTCTGGATCCTTAAATCTAATCCTCAGTAATTGTTTGTGATTGCAGGGCATCAGGGAAAGCATCCTAGTAGTGGACAGTGGATGTTCAGGACACATGACTGGAAATAAAGCCCTGCTATCAGAGTATGTGGAGAAGGCTGGCCCAAAAGTTTCCTATGGAGATGGCAACATAGGACATACTCTAGGATATGGCAATATTAATCTTGGAAGTGTCATCATCACAAATGTAGCTCTGGTTCCAGGACTCAAGCATGATCTGCTATCTGTGAGTCAAATCTGTGACAGAGGTTTTCATGTAGATTTTCAACCTGAATACTGTGAAGTTATCAGCAAAACCACAGGGAAAGTTGTTTTAGTTGGACAAAGGCACAACAATATCTATGAAGCAAGCTTGTTGACAAACTCTGATGGAAAAAGAATGTGCCTGTCAACAAGAATGTCCAATGAGGAGAGTTGGAAGTGGCATAAGAAACTCCCTCATTTGAATCTGAACAACATCAATGAGCTGATAAGAAAGGATCTTGTTAGAGGACTTCCAAAGTCTTTGCTAAATGTTGATGGTCTGTGTGATTCATGTCAAAAGGCCAAACAGAGGAAGACGTCTTTCAAGAGCAATTCTGAATCTTCAATTGTTGATCCATATCATTTGTTACATGTTGATCTTTTTGGACCAGTAAATGTCTTGTCGATTGGAAGGAAGAATATGCTCTAGTCATTGTTGATGAATATACCAGATACACTTGGGTGTATTTTCTAGCAAAGAAGGATGAAACTGCATTAACTCTGATGGAGCATGTAAAGCTACTGGACAAAGGATCAAAACACAAAGTCAAAATAATCAGAATTGATAATGGAACTGAATTCAGAAATGCAACAATGGAAGAATTCTGCAAGAACAGAGGAGTGAAGCAAGAATTTTCTGCACCTGGTACACCACAGCAAAATGGTGTAGTTGAGAGGAAGAACAGAACCTTGATAGAAGCTGCCAGAACTATGCTTGATGAAGCAAAATTGCCAACCTATTTCTGGGCAGAAGCAGTTCAGACTGCTTGTTTTACTCAAAATGCAACACTGATCAACAAGCATGGAAAAACACCATATGAGATGGTGAGGGAAAAGAAGCCAAACCTGAAATATTTTCATATTTTTGGGTGCAAATGCTTTGTGTTGAAAAATCATTCTGAACAGTTGACCAAATTTGAGTTGAAAGCAGATGAAGGAATTTTTGTTGGCAATCCAGTGTCAACCAAGGCATTCAGAGTTTATAATCTGAGAACAAGGGTGATTATGGAATCTATTCATGTGTCATTTGATGACAGGAAAATCACTAGACTTGAAGATGTTGATGAACATGATCAGTTGCATTTCGAAAATGAAGATCTAATCTCTGATGAAATAAACTCTGATGACACTAGCCCAACAAACTCTGTTGATGCAAACTCTAAACCTCTACTGGTACACACAGAAGAAATAGTACAACCTGAACAAAGAGGAGAACCAGTTGAGGGGGAGCATGATCATAGTGATGACTCAAATTCTGATAGTGAGTCAACTGAAAATTCTGGATCAAATTCAAACTCTGATGACTCAAACTCTGAAAATCCAAATTCTGACAGTTCAAACTCTGAGAGTTCAAATTCAGGGGGAGCCTCAGAGAATGAAGAAAGGCATCAAGATAATCAGGAGAACATTGATCAAGGGGGAGGATCAACTGTTGACAGAAGTCATTTACCTACAGCTAGGAAATGGACAAAATCACATACACATGATTTAATCATTAGAGATCCAGATGCAAAAGTTAGGACAAGAAGTGCTACAACAAATGAATGTCTGTTCCATGCATTTCTATCCAAATCTGAACCAAAGAAAGTGGAAGAAGCTCTTCAAGATGCTGACTGTGTTGGGTTCCGAGGCATAAAACGCAGCGGATAAACGTAAATAAAACAAAATTTTCGAAACCCAAACCCGGATCCATGTATAATTCCGGGCAGATTATAGAGATAACGAATCATACCTATTAAGATCTTGTTTCACGAACTCAACGGAGATCCTTGCTTGTAATCACCACACACAGTCCTTGCGTCCAGATCCGTGTCTCTAAGGTAATCCACACGAACGTCCGACCGTCCAACGATCCGAGGAGCCAGGTACTAGCCCGCGAAGAACAGCCTCTCTCTCTCTCTAGCCTCTCGAAGATGGAGCTGCTAAGGTTTTGTCAAAAACGATTTAATGACTCTTAACCCTAAAATAATACATCATTATGTATTTATATGAGAGAAATAATGGGCTAAAATCAAAAAACCGAATTGGGCTTCCTTAAACCCAATTCTATTTCTATTCTGATTTTATTATTGGACTTCCTTAAATCCAATTATGTTCTTACTTTATTAAATTCGAATTTGCTTAGATAATTAATTAGGACCGGTCCAATTAATTAAATAGCCAATTCTCAATTTAATAATGATATAATTTAAATTCTTAATTTAAACTAAAACTCCTTTTAAGACGTTCTAAGTGTGTGACCCTATAGGTTATTATTACGTTGGCAATAATTTTAATATCTAATAAAATTATAAACAATGAGCGGTATCTAGTAATACATCATTGCTACCCAAGTAATAATACTAATCGGTGATCCAATTTAAACCTTTTGTGATTAATGTTTCTGTGTAATATAATCCCTTTAACCAAATATTATAGATTAAACTCGAGGCATGTGTTTAGTCATCCTCTTCAACATTTAATCCGGGTTTACTTGATCCATGAGTAGACTATTAAAACAAATCATTATTTGAGCACGGCCATGCATTTTATAGTCTCACTCAATCAAGAGGCCAATAATATCTCTCCTAATTCTAGGAGGGTTAAATCCTTTATCTATCATTCATATTTCTCATACGACTCATGATATACCCGATGTCCACTTTTATCATCACCCGGTCAAAGGTAACTTTTAATGTAGTCAAAGTATATTAATCCTGGTATAGAAATATAATGATCTCAAGTCAAAGGACCATTACACCATTATCACTGTGAGTCTTTCTTATGACTTTATTAAACATGAAGAATCTCACTGTGGGTCTGTCCAGTACCATGTACCCCTACATGTACCTATGTTTTTGATTTTAGTATCTCCATACTTATAACCAATGAGATGTGGTTATCTGTCAAACAACATACTAGTCTATTTACGTATTATTATTGCCCTGTAATAATAATACTCGACTATGGACCTTTAAGAATATGATATGTTATATAATCTTAAGTTCAAGTCATGTACTTAAACTATACAATGTGTATCACGATTCTAAGGACATTTATTATGCTAACAAATATATCGCAGGAATTAAAGTCATAATAAATACGTTTAATGAATAATCAAATGACATAAGGATTTAATAAAAGAAACGATGTATTGCTTCTAGGGCACCTACATTAACAATCTCCCACTTGCACTAGAGCCAATCACCCATGTATCTAATACCCATGGAACTAGTGTGACCATCGTGCTTCTGCTGCGACAAGCCTTTGGTCAGTAGGTCTGCAATGTTATCATTTGTGTGCACTTTACATATGTGTATGTTTCCTCCGTTTAGACAAAACACAAAACCAGACTGTGATACAGTATCATCCCTGTCTGTTTGGAAACTTGCATTGGTGTAACCTTTTACAACAAGTTTAACCTCTCCTCCATACACCAAGAATGAATCTTTAGTCCTATTCAGGTACTATAGAACATTCTTGACTGTCGTCCAGTGACCTTCACCTGGATTAGACTGGTATCTGCTCGTCATGCTCAAAGCATACGAAACATCTGGGCGAGTACATACCATTGCATACATGATAGATCCAATTGCTGAGGCATATGGAACCTTACTCATGTGGTCCTTCTCATCCAATGATTTCGGACACTGGTCTTTAGAGATCGTTATCCCTTGAGAGAATGCAAAACCTTATCAATGTATGTGCTCTGACTTAGACCGATCATCCTTCTAGATCTATCTCTATAGATCCTCATTCCTAGAATGTAGGTTGCCTCTCCTAAGTCTTTCATGGAGAATTTGCTCCCTAACCAAGTCTTAACAGCCTTTAGAGAAGGTATGTCATTCCCCATTAGTAGTATATCATCAACATATAGTACTATGAATGCCACATGGCTCCCACTAACCTTCTTGTAAACACACGGTTCATCTTCGTTTTGAACAAAGCCATACTCTTTGACTATTTCATCAAAACGAATATTCCATCTTCTAGAGGCTTGCTTCAATCCATAAATGGATCGACGTAATTTACATATCTTGCCAACATTCCTTGGATCGACAAAACCTTCAGATTGTGTCATGTACACATCCTCTTCAAGGCTTCCATTATGGAAGGCTGTTTTGACATCCATTTGCCAGATTTCATAATCATGGAATGCTGCAATGGCAAGCAAAATCCTTATAGACTTGACCATAGCCACTGGTGAGAAAGTTTCATCATAGTGAATACCATGAATTTGTTTGAAACCTTTTGCAACCAGCCTTGCTTTATAGGTCTGAACATTTCCATCCATGTTAGTTTTCTTCTTGAAAACCCATTTGCACCCTACGGGTTTTACCCCTTCAGGTGGATCAACCAAAGTCCATACTTGGTTTTCGTACATGGAATCCATCTCGGATTTCATGGCTTCAAGCCATCTCTTAGAGTCTGGACTGTTCGTAGCATCTTGGTATGTGAGAGGCTCATCTTCATCTATAAGCATCAAATCACCACGTACATTGAGTCAAGAGAAATCCATATCTCTCTGGCTCATGGCGAATTCTACCAGTTCTACGAACAACCTGTGTTTGTTGAGCATTATCATTATCCTGCTCTTGTTCCACTTCAGGTTCAATGCTATTTTGTGGTTCTCGATCTTCATCGAGATCTATAGTTCTCCCACTGTTTCTTTTGGAAACAAAATCTCTTTCCATGAAGACAGCATCTCGAGCAATAAACATTTTCTGCTCAGAAGGACTATAAAAATAATACGCCTTTGTTTCATTAGGGTATCCCACAAAATTGCACTCTTCGAATTTAGGTCCAAGCTTGTCAGATACTTGACGTTTCACAAACGCCTTGCATCCCCAAACTTTCATAAAGTTCATGCCTGACCGTTTCTCCTTCCATATTTCACATGGAGTCTTTTGAACCTTCTTAGTAGGAACACGGTTAAGTGTGAAAGCCGCTGTTTCTAGAGCATAACCCCAGAAACTTATTGGAAGATCTGCATGACTCATCATCGATCGCACCATGTCCAACAAGGTGCGATTTCTCCTCTCTGAAACTCCATTCCATTGAGGTGTACCTGGCGGAGTAAGTTGTGATACAATACCACACTCTTTTAAATACTCTTTAAAATCGGTGCTTAAGTATTCACCCCCACGATCGGATCGTAAGATCTTAATACTTACACCTCCGCCAATTTGCTTCTCTACTTCAGCCTTGTATTCTTTGAATTTTTTTAAAAGAATCGGATTTATTCTTCATAAGATATACATATCCATATCTACTGAAATCATCAGTAAATGTTATGAAGTAGTAGTAGCCTCCTCTAGCCATCACACGCATTGGGCCACATACATCACTATGTATTAGCTCCAGACGTTTAGTGGCCCTTTGACCCTTACCAGTGAAAGGGGCTTTAGTCATCTTACCAAGCAAACAAGATTCGCATTCTTTGTATGATTCAAAATCAAACTTATCCAAGTATCCATCCTTATGTAATTTGGATATGCGTTTCTCATTTATATGGCCTAGACGACAATGCCAGAGATATGTTTGATTTGAGTCATTGACTTTAAGTCGTTTGTTTTCTATATTATAGACAGGATTATCTAAATCAAGAACATATAAACCATTAAACAAACGCGTAACACCATAGGTTAAATCATTCAAAGCAAAAGAGCAATTGTTGTTCTTTATTGTAAACGAAAAACCTTTCTTGTTCAAACAAGAAACAGAAATAATGTTTCTGCGAATCGCAGGCACGTAAAAACAGTCTTCTAGTTCTAGAACAAGCCCAGAGGGTAAAGATAAATAATAAGTGCCTACAGCTAAAGCAGCAACTTTTGCTCCATTGCCAACTCGTAGGTCCACTTCTCCCTTAGCCAAAGTCCTACTTCTCTACAGTTACTCCACATTTATACAAATGTGAGAAGCACATCCGGTATCCAATACCCAAGATGTAAAAATAGACAAATTGACTTCTATAACATAAATACCTGATCCAGACATCTGAACACCCTTCATTTTCTTCAGATCCTCCAAATAAACAGGATAGTTTCTCTTCCAGTGACCAGTTTTCTTACAGTAGTGAAATTCACATTTAGCAACACCACCTTTAGGCTTTAAAGCCTGTTTGGGACCTGACTTTGGCTTAGGTGTAGAATCAGATCCAATCTTCTTCTTACCCTTCTACTTGCCTTTCCCCTTGGCCTTACCTTTATTGCCCACCATTAGTGTGGGAGCAGGTTCAGCTGTCTTCATGTTGGCATATGTCCTCAACATAGCCAGCAATTCAGTAGGTGTTTTGTCAAATTCATTCATATTGTAGTTCACAACAAACTGAGTAAATTTGTTGTTCAAAGAATTCATGATTAGGTCAATACCAGTTTCCGGACTAATCGGGAAACCCAAAGTAGCAAGGTACTCAATGTAACCAATCATCTTCAAAACATGTGGACCAACTGGTTCACTTGCCCCTTGTTTGCAATTAAAGAGTGACTTACTCGTGTTGAATCTTTCTTGACGAGTTTGGCTTGCAAACATGCTTTGCAAGTGCTCATTGATAGTATATGCATCCATATGCACATGCTGTCTTTGAAGCTCAGCACTCATAGTTGCCAACATGAGACATGCAACATCATTTGCATCATTCTCATCCCTTGTGCGGGCCGCTCGTTCCTCAACAGTAGCGTTCTCAGGAAGGGGACCTGGCGGAGGGATATCAATGACATGAAGCTTGCGCTCCTGCCTGAGGACAATCCTTAAATTCCTCTGCCAGTCTAGGAAGTTGTTTCCTCCTGTCAGTTTATCCTTTTCAAGGACTGATTGTACGGATAGTGTGTTTGTGTTGTTTGCCATTAGTATCTACAATGATATATGCACAAAATAAACATTAGATTGTCTTGGTTATAAATTATGTTCAAATGATTATGATATATTCATAATATATCTCCCACTATTTTTATCAAATTAATAGCCCTTACTATTAATTCGGAAAGCATATCCCATAAATCTTTCTAGTGAGCCAAGATCCATATTTCGTCATGTCTTAAGTCAACCACTGGTAGTCCTTAAAACATGATTATTTAGGTAGACAACAATTGTCAATTATATCATATATAATTCCTGGATAGTTTGGTGAACAACGATTGATCTTATCTATCTAATAGATTTTTAACCAAACTCTATGCTTCTAAGTTCATAATATTTGAATATAACCGTTTATTTTCACCTCATTATGACGACTCAGTTAAGTTAGACCCAATGATACAACGGCCGAATATAACCATTTATATTCGTCGCATCTCACCACGATAGACAGGAGTCCCCTACCACTGACAGTCATTCCCCTTGTCGATCTAGGATTCGATGAGTGTTCATTCATTGGAAAGCATCTGATTAAAACTTAACATTTTGTTAAGGGGTTTAAAGAATTTATGACGATCATGATCACATCATAAAGAGATCCTCAATTTTCCTTGAACCAAATACTTCAAATTGACATCTTAGATTGTTCATTTCCCAGGTAGATGGAGGATCCCAATGGTCACATTTAATACCCATTAACCTTACGAATACGCATATCCGCTTTTGACAGAAAATCCCAATTTTAGATATCAAAAATCCATATTAAATTCCGTGTTTTAAAATCCATATTTTATAAACACAAGAATCTCATGATCGTTTGTTAATTTTAAAATCTTGAATCGTTACAGATTTTATCTTGTTTAAGCAGGCATGGCATGGTTGATGTATCTAATACATTCATTCATACATGATTAATCTAATTAAAGCATGCATCTCTATGTATCCTACACATACATTCATACATCATATGTAAAGTAAGTGCAGTATGTAAATGTGATTGGTTATGGCCTTTATCCAATATGATCCTCTCAAGCTAGTGAAAGAATCAAGGTCAATCTATGGTGGAATAAAATAAATACAAATTACATGTCTTCATTCTTCTTGTCTTCTTGGTTGCTCCTTCTCTTGGACCATCCTTCAATCTTCAATTACATTACATTGAATAATTGAATACAATCTACACTAAAGTACTTACATGATAAAACTCGAGTTACATTCGAGGTTCAACAATTACAAGAATGAAGAAAACGACATGCAAGTCGTATTTATAAAACCAAAACCATTAATCTAAGGGTCTTAAGGCCATAACCATCACCATGCTCAAGTAACAATTAAAAATATGTCATATTATATAATCATGTTATACCATATCATATTTCAGATGATCCAATCAAAGAAATCATATACTGCAAAAATCAGAAAATCAAAATCAAATTCTAAAAACAATAAATCATTTTTTTCATGCAATAAACGGCGTCAAACGCCTTACAGACGAGTCGGTGATAGCTTTGCTATCAGTTTTGTTCAGACGCTCGTTTCCAGTCAGAAAACACATATCGTTTGTGAAAATCGGACACTGGACAGATTTCACCAGATTTACACAGCGTATACAGAAATCGTATCGTATGCAATCCCCATATCAAGAACAAACATTAATCATAAATATATCAGTATATATACAGATTATATAATCATATGATCATCTCAATCATCTTAAATCATAACAGAACCATATATAGGCATCATAACTTATTATAAACAGCATATATTAGAACATAAACATGGCAGATTCGCAAAACATGCATACTCGCATCATATACAGTAAAACACGTAACCAAATCAACCCCTTATACACGTAGCTCTGATGCCATTGTTGGGTTCCGAGGCATAAAACGCAGCGGATAAACGTAAATAAAACAAAATTTTCGAAACCCAAACCCGGATCCATGTATAATTCCGGGTAGATTATAGAGATAACGAATCATACCTATTAAGATCTTGTTTCACGAACTCAACGGAGATCCTTGCTTGTAATCACCACACACAGTCCTTGCGTCCAGATCCGTGTCTCTAAGGTAATCCACACGAACGTCCGACCGTCCAACGATCCGAGGAACCAGGTACTAGCCCGCGAAGAACAGCCTCTCTCTCTCTCTCTCTAGCCTCTCGAAGATGGAGCTGCTAAGGTTTTGTCAAAAACGATTTAATGACTCTTAACCCTAAAATAATACATCATTATGTATTTATATGAGAGAAATAATGGGCTAAAATCAAAAAACCGAATTGGGCTTCCTTAAACCCAATTCTATTTCTATTCTGATTTTATAATTGGACTTCCTTAAATCCAATTCTATTCTTACTTTATTAAATTCGAATTTGCTTAGATAATTAATTAGGACCAGTCCAATTAATTAAATAGCCAATTCTCAATTTAATAATGATTTAATTTAAATTCTTAATTTAAACTAAAACTCCTTTTAAGACGTTCTAAGTGTGTGACCCTATAGGTTATTATTACGTTGGCAATAATTTTAATATCTAATAAAATTATAAACAATGAGCGGTATCTAGTAATACATCATTGCTACCCAAGTAATAATACTAATCGGTGATCCAATTTAAACCTTTTGTGATTAATGTTTCTGTGTAATATAATCCCTTTAACCAAATATTATAGATTAAACTCGAGGCATGTGTTTAGTCATCCTCTTCAACATTTAATACGGATTTACTTGATCCATGAGTAGACTATTAAAACAAATCATTATTTGAGCACGACCTTGCATTTTATAGTCTCACTCAATCAAGAGGCCAATAATATCTCTCCTAATTCTAGGAGGGTTAAATCCTTTATCTATCATTCATATTTCTCATACGACTCATGATATACCCGATGTCCACTTTTATCATCACCCGGTCAAAGGTAACTTTTAATGTAGTCAAAGTATATTAATCCTCGTATAGAAATATAATGATCTCAAGTCAAAGGACCATTACACCATTATCACTGTGAGTCTCTCTTATGACTTTATTAAACATGAAGAATCTCACTGTGGGTCTGTCCAGTACCATGTACCCCTACATGTACCTATGTTTTTTATTTTAGTATCTCCATACTTATAACCAATGAGATGTGGTTATCTGTCAAACAACATACTAGTCTATTTACGTATTATTATTGCCCTATAATAATAATACTCGACTATGGACCTTTAAGAATATGATATATTATATAATCTCAAGTTCAAGTCATGTACTTAAACTATACAATGTGCATCACGATTCTAAGGACATTTATTATGCTAACAAATAAATCGCAGGAATTAAAGTCATAATAAATACGTTTAATGAATAATCAAATGACATAAGGGTTTAATAAAAGAAATAATGTATTGCTTCTAGGGCACCCACATTAACAGACTGGATAACAGCAATGCAGGAGGAGTTAAATGAATTTGAGAGAAATGAAGTATGGACCCTTGTACCTAGACCAAAGAATAGATCTGTTGTTGGTACTAGATGGGTTTTCAGAAACAAAACTGACAGTGATGGGGTTGTTATAAGAAACAAGGCCAAACTTGTGGCCAAAGGCTATTCACAGCAAGAAGGAATAGACTATGATGAAACTTTTGCTCCAGTTGCAAGATTGGAGGCAATAAGAATCTTTCTAGCATATGCTTCTCGCAAGAAATTCAAGGTTTTTCAGATGGATGTGAAAAAGTGCTTTTCTGAATGGAAAACTTGAGGAAGAAGTGTTTGTTGAACAACCACCAGGATTTATAGGATTTGCACTCTATGGACTTAAACAGGCACCAAGAGCATGGTATGAAACTCTGGCTCAATTTCTTTTAGAAAGTGGGTTCCACATAGGTACAATTGATAAAACCTTGTTCTATTTCAATCTTGGTAGTGATCTGTTATTAGTTCAAATATATTTAGATGACATAATCTTTGGATCTATTAATGATAAACTCTGTAAAAAGTTTCCAAGCTCATGCAGTCTAGGTATCAAATGAGCATGATGGGAGAGCTCAGTTATTTTCTAGGGCTACATGTGAAGCAAACAGATGATGGAATTTTTATCAATCAAGCAAAATATACCAGAAATCTTCTTAAGAAATTTGGCATGCTTGACTGCTCATCTGCAACAACTCCTATGGCAACAGCAACAAAGTTGGATAGAGACACAGGTTCAACAGTGGATATGACAAACTATAGAGGAATGATTGGGTCACTTCTTTATCTAACAGCTAGAAGACCTGACATCATGTATGCAACATGTCTTTGTGCAAGATTTCAGGCAGATCCAAGAGAATCACATCTAACAGCTGTGAAGAGAATCTTCAAATATCTTAAGGGAACCATAACTTTAGGTTTGTGGTATCCAAGAGAATCAGACTTCAAGCTTCTTGGTTACTCTGATGCAGACTTTACAGGCTGTAAGATAGACAGAAAAAGTACTAGTGGAAGTTGTCAATTTCTTGGTGATAGAATTGTTTCTTGGTACAGCAAGAAACAGAAATCAATCTCTACATCTACAGCTGAAGCAGAGTATATTGCTGCTGGTAGCTGTTGTGCACAGATTCTGTGGATGAATAATCAATTACTGGATTATTGATTGAGGTACAGTAAAATACCTATTTACTGTGATAATCAAATTGTTATTGCTATGACAGGTAATCCAGTACAGTATTCAATGACCAAGCACATCAGCATAAGGTATCATTTTATCAGAGAACATGTAGAAGATGGGAATATTGAGCTTCATTTTGTGTCTACAGAACAACAGCTTGCAGACATCTTCACCAATCCATTGAGTGAAGCTGTATTTACAAGGCTGGTAAATGAACTAGGAATGGTCTCTAGTTTTGACTAGAGATATTGGTTAGACTCAAAACTCTACTTATGTACTGTGTTGCTCATATTTCTGTGGGATGTTAAACTCTGATATGCAAACTCTGCTCAATGACCGTTAAACTCTGTTAGCATGCTTTTTAAGTCATACACTGTTAACTGTTGAATAAACTCTGAGTAACTATGATAATGTTTCTTTCTGAACATAAACACCGATGAAGATACATGTATGAAACATTACTCTCAGTAATTAGTCATGAATCCTTCTAAGTTATCCGTGATCTAATCTTAAACTGTGCAGAAAGTTAACACAGCATGATACTGTTCTATATTTATAGCATCTCTTAGTTTATTTATCCTAAACTCTGAGTCTGTAAATACTGTGTGCATTGCCTCTCATAAATAATTTCTGATGTTGATGAGCTCTAAACTCTGTTAGTTATACACTATTAAATTAGATTCTGTTATTAGAATAATCCCAAAGCTAAAATATATAGACTGTTAGAACTCCTTTGAGATCATGTTTGTAACTAGGACGATCCAGGAACTTACTGGTATATAGTAAGGGCTAAAATTCTCTAATTTTTGGTGACTAGTCGAAATCTAGGAAGATCCAAGAACTTATCAATTTGATAAGGGCTAAAATTATAGGATTTTTGGTGACTAGTTTCAACCTCTGATTACTGGAGAAAACCAAAAAAAAAAAATTGGGGGTTATATATTAATTAAATATTACTGTATATAAACTGTTTATGTAATATCCGGGAATTTCGTACTTTGTAATTATATTAATTATGGAATAAGATATTAATATTTATTCCAGGTTGATGTGTCATTATGTGGATTAATGATTTTTTATGGTTAATGTGTCCAGTATCGTTAAGTGAGTATGTATTAAATTATTCTTGGATGTTTGATCATTTCTTTTTAGATATTAAAAATATCATTTTATACCGCTCTAGCATTTTTATAAAATAATTGGAGCAAGTAAAAATTATGAAATCTTCTATGCTAGTATCTTGGCATATTCAGAGATTTTTAAAATGTTAAGATTTAATTAATTTTGGTTTTAAGTATTTCTAAATGATTTTACAAGATTTATTATTTTTCTTATGTGCAAATATTGTAAATTATTCTATGTGCATTTTAAGGGTAGATTATTTAAAATTCTATTCCTTGGAATTTGAAAGGCATGAATATCTATTATATTTTTACAAATATTTGGAAGGGTGATTAGCTATTTTAAATTCACTTATAGTGTTTACAATATTTTATGAGAATTATTTTAGTCTAATTTGCATTATTTTATTCTATTTTGAATTAATTAAATATGTGAATGATGATGGATGATTAAAATGAGTTATGTGTAAATAGAGTGCTAGAGATTATTTATTTGATCTTGCTATTTATATTAATAATTTTGTGCCAAAGAGATTTTATAAAATATTTACAAGATTATTTTGCTAAGTAGAATAATTAAATAAATAATCAAATTTGATTATTTCTCTCCCCTATAAATACCCCCACCCACTTCCCCTTCCCCATTTCTTTTTCTTCTTCCCCGTGTACTCTCTCTTCACCCCAAACTCCATTTTTATTTCTTAAACTTTTAAAAAACTAAACTCCTCATAAGTAAGTCATTTCTTCCCCAAAATTTAAGTTCTTGTAACCAAAATGATCCTTGTTTCATCCTCTATCTATTCATACCCATATCTTTGAGTTTAATTTAGTTTCAAAAATCTGAAATTTTTAAAGTTGGGGTTCTTGACCCATTCATTTACATGCAAGCCCGGATTCGTGATTTGGGAGTGTTCTTGATGATACCCACGAATTTTTGGGGTCATCCGATACAAACCCACTCTTGAGCAATGATCTTATAGTGAGCTCAAGAGTTTGATTTAGTGATATTAGTATGTATATATGTGTTTTTTATGTATATAACTAGTAGATCTTTATTGCATGTGAGTTTTAAGATGGGTTAAGTTAAATTTTATCTTGGGTGATGTAAGTTGTAAAGATGAGTATGTAATCTATGTTTAAATCTATGTGTTTGATGTAATTAGTTGATTAAATTTAATTGCATGTAGGTTTTATTAAGTTTTTGGTGATGGGTTTTGTTTAGATTGTAGATGTTGAGATATAAACTTTGGTGGGTTGTTGCTAATTAATTGTTGGATGATATTATGAGAGAAATTAAGTTGCATGTCAATTTAGAGCTAAGTTGTGTATTTTTCAGATTTAATAAAGTTCAAGTAAGTTGTAGTGGAGTCTAAGGAGATGAATATTTGAGTTGTTAAGTTTCGGTAGAGGTCTGATGCCTTGTAAAAATCATATAAAATTGAGTATTGATCAGTTGGTGTTCATTCTTTAGTCATTAGAAAGGTATTGCAATTGTCTACAAGTTCCGTGTTATGTGTCTTCTGAAATTTCAATCTGAAGTTTGAGTTTTCTGCACTTTAAAAATTCGACCAGATTGTTGGGTCACTTGCAAGCTCTGTTTTCAAAAATTCATGGTAAATCAATCGTGTATCCAAATTTTCTGAGCCATACCATTCTGGAAAGCTCTCTTCAGAGCCTACAATTCTTATTTACATTTCATTTCCAGATTTTGAGATCTTAATGTCTTAAACTTAGAAACATTAGCGTGCAACCGTTCTGATTCTGTTTCAGCAGTCCACCTTTTAATTCATCCAGAATTCATTACTTATCCATTTGTAACTAGCTTTACCATTCTGGAAAGGTCTCGGAATTTCCTTCGAGTTTCATGTTCTGTACTTTTCGATTTAAGATCATCTTGATAGAGCAAATTGAACTTCTTTCAGAACTGGTTAGTGGTGATGCCAATTGTATTGGTCATTGTGGTGTTGTATATGATTCTAAATGCTAATGTGCACTTAAGATAAGCTTATGGATGGTTGTATGTGTATGTTGTTGATATTGTGGCCAAGTGGTAATAGGAATTGGGTGACGTAATTAGTAGAATGTATACTTGTATCTATGTTAATTAGTTTAAAGCTTGATTAGAATATAAGTTATGTTATATTATATTACGCTATTTGCTCTAAGTGCTATGTGACTTATATGATTACGTGGATTATTTGACGATGGGATTAGTAGTATTAATAGAAGTCGTGTTGGTTTGCGTAAACAACGAGGGGACACTAAGATATATTTATTTTTCATATAGGTCCGAGTAGAAGGCCCGGTAAGGAGCCAGCTCCGGTAGGGAAGGAAGAAGAACTGTAGCCATCTCTCGTCGCCAAGGCGAGTGTTTTCTCGAACCTAACATTACTTTACCATCTTGTTCATAATACCTTTGTATACTTTGTTATACCCTACACTCGTACCTTACATATTTATTCTGATTTGACTTAATCCCATTTGCGAGATATATTATGATTCCCTAAGAATTGATTGTTGAATAATACCTTTGCTTAATCCCCTAAACAACGATCTTTTATTCTTGTCATGAACTTTGAATCGAAATTGAGAATTGAAAATCGAAATTTAAATTTCCCGAAAGATTTGAAATATAATTGAGAACTTGAAATTCTTGTTCAGTAATATGAAAATTTTATTCGACCCTGGGATTGGAAATTTGATTTTGACCGTTACGCCGGTCTGTTATGAATTTTGGCTTTAATGCCATGGCCAATGTCAATAAGTGCCAAGGATCCTTTAGAAGTGTGTTGGAGTCACAGTAATATGTGGCCCGGAGCTAATGCGTTGGCTGATCACCTAGCTTAGCTCGTAGCGTGTGGTTCCAATTCCATTCCATTTGATTCGGTAAATAAATATTCTTGACCCTGATTATTTACCGTTGTTATTGAAATGTTGATATACCCTGATTATCTACCATTATCTTGATTTATTGTTATGCACTTGCTGAACTTTGTAGCTCACTTCTTTGTTATATCTAACCCTTACAATTAGCAAGAATGGTAAGGACTATTCAGACAGCACGAAAGAGGTCTGGTATGACAGGTGCCGCTTTTAGGAGGCTTTTTGTTCAGGTTGGTAGCTAGTGGTCCCAAGCCATTAGTAGTCCACCTCTTTTGTAAGCGTAGTATGAATTCATCAAGTATTGTAATGGCTTTAAATCTAAGATGTCTTTGGATTAGTATGTTATTTCACACTTGAATCTGGAAGCGGTCTTTTGGGTAGTTGTATCAAGGTACTTTATTTTTGTTAAACTTTTGTAATATAAATTAATGTGTACTTTCAATCAGGGGTTGTTTAGTTATTTGTGGGTTATTTAGTGGTGCCAGTTTTGGGGCGTCACAGTTTACTACAGAGTTTAGCATTCATCATATATTCAGTGTTTACTATGAGAGTTTGTGCATCCAGTGCTTACTGATTTATTTTATGGATTTTATGAAATATTATATGCTCTAAATACTGATCTAGTAAACTCTGCTCTACACACATGTATATTCACAACTGTGCAGTGTTTGAAAGGATAACAGTAATTAAGTTGGACAATTGATAAACACTGTTGGATTTTGTTGAGTACTCTAAGGTAATATTTTATTTCAGAAAAAACATATACTTGGAGTACACAAAGAGTTTTTGAAATTTGCATGTAATATTTGCCAGTTGTTTAATTGTGTCAGACAGTTAAAGCTTATTGGAAATAGGAGAGAGAACAGCAGTAATAATAGGCATTATTACTGCGCGTGTAAATAACTGTTCCACTGTTTATGTGACATGTGTCCCACTCACACACTTAACAAGAAATTGGTTGCGTGTTTAATGTCTAAAACGATTGGGTTTTGATTTTCAATTACAGATCTAATCAAAATCATTTCATTATTCACTTTTTCATCTTTACATCCACGAACACACAACATCACACACAATTTCTCTGTTACTTTCACTTAAGCATTTTCACAAACACTTTTCCACACACTCTCTTCTCTATTATATTGTTCTAATGGCAACCAAGAATTTTGTGGCTCAGGGATTAACTTTTGTTACAAACAACTATGCTGCAATCCTAGACACTGCTAAAGCCCCAGAATCATTTCATCTGATTCAAAACTTCTTAAGAGACCCTGAAATTGGTAAGGCTCTTGTCCAACCAGAGAAACTTTCGGCCACACAAATCTCTACCTTCTGGAGAAACTCGGTTTATGATGATGGTGGAGAGAATGGGACTCCATCAATTGTATTTACCTATGAAGATCAAGAGTTTGTCATAACTCCTGCAACTGTTCGTGAGGTTTTGGATTTTGACACTCACACTTCCTACTCTGTGGCTGTTGAGGGTCAATTAAAAGAAATGTTACAGCAAATAAGGTTTTCTGCTCCTTTGGATAAGATTGGGAATGTCAAAAGGCCGGGGCTCAGGAAGGAGTGGAGCTTCTTCTTTGATTGCATTACTCGAGCATTTGGCAAGAAGGTCACCAACTGGGATGCAATTCCTGGTGAAAGTCTTCAAATCGGGTATTCTCTTCTTAATGGGAGTAACTTTGATTTTGGTCGTCTTGTACTTATGAATTTAGGTGAAAAACTTGCAGAGTCTAATACAACTGTTTATTTCTCACGTTTCTGTCAATGTCTATTCTCTGCTTGTTTACCTAATTTGGCAATTGCTGATGAGGATGTTATACAACCTTTCCAATGTCATAAGAGAATGTTCTCTGATTTGACAAATAAGGATGCTAACAAAGAGCAAGTACCAGAGTTTATCTATCCTCTTGCCCTCAGAAACTTTCTCAACCAACCACAAGAACCACAACACGAACCAATCATTGAACCTCCACAGTCACCACCTCAACCCACAAACACTGAACCTTCTCAACCCACAAACACTGACCCACCTCAAACCATAAACACTGAACCAATCACTAAACCTACATCTCCACCTACAATTACTACTACTTCACAACCATAATCTTCATCACACCCTCAACCTCAACCACAATCAAAACCAAAGAAACCAAAGAAAAGCAAGGCTATAAGGCCATCAAGAAAACAGAGGATTGTTGAAGCTTCTAAGCCAAGGAAGGTTGGAAAGGAAAGGGCTAACAAACCTAAGTCTCATTCTATACTTGATGATTCTGTCTCAGAAGAAGAGATAGCAGAAGTGAATCCTCCAGCTAAGAGAAGGAGAGTAATTCTTGAAGACTCTGATGAAGAACTAAATGTTGAAGCTCCAGAGGATATTTCTAAGGAAATACCTGCTGTTGAGATAGAAAGAGATGGAAATGCTGATGCTCAAATGGATGAAATTCTTGAACCATTGTTCCCATTCTCTGAGAACATGGACATTCCAATCTCTTCACCTGCTGTATTCTCTGAGGCAACTGATGCAGTAAATCAAACCACCTTGGTACATGAAGAAACAGTGGCTTCTCATACTGAGTTAATCTCTGATGCTCATCAATCTGTTGAACAGGGTGAGGAAATTGATCAATCACCTAAGGAGATAAACTCTAAGCCTATTGTGCAACCTGCAGAGGATATTGTAAAGCCTGTTGCAGAGAATGTTGAACCTACTGCTGAAACTGTTGCAGAGGATGTTGTTGAGACTGTTGAAACTGTTGATGCATCTATTCCAATTCTTGACTCCACTCATCATGTTGAAGCTGAGATTGAGTTGAAACTGAAGGGAATACTGAGTCAAGCTCTTCTCAGAGTTTACCAGTCCAAACTGATGCTAAAGTTAAGAATTTTGCTGGTCCTTCATATCAAGCAGATGCTGAAGAAGAACACTATGAACAATTTTCAAATGACTGGTACAAGGACACTTGTATCTTTCCTATTGCAAGAGCAGCTGAATTTGTCAAGAGAACTTCTAGAACAATTACAAATCCAGAGATTATATCTTGTCTCAAGGCTACGGTTGTACAAGTGAAGACTCTCAATTTTAGGTTTGATCTGTGTCAAAAGGCAATTTCTGATGTTCGAGGTGATGTTGTCAGAGGAGATGATATGATTAAACTTGATAACAAGAACAAATTTCAATATCTTTCTCAGAATTAAGAAACTTTGTCTCACAGGCTGAGCAAAGTTGAAGCAAACCAGAATGCTATGTCTTTAAAAATTTATTCTATTGCTACCTCCCTGGAGCTAATCACATCTATTCTTATGCCTGATGATGTCAAAAAGGGGGAGAGAGTTGCTAAATACAAATGCAAGCAATCTCAAACTCTGATCAGAAAGGATAATGCTGGAGATGGAGGAGCAAGTAATAAAGGCATGGGCAAAACTGAAGAACTTCAAACTCTGAAATCTAGCAAGTCTTCTAAATCACAGTTTGCTGGGATACACACTGATACTCAAGGTACTTCAAAGACCAAGAGTTTTCTATTATCTTCTAATCCACAGACTGATGAGGAGTTGGCTGCTAAGTTGTTTACAAGAAGAGCATCTCAAAGCTTTAAAGTCTGGAAAGTTAAAGAAAGGAAAAAAGCTCCTAGGCCTGTTCTTAAAGGCATTGTGATCAAGGAAAATGTTGAAGCTGGTCAAAGATCACATTTATCAAAGAAATCAACAGAAGCAGAAGCTAAACTCAAGCTGAAAGGCATTAAAGGAGAAGTTTCAAAGAAGAAAGATACAACCTCTGTTTCTACACAAGTTGTACAGAAGAAAGAAAATACAACCTCTGTTGCTACACAAGTTGTGTCTAGACCTTTATCTTCTCAGTTGCAATCAGTTTTTGGTAAAGTAACACTTCATGATCCAAATCTATTATCTGGAGTTTCTATGGATTTTTCTGATGGAAAAGCTTTGTCTGGTAAGGTTGGAAACAATAAGGGTGGTCTAGGCTCACACAAAGACAAAAGGCAATATACTGGTCCCAGAGATCCTTCTTCACTTGTTGTTCCAGGTCGTGGTGTCACTCAAGAGAGTTTGGACAGACTGGAATCAGTACAGTTGGTTTAACAGAAGAGTTTAAAGAAGGATTTTCTCTTGTACTTCATGGCTGATGGGACAGTATTTAGAATTGGTGAGAATGATATTGGCTTGAAATATTGGGAAGAATTAGAATATGTTCTATATCTTTTCAAGGTGAATAGTCAAAGGACTCAATCAGTTGCAAATGTGCTCAGACAGAAAATGCTCCAGAATTTGGCAATCAGAGGGATGAAGTGCAATAGCAGATATGTTCCTAAGTACAGAGACTGGAATGGAAATCTTATTGAAATAAAGAAGGGTACTGCTAAATTAAAAACTGATTTGGGAATCACAGTACTTGACTTCAATTCATAGTCAGAGGAAGTCAAATTTATTAGGCTAGGAAATGAGATGAGGAGAAACAAAATCTTTGATCTTAGATCTGCTATCTATCAGACAGATGAGAGTGATCCTCAGTTAAGAGAAATTAAGGAAGCTATGAAGATTGAGCTTGAAACAATTATTTTCTATTTTTAACAAAAAGACTTGACTAGTCGAATGAAGGAGGATTATAAAAACATAAGTATGCTCTCATATATTGTTAAATATAATTGATATGGTTAATATCAGTGTTTAAGTTTTGCAGGGAAAAATAGAGTGTAAACAGGAAGCAGTCAGAGTTTAGTTAAACTCTGACAGTTAGAAGCTGAACAGAGTTTGCTATACGCTGACAATGGAAGCTCGACAGAGTTTGTTAAACTCTTTCTGGAGGAAGCGTCTATTGTCAACAGTGTTTGAAGAATTATTGAAGATAATTATGGAAGCAATATCTTTGAAGATTGGATAGCTGTCAAAGAGATTGAGTTGACTAAGGAAACGTGTAGCAATCGTAATTGATAACAATTGTATAGCTAATTTATAGGAGTATCAATTATCGATTGTATAGCAGCTGTATATTATATAAATACGGTTAGGTTAACCCTAGAAGGGTAATCAATCGTGTAATACAATATCTTTCATTGTAACCTAAGCAGCTCTCGGTGATAATTTACATCACTGAGAGAGAAGTTAATTCAAACAGTTTTTAAAGCTTTTAAAGAACTTATTGTTATTCTCTCATACTTAGTTGATTATAAGTGTGTATTCGACCTAACAACATCGGATATCACTTTATTAGGGAATATGCAACTAATGGAACCAATGAATTACATTATGTTCCCACAGATAAACAATTAGCTGATATATTCACTAAGCCATTGGATGAAACCACCTTCACAAGGTTGATTAGTGAGATTGGAATGCTGAATTCTTCAAAATCTGGCTAAGTAAGAATATCAACTAAATTGTTGCAGTAGTAAACACTTACTTTATCTAATGCTCAATATTTTTGAAGTAAGTGTTGGCTGGAATATGATTTATAAATATTTCAATTCTGTTGCATATGTTGAAAAATCATATTTTGGTAACTTAAGATTCTTATGGAATTTTAAGAAAATCACTATTTAATTTGTTAGAATATTCTTCATTGAATATTTTTGGTAAATTTTAAAAGATAGTGAAAATTGAATTTTATGAGTGAAAGTATATTTCGATAAGTCTGACTTCTCTAATGATTCATTTTTGGTCACTGCTCGACTTCTCTAACAAGCCTCTTTAAGAGTACTCTCGAGTTCTCGAATAGAGTCTTTTGGAGATATCGAACAGAGACATGCTTGAGTTCTCGAATATGGTACTTGGGTTCTCGAATGTCTGAGTTCTCGAATAACATACTTTGAGTTCTCGAATCATTTTAAAAGGCTGAATTATCGCTGAATTTCAATCGATTTTGGATTTTTATCTAAAATTTTAATTCACTCATAAAAACATATTTTATTCAATTTTAAATTGGATAAACTGCCAGCTGTGGGTTACTACCTGCTTGAGTTATCGAATAAGCCTTTCTTGACATATCGAATAGTTGTTTTACACTTCTCGAATGCTTGACTTGTCGATACAAAACATGTATCTAATCGACAATTCAAGTGTTTCATACTTATACAATTCCACAACTATTCTATTCATTTCATTCGATTTCTCAAGCATCTCATTATCAAAATATTTGAAACCCTAACTGCATAAAGCTAAATTTCTTCTTCAACCCTCAACTTCTTTTCTCTCTAATCTCTTACACATGGCAAACATGAAATTCAACACCAACTTCATTGCTCTTTCAAGTGATGTCGAAGCACCCAATGCTAATTTCAAGTTCTTCGTAAAGTGGATGTCAGAATCATACATCAAGGGTGCACTTACAGCTAACCCAACTTTGTATCTAGATATTTTAGAACAGTTTTGCAGTACTGCTACCGTGGAGGTGAATGCCCTTGAGGATGCTTCAAATGGATACACAGTGTATTGAAAAATTCAAAGCAAGGACATCACCATTACCATGGAAGACATGAACAAAGCACTAGGACTTCACCAAGAAGTGTATGACCCACTAGCTACAGACAACCAGTTGGTGGAATTCTTTGATTTCATTAGATACTCAGATGAAATCAAACTTGGGCACTTGAACAGAAAGCATCTAAGGAAGGAATGGAGCTATGTGTTTGCTACTCTTCTCCAAGTCTTCACAGCTAGAAAGTCAAGCTTTGATCAGATTAGTGCCCCTGCACAGCAAATAGGCCATGCCTTAGCCTATGGGAAAAAGATAAATGTGGGGAAGCTAATTCTACAGGAGTTATATGGTAGACCTGGTAAGAACTCAGCCAAGAGAGGTAATGAAATTTTCTTCCCTCGTTTTATTCAATCTGCACTTAATTTTGTAGATAATCAATTGATTGAATTACCTGGGCTAGATAAAAATAGAATAGGCTATCCTAAATCCATGACCAAACTCATTTTTGGTAATTCGGAAACTAGGAATGATGTGGATGTGAGACTTGAAATAACCCCTCATATTCAGAGGTTATTTGAGTCTTACCCCCACAACATGCCAACATTTGCTTCTAAATCTGAGTTAGCACAGCCCAAGCTAGTAGGATAAACAGCTAACCCAGGTTCTGCTAACCAACCCCCTCAACTAAACACTTTACCAAACACATTGCCAACTGCATCTCCCTCTCAAAAGGGTGATGTTAGTAAAAAGGAGAAGAAGAGAAAACAAATAGTTTCTGAACCTTTAAATATCTTATCTGAAGCAGCTTTAGCCGTATAGTTAGGTTTAGAAAGTGAGGAAACTGAGTCACCCTTACAGAGACCAAGGTAGAAGAAATCTAAGAAAACCACCTCTTTAGTCACTCAAATGGCTGAAGTTGTAAAATCAAGGGCAAACATCTCACTTGATGTGTCCTCTCAACAGGGTGCATCTATAGAATCAAGCATTCTCCCCAATGCATAATCTTGTAAAGAGTCAGCACATGGGAGTGATAAGGATGGCACAACACTGAGTGGAGAGCATATCATAATTGAAACTCCCTCTATTTCTCAGGGGGAGTTGCCAAAATCTACTCTAAAAGACACTTCTCTTCCAGAATCTACAACTCAAATTTCTTTGCAGCCTGCAACTCAAGTAATTAAGAAGCAAGGCATTGATCACCAAGAATTTTCTCCACTTGGTGAGCCAATGGATTCACGTGACTTAGTGCAAGACACTATGCTCACCACCCCGGACCTACATTTAGATGGTGAGGGAATGCATGCTGGGGCATCTCCTAATGACACCATCACAAACACAGAGGCTTCACTAGTTTTCACTAGAGACTTTGTGCCTGTATCATCTACTATTGTAATTCATCCCACTGCTGTGGAGACAACAGTAGTAGAGTCATTGGTTACAGAAGTTGCATCTGTAACTGAGGAGTCTAGCTTGCCTAGCTCTAGCTCTGACTTTTTGTCACAATGGCTGAAGCCTGTGCAACATGATAGTGCTTCAGGATCAGGGTCTGTTCCACAAAAATTAACGGTTGAAGCACTACAAAGTCTTCATGTGGATCAGATTCCTGAGTTTGTAAAAATAGCTCAAAACCTGGTCACATCCAACCTCTCTAATCCTGATTATGAAGCCATTCTTCTATGTCACAAAGAAGATATGGAATTTCAAAGAGATAAGATTGTTGAAGAAAGTGAAATAGATGGTAATGTGGATGCTTGGATGCATGGGGCAGGGAGTGTAACCTTGAATGAAGCTCTTCAGTATCTGAGATAAGAATACATCACTTCACTGGGGTCAAATGCCAAATCTATATCCCCTGTTGAAGTGTATAATGCTCTAATGATGTGTACAAGGGAAGCTTGAAGGCTGCTCACTACCTAGGCAAAGGAGTTAAAACAGAAATTGATGAAGTGTGCAAAGCCACAGCAAAGGTAGTGAGTGAGGTCAAGTCTTAGTTCACTACAAAATCCCTCTGGAGTCTGTCTTCAAAAGTGTCAAGGAATGCAGAACCACATGCACATCTCTGGATAATCGCCTTCCCATGGTTCAAGAATCTCTCAATCAACTTGCAAATCAAGTGCAAAATCTTACCACACAAACAACTGATGTCAATGCTCAAATCAAAGTTCTATTTGCTAATCAGTATGGAGACAAGGCAGTAGCAGATGTTCCTATTCATGATATGGGCAAATTTGAGGTACTAAGGCTTAAAGAACAATCACTTTCTGGCTTCAAGGCTGTACACTTGTTGACCAAAGTGGACAGCTTGGAATCAAAAGTGAGTTCTTTAAAACTTCTCAATGCTAAGCTCAAAGACTCTGTTGCACAACTCAACAAGAAGTTGGACACTCAGGCTGCTACCACAACTGATGTTCTTCTCAATCAACAACAGATGATTTCTGCTATGATTCACCACATGGGAGTCCCTTAACCCTCAGACATTTCTTTACCTCCTCAACCTCCAGTCCCTACATTAAACTCAAGGGCACCTATGTCTGACACCAAGCCTAAGGGGGACAAAGTAAACTCAAAACCTAAGGGGGAGGTCTCAAAGTCTAAAGGGGAGAAGAAGCAAACTGAGAAATTAAAGCCAAATCAAGCTGAGAAACCTAAGATGGCTACCAAAGAAGCAAGGTCGAACAAGTGGCTATAGGAGAAGTGGCCAGGGAATCAGAAAGAGAAACTCAACTTCCATCAACTCCATCTCAAGAATATGATTTCCAAGTACCTGACATTGCTAGACAATCCTTTAAAGCTGAGCCATCAGAATTTAATAATGTTCTATCTCATAAGGTGTGTCAAGAAACTGCAAATTCAAAACTATATCATGACATAGCCTTCTTGAAGCATTTACAAGAATTAAGGAAAAAGGCTAACTTCCACTACTTTGACTACATTAAGCTTTTAGTGCAAGACATATTTCTAGTCACTGTAGTGAGAAGAGAAATTGTTCAAACCAATCCTTATGCCATCATCACTACCAGTGAAAGAGAAGTCCTGATTCACTCTGCCAAGTATCTCTTTCATATCCACATTGAAGCTCTACAGGTTCTGTCTTGCTCTGAAATTGGAAATTTCTTCCAGAAAATGGAAATGAATAACTCTTTAGATAATCACGCTCTCCATGAGATTCTTTCAAAGTGCATAAAGGATCATCTACCTCAAGTAGTTCCCCAGCCTCACTGCATTTTATATGAGTCAAATAAGGACATTGTTGCTTTCATATTTGGCCAACATCTCAAGCTCAGAAACATGCCTACAATTAAATATTTGGCTGGGGCCTTACAGTCAAGAAGAGGAAAATCCACATCTGAGTTTGAAGCTCTGGATATTTTGACTAAGTTCATCAACTCATAGTCAAATATCCAACCTATTGCTAGAGGAGACAAGTCAGAAAAGAGGGATGGAGATGACCATGATCAAAGTGGTAGCAGGGGTAGACACCAAAAGAAAAAGGACGATGAGGATAGAAGAAAGAAAAGTGACAAAGGCAAGGGTGATGGTGATAATAAGAGTGACAAGGGAAGAGATCAAGTCTACACAAAGAAGGGTGGAAAACAGCAAGCCTTAAGCATTACTAGCAGTATTCCCACCACAACACAAGACTCTATGTCTAGGGTGGATGCAGTTAGTAATGACTTACAAAAATCTAAACCTATGGCTTCTGCAACTGTTTTCCCACCTCAAGCAAACAAGATTCAAATCAGGAAACCATCTATATGTCTCCAAAGCAAACTGCTAATGGTGTACTACAATGGTCAAGAGAAAAAGGCCTCATACTACTCTCAAGTGACAAGATGCAAAAGCTGAAAATCAAACATATGGCCCTTTTTTATTATTATCGTTTAGGGGGAGGAGAGGAGATACATACGTACTTTTAACAAAGCTAGGGTACACAATGAGACAAGGTAATATACAAAATTTTGTAGTTTTTTAATTTTTTTTTGGATTTTTAAATTTATATTTTTTTTTTGAATTTTATTAACATTGAGAACCCAAAGGCTAGGTACTCCTTTGAGACCAATGGGTGGCAAGTGCAATGTCATACGAAAGGGACGATCCATGTACATGTGCTGGTATTAAGTGCATTGTACTAGAAATTATTCTTGGTGACTTTTCACTGCCCTTGGTTACTGGAGTTTAAAAAAAAGGATCAATTAGAGTTTGTGTTCATTGGTTTGTACAATAAGAGAGTGAAAAAGTACATGGTAATATGTGCTTGGGATTTAATACTTGTGGGAGTTTACTCAGCTTTTACATGATTTAATTTCATGTTTAGTTCTTTATTTAAAAATGAACATTTTGCTCTATTAGTTATCAAGTTAGCCACTTGCTAGCCTTTTTCTTGATTCCTACCCTTCACCTTAGCCAAATTACAACCTTTAACAAAGACCTTTTGATTTGTGCATGCATGTATACAAAGTAGTGGAGGTTTGGTGGACAACCAAGCATATGGTAGCACATGACTTCATTGATTGAACTTGAGCAAATACACTTCACCTATACACTTGTGTGATTTGAGAGATAATGTGAGATTTTCTATCTATGGCATGTTACTTACTGAATGCGGCATTGATATCTATTTCATGATCTTTTTGTCTATCTAGACTGTGTGCTTACTTGGATAGTCTTGTACATATGTTGGGTAAGTGAACAGACTTTCAATACTGTGTGATTGAGGTTTACTTGTGTGGAGTACTATGATATGTGTTAGTCACAGAGGCATGCCTGAATACCTCTAATAACAAGCCTAATTGTTTGTAATGTTTTGCATTACCTACATGACCCTTTAATTGGGAACCTTCTAGTTGTAGAGTTTCTTCTTGTTTTAGTACTTGTAATAGGCATCAAAATTCTAGTTGTGTATCTGTATAAATTAAGTCATGAAATAATGCTTGAAAGAAGATTCAGAGATCATGCCTCAAGCTTGACGAACAAGGCTATCAAAATAAACACATTTGAATTTTGAAGATTGAAGATTTGCCTAAGTACTTATTCGAGAAGTATTTTGGTCTATTCGAGAAGTCAAGATTTCGAGAAATCAGAGATTCGATATCTCAAAAGACACTGTTCTATATCTCAAGGAGTCAACAAGTCAAAGCATCATTCGATAACTCAGGGATTCGACATGCCTAATACTCTATTCGAGAACTCAAGAAGATAACAAAGTCAAAGCATCATTCGAGTTCTCTACGAGTCAACAAGTCAAAGTTACATTCGACATCTCAAGCACTCATGAAGCTATATTCGACATCTCAAGGATTCCTGAAGAAAAGACTATTTCGAGAAGTGGTTCGATATGTCAAGGATACAGTATTCGAGAACTCAGAGTTATCGAATTAGGCAATTCTAAGTTCTCGAATCAATCACTTAACCATTTCTTGAATGGTTTCTTGAAGACAAAATACTGAAGCATACTGCAACAAGCCAAGACACTTTCAGGACCACAATACTGTAAAGTGCTCATGGAAAGTCTACAAGAAGCTCCAAGATTTGTTACAAAAGAAAAGCTGCTAAAGAAGTGGATCTGGGCAGGTTAAAGAAAGTTAAATTGCATGCTGCCTGGATGTATTCCAAAATAGGGATAGACAAGTTAGAAAGTAGATTTGTCTATTCTATCATTTGTAGTAAGTTGGGTGTACAGATGTTCTATAAGTGTACAACCTCACTTCTCTAGCAGTTAAGGTTAAGGTTAATAAGTTTTTCGTACACATCTGAGATAAAATCTCTCTGAGAAAAACAAAGCTGAGAATACTAACATTTGTATTCACAGTTTGTAGCAAAATCTTTATCTAATACAACGTTAGATTAAAGTGAGTATTGTGTTCTTGTGTTTTATTTCTGCATATCTATATAATGTTAAACACAACACATACTTTGCTACACAAAAATATCAAACACAGTTTCAAAACCTTCAAACAAACGTTCTTATCCAAAGGAAAGTTTGAAAATACATTCACCCCCCCCCCTGTATTTTCCTGTGTGTATTTCATACTCAACAATATGTTGCATACTTGAGACTTGGCAGGGGAAAAAATTGATTTTGTGGATAAATTCACTATAAACCCTCATGAGACAACACTCGTCCTACTAGGGCTGCCTAGGGGTTTAACGATTTGTTGCATATGCTAAATGCAATCGTGTCATCTACGAAAGTGATGTTTTTATTTCACTTATTTGCTCGAGGACGTGCAAATGCTTAGTGTGGGGATGTTTGATAGAATATATTTTTATATATATTTTAGATGATTTTATTCTCATATTTATTGTGTTTTGCATTGATTTTGATTTTTATTTAATAGATTTTATTTTTTTATTGTAGGAAATAAGGATTTCATAAGTTGGAAGGATTTGTAGCAAAAAGAGCTATTTTGGAGTTTAATAGAAGAAAATTCGTATTATTGGCTGCCTACACTGTTTGAGCCCTATCTTAAGTTCCAGAAGTCCGATTTTAACGATCTTACAGTCCACACGAAGCTTAGAGAATTTTCTTTAATTCTGAGATAGCCCAAAGATCAGAGTCCAGCTGGAACATCCCAGAAACAGAGGATTAAAGATAGCTACAAATTTTGACATGAAAATCCTATTCAATTATGGATATCTTTATGTAAATTTAATTAGAACATTAAAAGTACTTTTATTAGGGGATAGAGATCAGAGATTATGAGGAGTTTTATTATTAGTTTTAGTTAGGAAGATACAGACGCTACTTCGCATACATAACTAGGGTTTTTATTCCTTTCTTCATCTCTTTTATGAGATTTACTTTATTAGCTTGGATTCATCATCATTAGTGGAAAGTTTAAGATATTCTTTATATTCTCTTGTTTATAATATATGTTTATATGGCTTTATTTATTATTTTTGTTGCCTTTAATCTTAGTATTAGCGAGTAGTCATTTCTGGGGCATAAAAGGAGAAGCCATGTTTGTGCTATAACTCTGGGATGATTTTCACAGTGATTTGATTGATTATGGTTAATTATAATTGATATGTTTTATTGTTTGATTTGTGTAATCGGCCGATATCATGAATTAATTCTATTTAAATAGGAGTACTAGATCGAGAGATTTTACTACTAGGGGCACACATACGATTAGCAGAATTGAATTTGAGTGCGAGAGCATCATTTGATTTCTGAGAGCGTTAATACTCGAGAGAGATTAACATTGCATTAATTACCTAACTGATTGAATTACTAAAAGTGATTAATTGTGTAAGAATGTTTCGAGAGTGTTATTACTTGAGAGAGAATGACAAACTCTAGTTACTTGACCATGTTAACTGCTTTAGCTTAGGAGCTAGTTATTTTGCAAGCATGGTGGACCTGATTGCCCAAGATTTTTAATATATTATTTTAGTGTATATTTAGTTAGTGTTAATTTATTTTAATTTGTTAGTTAGTTAATATTCTCATCAAATAATCATTTATACTTGAAACGATTTACAATAATTGAATCGGAATCGATAGAACCTGTCTCCTTGTGGATACGACCCGCTTGCCATTCTGTACTAGCAATAGACACCGTGTGCTTGCGGATAGATTAAATTAAACACATCAATAGTCGGCCTGAAAATCAACCAATCACTACCAAAAGGATGCTTAAGAAGGACGAGGCAACAATAAATCCTGCTGGCCAAAAGATCCCTCAGTTTCTGGCGGGATGCTCTCAATCGGGAAAAAAGGTCTCGGAATGCTGATGGGGGCACTATATCCCCTTTTATCCTATCTTGGGGTATTTACGAGCAAGACTCCGTCTTGGGAAGCCTTGCTTTGGCCTTGGACTGGTCCAAGTGCTCCATCACTCCCCCTGACCTTGTAATGGTGTCTTTAGGGGATAAGATCGACGAGTCTGAGCTTGTTGGAGCTCAAGCTTTATATCAGGTATGACACTCCTCCTTATGGATTCGGTATTCCTGCTTACTTTGATATTATTAATGCCATGACATTTTTTGTTTTAGGCCAATGCCTACTTCCAATCAGCTGCCCGTCAAGGCCGGGCCTTCAGGGATGACAACGTGGCCTTAACAAGATAGAAGAAAAGGTTTGAAGAGGAAAACCGAGATTTGGAGTCTAGAGCCATCCGTGCTGAGGCAAGTGCTCATTCCTACCAAAGACAATACAATTCTTTGGTTAGGAAGAAGTCAGCTGAGTTCAACCAAGTGATCGAGGCTTATCATCAATCAGAGGCCTTTCTGGAGTTTATGGACAAGCACAATGATGAGTTGTGCCATGTTAACATGTCCGTTGGCTGGAACCGAGCTGTGAATGTTGTTAGCAACAAGTATCCAATTGTGGTTAATCCAATGAACTTCCCTTGCCCTGACTGGGCTGTTAGTAAGGGAAGCTATGTCGACTATGCTTCTGGCTCTGGGGTTAAAGCTGTGTCTCAGGCGTCAAGTTCCAGCTCTAGGGGAGGTCGCTGACCTTGTAGCTCTAAAGGGGCTGCCCAAGCTATTAGCCTTGATTCAACCTCCTCGAGTTCTCGTGGGAAGAGGCCTATGTCCGCGGGCAAAGGAAGGTGGCGGTAATCCGATAGCCATTAAGTGTATCTTATGAGACTGCATCGTCCTCCAGGGAGGAAGAAGAGGTTGAGAAGACAGGGGTACAGCCAATGGTGGTGGCAGCTGAAGTGGATGGTAGCTCTGACGAGGATGATTCCGATGAGGAGGATTCTGACGGAGAGGATGAGTCCTCTGAAGAAGAAGATGAAGATGCTCCATAGGAGTAAGTGGCCTTGCATGGCCTTGTTAGCCACTTGTGGCTTTGTTTATTTTAATTCAGGGTCCTTCGTGGACTTAACTTTTATTCGATTATGTTTGTAACCTTAACTTTGAACCTGGGCCCTTCGGGGCATTTTTATTTATGCACTCGTTTTCCTTTATTAGTATGTTCTTTTATTTTCGCTATTTGGTCATCTTAGACTTACACTCATCAGGTGCTTGGTACATAATTAAAATCACAGAATCATAGAATGGAAAACAAACTTGCATTAATAATTCGAAATGGGTTCAACCCTTACGTAGAGTACTACTGTCCTACTCGGGGCAATAAGCCCTAGAATGGTTTCATCGAACCTTATTTCTACTTCTCCTTATAAATAGTTAAAAAGCTAAGTTTTTTCTAGGATAGCTTAAACGTAATAAACCTTCAGATTCAAGGCATGCCAAGTACGAGGCACCTCATTTCCATCCAAGGTTTCCAGCTTGTAGGATCCTCATCCTAGTGTCTTCCTGACTCGATACGGCCCTTCCCAATTTTGGGGATAGCTTTCCTTTATGGCCAACTCCAGAGGCCTCTATCTTCCTCAACACCAAGTCGCCTTGACGAAAGAACCTCTCCTTAATCCTTTGGGTTTAGTGGAAAGATGCTCTCTTCTGATGCTCTGCATTTCTGGCATTTGCTTCATCACTGACGTCATCAATAAATCGAGGGCTAGCCTCATGCCTTCTTCATTAGTCTCCGGTTCATATGCTTCCACTCGAGGTTATGCATGCGTAATCTCCAGGGGCACAACTAACTCAGCTCCGTAAGCCAGTAAGAACGGGGTTGCTCCAGTTGTCACTTTGCAGGTGGTGCAATATGCCCAGAGTATAGGCAGTAACTCATCCACCCAAGTGTTTCTCGAGCGTTCGACCCTCTTCTTCAGTCATCAAGGATAATCTGGTTTTCTACCTCTGCCTGTCCATTTGCTTGAGGATAAGCTACTGAAGTCAAGTGAAGCTAAATAGCATTCTCCTCGCAGTACTTCTTGAACTTTTCACTATTGAACTGTCGCCCATTATCCGTCACAAGGATTCGTGGGATACCATATCTGCAGATTATACTCTCCCAAAAGAACTGGGCAATTTTCTTGGTGGTTATCTAAGCTAAGGGCTTGGCCTTAATCCACTTGGTGAAGTAGTCGATGACCACTATCAGGAACTTCCTTTGTGCTGAAGCTACAGGGAAAGGACCAAGTATGTCCATTCCCCACATTGCGAACGGGATAGGAGAGTTAATCGATGTTAACATCTTCAGCGATTGTCTTACAATCGAGGCATGCTTCTGACATCTGTCACACTTCTTGACATAGTTCTGTGCATCGGCCAACATCTCTGACCAATAGAATTCCAAGCGAGTGATCTTATGAGCTAGGGCTCTGCCCCCCAAGTGCTGCCCACAGATTCCTTCATGGACTTCCTTCAATGCTTTTTCTTCCTCTTGGGGCCTCAAACACTTCAAGTATGGGATGACAAAAGGTCTCTTATAAAGGATGCCTTCAATCAAGGCATATCTCAATGCTCTCACTGACAGCTTCCGTGCCTCCAAGGCATTGTCAGGGAGCCATCCAGTTTCTAAGTGAGCTTTGATAGGATCTATCCAACAGCTTCCTACATCAGTCGGTGCCACCAACTTCATATTGATGGTGGGGGACTTCAAGGCCTGGAAGTAAACACTCCCGGTATGGTTCTCTATCTCAGAAGATGCGAACTTTGATAGGGCATCGGCCTTAACATTCTCCTCCCTTGGAATGTGCTCCACATAGCACTCATCAAACTGAGTCATAACAGCTTTCACAACTCTCAAATACCTTGCCATAGTTTCCTCCTTGGCTTCAAACACACCATTCACTTGCGAGACTACCAGTCTTGAATCTTCACAAACTTTGAGGTTCTTTGTAACACCCCCAGATCCGGGGTCAAGGATCGGGTCGTTACGGTCTCAATATCCATAACTAACACTTGACTTGAGTCCACATAAATAAACAACATGCAGTGACCCCACAATAATATCCACTCATACACACACAACAGTTATAGTCCCAGAGATGAAATTGAAATAAGTCTCACATTAAAGGATTCAAGAATAAAAGTTATTACAATCCAAAAGGAGTAACGACATAAGTTTAAAGTTCTTGCCATTGATTACATTAGTCATACATATAATTAAGGCTGAAAACAAAAGCTACCAGTCTAGTCTACCTCAGCAATGGCAGCTAGCATATCAGCGTAGTCCTACGGGTGCGGTCACCTGCTTGCGCCGGGTGCGCCTGGTGCGGGCCATCTGACCTAGCTGTTGTTGTGATATAAATAATAAAGCAAGGGTGAGCAATAGCCCACCAATAATAATATAACTGAACAATGAAAATATATGTAACAATTCAAATATCTCTGAAGCCATATGCCATGCATTAACAAAGATAGTGCCATTATAATGTGAACGATGAAGTCACAAGGTAACTCAAAAATATTCTTCTGTGGGAAATATCTGCTATGTCAAATATAAGCAAGATATCATCATATTTTGCAAAAGGGGAAACTGCAGGAAAAGATATGCAATTCCGGTTTTGAATAATTCTCAACCCTGCCAACACTGATAATGTTGCAGAAAATGAATAGATTCTGGATAGAGAACCAATACTAGAGTATGTCGTGCCAGATGACACCGCCTTACGATGATCAGTCGTAGGTTGTGCATCTCAAGATTTGTTTTACTACCGGTAGAAGGAAGAACATATGAACACCACCATACGCCGGATCTCCCTAGCCAACGGTTGGCATAGTTGGGACCGGCGCCACTCGGACCCTATTTCAAGGATGGACTGTCCCACAGCCTCTTACACCAATTTTAATGATGGACTGTCCCACAGCCTCTTACACAAATACTCCTAGTTCGAATAATTTCATGATTCTGAAACGTAAAGCTCGTCCCCCTTTCCCCAAGTATAATACTTGTTGATAAGACTCCACGAAGTAGTCGTATCTAGTTGGAAATGAAAATTTACTGATATTTCCCAAGCTGATTAACTTGTTCCAATAATCTTACCCCTCGAATGATGAGGAAGTAACAATCATACTAAATTTGATGGTTAGCAACCAAACTGCGAGTGAAAAGAATAGTTTAACAAGTACATGACCGGGTAGTCAAAGAAATAACAGCTCTCAAGTAAGGTTCCCTTATATTTTAGAAGATAGATTCGAATGAAGAATGCAGTTTTGAGAACCTCCCTTGATAAAATAATAATAATAATAATAATAATAATAATAATAATAATAATAATAATAATAATAATAATAATAATAATAATAATAATAATAATAATAATAATAATAAGGCTCATAATGGTTTACATAATATTTGAAGATCGGAGATAATATTTGGAACGAAGTAATATATTTTAAAGCTTAGTAGCAAGAATTCAATGAATACTCAAAGAATATTTATTAAGTCATAATTATTGAAGAATATTGCTCGGAATGATCCTTGAATTAATATTCAGAGGATATTTATTGAATTAGAAATATTTAAAGAATATTTATAAATATGAAAGAATATTTTTAATCGAAATATTTCTCAAAATAATTCTCGAATGAATATAAAGAAATATTTATTGAATAAATAAATACTTAAATGAATGTTCGAAATAATATTTGTTTAATCAATAATACTTGAAAGGAATATTTGAATAATATTCGATAAATGAATCGACTTTAAATGAATATTGAAGAATAATATTCATTGAATGGATAACGTTCAATTAAACATTTGAAATAATGTCATTAAATAAATAATCTCGAACGAATATTCAAAATAATATCCGTCAACCAAATAATGTAAAATATTTACTTAAATACTTTCCCTCAATAGTAATTACGATATATCAAGAAGTACTGACTCCCGGTCTATATTCAACGAATACGACATATATGCCCTTCTCTAAGGGACTTAACAACATTCGGCTTATAACTGATACGATATCTATCTAGCTTATAAGCCAACAATAATCAAGGAACAAGTATAACAACATGAATTGAAAACAGGCATGCATGCAATGGCATATGTATAACAACAGTCATATATATATTATCACAACAACAGCCTATAAAAGGATTTGAAACTTGCGTGGTAGTCGGGTGTGGGTAGAGGTAGTGTGCCCTAGGTCTGCTCGGTGATCTATAAACAATCTGAATATCTGTGATTAATTACTTAACACTTTTTAAAAGGCTAATTATAATCTTTACTTAAGTCGAAACACGTTTTCGAATTATCTCGTTATGCACCCTTTTTGTGTACTTTTATTAACCTCGTTTCGACCCGACATTTGTTCGTTATTACGGCTCGTCGTTACTCTTACACTTGGTATATACTTAAGTCATATAAGTGCTAAGGTCGGTCGTTTACGAACCAAGATTATACCTCGAGTTTTATTGCCCGTTTTCTAAGTGTTTTACCAAAGTTATAACCAAGCGGGTTTTTAGGGGTTCGTTCGCGTTTAACCTTGATTCAAACATTTTTATAAAATCGTAAAACGATCCGTTTAACATGTGATTTTCTCTCACACCTTCCTTTTTATCTCTAGTATTTAAGTACCAAGATTTGCCACCGAATTACCTACTTTACGAGGGTTCAATTTCAGTTACGAACTCTCGTTTACGGTTTCGAACTACTTTTAGTAAATCGGCCATAAATCCTAAACCGTAAGTCCGTTTCACATGATCTTTATATCAAAACGAAGATTATAACATAATATATCTTGTCATGGCATAATATGAAACTGGACAGTGAGTTATAGCTATTGTAAAACACGATTTCTTAAGGTTAACGAAAATCGGGCATTACGACGGCATATATCCAACTTATACACATGATATACATCTTAACAAGTCCAAGAGCATCATGCTTCACCATCATAATCATCATAATACTAAAATCATTAAACTACTAACTAATCATGCTTATAACATCAACATAATCATAACTTAGCTAGATCCATCAAGAACATGCTTAAATCTCAAGACAAAATCTAGGGTTTCAAGTGGTTACCTTCTTGAGAGTATGTACTAGCCTCACTAAGCTTGATATGGTCCTTGGATTGCCTTAAGTTAGCTTAGATCAACCATGAAATCAAGAAAAACAAGGATTAGTACATGAAGAACACTATTCACCCTCCTCTTTCATGATTTTTTTGAAAATGGAAACAAAGGATTTTGGACTTGAAATTTTTAGAGGATTACTTTTGTGAACTATAGAACTCACCTTACAAATTACAAGATCAAATGATGGTTGGAAGTGGGTTTTTGGTTTTTGAATTAGCAAGAAGCCGAATGGGGTAAAGAATAGAGAGAATGGAGTGCTTGGCTTCTCTTGCTTGGTGTTGTGTAATAAAAATGAATTATTATGCAATAGATGATGTAATTTGGAGAGACATGTGTTGATTTTGTGTGGTAAGATGATAAAGAATGCCAAGTACTTGGTTTAATCTTTAAGCGTTCTAGTTCCTTGGTACTAGTTTGGTTACTAGATATTTCTTACTTGAACATGCATGCACCTTGCTCTCTGCTTGCTCTTTTTTCCGGTAATTACTTAATTTCATTGATCGTTCGAAGGAATATCTCGAAGATTTCCGATTAGGGTTTTACCGAAAATCGCCTTAATATTTATAATACTATTCTCCATTATTCTTAATAATTCTCGAATCTATATTCCTTAAATCCTTTTAATAATCTCTTAGGTCTTTCAGTGTCCAGGGAAATCTCGGAGAAAATAAAAGTGCCATTTTTCAGAATCCAACAGCTTTTACATACACTCTTTTTCCCCCTGGATCACTAATACGAACTCAGAATTTCGTTCCGGGTACTTCTATATAGCGTCATCTAATAATATTCCTAAATCCACCAAAATCACTATTCACCACTTATTCTTTTAGGGTTATATAGATGTCCCGGTCCTCTTTCGATCGTTCCTTAACCCTTTTACGGAACCACTGGACTGGTAACAGATATCGATTTGGATGACATAAGAATAACCTTTCCCTTCGGAATTATAAAATCTTAATTTCCTAGGAGATAGATAATTCTTATCTAGATTCTCAACCAATAGCATTCTTCATGACATATAAATATTTGACTCTAAATCCATTCCATACATTCATTAGATCAATCGTTACATCCTAGTCGCAACTACTATTCACTATTACATCCATACATAATAAAAAAATTTAATTCTATCCAAAATCTGGGTTCTTACATTCTTGACTCTCAATATTCTGGCCAAGCCCAATCCGGCTATCAAGGCTTCATATTCAGCTTCGTTATTGGTTATTGGAAAATCCAACTTCAAAGCATACTCAATTGTGAACCCATCAGGGTTTTGCAAAACTAAGCCTGCACCACTAGATTTTGTTTTTGATGCTCCATCAAAATAGAGCACCAAATACTCCTTCTGATCAGGTACAAGTTCCTCATCTTTATTATTACTTCCTTGGTTGGGTGTTATCTCCTGCCCCCCGACTTCTTGGTTGCCAATGGTACATTCAACCACGAAGTCAGATAACGCCTGATCCTTGATGGCTGTCCGAGGCTTATATGTGATGTCAAACTCTCCAAAGTTTTATCGCCCATTTGATTAGCCTTCCACTGGCCTTCGGGCTGTACAATATGTTTCTCAGCTGCTGGTCCATCAGGACTTCAATCTTATGTGCCTGGAAGTATGGTCGTAACTTCCTCGAGGTTGTTACCAATGCCAAAGTAAACTTCTCAATGGGAGAGTAATTTAACTCAGCCCCATGCAACACCTTGCTCACATAGTATACAGGTTTCTGAACTTTGCTCCCTCTCGAAGGAGGACGGCACTCAGTGCTTGCTCTGACACCGCCAGATACAGATACAAAGTCTCCCCAGGACTAGGGCTGAGCATTCGGTCGGTTCGGTCCAGAACCGAACCGAACCGAATAAACCGAAAACCGAATTGTCATTTTTTTCTGGACCGAACCGAACCGAAGTTTAATCATGGACCGGACCGAACCGAACCGAAATAATTCGGTTCGGTTCGGTCCGGACCGAAAAAACCGAATTTTTTTTAAAAAAAACCTATAATATAAATAAAGTTAAAAATTCATGATTTATCACAAAAATAATAATCAATTAATCACCACTACTTCACTAACATAGATATAATTAGAATTTACAAATTAGATATTATAATTATATCTTATAAGATATATATAAAATGTATATAACATAAATATAAAAATTAAAATATATATTATTCGGACTATTTGGTCTATTCGGTCCGGAGCGAAATATTTTTCGAAGAACCGAACCGAACCGATTTTTATTTCGGTCTATTCGGTCCGGACCGAATAAACCGAATTTTCAAAAAATTAGAACCGAACCGAACCGAATTTGCACGGTTCGGTTCAGTTTTTCGGTTTCGGTTCGGTTTTGCTCAGCCCTACCCAGGACTAGGTTTGGCCAACAACGGGGCTTCAGTCATGTACTTCTTCAACTGTTCGAAGGCCTCTTGGCTCTCAAGAGTCCACTCAAAATTCTTCGCCTTCTTCAAAGCTTAGAATAATGATAAACACTTGTCACCAGATTTGGAGATAAATCTCCCCAAGGCTGCTACTATGTTAGTCAACTTTTGCACATCTCTTATAGGGCGAGGTCGATCCATATCCAAAATCGCCTTGATCTTATCAGGGCTGGTTTCTATGCCTCGCTTTGAAACCATCAGACCCAAAAAGTTTCCTGATCCGATGCCAAAGGCATACTTGGCTGGATTTAACATCATCTTATGGTGCTTCAGCACTTAAAATTCCTCTCTGAGGTGCTCAATATGGTCTGCCTTGAATAGGCACTTGACTAACATGTCATCAACATAGACCTCCATGGTTTTTCCAATCAGATGGGTAAATATCTTATTCACCAGTCGTTGGTAAGTAGCTCCTGCATTCTCTAGTCCAAAAGCCATGACAAGATAACAGAAAACACCAAAGTCGGTTATGAAAGATACCTTTAGGATGTCATCCTTGTGTATTTTAATCTGGTTGTAGCCATTGAAACCATCCATGAAGCTCAACATCTCATGCCCAGCTGTGACATCTATCAATGTGTCAATCCTTGGTAGAGGGAAACAATCATTAGGGCATGCAACATTCAAATCGGTGAAGTCTATACATATTCTCCACTTTCCATTCGCCTTATTGACCATCACAAGGTTAGCCAACCATTCGGGGAACTGAATCTCTTCAAATAATCCAGCTTCTAAGAGCTTGTCTACTTCTTGCTTAATGGCCTCTTACCTTTCAGGAGCGAAATTCCTCTTCTTCTGCTTTATCATCTTCCACTTATCGTCTTCCACTTAAAATCAACATTCAAGTTATGAGTTATGAGTTGGGGATTAATCCCTGGCATGTCGGTCGCTGTCCAAGCAAACACATCATTGTTCTCTTTTAAGAACGCTGTTAACCTGCCCTTCAAGGGTTCTTTCAGAGAAGCTCCTATATAGGTAACTTTTTTAGGGTCTCCGAGCTCTAAAGGTATAGGGACCAGATCCTCTGTCGGCTTCCCTCGATGTTCATCATCACCACGGACATCCATGTCTTCGATTGGAAGGACCTGCCCCCAACTCCATCAGCTCTTAACGCAGCTATATAGCAACTTTTCACCATCTTTTAATCACCTCTCTGTTCTCCAACATAATTCCTGGTTGGAAACTTAATCTTCATATGATAAGTGGAGGCAACGCATGAAGTCCGGTCCTTTCTAGGATTGCATTATATGTCGAGGCCGCCTGGATTACCAGAAAATTTAAAATCTGAGTGGCCTCCTTGGGCTCCTGCCCAATAGTTACAGGCAACTGAATAGTCCCTTCAACGTTGGACTCCACTCCATTGAATCCATATATGGGCATGTTAGTGGGGGTCATTTGAGAATCATTATACCCTTATCTTCACAAATGCATCATGAAACAGAATATCGACGGAAGCTCCATTGTCTATCAAGACTCGCGTTACATCTGAGTTCCCAATCACAGGACTAATGACCAATGGGTCGTCATGGGGAAACTTCACCCCTTCCAAGTCCGAGTCATCGAAGCTGATGGCTTTAACAGTCTTTGCACGCTTCGGGGCTTCTCCCACGATGTGCATCACTTCTCTGGCATAACTGTCGGGCCTCCCCAAATCATGTTGATAAATGGCCCTTGGGGCTGTGTATTGCGATCACGATCGTTATCCCTACGATCATTATCCCTCCCGTCATAATCTCTTCTTTGATTTCCACGACCTTCATCTTTCGTGAACTTACTTAGTTTTTCTCTTCGGATCAAGAATTCAATCTCGTCCTTGAGTTGCCTACAGTCATCGTTGTCATGTTCCACATCCTTGGGGAACCTACAGTACTGATCCATGTTTCACTTTGTGGGGTCACCCCTGAGTGGTTTCGACCATCAGAAATCCTTATCCTTCTCGATATCCAACAAGATTTGACTCCTAGGAGTATTCAACCTTGCATATTCAGATAACCTTGGTCCCAGAATCTTCTTAGATGTAGAGTCAGAGTCCTTGCTAGTTCGGGGATACTTGTCCCTAGCATCATACTCTTGTTCTTGCTTTCACTTCTTGGAGTTCCCGTTCTTCCATGCACGGGGGAGGTCTCTGTTTTCCTCATACTTTCTTCAACTTTTATGTATTTACTCGCTCTTCTCTGGAACTCAGTCATACTTTCAGGGGGATGTTTTGCCAACGACATCTGAAAGAAGGTGTTCGTTGTTCCATTCTCCAAGGCTATCATAGCTACTTTATTCTCCAGATCAGGGACGTTCAGCGTCTCCTTAGTAAAACACTTGAGATAATCCCTAGCACCGCATAAAAAAAATTATTCTCATTCTTTCCTTGCTTCACTTGCATGAGATATGCAGAGCTTTTTTCATGGACTTTCCCACTAACAAATTGGTTGATAAAAGCCGTGCTCAACTCCTTGAAAGAGCCAATCGAGTTGGATGGCAAACGGCTATACCATCTTTGAGCCATGCCTGCCAAGGTTTAAGGGAACGCCCTACACTTGAGAGCGTCACTAGCGGGCTACAACAGCATTGCGTTTGAGAATGTTCTCACATGGTTTTGAGGGGTCGCATGTTCCATCATATGCCTTTATTGTAGGCATCTTAAACTTTCTGGATACATGAGCATTCATCACCTCCTCAGTGAACGGAGGTGTGGGATCATCAGGATCTCCTAGTGGCATCAAATCTTTGGGATCACCCCTGAGGGCCTCTGCCCATGTAGCTCCTCCCGTTGGGGCATCTGTCCTTCTCTCTCCTTAAGGACCTCTCCAAATAAACAAAGGGAATCCTTCTTGAAGTTGGAGGAGGTCGATCCTGATTCTGTCTTGCTTGCTCTCTTGCCATGTCATCCTTCAGCTTTTGGATCTCGGCCTCATGAGCCTTGATTCTCTTAGCGGCTTTCAGAGGGGGTCCATCATGAATTCTTTGAGTCCTCCTTCTAGGTTCCTTGCTAGCACGTCGCCTCCTCGGGGCTTCATCACATTCATCGTCCTCAGATGATGAATAATCAGTATAGGGACCGGAGTAATCATCATACCCTTGATCAGGGCCCATGCCTCTAATGTAGGGAGGGTGATATGGCTCATGTATCTGCAGGGCATGACCGGTTGGTCCAGGATCCCTTCTATATGGAGGATAGTTTGGCAACCCGTACGTCGGGTTGGTGTTTGCAGGGAGCAGGGTGGTGGAGATCTGGACCCCTGGGAGCGGTGGACGGCTGTCCAGAGGAGAGACCACCATCTAATGCGGATTAGTCTCTTGGCCTGGGTGGACAACCACTGGTAGGGTTCTCTCATCAATGGGAGTCGTCCCTGTAGGTTGAGAAACTTGAGTTTGAGTGATCGCCCCTATTGATGGGGGTGCACGCCCTTGTTCAGTCTCCGCCTGGTGGAACAGTAGTGACAGAGGCGGCCTTAGTTGAGACCGGTGTTGTTCTTCATGTGTTAACCGTGGTTGATGTCTTCTTCCCATAGATGGCGCCAAATGTTATGGAATAAAAACTAGGTTATTGAATTGCGACTAGGGTTGTGTGTATTTAATGATAGGGTTCGTGAGCTTCGTGCTTTAATGGCTGTTTCTGCGTTCGAAAATGATCGGTCCTCATAGAATGCCTACAAATCTCGAAGTTGAGAATCAAGCCAAAAACATAGTTTTGAGAATGAGGGGTCAAGCCCTTTTATAGGCGTTTAGGAACCTTAAATTTAGAGTAGGGTTAGGAGACTTGATGGACAAGCCACCTCCTTGAGGAAGGTTCTAGATTCCTGCCTTGTAGGAGTCTATTTCCATGTTGAATTCGGTACCTTGGAGGCTACTTCTTGTACGAGATAATATCCTCATCTGACTCTTATTGCGGAGCTGTTAACCACCCTTAATATTAATTACAAAATTAATATTTAATTAGGGTTTTGGGCCTCATTATTGGACCTCCAATTTAGACATTACTAGGTTTAATTAATGCCACATTAAATTTGTCTTTATGGCTTACTTTTAGCCCCTATCAATTAGCTTCTTATTTATAATGTTCTAACTCAACACAAAATAAAAAATATTTCAAAAATAAAAACTGTATTTCAGGGAAAAAATTTAGAAAATAATATTTACATTTTTAAAAAACAAACTGGAAAAAAATATTTCAAAAATGTTCAGAAAAAATGAAAAAAAAATCATTGTCAAAAAAAAATTTAAAAATGTTTCGCTTTTCTAAAGAATACATTCATTTTTAAAAAAGTTATTTATAAATTTTTGAAAATGAAATATTTTTTTTTAACAAAAAAAAATTTAAAAATAAGTATTATTTTCTGAATTTTTTTCATATATTCTAAAAAACAATTTTTTAAATACCGAAAATACCCCTGTCAAATTTTGGGGAAAAAAAAAATTCAAACTTGACGTAGTTAAAAATTGTTAACGGAAAAAGTGCAAAGTGAAGCGAAACATGAAGTATGAGATGTAAAGTGCCGAAGTTCACAGTGACCAAATAGAAAAAATGCCTAAAAATAAGGGGTGCAAAATGCAATTTCCTGCAAGTTCAGTGGACAAGTCTTGAGTTAATAATCTGATCTAATTAGCAGGTAAAACAAAAATAAACAATTTGATCTCCTGGACTGATAGTAGGTGGAAACATAATTTAAGTTCTTAAACTAGTTCTATTTATAGTTGCACTTCGTAAACTGAATATAAAATTTGTTCTGGAAGTTTAGGGAACCAATAGATAGTGCAGTGTTTACATTAGTACAGGGAACACTGGTGTTGCAGAAATGGATATCATGGAACTAATGGATAGCACAGTAATTCCCAACTACATCAGTACATGGGAAAAAGTTGCAAGTAGTTGAAAAACAATTAGGAGTTGGTTTTTAAGCTCGTTTTGAGGAAGTACAACCTAGAAAAAGCCGTTCAGTTTTTTAAATTACATTATGGCTATTGTTCAGATAATGTTTTGCGTTTATTGGCTGGCTTACAAGCTGTTTCTAATTTAAAACTAGAACTTCCCTCTTATAGGTTAGGATTATTATCTATTTATCCGTAGTGTTGTAAGATAATAAGAGACTTATGACAAAAAAAAATACCTGAATGTGAATGGACTAGGAGAGTTGATATATTGTTTTCCGATTTAAGGGCTCCAAGATGACAATGAACCTTTTTTTTTAGGGAAGATGACAATGAACCGTTTGATACTACTTTAGTTAACACCTTTATATATGGATCTGGAACATATAATCCAGAGGAAGATGATGCAAGCAGTTGATTCTACATCAAAGAGTTCCTTAAACTTTGTTCCTTCTGCAATGAGCTCCCCTATGCTTTCCATTTTTTCTCCGTCCATTTGTGCAATTTTTTCTACTAGTTTAGAGCATTTGCTAGAATTTGAACTTCCAGTTCCATGGTTTTGCTAATGGTTTCACGAGCCTATGTCATAGACAAGCCCAATCACATTTTTATTCAATTTGGTGTGATTTTGCTTGCTTAGACACTTAGTTTTTACTGTTATAATTTCTTAAGATGTCCTCGTCTGTGGTTCAATGGAGTAGAAGATTAGCTTTTCGAGCAAAGCCTTTCTTCTTGCTTCAGATTTGAATCAACAAATTTCTTAGCTAAGATGTAATTTTACTATAAACATCTTGGCTAAACGAAGGTATAATAAATTTACTATAAACATCTTGGCTAAACGAAGGTATAAATTTACTTAATTAAAAACGTGTTTATACAAACATAACAACACTATCCAGGAATATACAGGTACCATACTTCGTGGTAACCCTGGAATAAGCTATTAGCAAAATCATCCATATCTTTACAAAAAAGTTATATATAATCAAATCTCGTCATTCTCTGATGAAAGCAACCATGACATGTAATCTGGCCCTTGATCTGAAATGGAATCTGACCCAGTTGATGGTGGAATTACCCTCTTCCTTGTGAAAGTCTCTACAGTTGGGCACACCCTTTTCCGTCCACCCCTTGGCCGAGATCGAAACTGCTCATCAGTCTCCATAAAATCACCCTGAGCCACAAAACATCACATAAGCACTGGAATGATGTAACCAACATTTTCCCTTTTTGCAAATGGAGAGTGCTTTGGCAAAACAACTACAAACTTACTTGAATATAAAGATGGCATCCAGATTTCTCATGGTTGTCCCTCACGTGTTTAAATGTAAAACTCATGCCGCAACTAGGAATACTACAAGGGAAGGATTTTTGTTCAAAATGCACCGCTTTCATGTGTTGACTGAGGTTTGATTTCTGCAGTTAGATATACAGCTGAATTATACTCGGGAAATTTCAAGCCGTATAATAATATCCATTTAAAGTTGCTACATCAAACTTGATGGGAGCAGGTCGCTTGAAATTATATTTTAATTTGTTTCCAGTTTCCAAACAAGCTATCTATCAGTACAAGGATTATTTGTCATGTATGCAGCAGAACAAGTTATATACAGATCCCTTGGACACTAAGATGTCTTACAGTTGAGAAGGTGTGTAGACAATCCTCGAAGCTGCATTTAATTCTCTCGGATAAAGGCCTGGCTTCATGTGTAAGTAGGTGCCGCTTGATGTTCTTCTTCAGCTGTTCTGTTCCACAAACCTCACAAGGAACATATCTGTGACAAGACTGAATATGAGCCTTCAAGCATTGCTCATTGGTAAAATATTTCATACAGCTAGGATCAGAACAAAACGCTTCAGTCGACTCTAACTTTACTGCAAACAAATGTTTCTCAGATTAGCACAAATTCAGAACAAAAAAGAAATGACAACCAAACAACAATAAAAAAAAAATCAAAAAGAACAGCAAAACTCTAGTAATAAGATCACAAAAAATGATGAAAATACACCAAAAATACCTTTGGCATCATAGTAGTATCCTAGTATTATTAAACTAAAAAGACTATACAAAAGACTAGTAAATATGTTATTACCATGTGAATCTTCATGCTTTTTCAGTCTGGAGGCATATTTAAAAACTTTCCCGCACCCAGGTTCTGGACATCGGTGTTCTTTCTGAGTATCATCTTCAAGAGGGGAAGAGTCATCATGAATTTTTTAAATACACCAAAAATACCTTTGGCATCATAGTAGTATCCTAGTATTATTAAACTAAAAAGACTATACAAAAGACTAGTAAATATGTTATTACCATGTGAATCTTCATGCTTTTTCAGTCTGGAGGCATATTTAAAAACTTTCCCGCACCCAGGTTCTGGACATCGGTGTTCTTTCTGAGTATTATCTTCAAGAGGGGAAGAGTCATCATGAAATTCCTTCACATGCCTCTTTATGTTAACTTGAATGGAAAATCTGGTACTGCAGTCCGTGAAAGGACATTCAAATAGTTTCCCTTGGTGCTGCAGAAGGTGACGATTCAGGTGGTCCTTCCTTCGGTAACTGGAATTGCAGTCTTCTACTGGACACGTAAATGGTCTCTGCAATGCAAGTTGTTACACATAACTAAATAGAACTTCAAATTTCAGATTACTTCAACATCACACTGCTTCATAAACATAAGCCTTTCAAACCTCAAGAACGAAACCGCGTGTGCTGAGGCTCACCTGATGGAGCTTCTCAGGAGGTCCCCCTACCTGATACTAATCCAATCAAGGTAGATGTTGAAGCCTCTCGCATTTTGGAGTTCGTCTGTGGGATCCAATGCTTCACGCAACATTTTTTATTTAATTAACTTACTCGGAGCAACTTAGAACCTGCAAGATGTAATCCTTTAAACTGGTGTAAACATAGACAAGAAACATAAACAGAGAAATCAAGTCCAAGTCCATTCTGCGACCATTTGTTCAAATATCATAGGCAATTCAAGAACCGCCAAGTAAATTTGGTAAAGTCATGTATGACAAGAATCTGACTACATAGTTTTAAAAATAAGAATCTGTTTTTCTATCAGTTTCAACAGAGAAAGGAACACGTATTATTCTACCAACTGATATCCTGAAGTCAAGATGATACTGACTGATCCATACAAACAGGGTAACATGTCTTACCTCGAGTAAATGGCTTTGCATGTGTTGTTTCAAGTGAGCAGGCTTCTGGAAACTCAGACCGCATTCCTCACAAGTATTAGACTTCAACCTCTCTTTCTCCGCATTATCATCTGCCTCTATTTTGTTCACTTCATCCTGCTTAAAACAACATTGCAGTATGAATAAGTGATAATTAGCTCACATGTACACCAACGAAATAACCCTTCTGGGATTTCAACAAATACAACTGTACGTTGACAAAGCATAGTTTACGTGGCTCGAAAATTCATAACTCGGCTACTTTCTTGTTCTTATAGCGATTGAATTTTATAATCAAAAGATCAGCACAAACTGTGTTGAATATATTCAAAAAGAGGAATGCAAGGTACGAGCTCATGCATGCACCTCTAAAAGTCAAATTCGTTGCTATTTAAATAAAAGATAAAGGTTCTTAGACACTTAAGGATACAGAGATAAAGATAGGATATAATATACCTGGTGATGAGATAATATATGAGAGGAGATGAAAGACTTCTTAGACCGACAAATACCACAATATTCACAGTAGTATCGTCTAATATCTCTAAATATTGGCCCTTCTTTAATTTCAGTACCTCCCTCCCCCATCTCTGAATCAATAAAGATCTGCAATCGTAAACAACTGCAATATGGTTTAACCTTCACTATACTAAACATATAACAAAACATAAATGATTGTTCTTGTTACATAGACTATAAATATAGAGCAGTTGAGTTAGTTTACAATAATATAAACAGTATTCTTTCTTGGGCTCTCTAAAACCGAAATGAACTTAAGAAACTAATGCTACATTTAGTTAAAAAGATTAAAAGTAAGAAAGGAATGAAATCTGCACTAATTTATCCGTAATTTAATCGTGATTCTCATTCCTTTATTTCATATTCATATCAATCTAACCTAATGTCAAATCCCACCAATTTGGGGATAAATGAAGTACGAAAAAAAATCTACAAAATGTTACATTTGGCTGGACTGAGTGACTGACTAAACTTAGGTGAAAATGGAACGAAATCTGTACTATTTTGTGGATAAAAAATCATAATTCTAATTCTTTATTTTCACATTCATACAAATTTAACCAAACAACAATCCCACCAATTTGGGGATAAATCTTCACTAGTCACTACTATCTCTGCTAATTCTCTTCACAAATTTCATCATAAAAAATACAATGTGCACGTAAACTACATTTTACTAGCTATTTCACTAAATCGACAACTCTTTTTAAAACATGACATTACTCTCCGCATTCTCATCGTTTCTCACCATTTCTCATTTTCCCACTCCTCTCCTTACATTTTCATTTTGTTCATTCTCTATCAACTACTCACTATCTTACTATCTCACAACTACAACAAGGACAATAATCTGCAAGCTCAAAACTACGCAATCTCGAAAACACGAAAACTAAAGTACTGCTTTTAACACATATCTGAGTTCAAATAAATTATAACCTCCGTGTAATTACACTAAAACAAGTCTCTAATTCCAATTGCAACACAAACAAAACAATAATTTAACATCACTTCATTATATTACAGTACTGAAACAATCAATTTCACAAGTACAGTACAGACAAGAACACATGAAACATGAGACAATTATAATTCAAAACATATGAAACATAAACATACGATGAATTTAGCTCTGTGAAGATGAAAACGGCCGCGTTTTGTTTTGAGCTAACCCTAGGCAAACTCATTTATAGATGGGTATGTAATTTAGGTAAGATGGAAGTTATTGGGCTGGTCTGATTAGTTTGATTGGATGGATGTAATGTGAGCCCAACTGCAACACTATACTCGAATGGATTTAGTCCATTTATATCAGCCACGTGATTTCAATATCTACTATCTACTATAGTATATGACAAAAAAAAAAAAAAAAAAAAAAAAACCCACGAGAAGTCACATTTTAATCAGCCAATCATATTACCATAATGCCCTTATTTTAATCAACCTCATGTTACCAAAATACCCAACCACCTTTTCGTTTTCATCCCTCAAAATAAAAGTCGTTTTCATCCCCCAGAATAAAAACCTCCTTCAGCAATTACTACCCAAGATGCCCTTCCAAGCTCTTTCGTTTTCCCTACCCCCGCTTGGCGATATTTTCACCTGGGTGCGCATGGACCAGCCAACAAGAAAGCGAGGACGCCCTCGAGTTATCGTTACTGAGGCCGTGAGGCACGCCGTCAAGCTGCACGACAACGTGCTCTTAACCGCCGCAGAGATAACCTGTTTATGTTTATGGTTTTGCCTTGTGTTTATTTGGTGACACAACTTTGATGTGATACTGGAATGTACTTTCATCTTATATACAACACAGACTCACATAGGTGCCCAATAACGGATTAGAAAAAAAAATGAAATGGAAAACAGATTACCTTTGGGGCAAAGTTCTCATCTAACATGACCTTACTAGAACCGATTGATATATGGTGCACTGGTGGATCACAAAAGTAATGCAGATGTTCCCGCACAGAATAATGTTGTAGCTGACACATTTTGAGTGAAAATTGCGGTATTAGTGCCAGAACTTTCAGAAAAAAGGTCGCATTTCAAATATCCACTTACTTTGTACCCACTAAAATACACGAAAGATAATTCTAGAATTCCTCATCAAAAAACAGGAGAATTGTTCATGACCTAAAAATTAATCCTACATATGATGGTCATTACAGGTGAATAATTGAATGAGTCAGCCCAAAACCATATCCAAATTCTAAACCTTGGAGTATACAAACCGTCGATTGTTGATAAAGAGAGTGAGAGTCAAGAAGGTGCTGACTTGGAGTGCCAAGCTGGCAAACTCTGAGCATCAAGTTGTCAAACAAGTTGTCAAGACAGGCTGGCGAGTTTGTTAGAGTTAGTTACAGAATGAAACATTTTATATACTCTCGTGTATTCATCTGTGTGGCTGAGTTAGTTTCTTTTATATACATTTCTTCTCCATTCTGTAAAAGTGACATTGTTGTCTTCTTCAATATAATAAACACAGTTGCTTCATATTTGTTGTAAGCTTTGTTAATGGAGATTGTTACTTCAATTGCTTAATTCTGTTTATACACAAGTTGTAACATGGTATCAGAGCGTGGTAATCTTCAGTTTCCGCTTCTTATCATCATCAACGTATCTGTTATCATCTCCGACAAGTGTTATCATCTCCGACGATAAGTGTTCATCTTCTCCAATATCATTCATTTTCTCAATAGTTGATCTCTGTGTATTTCTCTTCAGATTTGTAAGTCATTTATACTCCAATTTGTTGTTAATGACGACAATAGCATCATATTCATCTGCAATGATAGGCAATACAGTTGTCTCTAATACTATTGATTCAAATCATCCTTACTATTTGCATCCGTCTGATAATCCCGGTATGCAAATCACAACTGTCACATTAAGTGAAAACAATTATAATCACTGGCAGAGATCTATGGAAATTGCTTTAGCTTCAAAGTTAAAATTAGGATTTGTTGATGGATCATATGTTAAGCCTGCTACAAATTCTGTTTTGTTTGTTCACTGGTTGCGTTGTAACAATATGGTTACATCGTGGTTACTCAATTCTGTGTCAGTTGATATTCGAAACAGTATTGTGTATCTGCAGTCTGCAAGAGAAATTTGGTTGGATTTAGAGGTGCGTTATGCACAAAGTAATGTTCCAAAATTGTTTAATCTGAGGAAAGAGATATCATATCTCACTCAAGGATCTTTATCCATCTCTGCTTATTTTACTAAATTCCGAACTGTTCATGATGAATTGGAGAGTTTGATTACAAAACCTCGCTGTACATGTACTCAATGTACATGCTCTGTGAATATTAAGCTAGCTGATCTTGAGCAGAATATTCAGATCACACAGTTTCTTATGGGATTAAATGACTCCTTTACTGTTGTTAGAGGTCAAATTCTTATGATGAAGCCTCTGCCTAATCTTAGTCAGACATATGCTATCTTACTTCAAGAAGAGAGTCAAAGAGGAGTGAGTAGTTCTGCTGTAACATCTGATAATATGGCAATGACTGTTAAGAATATCTCTGTTCATCAGAAACCTCAGTCTAAATTTGTTCAGAGAAAGAGCTCAGATGCATCTATTGTTTGTGACTTCTGTCATATGACTGGTCATCTCAAGGATAAATGCTATTGCATTCATGGTTACCCTAGCTGGCACAAGTGGTTTGGCAAGCCAAAGCCAAAACCTAGGTTTCTTAATTCAAGAAACTCTGTGATTGCTAATGTGCAGACTGATAGTACTGCCAATGTATCTCAGATTGATACTTCTGAAAGCACTGGTGTAGGAGTTCAGATGTCTTCTTCTCAATTGCCTTTGACTGAGTCTCAATGTCAACAACTGATTCAAATGCTTCAAAAGAATATGTCTAATTCTCCTGCTAATACAACCACTGTTTCAGCAAATGTTCCAACTTGGAATCCTATGTTTTCTGCTAATACAATTGAAGTATCAGGTATTCTACATCCTTCTGTTAGTAGAGTATATGCTGTTCAAACTGATCTACCTAAGTGCAAGTGGATTATAGACACAGGGGCCACAGATCATATTACCCCTCATTTGTCTTTGCTGCAAGATGTACAATCTTGTCATGCTACACTTCAGCTACCAAATGGTGCTACTTCTGTGATTACTCATGTTGGCAAGATGGTGCTTAATTCACAGATTGTTTTACCTCAAGTGTTATATGTTCCATCTTTTGCTTACAATCTGTTGTCTGTGTCCAAGTTGTTACAAGATACTTCCTCTCAGGTTATCTTTTTAGCTGATAAATGCTATCTTCAGGGTCAGTCATGGAAGAAGAATTTAGAACTTGGTAAAGAGGAAGGTGGATTGTATATGCTGACAACTACAGATGCTGTGATTGATGCTAATAATCATTCTAGTTCTCACCTAGTTACTTCAACAGAAGTTCAGAATCAGTTGGTTTTTAATGCAAAGGTCTCATCTCTAGATGTTTGGCATGCCAGGTTAGGTCATGCTCCAGCACATGTAGTTAAACTTCTACCTATCAGTTGTACTAGTAATATTCTAGATGTTTGTGATAGCTGTTATCTAGCTAAACAATCTAGACATAGTTTTCCTACTCATACTCAAGTGAGTGAAAATTTGTTTGACCTGGTTCATGCTGACCTTTGGGGTCCTTATCGATTTAAGACACATGGCAATTGTAATATGTTTTTAACCCTAGTAGATGATAAATCAAGATGTACTTGGGTTTATTTGATATCTGATAAAACAGTTGTTCCTGGTTTGCTCAAAGATTTTATTGCTTTAGTTCAAAATCAGTTTAACACTACTATTAAGGTGTTAAGAACTGATAATGGTACTGAGTTTATGAATAAGTCTGTTACTACTCACTTAGCTACTCTGGGAATTATTCATCAAACCAGTTGTTTGTATACTCCTCAACAGAATGGCTTGGTTGAAAGAAAGCATAGACATCTGTTAAATTGTGCCAGAGCTTTACGATTTCATGCTGGTTTACCTGTAACTTTTTGGGGTGATTGCTTGCTCACAGCTGTTTATATAATCAACAGAACTCCAACAAAGGTTCTAAATGGTCTTAGTCCATATCATATTTTGTTTAAATGTGCCCCTGATTATGATATGTTGAGGGTGTTTGGATCATTATGCTATGCTACTGTGGTACCTCAATCTAGTGACAAATTTGCTCCTAGAGCAATAAAGGGTGTTTTTCTTGGTTACCCTTATGCCCAGAAAGGTTACAAGGTCTTAGACTTGGATACTAAGCAAGTGTTTGTCTCTAGAGATGTTAATTTTCTTGAAAATATTTTTCCCTTCAAAGCTATTCAAACACAACCTCCTCAGCTATTGTTTCCTGTCACTTCTTCTAATTCTATGGAAGATGATCCTCTTCAATGTTCATTTGATCAAGTTACTTCTGATAGTGTTTCTGAGAGTGTTTCTGAGAATCCTATATCTGAGGCATCTATGTCTGATAATTCTGAGACAGTAATTGTTGAATCACTATCTGAATCAGTTCCAGTCATTCCACCTGTTGTGCCTACTTCTCGACCTCAGAGAGTTAGACAAATACCATCAAAATTTCAAGATTTCACTGGATTGCCTAGTCATATGGCTTCTAGTTCTACTACTGTTGACACTCTTCAAGAGTGTTTTGCTGCTGCTGCAATTGTTGAACCACAGCATTATAAACAAGCTGTAACTGTACCTGAATGGTGTGAAGCTATGAATGTAGAATTAGCTGCACTTGAGGCTAATGAAACCTGGGAAATTGTACCTCTACCTGCAAATAAAAAGGCTGTTGACTGTCGATGGCTTTATAAAGTCAAGTACAAGGCTGATGGACAGATAGATAGGTATAAGGCAAGACTTGTTGCCAAAGGGTTCACTCAAACTGCAAATATGGATTATTTTGAAACGTTTGCACCTGTGGCTAAAATGACTTCATTTTGTCTCTTGTTAGCTCTATCTGCTATGAATGATTGGAAAATAACACAACTAGATGTGACTAATGCTTTTCTTCATGGTCAATTGGATGAAGAAGTTTATATGGTCTGTCCTTCAGGCTATACTATTCCTGCTCATATTTTGCAGAAATACTCAGGTCAGAAATTAGTTTGTCGATTATTGAAGTCTTTGTATGGGTTGAAACAAGCACCTAGGCAGTGGTTCATTGCTTTATCCCCTGCCTCGCTCTCTTTTGGTTTTACTCAAACAGTGGGTGATCCTAGTCTGTTTGTTTATTCTAAGGGAGCTGCTTTGGTCTATCTTTTGATCTATGTTGATGATATGGTTATGACAGGAAATGATGAGTTTTTGATGCAGCATATCACTGACTTTCTCAGTACTCACTTCAAGATTAAGGATCTTGGATCTTTACAGTACTTCTTATGAATTCAGGTTACCAGAAATGACTTGGGTATCTTTATGGCACAGACAAAGTATACTACTGATATCCTCAAGGACTTTGATCATTTGAGTCATAAGTCTACTGTTGTTCCAATGAATCAACATCATGATTTACTTTATGACTCTGATAGTCCTTTGCTTCATGACATTACAGCCTATAGACGTTTGGTGGGAAAGTTAATATATCTTACTATATCCAGACCAGATTTGTCATATGCTGTACATGTTTTAGCTCAATATATGCATTCTCCTCGCTCTGTACATTGGCATGCTGCACTCAAAGTAGTTCGTTATCTTCATCATACTTTGGATCAAGGTTTGTTTTATGCAGCAAATGTCAATCCTGTGTTAAATGCCTTCTGTGATGCCGATTGGGGAGGCTGCAAACAGTCTAGATTGTCTCTCACAGGTTATTGTGTTACCTTTGGTGGTACATTAGTTGCTTGGAAATGCAAGAAACAACATGTAGTTTCAAGATCATCTGCTGAAGCAGAATATAGGAGTTTGGCTGACACTGCTTGTGAGATTACTTGGCTTGTCTCTCTTCTTACTGAGCTACAAGTTTCTAACCTCACTCATGTTCCTCTATTTTGTGATAACCAATCTGCATTGTATATTGCCTCTAATCCTGTTTTTCATGAGCGTACAAAACATATCGAAATCGATTGTCATCTTGTGCGACAGAAACTTACTTCTGGTCTGATCTCTACTCATCATATTTCTACTCATGATCAACCTGCGGATGTCTTTACAAAGGCTCTGTCTTCTTCTCAACTTCATTTTCTACTGTCCAAGTTAGGAGTTTGTAGAGGTTCCTTCACTCCTAACTTGAGGGGGGCTGTTGATAAAGAGAGTGAGAGTCAAGAAGGTGCTGACTTGGAGTGCCAAGCTGGCAAACTCTGAGCATCAAGTTGTCAAACAAGTTGTCAAGACAGGCTGGCGAGTTTGTTAGAGTTAGTTACAGAATGAAACATTTTATATACTCTCGTGTATTCATCTGTGTGGTTGAGTTAGTTTCTTTTATATACATTTCTTCTCCATTCTGTAAAAGTGACATTGTTGTCTTCTTCAATATAATAAACACAGTTGCTTCATATTTGTTGTAAGCTTTGTTAATGGAGATTGTTACTTCAATTGCTTAATTCTGTTTATACACAAGTTGTAACATCGATATTGAGAAAAATCAATGAGATTGTATCTCAAAGCACGTACGAGGATAATCTTATCAGTAAAATATTTATACATTATAAGGGATGAAATAATCGAGAACAATTGAGAAGAAATGAAGAATTACGATTTAATTAAAATTTAAAATTATTTATTTAATAGATTGAAAAGATAGCATAAAAAGATTTACAAGTTACAATGGTGAAATTATAAAATGAATAATTGTGTATTACAAATAGGCAGAAATTAAACTGAAAATCCAAAAAATTTGGCTTTGAAATCTTGAATAATGAATTTTATCTTTTTTTGCACAGGTTTTGACAATTATTTTTTAAATTTTCGTATAAGTACTCCATGTAAACTAGCAATTCTCACCACATTTTTAAAAATAATTATTATTTATTATTTTAAATAATAATATGTAATATTTTTAAAATTGATATAAAATTAACCTATTTTTACATACTATGATCATAAAATAATTGTGCATAAATTATTTAAATGCAATTAAATTTTAATACTAATACTTACCAAGTATACTGTATAGTAAAAGGAATGTAATATCTATCTATTATATTATTAATAGTACGATAAGGGGTTTATGAGAGAATTTATTCAGAATGAAATTATTAAATTATCCATTATATTACATTAATGATAAAAGGAATGTAACATCTATCTATTATATTATTAATAGTACAATAAGGGGTTTATGAGACAATTTATTCAGAATGAAATTACTAAATTATCCATTATATTACATTAATGATAAAAAAAATTGTTTCCAATGGGATTTGAACCATTAACCTCTGAGGTAGAAGTGAGATTCTTTACCACTATGCTAGATATCAATTTTTGTTATATTATAAAACTCATTATTAATATATCGTGAGAAAATTTAATCATCATGAAATTATTAAATTACCTTTCCTATATTATATTAATGATAAAAAAATTGTTTAAATTCAAAATTTCAAAGAACTTCCAACTTACTTATTTTACGAACAGTATTCTTTGGTAAAGTAAGTCTCGACCAAAAAAAAGAAGAAGAAATTGCATCTCACAACATAACATATATTTTGTTTTCAAATCATGTACATAATTCAACAACGTGTGAGTTTAGAACATATTCGTGTCTCGTATGAATTATAAAGTTGGTATTTGAAAAATATTTAAGAATTATTTACTATTGTAAAAGTTACAAAATTATGAAAAAAAAGGATATACCGTTAATACGAAATCCACTAATAAACCTTTGTCCATACTCGATAATGTACATCTCTTACGAATAATATCCATTAATACATCAAATCTCGATACAAAATTGAAAAAATTGTATCTCAAATTAGAATAACACGTTAATACACGTTAATCTAGAATACGCCCGTGCCTTGCACGGGCTATAAAGCTAGTTTGATATATACTATACAAACACTCTTTTTTCAGTCATTTTATGTAAGTCTAAATATTCAAAAAATAATTTTTAAAATTCACTTGTAATTTAATTTATGCCAATAGTTGAAGAGGATGATGGGATAGTTTTGTAGTAAAACTTATTCTCGGAATAGATATTATTTTATTAGCTTGTATATTGCATGTTTTCTCAATTATGATTATATTTTTTGTAAGTTTTAGTATAAGGGATATTTTCAAAAATACCGAATTTTTCAAAAGTATTTTGAAAAATATTATCTAAAACTGCAAATGAGATTACAAATGTTTCATTTGAAGCTACAAATCAGGTTGCAAATATTGCATTTGGAATTGCAAACCAGGTTGTAATTTTTAAAAAAATTTCTAAAACATGAATATTTTTGAAAAAAACCTTTAATACAAATGATAGAAAAGATATTAAAGTTGCGAATCAAGGAGGTCACGGTGAGCATAACATGTTCAGAAAATAAAGTACTAAACTAATTGGTAGACTAAAACAAAAAAAAATGAATACGAATGATAGCTTTAAAAAAAAGTAGGTTAAGAAATAAGTTCTAATTACTTAAATTATCTCATCACGCCTATAAAAACATATGAATAAGAAAATTTTGCTTCAACAATGTCCTAATTGCTTCTTAAAAAATTAAAATCTTTATGTCTCTCTTGAGGTTAAACCATCACTTATATCATATTAATTAATAAAATATTTATTTTCTTCATTATTCATTTTTCTTTAATTATATAAAGGTAGGTGATTGTCTAATATAATATAATATAATTATTATTATTATTATTATTATTATTATTATTATTATTATTATAAGCTCATACAAGGAGTATTGTTAAAATTTTCATAGCTTATAATATTCTAAATCATTAAAAATTTAATATTTTATAATATTTATAAAAAATCAATAAGGAATTCCTTTTTAACTTACTCTAAAAAAGTAAATGTACTAAAACATCACATCATTGGCATTATTTTATATGTTGTAATATTCAGGTAAATAATGTGACTGAGTTAACATATTTGTAATGATTTCGGTGTTAAAATGATAATTTCAATAATATAGTATTGTAGGTTTTGCCAGCCATGGAGTTATAATTAGTCTAGTAAAAATATAATTAAGATATTAGAGGAAACTATTTTACACTTTAATTTATAAATATCAACCCAGATTTTAAGTAGATAGAACCTCAAAACATCCGGTTGACGAGACTAAAATTATTAGGATGGGTTCAGGATAAGTAGTAGTGAAATTAATTTCCACACACAAGATAAAGTAAATGTTTTCATTATTATAATTAGAAAAAATAGTTCCTCTATCAGACAATTTATGTTTGAAAATGAGATTGAATTCTCCAAGTTCTTTAAAAAATGTGGAATCACGGTTATTGGGTTAAATTACTAACATCTTATATGTATTGTGATAAATAAAAAATTATTTTCATTAAAAGAACCAAATACATATTGAGTTAAATTTTATGGAATATCGAGTACTAACTAGAAATCTATATGTTTTATTATATATTTTGCATGACAATAATTTATAATAATATTATATGAAATATTAATTAAATATATATAGAAAAATGTTCCTATGAGAATCTTACTAACAATAAATATGAGATGTAATCCTAACCAAACAATTTTAAAATTAATTTTAATTTAGACCATAACATATATAACCCTATTCCACACATGCTTAGGGTATCTGTCACGAACCTTTTGAGTGGCATGTCTATAAGCATGTTTTTTTGCCAAAAGGCATGTCTATATGGCTTTTATAAATAATAATAATAAAAAATTTCCATTACATGGATGTTTAAAACTTGAATCTGATGTTTATATAGTTACTAATACGTGTAAAATATATATCTTGGTCCATCTTTAAGAAAAATATATGTTGTGACATTTTATAAATTTTGAAATATATTCATTAATTATCTATAATATTAATATAAAATAATTTTAAAAATTAATAAAAAAGCATTTCAAATCGTGAAAAAGCATGCCTAGCCAAATGATAGCAGGACATGCCCAGGTTGGCATGCCCGTGCCATTCACCCTACACCTACTTCCTTCCCTCATTCCACTTCCCACCTACCTCCGCCAAAAACAACCTCCTCCACCAAAAACATCCTCCGTCTCTGATTACCATCATCAACCTTCGATCTCCAGTATCATTAGTTCCTCCAACACATACTTCTTCTCTTTTTCTTCTTCATATCGGATTGGGATATTTCACCGTAACTCCGACCAGATCTACTTCACTCAATATCATCATCATCATCATCATCATTATCACAGTTGGTTTATTTCGGTCTAGATATGTTTATCACCAACACAAATTATCGTTCGTGTTTTTCTTGAAATTTTGATGATTACGGGTTGTAGTTGGCGAATACGTAAATAGGAGTAGTTTGTATGTAGTGAGGATGATCGCGTCTGTTGTGGCAACAGTGACAATGATGATGATTATTGGAAGCGGTAGATAGAGCTGGCAGTCGAAGACGATGGTGATGTAATGATTTGTGATGATTTGATTTTGGTAATTTTTGTTTAATTGTGGTGAGTAAAATGGTGGTGATTTTTTTAGGTGGTCGTTGGAGGAGATGACCGGAATCGGAGTGGTGGTCATCGGAGATGATGGTTGAAGTAGGAAGAAAATGGGGTTGTGATGTAAAAATGTGGATAAAATTAAAATTAATAAGTGATATGAGATGAAGATATATCATATAAATAAGTGACATCATCATTGATGACGTGGCACTGCCACGTCAGTAGAGATGGCATGGCAGTGACACGTCAACAACAATGCCACGTTAACAACAGTGCCACATTAGCATTTGGTTCTACCACAGAATCAGAATTTTTTTTTATAGAACAACAAGAAATTGGGTTTTTTATTTATTGAACCAAAAAATTAGAATTTTGATTCTATTATAGAATCAAAAATTAGTGGTTATCTACGGTTCTTCATATATGATGGTTCTCTATAGAATAATGGCCTACATAAGTATCTGTATTATATCATAACACGTAAATATATAATTGTCTACATTTAAATCTTCAATTAATATTGCATATAAATATAAGGTATTTTGTTGAATTTTTGCTTATATATATAGGCCATTGCTCCATGAAGAACATCCTTATATAAAGAACAATAAAGAACACCATAGAATCTTACATAAATTCGTTTTTAGATTCTAATTTTCACACCAAAAATGGTTTTTTATGAATAAAAATAGAATCTAATAAAAAAATTAGGATCAAATATAACATGTGTTGTGGAATAAAAACTAGGTTATCGAATTGCGACTGTGTATATTTAATGCAAAAGGGTTGGTGAGCTTCGAGTTTTAATGGTTGTTTCCGTGTTCGAGACTAATTGGTCCTCACAGTGTGCCTACGTATCTCGTTATTGAAAATCAAGCCAAGACGTAGTTCTGAGAATGAGGGGTCATGCCCTTTATATAGGCTGAGAAGCCTTAGTTTTAGAACAGGGCTAGGAGACTTGATGGGCAAGTCAGCCTTGAGAAGGTTCTAGACTCCTACCTTGTAGGAGTCTGTTTCCTTGTATGATTGTGTGCCTTGGAGGCTACTCCTTGTTGATGTAGTATCCATTTTTAACTTATATTTACCAGCTATTTTATCATCCCTAATATTAATTACGAAATTAATATTTAATTAGGGTTTTGGGCCTCATCAATGGGCTTCATATTTGGACCATTCTAGGTTTAATTAATGCCACATTAAATGTGTCTTTAGGACTTATTTTTAGCCCATATCATTTGCCCCCCAACTTTTAGGAAAACTGATCAGGTTTTCCTTGAAGTTTTAACGGCCTTTTTCGAGACTCGGGTCGGGGTTTATTGTTGTACACTAGTATTTCACGAGTATCGTCTTAATGCAAAGTGTGGAGCGACCTACACATTTACGACGATTTGCCTTATTCGAGGCTAAGCAATTATTTTCTAATAACTTTTGTTACTGAATTTTTACCCATTTATTTCAAGGAATTATTCATAAAACTCCTTGTACTTTTCCATATTTATCCTAATTTTTATGATTTGTGTAGTACCCACAGGTATTTTCTTTATTTTTATCGAAACTTCCATGCCCACGAGGATTTACTGTCAAAATCAGCTTTTAAATTAATTTTTTGACCAGAACTTGGCTATTTCGACCAGGAATTCGATCAAAATTCTGGTCGAAATAAGGGCTTCAGAATTTCTTGCTCGAAGGAATTTTTGATCAGGATTCCTGGTCGTTTCGACCACGATCTTAATCGAAATAAGGGTCCAACATTTCCTTGGTCGAAGGGTTTTTCGATCAGGATTCTTGGTCGTTTCGACCAGAATCTTGGTCCAAATAAGGGCCTAAAATTTCCTTGGTCGAAGGGTTTTTCGATCAGGATTCTTGCTCGTTTCGACTAGAATCTTGGTCGAAATAAGGGCCTAAAATTTCCTTGGTCGAAGGGTTTTTCGATCAGGATTCTTTGTCGTTTCGACCAGAATCTTGGTCTGGTCGAAATAAGGGCCTTTCCATGGCTTCGTCGAACGGTTTTTCGAACAGGATTCTTGGTCGTTTCGACCAGAATCTTGGTCGAAATAAGGGCCTTTTTCGTGTCTTGGTCGAACGGTCTTTCGACCAGGATTCTTGGTCGTCTCGACCAGAATCTTGGTCGAAATTGGGCCTTAAGCTTTTGGGCTTTTTTCTTAACGAGCCTTTATCACTTTTGGACCTTCAAGGCTTAGTAATAATTTATATTTTGTGGAACAATTTTAGGAAATATGTTTTTTTTTAAAATGGGCTTTGCCACCTGGCTGTACTGGCCCTGTCCGGGCCTTTTTTGGCCCAAGTTCCAGATCCTTCGGTATGATTCTAGAAATTCTAGAAACACTCTCAATACATACCTATTTAACATTTATTTTTGAAAATATTAAATCCCGGAAGGTTCCAGAATTGGGCCTTCGTTAATTGGGTTTTCTTCATGGGCTTTTCACCGGTCAAATATGAATTTTTTTACAGGTTATCCCAGGTTTTCTGACCATTTGAAGGGATTTCAACCGGCTGGATGTTTCTATATAAGAGTGAGAGTTGAGAGTTCATTTCTCACACTCTTATTTTCACTTCTCAGTCCTCTCTCTCTCTCTCTCAGAAATCTCTCTCAAGTCATGTTCGAAGTTTCTCGGCTTATTCTGGCCTTCTTCTCCGGTTATCTTCTCTGTCCACTCTCCCTAGGGTTTCAAACCACCATTAATGGAGTACAAAGCCAAAGCTCGCCTTGCCAAGATGAAATCAGCCTCTTCTAAAGGTACCATCACCATTCATTCCCCTTACATGTCTCTTTTTGAAATGCTAAATGAGCGTGGGGATGATTATCCTTCTCTAGCCAAATTAGATGCATATGACTGTTGTAGTACGTATCACGATACTGAGGAAATTGCTAGATATAACAAAATGTTTAAAATCAAATCGCCTTATAAACTTGTCCCAGCTGGGCCAGGTGACAGACCTTGTCACTGGAAACCAAATTCTTTATGTGTCTATAGGGAGAGTGTAGTAGCTGGTCTTCGCTTTCCCTTTCATGAGTTTATTCCTCATCTTCTAGCTGATATTCAAATTAGCCCTTGTCAACTACTGCCAAATGCGTGGAGAATAATTTTATGTTTTATGGTTTTGCGTCTTAGACAAAACCTTCCTCTATCTGTCCCCCTCTTTCGCAAGATTTTTCAAGTTTATAATAGCCCAGCCAAATATCCTGGTTGGGTGTATATTAAACTTCGTCCCAAATTCCCTCCAATTTTTAATGGCAAGTCTGTGCCCGATAACAACACGGGCTGGAAAAATGAGTTTGCTTATTTAGAGTGGGAGGGTGGTGACTGTGGCACTCTCTTTAGAAGGGCTTTTTCGAAGGTTTCAGATGGGAGTGCTAAAGGGATCATTCTTAGTCCCGAAGATTAAGCTGCTTTTGAGACTTTGACCAAAGGCGACGACGATTCTATAACATGCCAAAGCCTTATAAATGAAGAATCTCTAAGGGCAGTAGGCCTTTCACGTGTTTCTGAGCGGGGTAACTTTCTTTCTTGTCTTTGTCATTTATTTTCATACTTGACTTATTCAAACTTGTTTCTGTTTATGTTTTCGCAGTTGCGAAGATGATTGTGGAAGCTGCCCCTTCTCCTGATGACGAGACTTCCAGGATGGCTTGAGCTAAAAGGGGTGTTGACCCTCGAGGGAAAGAAACTGAGCCTGCTTTTTTGCACCCTCACAAGGTTCAGAAAGGGAACTTGAAGTACAGTGACTTGGCTGGCCTGGAGGGGAGCTCCCAGGTCAATGTCCAGTCGACTGTGTACAGGCCTTCCTGGGGCTTCAGGAAGCAAGATTCCGTAGTTGGCTCTACAAAGCACTCTATAAACTGGTCTTTAAACTTGATCACCCTTCCTGACTACAAGGACTTGGTCCTTAATGGAGGTATTGGGGAGTCCGAGGCACTTGGCTCTCAGGCTATTGCTGCGGTAACCCTTAAACTTTGCCTTTTTAATGTTTTGGGCACTTTCATTTCATTATTTGATCATAACACTAATCTTTTATGCATGCTAATGTCCACTTTCAGGGCTTGATCTACCAAGCCAAAGCCTGGAAGGGGAAAGCTAAGGAGTTTGAGAAGTCTCCACATTCATCAGCTGGAAGAGCAGCTGAAGAAGAAAGATGAGGAGTTGGCTGAGGTTCACTCAGAGCTGGTCGTGCTGAAAGACGACAAGGAGAAGCTGATTGATGATTATCTAGATTCAGCTGAGTATAAGGCACTTATGGACCAGCATGATGATATGCTTTTTTATGGCCAGTTTACTGAGGGGTGGAACAAGGCCCTTGAGGCGATTTTGAGACAGCATCCGGGCCTATTCTAGCCTTCTGCTTTCCCGAGCCCCCATCTTCCCAGCACATTGGTTACTGAGCCTGGCTCCAGCGAGGAGCTGTTTGGGGAGGATGATGCTCTGGTTAAGGAGCATACTGCGAATGCAGCCTTGGATCCTAAGCTCCCCCTAGTTCGGCTGGACCTGTCGATTCTGCTGTAGATGGTTCCACCACATTCACCAGTTCCGAGGATGGTTCTCCTGTTAAGGAGGCCCCTAAGGCCCCTTGAGCTTATCTACTCTCCCTCTGCTTTTGCTCGTTTACTTGAACTTTGCATTTACAACCTAACTTATAGCCTTCGGGCTTTTGTTCATGTAACCTCTAATTTAACTATTTATGCAGTTGGTTTCCTTTATTTCCACATTCTTGTCTTTTGCTTATAGTTCGTTATGCTTTTTGAGTTTTCCTGGTACTTGGCCGCTTGGCTCGTACTAAACTCGTGAATTGATACAACATTTGTCTTTCGTGTTTAAAATAACATAACAAAAGAAGTAGCTTAGCAAAAATGAACTTTATTAATAAGCTGACAGAGAATGTTGATAAAACGGGTTTAACCCTTACATAGATACTCTACTTCCTACTGGGAGCAACATGCTCAGCAATGGTTTCATCGAAGCTTACTGCTACTTCTACTAGATAGATAGATAAAAAGCTACATCCTTAACAGGATGGCTTAAACATAATAAACCTTCAGGTTCAGGGCATGCCAAGTGCGAGGCACCACGTTCCCATCCAAGGTTTCCAGTTTGTAGGATCCACATCCTAGCGTCTTCTTGATTCGATACGGCCCTTCCCAATTGCGGGATAACTTTCCCTTTTGGCCAACTCCAGAGGCCTCTATCTTTCTTAAAACCAAGTCACCTTGTCGAAAGAACCTCTCCTTAACCCTTTGGTTGTAGTGAAAGGATGCTCTTTTCTGATGCTCTGCGTTCCCGGCATTTCCCTCATCCCTAACCTCATCAATCAGATCGAGGGCGAGCCTCATACCTTCTTCATTAGTCTCTGGTTCATATGCCTCCACTCGAGGTGATGTATGTGTAATCTCCAAAGGCACAACTGCCTCGGCTCCATAAGCCAGTAAGAACGAGGTTGCTCCAGTTGTCACTTTGTAGTTGGTAAGGTACGCCCAGAGTATAGGCAACAACTCATCCACCCAAGCGTTTCTTGAGCGTTCGACCATCTTTTTAAGTCCATCAAGGATAATCCGGTTTGCTACCTCTGCTTGTCCATTAGCTTGAGGATGAGCCACTGAAGTAAAGTGAAGCTCAATAGCATTCTCCTCACAATATTTCTTGAACTCTTCATTGTTGAATTGCGTCTCATTATCCGTCACAAGGATTCGAGGGATACCATACCTGCAGATTATGCTTTCCTAAAAGAACTGAGCGACTTGCTTGGTGGTTATCTTGGCTAAAGGTTTATCCTCAATCCACTTAGTGAAGTAGTCAATGGCCGCTATCAGGAACTTCCTTTGTGCTGAAGCTACGGGGAAAGGTCCAAGTATGTCCATTCCCCACATTGCGAACGGGATAGGAGAGTTAATTGAGGTTAACATCTCAGGCGGCTGCCTTACAATTGGAGCGTGCTTCTGGTACCTGTCACACCTCTTGACATAATTCTGTGCATCGGCCAACATCTCTCGCCAATAGAATCCTAAACGAGAGATCTTGTGAGCTAGGGCTCTGCCCCCCAAGTGTTACCCACAGAATCCTCCAAGAACTTCCTCTAGTGCTTCCTTTGCCTCCTGGGGCCTTAAATAGCGCAAGTATGGAATGACGAAAGACCTTTTATAAAGGATGCCTTCAATCAAGGCATATCTCAACGCTCTTACCGACAGCTTTCGTGCCTCCTAGGCATCGTCAGGGAGCCATCCAGTTTCTAAGTGAGCTTTGATTGGATCTATCGAACAACTCCCTACATCGATTGGTGCCACAAATTTCGGGTTAATGGTCGGGGCCTTCAAGACCTAGAAGAACACAGTCCCTGCATAATTCTCTATTTCTGAAGAAGCGAACTTGGACAGGGCATCAGCCTTAACGTTCTCTTCTCTCGGAATGTGCTCCACATAGCACTCGTCAAACTGAGTCATAATATCTTTCACAACTCTCAAATATTTTGCCATAGTTTTATCCTTGGCTTCAAATTCACCATTCACTTGCGAGACTACCAGTCTTTAGTCTCCACAGATTTTAAGGTTCTTGACCCTCATCATTCTGGCCGAGCCCAATCCGACTATCAAGGCTTCATACTCAGCTTCGTTGTTGGTTGTTGGGAAGTCCAACTTCAAAGCATACTCAACTATGAACCCATCGGGGCTTTGCAAAACCATTCCTTCACCACTAGATTTTGTTTTTGATGCCCCATCAAAATAGAGCACCCAATATTCCTTCTGATCTGGAAATAGCTCTTCATCTTTATCCTTACCTCCAGGGGTGGGTACTATCTCCTGCCCCTCGACTTCTTGGTTGCCAATGGTACATTCAACCACGAAGTCAGCCAATGCCTGAGCCTTGATTGTTGTCCGAGGCTTGTACGTGATATCAAATTCTCCAAGTTCGATTGCCCACTTGATTAGCCCTCCACTAGCCTTCGGGCTGTGCAAAATATTTCTCAATTGTTGGTCCGTCAGGACTTCGATCTTGTGGGACTAAAGTATGGTCATAGCTGTTTGCAATAAATCACGCAAACGTACGTGGTCACAAGTAATATAGAATAAAGTTGAGTTCGTTCCCACAGAGATCTGGTTATGGTTTTAATTCAGTTTTGTACCTATGCAACAATGTATGGTTATTATGCACTGCTAAGACAAATAACAAGATTTTAATTAACTATAATTAACTAAGAAACAAATTAATAAAACTAAGAATTAACAAACTAACAAGAATTGAATTCTAATTACGTCTGCAAGAGAAAACATGGGATCCTAACTTCACTAACTACTTCGCTTAGAGTTGATGCCTTTAATCAATACATGTGATGGTTATGATATCTGATCAGACAACACGGAACAAGTATAAGCTACCTCTCGGTATACAAACACCAAACTAATCATACATCCACAAAAGAGATAGAAGATGAATAGACACCAATTATGTTTAGACCCTATATCTCTATAAGATTTGAAAACATAACGGTTGAAGAACAAGTTGTCTATTAAGATCACATAGGGCAGCATAATATCTCTATTTACGCCACAAATCATGATGTTAAAACATCAACCTATCCTATGCTAGCATGGCAAGTTCTAAATCTCAAGATCCATTCTCGCTTCACAAGAGATTAACAAATTAGATGTTCATGACGCATCTAAACACATGAATCACAACCATACGAGGATATCAAGAATTCACTACACACAAATCTTTAAAGCAATCAAACTACTAAGCTACATAGATAAATCCGTTAGAATCCCATGACAACGATTAGTTCATAATTGAACCTCTCGTCATCATGGGATCTGATGAAACCATGATAAAAACAAAGTATAAAAAGATACAAATAATCCTAAGTAATTGATATGTAATGGTGTGTTCTTTTCTGTCCCCCAAGATGTGTATTTATAGCCCCAATTTGCCTCTCCATCAAGCAATTGCCGTTTTAGAGTTGGAATAGGAGTATGGCAATTTCCGTTCTTGAATGAGAATAGAATTGCAAATTCCATGTGTAGATCTGATTCTGGAATGTTCTAGCAGCCCAGAGCAATTACCATACTTATTAGAAGTAGGAATTATAGCAATTTCCTTGTCAAAGCTGAATTTCTGCAGTTCGGCACATAATACGTTTCCTAAACTGATTCGGTTTTGAAGGAAAATTCGTAACTGACTTTTATTCAGTATTTATGGGCCGTTCCAGTTGTATTTGGATATCTTAACCACTTTAGAATGATAGAGAATCTCATTAGCTTCGCGTGGACAGTAAGATCGTCCAAAACGGACTTGTAGAACTCAAGATATGGCCAAAACAGTGAATGAGCATATGGCAGAATGATCTCCACGCCGTAGCGCCCAATCCACGCTGCAGCGCGTCCTGGGGTCTGTCCAAGATTGAAGAAAATTGATTTACCTTCGCGTCAGCTGTAAGATCGCTGAATTCGGACTTGTAGAACTCCAGATATGGCCAAAACAGTGTAGACTGCGCAGCCGACCCGGAAAATCCGAATTTTAATCAAATTAACCTCCAACTCTCTTAGCTCTGCAAAACTCAATGAAAACACATTAAACACACTACATACTTGAGGCCAAGTAATCAATTTAAGCCGATATGGAATGCTTTAAGTGGATATAAAATCCACTTATCACACCCCCAAACTTAAACCGATGCTTGTCCTCAAGCATAAACAACTAACACTAACTAGTACCACTTCCGTAGGTGATCACGGTTGCATTTGGCATATGCAACAAGCCCTTTAAACCCCTAGGCAGCCCTAGTGGACGAGTAAGGTCTCGTGAGGGCCTATAGCGAATGTACCCACAAAATCCAATGCAAAGCAATGCATGAATGCAACTAATATGAAAATGCAACTACTCTAGTACTAATATCCTACCATACTTTCAAATCCTCTCATGCCATATCAACTTAAGAATCAAAGTAAATACGCAATGTCTTGGTGTCGAAAGTGCAAGTATTCACATAGTCTACTCAATGAACATGCATAAGTTCTCACAAGTCCATGTCAAGTGTAAGAATAAGTTAGTAAACATGTTAAGCCTACAAGAGTACATATTTGAGACAAAACTCGGGATCTCATACGCAAAAACAAGCAAACACTCACAATCCACTCAAAAAAAAACATATTCACTCAAGAACAAGGGTAAGTGTATCACTCAATTCCAACAAATATCCAGATAATAGGTAGGAGCATAAACTGAATCATAAGCATGCTTGACATTTGGTATCAATCTAACTCTTAACACAACATACATCAATGACGATAATCAAAAGGTCTTTATTTAGGTTGTAACGGGTCTAGGGACAAGGTAAGTCAAATAAGCCAAAACAGGTGAAGTGTCAAAAGCTAGTAGGAACTTATAATAAATCATACACAACCACCAATTTCCCCCCCCCCCACATACTTTTACTATTTTTCTTCCAACAAAAACACTCGACTAGTCGAGTCAAGTAGGATCACAATAACACAAATATGCTTTCATAATATAACTTTTTTTTTCTCTTTTTTTTTCTTTTTTTTTTCCCCGAGAGCTAAAGCAACAATAATATAGACAATAACATTGATCCCACGATTTTATTACACATGCCGACTATCAAGCAACAACCAAACCCAAATTTCAATATTTTCCCCAAAATTATGACCAACAATAAACCCCTCCTTGCACACTTTAATACTCCCTTAAGCACCCTACTAGCCTTTGACAATGTGGGTTCAAATTAATGTAAGGCCAATACAAGAAAAAGGTCTAGGCAAGTAATGTGGTATGTCACCGAAAAAAAATAGGATTAAGCTCAACGGGTTAACTAATTGATCATGTAAACATGGTGTGGTAATATGGGAAAATATGTGGTTATTCCTAATGCCTTTATCATTTTAATCGTCAAATAATGTCATGCGTTTCAAGAAAGACCTCAAACAACTGCTAGCAATGCAAACAATCCGTGGACACTCAAGCAAACGAATATATTGCAACAAATATGCAATAAGGCTCAAAAGCTCACTTGGCGGGAAAAACATACTCAATCCCAAGAAAAAATCTCTCTAATGCACCTACTTGTATTCAAAGAATGAAAACTAAATCAACTTGCACATATTCATGTCCTTCTAATTACTCACAACATTCAATAAGTCTACTAGCTTCAACTTACTAGTGTATGTGTGTGCACAAGAACAAATCATATCACTTCTCAATCAAAAGCGTCAACAACACAAAATTCCTATCAAGCATGGGTGCAAATGCAAACTACTATGAACTCACATGATATACGAATATAAAAACAGAATGTCCTATATGAACAAACGTAGATAACACGAACATAAATGCATAATTTACTACTACTAATATGCAAAGCATGAAATCCTACATGAACACAATGACTAACAATCACAACTACATACACTACTTATCCCTCAAACCACCCCCAAACTTAAAATATTCAATGCCCTCATTGAATGGAAGTAAATACGAGGGAAAGTAGAAAACATACCAGTATACAACAATGCTTGGGTTGCCTCCCAAGAAGCGCTTCTTTAACGTCAATAGCTTGACATTACTTCCAAGCCTCCATTAAGGATGATAATAGTTTGCCTGGTCCTCTCTTCGTGAGACTTCATCGTCATCACGGCGGCACACTTTCTGCCCCTTCTCCTCGCTTGGCCTATTCGTATAACAACTATGTCCTATTCCAATGCCTTCATCGGTTGACCCAAAATCTGTCAATTTTTAGAACAACACGCACTCGCGGGCTTCGCTTGAATATAATGGAGGAGGGTAAATGTAAGTTGCTGAAGCCTTTGGTTCCTCAAAGAGAACTTCCTCCATTGACTCTAATGCACTACCTCCATCTTTAAACTCTGAGTCAAGTAGAAGACCTGCATCTTTCCCATGGTCATCAGCCTCTTGGTACGCACATACCAATTCTTGAAATTTGTGTAGCTCAACAGTGTCTGTCCCAAATAGTGCCCTTTCCAAAGCATCCACCTCACCAGCATGATCAAATTCCTCACATGGGTTGTGAACGCTCACCTCACCTTGGAATTTGTCTTCTTCGATTAAGCATGCAGTACCTTGCTCCAAGTCACCGTTATTTTCTGGAGTTGCCTCTAATATGCATTGTTGTTTCTCTTGTTCCAAGGCACTCAAAATTTGAGCAAGTAGTGTCCCCATAGATTTGGTAGACTCCTCATAACTCTTTGCAAGCATCCTAATCTCCTCCATAACATCAACCTCATCTGACTGAAAAGTAGGAGTAGGTTGCTGATGTTGAAACTCTTCACTTCCAAAGAAATATGACATATCTGGAACATCTTGCTGGTACTGTTGAGGATGGTATTGAAAATATGGTTGTTCCTCATAAGTGACATATGGATCAACTTCTTCGTAGTAACAATATTGTGAGGGATCATGAACGCCCAAACATTGCTCACATTGATAAGGCATGGTTGTCCTTGAATATGCCCACCATGGCAACTCCTCGCATGCCATCTTCAACATTCAAGTACATGAACACACCAAACTAAACAAGATAGGTAAGAAAAAATCTGAGTCAGTGAACTCTAACGACCACTATTGACAAGCACATAAACCAAAAATAAAACACCGATGATCCCCGGCAGCGGCGCCAAAAACTTGTTTGCAATAAATCACGCAAGCGTACGTGGTCACAAGTAATATAGAATAAAGTTGAGTTCGTTCCCACAGAGATCTGGTTATGGTTTTAATTCAGTTTTGTACCTATGCAACAATGTATGGTTATTATGCACTGCTAAGACAAATAACAAGATTTTAATTAACTATAATTAACTAAGAAACAAATTAATAAAACTAAGAATTAACAAACTAACAAGAATTGAATTCTAATTACGTCTGCAAGAGAAAACATGGGATCCTAACTTCATTAACTACTTCACTTAGAGTTGATGCCTTTAATCAATACATGTGATGGTTATGATATCTGATCAGACAACACGGAACAAGTATAAGCTACCTCTCGGTATACAAACACCAAACTAATCATACATCCACAAAAGAGATAGAAGATGAATAGACACCAATTATGTTTAGACCCTATATCTCTATAAGATTTGAAAACATAACGGTTGAAGAACAAGTTGTCTATTAAGATCACATAGGGCAGCATAATATCTCTATTTACGCCACAAATCATGATGTTAAAACATCAACCTATCCTATGCTAGCATGGCAAGTTCTAAATCTCAAGATCCACTCTCGCTTCACAAGAGATTAACAAATTAGATGTTCATGACGCATCTGAACACATGAATCACAACCATACGAGGATATCAAGAATTCACTACACACAAATCTTTAAAGCAATTAAACTACTAAGCTACATATATAAATCCGTTAGAATCCCATGACAACGATTAGTTCATAATTGAACCTCTCGTCATCATGGGATCTGATGAAACCATGATAAAAACAAAGTATAAAAAGATACAAATAATCCTAAGTAATTGATATGTAATGGTGTGTTTTTTTCTTTCCCCCAAGATGTGTATTTATAGCCCCAATTTGCCTCTCCATCAAGCAATTGCCGTTTTAGAGTTGGAATAGGAGTATGGCAATTTCCGTTCTTGATAGAGAATAGAATTGCAAATTCCATGTGTAGATCTGATTCTGGAATGTTCTAGCAGCCCAGAGCAATTACCATACTTATTAGAAGTAGGAATTATAGCAATTTCCTTGTCAAAGATGAGCAGTTCGGCACATAATACGTTTCCTAAACTGATTCGGTTTTGAAGGAAAATTCGTAACTGAATTTTCTTCAGTATTTCTGGGACGTTCCAGTTGTATTTGGACATCTTAACCACTTTAGAATGATAAAGAATCTCATTAGATTCGCGTGGACAGTAAGATCGTCCAAAACGGACTTGTAGAACTCAAGATATGGCCAAAACAGTGAATCAGCATATGGCAGAATGATCTCCACGCCGTAGCGCCCAATCCACGCTGCAGCGCGCCCTGGGGTCTGTCCAAGATTGAAGAAAATTGCTTTGCCTTCGCGTGAGCTGTAAGATCGCTGAATTCGGACTTGTAGAACTCCAGATATGGCCAAAACAGTGTAGACTGCGCAGCCGACCCGGAAGATCCGAATTTTAATCAAATTAACCTCCAACTCTCTTAGCTCTGCAAAACTCAATGAAAACACATTAAACACACTACATACTTGAGGCCAAGTAATCAATTTAAGCCGATATGGAATGCTTTAAGTGGATATAAAATCCACTTATCAGTAGCTTTCTCGAAGCTGTTATTAGTGCCAAAGCAAACTTCTCAATAGGAGAGTAATTCAATTTAGCTCCGTGCAACACCTTGCTCACATAGTAGATAGGTTTCTGAACCTTGCTCTCTTCTCGAATGAGAACAACACTCAGGGCTTGTTCATATACAGCCAGATACAAATATAAGGTCTCCCCGGGACTGGGTTTGGCCAACAGTGGGGCTTCAGTCATGTACTTCTTCAATTGTTCAAAGGCCTCTTGGCTCTCAGGAGTCCACTCAAAATTTTTCACCTTCTTCAATGCTTGGAAGAAGGGCAAACACTTGTCGCCAGACTTAGAGATAAATCTCCCCAGGGTTGCTACTCTGCCCGTTAGCTTCTGTACATCTCGTATAGAATGGGGTGGTTCCATGTCTAAAATAGCCTTGATCTTATCGGGGTTGTCTTCTATGCCTCGCTTTGAAACCATCAGATCCAAAAACTTTCCTGATCCAATGCCAAAGGCACACTTGGCTGGATTCAACATCATCTATGGTGCCTCAGCACTTCAAATGCCTCTATGAGGTGCTTAATATGGTCTGCCTTGATTAGGCTCTTGACTAACATGTCATCAACATAGACCTCCATGGTTTTCCCAATTAGATGAGCGAATATCTTATTCAGCAATCGTTGGTAAGTAGCTCCTGCATTCTTTAGTCCAAAAGCCATAACAAGATAACAGAAAACACCAAAGTCAGTTATGAAAGATACCTTTGGGATGTCATCCTTATGCATCTTAATCTGATTGTAGCCACTAAAACCATCCATGAAACTCAACATCTCATGCCCAGCAGTGGCATCTATCAACGTGTCAATCCTTGGTAGAGGGAAACATTCCTTGGGACATGCATCATTTAGATCAGTGAAGTCTATACACATCCTCCACTTTCCATTTGCCTTCTTAACCATCACAGGGTTAGCCAACCACTCGGGGAACTGAATCTCCTTAATGAACCCAGCTTCTAAGAGCTTGTCAACTTCTTGCTTAATGGCCTCTTGCCTTTCAGGAGCAAAATTTCTCTTCTTCTGCTTTATTGTCTTCCGCTTTGGATCGACATTCAACTTGTGAGTTATGAGTGGGGGTCAATCCCTGGCATGTCGGCTACTGTCCAAGCAAACACATCACTATTTTCTTGTAAGAAAGTCGTCAACCTGCCCTTCAAGGGTTCCTTCAAAGAAGCTCCAATATACGTAACCTTTTCGGGGTCTCCGAGTTTAGAGGTATAGGAACCAAATCTTCTGCCGGCTTCCCTCGGTGTTTATCATCACCTCGAACATCCATGTCTTCAATCGGAAGGACCTGCCCCCCGACTCCATCGGCTCTCAAAGCAGCTACATAGCAACTTCTAGCCATTTTTTGATCTCCTCTCTGTTCTCCAACGCCATTGCGGGTTGGAAACTTAATCTTCATGTGATAGGTAGAGGCCACAGCCTTAAACGTATGAAGCCCAGTCCTTTCCAGGATTGCATTATATGTTGAGGCTGCCTTGATTACTAAGAAATTCAGCATCTGAGTAGCCTCCTTAGGTTCCTGCCCAATAGTCACAGGCAGCTGAATGGTTCCTTCAACCTTGGATTCAACTCCATTAAATCCATAGATAGGCATGTTGGTGGGGGTTAGCTGAGACTCATTATATCCCATCTTTATAAACGTATCATGAAACAGAATATCAACAGAAGCTCCATTGTTTATCAAGACTCGTTTTACTTCTGAGTTCCCAATCACAGGATTTATGACCAACGGGTTGTCATGGGGGAATTTTACCCCATCCAGGTCTGAATCATCAAAACCAATCACTAGCTCAGTTTTCGCATGCTTCGGGGCCTCTCCCACGATGTGCATTACTTCCCTGGCATAAGCCTTTCGAGAGTTCCTTGTCGTGTCGGCCGCTGTCGGGCCTCCCCAGATCATATTGATAATCGGCCCTCGGGGCTGTGGGTTACGATCACGGTCATTATCCTTACGATCATTGTTCTTCCTATCATAATCCCTTCTTTGATTTCCGTTCTTCACCCTTCGTGAAATGGCTTAGTTTCCCTCTTCGGATCAAGAATTCAATCTCGTCCTTGAGTTGTCTACAATCGTCGGTGTCATGCCCCACATCCTTGTGAAACCTGCAATACTGATCCTTGTTTCGCTTTGAGGGGACACCCCTGAGTGGCTTCGGCCATCGGAAGTCCTTATCCTTCTCGATCTCTAAAAAGATCTGACTCCTAGGAGCATTCAACCTTGCATATTTAGAAAATCTTGGTCCCAGACTCTTCTTAAGTGTAGAGTCAGAGTCTTTGCTAGTCCGGGGATATTTGTCCCTAGCATCATACTCTTGCTATTGCTTTCGCTTCTTAGAGTCATTATTGTTCCCTCCATTACCTACTGTGGCCTCTTTCTTCATGCTATCCTCAGCTTTAATATATTTATCAGCCCTTCGTTGTAGCTCAGCCATATTCTCAGGGGGATGTTTTGCCAATGACCTCTTAAAGAAAAGATCAGTAGTTCCATACTCCAGGGCTACCATGGCCACCTTGTTCTCCAAGTTAGTGATATTCAATGTTTCCTTATGGAATTGCTTGAGGTAATCCCTCAGATTCTCATTCTTTCCTTGTACCACATACATAAGAGATGTAGAGCTTTTCTTATGAGTTCTTCCGCTAATGAATTGGCTATACCATCTTTGAGCCATGCCCGACAGGATTTGAGGAAATGCCCTACACTTTAGAGCATCGCTTGTAGGCTGTAACAGCAGTGCATTTGAGAATGTCTTGACGTGATTTGCGGGATCACCCGTTCTATCATAAGCCTTAATTGCCGGCATCTTGAACTTCCTAGAAATACGAGCATTCATCACCTCCTCAGTAAACGGGGGTGTGGGATCATCAGGATCTCCAAGAGGCATTAGATCTTTGGGGTTTCCCTTGGGGGTTTCCACCCTTGTTTTTCTTCCAGTAGGGGCATCAGCCCTTCTTTGCCTCCTTGAAGACTTTTCCAAATCAATAAGGGGAATCCCTCTTGTAGTCGGAGGAGGTCGATTTTGATTTTGTCTCGCCTGCTCTCTTGCCATGTCATCCTTCAACTTTAAGATCTCGGCCTCATGAGCCCTTATCCACTCAGCAGTTGTCAAAGGGGGTCCATCATGGATATTTTGTGTCCTCCTTCGAGGTTCTCTGCTAGCACGTCGCCTCCTCGGGGCTTCATCATGATCATCGTCCTCAGATGACGAGTCGTCAGTATAGGGTCCAGAGTAGTCATCATATTCCTAATCTCGTCCCAACCCCCTATTATAAGGAGGCTCCCGAATTAGCAAGGCATGACCGCTTGTTCCAACACCTCGAGTAGTAGGAGGGTAGTTAGGTAGACCATACATCGGGTTGGTATTAGCGGGGAGATCCGTAGTATGGATCCGTACCCCTGGGGGTAGCGCGCGATTAACGTTATCAAGAGAAGAAACCACCATCTAAAGAGGGTTAGCTTCTTAATTGGCTTTGATGGACGACCACCGGTAGAGTTCCCTCAACATGGGGAATCGTCCCTAGGGGTTGAGAGACTAGAGGTTGAATGATCGCCCATGTTGATGGGGGTAATTGTCCTTCTTCAGTAGTGATAGGTATTAATACAAAATCACGTAAGCGTACGTAGTCACAAGTAATATAGATGTAAGTCAAGTTCGGTCCCACAGAGATCTGGTTTTGGTTTTAATTCAGTTATTGTACCTATGCAACAATGTATGGTTTCTACTCACTGCTAAGACAATTAACAAATTGGGGTTTTGATTTACTAAATTTAATTAAGATGCAATTTAACAAACTAAGAATTACTTAACTAATGAGAATTAGAATCGAATTACTTATATGAGAATAAACATGGGATCCTAACTTCATTAAATACTTCGCTTAGATCTGACGCCTTTAATCACTATATGCAATGGTTATGATAGCTGATCGAATAACACGAAACAAGCACACGCTACCTGTCAGCATACGTATACCAAACTACCCATACATCCACAAAAGAGATAGAAGATGAATAGACACCAATTATGCTTAGACCCTATATGTCTATAGAATTTGAAAACATAACGGTTGAGGAACAAGTTATCCATATTGATCACATAGGGCAACATAATATATTTTTATTTATGCTACAAATCATGTCGATAAACAATCATGAACCTATGCTAGCATGGCAAGTTCTAAATCTCAAGATCCACTTTCACTTCACAAGAGATTAACGGATTAGATGTTAGCTACGCATCTATCACTTAAGCATAACCATACGAGGATATCAGATATACATCACACACGGATCTTTAAAACATTAAGATACTAAACTACATAGATAAATCCGTTAGAATCCCATGACAACGATTAGTTCATAATCGAACCGTTCGTCACCATGGGATCAAGTGAAAACATGATGTAAAACAAAGACTGAATGAATATAATAGTACTAAAGTATGAGTTTAGAAAACAAATCCGAAAACTGGAATCCAATGTACGCCTAAAAAAGAATACAAAAGATGAAGTAGATCTAGATCTCCGTTTCCTGTCACGAGCATTGGTGAATCCTTCTCTGCTTTTCCCCCTTGTGTTTCCAAGTTGTGTACGAATTACAATGATAAGATATGTTTATATAGGCCCTAGAAATCTTTTCCAGCAAGAAAAGCCCTTAAAATACAATTTAATTTGAAATAGGGATAAAAATCAGGATTTTCCAGGATTCTCGGGCGCACTCTGCGCTGTAGTCTTCTGTTTCTGGCGCAATCTGCGCTCCCTATAGCGCAATCTGCGCTACTGTATTCTGCCGGATTGTTGAAATGCTCTAATTTCTTCGTTTTGCCTCCGTTTCTTCTCGTTCCTTTTCCATTAACCACCGTCTTCAACCCTTTTACTCTTGAATCATCATGGTAGCTTAAAGTGACACTCTATTCTCCATTCTAAAGCTCAAATTCAACTCCATTATTGACGAAACTCACCAACCCTAACTGATAGTTACAATCCTGCACAACTACACAAAACACATTAAAATGCGACAAACTTGAGGCCAAGTGAATCAATTTAAGCCGATATGGAACGCTCCAAGTGGATATGAAATCCATTTATCACACCCCCAAATTTAAACTGATGCTTGTCCTCAAGCATAAACAAATACAACTAACTAGTACCACTTCCGTAGGTGATCACGGTTGCATTTGGCATATGCAATAAGCTCTTTAAACCCATAGGCAGCCCTAGTGGACGAGTATGATCTCGTGAGGGCCTATAGTGAATGTACCCACAAAATCCATCTAACTAAACAATGCAATGCATGAATTCAATGAATATGAAAATGCAACGATCCCCCCAAACTAACCAAAACCATCTAGCAAGCAAATATCTCAAAGAATGCAACCAAATCCAAATAGAGCTCCACTAAGTCCCCGTATACTAACAATACATGACCGAAACATGCGTGTGTGCGATGCTCATTAGATATACTCCTAACACTAGATCGAAATCATACTCATTCTTCGCCAAGACAATCACAAGTTTATAAATAGAATAGACGGTAAACACTTCATAACCTAGGAACACCTCCATCATCCTTCGAGTTAGACAGAAATTCATGCTTTATTACACATAATACTATACACAACAACGCATGCTTATTTAACCGTGCAATGGATGAGACCCAAAAAGGCTTATACAATAATAACCATGTAGCGAGCGTTAGGTTAGTGGATCCCAGACTATAAAAGCCTTAGGTAACTAGGCACAAAGTCCCTTAGAACTTAATTGCTCGAGTATTAAAGAGCTCACCTTGGTTAATTTTGCATTTAACAATTCACATAACTTTTTTTTTCTTTTTCTTCTTTTTTCTTCTTTATTTTTTCTTTATATATATATATATATATATATATATATATATATATATGCAATCTGGACTGAGAATTCTCAATTCCAACCCTAGACTCCTCATATAAATATGAGCCGGCTACTAGCCATTTGACGCCTAGCCATTATTGACAATAAATCACAATTAGCCTGAAAATCCTGTTTTCCCCCAAACTTAGACTTTAGTGCTCCTACGCTATCAAGGGAATAACGAAAATTCTAAATATAAACAAGTGATTAAACCTCAAAGCAACCAAACAAGCATGACCTCAACCTAGCCCAAAAGCAAACGACGAGACTGTGTAAAAATTTTGTTTGTAAAAAATTTGTTTCTGAACATGCAAGTCAATTCCTTGGAACTATAAATCAACCCTCTACTCATCATTACCACACTCAATTAGACATCAACCTACCAATCAGAATTAGCTCGTCCTAAGGGATCATGAAAAATGCATGCTATGCAAATGCAACTATATGAACTCCCATGGTTTATGAAAACAAAATAACAGAATGCCCTACATGAAACAAATATAAATAATACGCACGAACATGCATGAATTACTACTAAAATGCAAAATATGATATCTATATGAACAGAATGACACGTAACACAAATAACTACTACACCCTACTTATACCCTAACCACCCCCAAACTTAAAGTATTCAATGTCCACATTGAATGAAAGTAAATACAAGGGATAGTAGGAAACATACCTACTCGTCGGCATCATCACCCTCTCCGGGTGAATCAGGTGGTGGATAAAAAGTACGAGCTCCAAACACCGGCCACTATACCGTAATACCCGTAGACTGGAATGTCGTACTCAACGCTACAGTCATATCCTCAGCATACTGACGGTTGCTATCATGCATAGCATCAATACGCCTATTCAAGCATCTGAAGTGCGTATCCAATGCTGTCATATCCACCATACCCTGAGAAGGACCTGCTCTATCAGCTCTAGGAACATGTGGCGGAGCGCCCGCTCCCCGACCACCAGCACCATCCACTCTGTAACCTAGCCCTCTAGGATGTGGAACGCCGCCCGACCATTCCACCATCCTGTCAATAGAAGCATCATCAATAGGAGCCCTGGCCGTCTGTACAGGCTCATCCTCGTACCATCTCACTCTCACAGCAGTACATAACCCCGTGACAATAGAAGCATGAGGCATACTACCTGTCGTATGACCTCCCCAAAACTTAAGCATATTCTGATTAATCACATAACCGAGGTCAACGTATTCCCCCTTCAGAATACCCCAAAGCAAAATAGCCCTATCAACTGTCACATCAGTAATGTGGGAATATGGCATGATATTAGAATAGCTGAAAAAGAACCACGCCCGTGCGAACTTAGTCATCGACGACGCAGGAAAAGTAGTCTTCTCAGCGGTACCCGACATGCACTTCCACACCGTGCCCGGAATACATAGCTCAGCTATCAAAGCATCTAAGTCAACATCCACCCTCGACTTCCTCACCCAATCCTGAACACCCCTAGGCTTAGGTGGCTACCCAATAAGAGTACGAATAGCACGGGGCGTATAATCCATAGCCATCCCCCTCACAACCGTGTAATTGTTCTTTTCCCCCTTAGCATTCGCATAAAATTCCCGAACAATGTTCAACGGAACATCATTGGCAAACTCACAAAACAGAGCCCAACACCTCTCAAAAATCATAGCAACCATCTCAACATCCTTCAAAGGCAACAACATTCTCTCCTTAATAACCCCTTTAGACAATAACCGATTATACTCCGTTTCGGCCTCCGGAGTTGCAAACTTCTCCACCTCACCCCCCGAATTCGAATCCTCGTCCGAAGATGGACGGGTACCACTACTACTACCAGCCAACCATTGCCTTTTCGGTGCCATCTCAACAACAATAAACACAATAATCAACTACAAATATCTTCCAAGCAAATAACACCACAAAATACCCAAATTGCAAGAACACAAATTCGTAATAATAAAAGAGATGAGATTAGAGTTATACCCACACGAATCGAAGAGGTGAACTTGCAATAAGTATCCTCCAAAAATTTGAAATAAGCTTCCCTAGAACCTTGAATGGATGAATGTGTAAGATTTTGAATATTAAGGTGGGGTTGTGTGTATATATATAGAAGTGTATGTATAGGAGATGAGATGTATGAATTTAGGGATTGAATTAGAGTTAGGAAAGGATTGAGAGAGGTTAGGGTTTTAATTTAGAATTGAAATAGGAGTAGAGATAAGATAAAGGGAGAAAAGATATGAATTTTGGGAGTTTTAACACAAAAATTCGAAACTGGGCAGGAGGATAGGGCGCTGACTGCGCTACCATGACGCAGACTGCGCTGGTAGTTACTGTTCATGATGTGCCGAAAACATGACAATTTAATATCGCAACGCACGATCTCGTTTTAGTATTTATGATTCGGTCCACAGGGAATAATATTTATTTCGCGATCCTTAATTTTTAACTTAGGCGAATTAGAACAATTTGGATTTTAGAAAATCTTTGGATTTTACTAATTAATAAATACGAATAAAAATCTAAATGAATGAAATTACACACATGACTAAACAATGGAACCTAAAACATGGAAATGGGCTAAAAGCAAAATGGGCTAGACTGGAGCTGGGCCAGAAAGATTATTGGGCTGCACTAAATGACTATCCACTTAAATTATTACAAGGAAAACTAGTTACGGGCCAAAACCCAAAAGCATGGACTAGAATATGATTTGGGCCATACATTTAAGCAAGACCAAATAAAGGAAAATAGAACCAAGACGATAATGCAAGTGGTACTAATAAATTGAAAATTTAACTAACACAAATTAATACTAATTAAAACCATGTTAATATTAATGACAAGTTTAATTCACATTAAAATAATATACTATCACTATATTAAAGACAGTGGTTAATAAGATTATTAACTACTATTCTAAAACATAAAAAGGAAATCCATTTTAAACTAAATGATTTAAAACTAATTTATTCTAAAATTATAAAAAAACAAAAAAAAAATGAGACAATGCAAACCAGGAATACAGTGAACTCAATACCAAAACGAAAATGAACAAACAGAAACTTAGTAACAACCAAGACATTTGACTAAAAAAAAACAATTACTAACATTCAAACAATAACTCACAGTACTCGCCTATACAAGAAGGGGTAAACACTCAAAAATAAAAATCAAACCCAACACACAAAAAAAAAACACTTTAAACTCGGAAATAATCAGAATCACAAGAAAGGCAACAAAACTGGGTTTGTGTGTAGAAGGAAAGAAGCAGGGGAGAGTATGAGGGAAAGAGAGGGGAAATTCGTGGGGAGAGAGAGAGAGAGAGAGAGAGAGAGAGAGAGAGAGAGAGAGAGAGGCAAAGGAAATGGTTTTGTGATTGTTCGAAGGAGATGAGAGGGAGTAGCCTTTTTCTGTGAAAACCGAAAGAAACAGGGAGTGGATTTGTGCTAAAATAAAAGGAAAACAGGGGAATGAAGCTAGCATTCGAATTTAGTAATTAAAACGAAACAAGAAATATAATCTGAACATTTAAGCTAATAAAAATGTTTACAAGAATTACAAAGAAAAATTACAACAATAAATTTATGAGTGTCCTAAAACTAAAACTAAAACTAAAAAAATGGTCCCCTTACAAGAGAGAAAATGAGGCTATTTATAGGAAATTAGTGGAGTTTTGTGGGTGTGGATTAATCCTCACCATTCATTTGTTTGGTGGGATTAAATCCTAGCCCTCCATTTTTATTTATTCTTTTTTTTTAGTTTTTAAATAAAAATTCAGCTTTTGCACCAAACTCCCTTCTCTTTCCTTTTCTTCTATTTTGGTCATTCTTCTTCTTCTTTTTCTCTTCTTTGACCTTTATTTCTTTATTTTGCAATTTCTTCAATTTTTTTCTTGAATTTCCTGAAATATAACAAAATAATTTATTAAAATACGAATTCAAACAATAAATATGTAATAAAAATATGCAAAAATATGCACTTATCAAATGCCCCCATACCTATCTTTTGCTCGTCCTCGAGTAAAACAAAAAAAAATGCATAATGAAAAACCTATACTCACTGTCGTAGGAATCACGGGTAATTTTAGGTTTACCAACCCGTTAAACCTATAGACGATCTCTACAGGAGGAGTGTTGTCTCCTAAGGGTTTACAGAAGATATACCCATAAAATCTTTGAGATAAATCAGCAAGTATCCAACTTTTCTCTTTTACTCTAGCTTTCATTGGTGTCAACAAAACAATTTTGTAGGAAAATACATGCCTTAAAGATTATTCTAATAATAGCCAAGTTATAGGTTCCCACAATCCACATGATTAGACTAAAAATTTACAAAAAATCCCAAGGTGTGTAGTGAATTTAAGGCATATGATGGATAAAGTGCATACGAACATTTTCTCTTTTTCAACCAATATTGAACTGACCCAATCTCTATCAAAACAAGTATCTAGCCAAACTTCACGTTCTTAGCAGTTAGACCGACCGTGCAATGGTTGAGGTCCCAAAAGACTTTTGCATCAATACCCATTTAGCGAGTTTTAGGTCAACAATCCCAGATCACAAGGGACCTTAGGTTGCTAGGCACAAAGTCCCCTCGGACTTACTTACTCGGGTTATCAATGAGCCCAACCTAGTCGATTTCCCTACTAAGAATTTATTATTACAAAATTACACTAGCACTCTACAACTACAAATATTTATTGACTTTTTTTTTAAACGCTATAGGAGCAAAATCTCACAAAGGTTTGATTCGACATTGTTCTAACATGTGGGTTCTCTCTCAGGTATCGAATAACATTCCTATACAATTTTTCCATCAAAGGTCTTGTGCAAATGTGTCGTCTTGGACTTTTAAGCAAAAATTTGTTCGACACAAGTTTCATGAGGAAAACCTTACCTGACTACGTTCAAATTATCTAAAGGCATTATACATATAATTTTCGAAAAATAGTCAACACCAACTAGTTCTAGAATTTAAAGAGTGGGAAGGACAACTAAGCTAAAATATCTCTAATTTTGGATTTTAAAATTTTTCAATTTTTTTCAAATTTTCAATTTTTATGTATTTACACTAAACACCCCCCCATACCTAAATCATGCATTGTCCTCAATGTATGCAAAGGTATAAAAGAAAAGTAAGAAATACTCCCCTAATGCACAAGCATGAAGTATCGAGGCATGGATTGCCACTCCAAAAACCTGTTGCGTGGGACCACCACGAAAAAGCATCAACAGTTTTTTTTAATCCTGCACAAAATTTCCAAACAAGCATTAGCAAATTTAGCCACTACATCAATAAATAAAAATTGATCAAGAAAATATGTAGTTTTGGAAAATTTTGTGATAAAGCATCGATAAAATTCATAGCCCCGAAAACGCCGAACTCCCTTAACAATCACGCGAGGTGGAGGCTCGGGTAGTGGTTCTTCTCCCTTCCTTACTTTCTCTGGAGCTATTTGATCCTCTTGGCTTTTTGAATCAATGAATAAGGAGCATTTATCAGGGTCTCCTTCTTCCGAGGACTGAAGGGTAATAGCCGTTTGGAATGGATTATCAAGCAAAATTGGAGAAAAATATTCGTGGACAATTTTTGACATCACGTCAACCTTGAAGCACAGATTCTCCTTTTTACTCACAACATCCTCAATAATAACAACATCATTGATCTTAACCTCGGTGGAAAGCTCATCTTCTATTTCAATAAGTACATCATCAACACACACCGAGAAACTATTTTCCTCTTGATCATTTGTAAAAATGATCGAATCCATTTCATCTTCTGGTGGTATAGATGGCGGTGGTGTAGAGTCAGGCTGCCATGCAGTAAAAGAGCTATCCCATTCTACAATTTCAGCTCCCATCAGTTTATTTAACTCCTCTTGAATCTTTTGAGTTTGCATTAGAAGTTCCTCCGCCTTGCTCAATAAATCAGGTTGCGCATTTTCATTGGTTTGATGAACCTGGAAATTCTGCGGTGGAGGATATTCATATTGCTGCCATGATGGTTGCTCAAATTGTTGTTGGTGATATTGTTCTTCATATTGTTGTTGCTGGAATTGTTGTTGATCATGATATCAAAAATTCTGAAAGTTGTTGTCCGTGTATGAAAAATTTAGTTGACCCGTCCAATCTTGATTATATGCATTAAAGTACGGATTTGACTCGTATCTTTCTTGATAATCATTCACTTGTCCGAATTGAGCATTGTAAGCATTGTAAGAACATTCAAAACCAAAGTGACCATAAATACCATAAATTTCACAATATGTGTAAGCTTCAGGGGCCATTGGTGACATCTCATTATTACTCATCGGACATGTAGCGTACAAAGAATTAATTCAAACACACAAAAAGAAATGGTGAAAAATCAAAAGAAAAAATTCTAGACCTAGGGTTCCTTAATAAACTAGACTTTGCTCCTAACTTTAAGGACCACCAAAAATTCAGTAAATCAATAATTATTCGAACCGATTTGGCCAGGTAGGTGCAAGCATTGCCAAGAGGCTAAACACCAGCCTAGACACCAAATCCTAATTGGCCAGGTAAGCCTTAGCTTGCCTAGACACCAAAGAGTCGGAATAATTAAAGATTACGTCATTTTTTTAAGTACCTTCCTATTTGAGTGCGAAATTCCTAGGGGCAATCGTCTAATTAATTTTATTAAGGGCTAGGGCATGCAAAATGAGGTATTTATTTACAAATGATGCAACACACAACGAGATATAAAAAAACTATAAACAATTACGGATGCTTTAAACTACGTGTCCTAAATTTAAAAAAAATAAATTAACGTACCTTTGGGTCCTCCAGCAATCACCACAATTTATAAGGTACGAAAAATTAAAAATAAGAAAATAAAAATTCTAGATGATGTGCTCCTGCATGATGCAACAATTATGTATTTACAACTAATTTTTTTTTGTTTTTCAATTTTCAATTTTTTTTTGTGATTTTCGATTTTTTTGTGATTTTCTAAAAATAAAAAGATGAAAAGAGTGAGATACGGGTTACCGAAGCACGCTTCCAAGAATTCCGATTTTTCCAAGCCCCGTGAGAGATTCCCGAATTTCAAACTTTCCTAAAAAAAAAAACGAGACAAAAATAAGGCAAGAAATAAAACTAATCCGAAAAATTAAATATTAAGGCGCGAAAAATAATTAGTTCCCCGTCAGCGGCGCCAAAAACTTGATGTGCCGAAAACATGACAATTTAATATCGCAAGCGCACGATCTCGTTTTAGTATTTATGATTCGGTCCACAGGGAATAATATTTATTTCGCGATCCTTAATTTTTAACTTAGGCGAATTAGAACAATTTGGATTTTAGAAAATCTTTGGATTTTACTAATTAATAAATACGAATAAAAATCTAAATGAATGAAATTACACACATGACTAAACAATGGAACCTAAAACATGGAAATGGGCTAAAAGCAAAATGGGCTAGCCTGGAGCTGGGCCAGAAAGATTATTGGGCTGCACTAAAGGACTATCCACTTAAATTATTACAAGGAAAACTAGTTACGGGCCAAAACCCAAAAGCATGGACTAGAATATGATTTGGGCCATACATTTAAGCAAGCCCAAATAAAGGAAAATGAAACCAAGACGATAATGCAAGTGGTACTAATAAATTGAAAATTTAACTAACACAAATTAATACTAATTAAAACCATGTTAATATTAATGACAAGTTTAATTCACATTAAAATAATATACTATCACTATATTAAAGACAGTGGTTAATAAGATTATTAACTACTATTCTAAAACATAAAAAGGAAATCCATTTTAAACTAAATGATTTAAAACTAATTTATTCTAAAATTATAAAAAAAACAAAAAAAAACGAGACAATGCAAACCAGGAATACAGTGAACTCAATACCAAAACGAAAATGAACAAACAGAAACTTAGTAACAACCAAGACATTTGACTAAAAAAAAACAATTACTAACATTCAAACAATAACTCACAGTACTCGCCTATACAAGAAGGGGTAAACACTTAAAAATAAAAATCAAACCCAACACACAAAAAAAAAACACTTTAAACTCGGAAATAATCAGAATCACAAGAAAGGCAACAAAACTGGGTTTGTGTGTAGAAGGAAAGAAGCAGGGGAGAGTATGAGGGAAAGAGAGGGGAAATTCGTGGGGAGAGAGAGAGAGAGAGAGAGAGAGAGAGAGAGAGAGAGAGAGAGAGAGAGAGAGAGAGAGAGAGAGAGAGAGAGAGAGAGAGAGAGAGAGAGAGGCAAAGGAAATGGTTTTGTGATTGTTCGAAGGAGATGAGAGGGAGTAGCCTTTTTCTGTGAAAACCGAAAGAAACAGGGAGTGGATTTGTGCTAAAATAAAAGGAAAACAGGGGAATGAAGCTAGCATTCGAATTTAGTAATTAAAACGAAACAAGAAATATAATCTGAACATTTAAGCTAATAAAAATGTTTACAAGAATTACAAAGAAAAATTACAACAATAAATTTAGGAGTGTCCTAAAACTAAAAAAATGGTCCCCTTACAAGAGAGAAAATGAGGCTATTTATAGGAAATTAGTGGAGTTTTTGGTGGGTGTGGATTAATCCTCACCATTCATTTGTTTGGTGGGATTAAATCCTAGCCCCCATTTTTATTTATTTTTTTATTTATTCCTTTTTTTTCTTTTTAGTTTTTAAATAAAAATTCAGCTTTTGCACCAAACTCCCTTCTCTTTCCTTTTCTTCTATTTTGGTCATTCTTCTTCTTCTTTTTCTCTTCTTTGACCTTTATTTCTTTATTTTGCAATTTCTTCAATTTTTTTCTTGAATTTCCTGAAATATAACAAAATAATTTATTAAAATACGAATTCAAACAATAAATAGGTAATAAAAATATGCAAAAATATGCACTTATCAGTTCACGCTTTTTTTTTTTGAATGAATAAGTAATAATACAAAGTATTACACCAGATGCTTGGGTTGCCTCTCAAGAAGCGCTCTTTTAATGTCAATAACTTGCCTCTCAAGAAGCGCTCTTTTAATGTCAATAACTTGACATCCTCCCTCGAATTCAAGTAGTCGCCAAAATAGCAGAAACCTTCTCACGGTTAAACGTTCCTCCATAGTAATGCTTCAACCACTGTCCATTCACCTTGAAATCATGATCCGGTGTTGTTTCATAAATTTCAACACATCTTTCAACAGATCCATGTGGAAACACCATCTTAACAATAAATGGACCCGACCATCTCGACTTGAGTTTTCCCGGAAAAAGCTTGAGGCGAGATTAAATAACAAAACCTGTTGACCCGGCACAAATGCCTTGTGCATCAACCTTTTATCATGCCACCTCTTGACCTTCTCCTTATACATCTTGTTATTTTCGTAAGCTTGCTCACGAAACTCCTCAAGTTCATTCAATTGAAGCAACCTATTTTCACCCGCGGCCTTAATATCCAAGTTCAACTTCTTCAATGCCCAATATGCCTTGTGCTCTAGTTCTGCAGGCAAATGACATGCTTTCCCATAAACCAACTGAAACGGAGACATACCTAGGGGTGTCTTGTAAGCTGTTCTGTAAGCCTAAACAGCTTCATCCAACTTCAATGACCAATCTTTACGAGACGGATTCACCACTTTTTCCAAAATTCTCTTGATCTCCCTGTTAGAGACTTCAGCTTGACCATTAGTTTGAAGGTGATAGGCCGTAGCAACACGATGCGTCACATTATATTTCGCCATCAACATAGTAAACTGACGATTACAGAAATTTGTCCCCCATCATTAATTATAGCACGTGGTGTCCCAAAACGCGTGAAAATTTGCTTATGCAAGAAATTCAATACCACCTTAGCATCATTGGTCGGTAAAGCCTTCATCTCGACCCATTTAGACACGTAATCCACAGCTAGCAAGATGTACTGATTATTGTACGAAGAAACAAACGGTCCCACGATGTCAATCCCCCAAACATCAAAGATCTCCACCTCAAGAAGCATGTTAAGAGGCATCTCGTTCCTCTTAGATATATTGCAAACCCTTTGACAACGATCACATCTCATCACGAACTGATGAGCATTCTTAAACAAGGTAGGCCATTAGAAACTAGCCTGAAGCACTTGAGCTGCTGTCTTCTCACCACCATAATGGCCACCATAGATGGTTGAGTGGCAATCTCGCAAAACACTCTCCGTCTCACTATACGGAATGTACCGCCTTATCATCTGATCGGCTCCTTGTCTAAACAAAAATGGCTCGTCCCAACGGTACCACTTCACATCATGTAGAAACTTCTTCCTTTGAGCACTGGATAGATCTGGAGGAATAACATTGCTCACCAAATAATTCACAAAGTCTGCAAACCAAGGTTCTTCATCTTGCACTCCAAAAAGTTGCTCATCTGGAAAAGATTCGTTAATAAGAGAATTGTCATGTGAATCCTTACCGTGGTCCTCCAAGCATGATAGATGATCTGCCACCTTGTTTTCCGTACCTTTTCGATCCTTGATCTCAAAATCAAACTCTTGAAGTAATAGAACCCAACGAATCAACCTAGGCTTTGAATCTTTCTTCGAAATTAGATATCTAATGGCTGCATGATCCGTATACACAATCACCTTTGTTCCAAGCAAGTAAGATATAAATTTCTCGAAACCATAGATAACAGCTAGAAGCTCCTTCTCCGTAGTGGTGTAGTTAAGCTGCGCATTATTAATGGTTTTACTAGCATAGTAAACCACATAAAAAACATTGCACTTCCTTTGACTAAGCACAACTCCAACAGCATAGTCACTAGCATCACACATCAGCTCAAAAGGTTCCTCCCAATTCGGCACGGTAATGACAGGTGCGGTAGTCAACTTCTTCTTCAACAGCTCAAAAGCCGCTAAGCAATCCTCGTCAAACTTGAAAGGAACATCTTTCTCCAATAGATTACACAAGGGTTTAGAGATTTTTGAGAAGTCTTGAATGACTCACCTATAGAATCCCGCATGACCAAGAAAACTGCGAATTCCTTTTACTGAGATAGGTGGATGAAGATTTTCAATAGTCTCCACTTTAGCCTTATCCACTTCAAGCCCCTTACTAGATACCTTGTGCCCAAGAATGATTCCTTATTGCACCATGAAGTGACACTTTTCCCAATTAAGCACCAAGTTAGTTTCCACACACCTTTTCAACACCAAGCCAAGATTATGCAAGCACTCATCATACGAAGTACCAAAAACTGAGAAATTATCCATGAAAACCTCCATATTCGTGCCAATCATGTCTGAGAAAATAGCCATCATGCACCTTTGAAAAGTGGCAGGAGCACCACAAAGTCCGAAAGAAACACGTCGGAAAGCAAAGGTGCCAAAAGGACATGTGAATGTGGTCTTCTCTTGATCTTCCGGAGTAATGCAAATCTGATTATAACCCGAATAACCATCAAGAAGACAATAGTACTTATGGCCAGCCAACCTGTCTAACATCTGGTCAATGAACGGAAGAGGAAAGTGATCTTTTCTCGTGGTTTTATCCAACTTTCGATAATCCATGCAAACTCTCCACCCCGCGACTGTCCGAGTAGGGATAAGATCATTCTTCTCATTAGCTACAACTGTCATGCCTCCATTCTTCGGCACACACTGCACTGGGCTCACCCAAGAACTGTCTGAGATAGGATAGATGATACCTGCATCTAGCTACTTAAGAATTTCCTTCTTCACCACTTCTTTCGTAATAGGATTGAGTCTTCGCTGATGTTCAACAGTATGCTTACTTCCTTGTTCTAGCAGAATTTTATGCATGCAACAAGAAGGGCTAATTCCCTTGATATCTGCTATGGTCCAACCAATTGCTAATTTGAACTCTCTCAAAATTCGTAAGAGCTTTCCTTCATCACTACCTGACAAGTTAGAAGCAATAATAACAGGTAATGTAGATGCATCACCTAGAAACGCATACCTCAAGTGTTCGGGCAATGGTTTGAGTTCAAGTGTAGGAGCTTCCTCAATAGATGGTTTAAGACGTCCCTGAGAGTTCTTAAGCTCTGTTAACCCAAGAGATTCAAATGGCATATCAATTCTCCTCTTCCAAGGGCATGAATTCAATTGTTGAAGTTGCTCGGCTACTTCTTCATCTTCAAAATCAGAATCCCCAACTAAAACTCTCTCCAAAGAATCTGACTTAAGCAATTGCTCAATCTCCGTAGTAACTGCAGAATCAACCAAATCCACCTTCAAGCATTCCTCTTCATCTGATGGAAACTTCATTGCATTGAACACATTAAAAGTGACATTCTGGTCTTGCACCCTCATGGTGAGTTCTCCTTTCTGCACATCGATCAATGTCCAACCCGTAGCCAAGAACGGTCTTCCCAAGATTATGGGAATCTTCTTATCTTCCTCGAAGTCCAAGATAACAAAACCAGCAGGGAAGATGAGCTTATCAACTTTCACCAAGACATCCTCCACTATGCCCTTAGGATAAGTGATCGACCGATCAGCCAACAGCAATGAGATGTTGGTAGGCTTTGGCTCCGGCAGCCCAAGTTGCATGAATACCGACAAAGGCATAAGATTGATGCTTGCTCCCAAGTCACACAAACACTTGTTGAAAGATAAGTTGCCGATAGTGCACGGGATGGTAAAACTTCCCGGATCTTTAAGTTTAGGAGGAAACTTTTGTTGCAGCACAGCACTACACTCTTCCGTTAGAGCAACGGTCTCTAATTCCTCGAGATTCAACTTACGAGAGAGAATACCCTTCATGAACTTGGCATAGCTCGGCATTTGTTCAAGAGCTTCCGTAAAAGGTATATTAATCTGCAACTTCTTGAACACCTCTAGAAACTTAGCAAACTGCTTGTCCAACTTTTGCTTCTGAAGTCTTTTAGGATATGGAGGAGAAGGATAGATCTGATTATTCTCAAACTGCTCCGGAGAAGCTTTTTCAACAGGTTCCTTGCTTTTTTCCACTTCACCATCTAGCTGATCAGCTACCGAGTCTGATTTTTCAATTTCTGGCACTGCGGATTTTTCAACCTGCTGATTTTGCACTTCATCATCTTCTGCCTGGATTAGCCTCCGTATCGCTAAAAAGAGTTCCCTGTGGCCTATTAAGTAAGGCACTTGCAATTTGGCCAATCTGATTCTCCAAGGTCTTTAAAGAAACCGCCTGGATTTTAACCATCAACCTCAATTCATCCAATTCAGATTTTTCATTCGAAGATTGACCAGCATTCCCATGAGACTGTTGTTGCTGAAATCCCGGAGGTTGGAATTGTTGCCTTGGAGCATACTGCTACTGATAGCCTTGATTGAATGGCCTTGCTCCATATTGCTGCTGATAAGGCTGCTGTGGTTGTTGAGCACCTTGATTATTACTCCAGCTGAAATTAGGATGGTTCCGGTTATTCGGATGATAGGTGGCTGGAACTGGTGCAGCAGGTCTCCGAAAATTACTCACAAACTGTGCTGATTCAGAAGAGATAGCACACTGATTCGTCTAATGTACGCCCGCACATAACTCACAAACACTAGCAACCTGTTGAACTCCATAGTTGGTAAGAGAATCCACCTTCATAGTCAGATCCTTCAACTGGGCTGCTATAGCTATAGCTGCATCAACTTCCAGAATTCCTGCTACTTTGCCTTATGCTAATATCTGAGTTGGATTCTGATATTCATTGGCAGCCATCGTCTCAATTAGATCATAAGCTTCCTCATAGCTCTTAGCCCATAGAGCTCCACCTGATGTTGCATCAAGCAAGGGTCTAGATTGTGCTCCCAACCCATTGTAGAAACCATTAATCACCATCCAATCAGGCATACCATGATGAGGACACTTTCGAAACATCTCCTTGTAGCGCTCCCAAGCTTCACACAAAGATTCTCCAGATTGCTGTGCAAATTGAGTTAGAGCGTTCCTGATCGGTGCTGTTTTAGCCTTGGGGAAGAATTTAGTAAGAAACTTCTGAGCAAGATCCTCCCAAGTAGTAATGGAACCGACTGGTAGAGAGTGTAACCAGCCCTTAGCTTTATCCCTCAAAGAGAATGGGAAAAGTCTCAATTTCACAGCATCTTCCGACACACCATTGAACTTGAAGGTGTCGCAGATCTCAATGAAGTCCCGGATGTGCATGTTAGGATCTTCCGTTGAAGCACCCCCAAACTGAACAGAATTCTGTACCATATGAATTGTGCTATGCTTGATTTCAAAGTTGTTAGTTGTAATGGCTGGCCTGACAATACTAGATTAGATGTCATTGATTTTTGGCTGAGAATAGTCCTTCAAAGCCTTAGCTACTGCTGCTGCTCGATCATCCATCTCTACTGCTGGTTCAAGTTCCTCTTTTGTTTTATCTACTACTAGATCTACGTCCTCCAGGTTTCGAGTTTGAGAACATGTTCGCATACACGCTCAAGTACCTGAAACTAGGGCTGAGCAAAAATCCGAAAAAATCCGAATCCGAATCCGTATCAGCTAAAAACAGATCCGTATAAATCCGATCCGAAACCGAAATCGAAAAATTAAAAACCGAATCCTAATCCGATTATGCGGTTTCGGTTTCTTGTCAAATCCGATCCGACAAAACCCGAATCCGATCCGATTAAAATAAATAAATAGATTATATATATATATATATATATAATTGATATATACACATATTTTTTGAAATATAACTGCTAAAAATAGAATCGTATAAGCTCTTGGGCTTGATGAATTCAGTAGGAGTGTAGGACCTGTGTTTAAGTAGAGAATCACTTGGGCACTTGACATTTTAGCTGCACTCTAGCATAAAAAGTTTAGCAAAGCCGTAGAGCGCTATGTTAGACTGCAATTTATTATAAAAACTTTATTTTATTCACGAATTATGTTAGCAATAAGAAGTTTAGCAAAGCCGTATCATTATTTTATTCACGAATTATGGTAGACTGCAATTTATTATAAAAACTTTGTATGCTATTTCGGGAAAAAAAATTTGTAATCATATTCATTTTGTCATTTTTATTTGAGACGGGTTTAAAACCGAAACTGAACTGATTGCATCCGATCCGACATTTTTGAATCCGAAACCGAACCGCCGGTTTCGGTTGCGGTTTCGGTTTTAGATTTTAAAATACGAAAAGTTTCGGTTTCGGTTTTGGTTTTACCATAAATCCGATCCGATCCGTGCTCTCCCCTACCTGAAACACACAATCAAAGTAACTTAGTAAGAAACAATCCGAGTCAGTGAACTCTAACGACCACTGATGACAAGCACATAAACTAAAAATAAAACACCAATGATCCCCGGCAGCGGCGCCAAAAACTTGTTAATACAAAATCACGCAAGTGTACGTGGTCACAAGTAATATAGATATAAGTTGTGTACTCTGCTTTTCTCCCTTGTGTTTCTAAGTTGTGTACGAATTACAATGATAAGATGTGTTTATATAGGCCCTAGAAATCTTTTCCAGCAAGAAAAGCCCTTGAAATTCAATTTAATTCGAAATAGGAATAAAAATCAGGATTTTCCAGGATTCTCGGGCGTACTCTGCGCTGCAATGATGCACTCTGCACTGTAGTCTTCAGTTTCTGGCGCAATTTGCGCTCCCTATAGCGTAATCTGCGCTGCTGTATTCTTCCGGATTGCTGAAATGCTCTAATTTCTTCGTTTTGCCTCCGTTTCTTCTCGTTCCTATTCCATTAACCACCGTCTTCAACCCTTTTACTCTTGAATCATCATGGTAGCTTAAAGTGACACTCCATTCTCCATTCTAAAGCTCAAATTCAACTCCATTATTGACGAAACTCACCAACCCTAACCGATAGTTACAATCCTGCACAACTACACAAAACACATCAAAAATGCGACAAACTTGAGGCCAAATGAATCAATTTAAGCAGATATGGAACGCTCCAAGTGGATATGAAATCCATTAATCAATAGGCGGATCGGAGGCGACAGGCGGAGCAGAGCTAAGGGGTATGGCCTCATTCGAGGATGATGTTGTTCTCCGTGTTTGAACCATGGTTGATGTTGTCGTCCCACAGACGGTGCCAAATGTTGTGGAATAAAAACTAGGTTATCGAATTGCGGTTGTGTATATTTAATGCAAAGGGGTTGGTGAGCTTCGAGCTTTAATGGATGTTTCCGTGTTCGAGACTAATCGGTCCTCACAGAGTGCCTACGTATCCCGTTATTGAGAATCAAGCCAAGATGTAGTTCTGAGAATGAGGGGTCAGGCCCTTTATATAGGTTGTGAAGCCTTAGTTTTTGAATAGGGCTAGGAGACTTGATGGGCAAGTCAGCCTTGAGAAGGTTCTAGACTCCTACCTTATAGGAGTCTGTTTCCTTGTATGATTGTGTGCCTTGGAGGCTACTCCTTGTAGATGTAGTATCCATTTTTAACTTATATTTACCAGCTGTTTTATCATCCATAATATTAATTATGAAATTAATATTTAATTAGGGTTTTGGGCCTCATTAATGGGCTTCGTATTTGGACCATTCTAGGTTTAATTAATGCCACATTAAATGTGTATTTAGGACTTATTTTTAGCCCATATCAACATGATTACACATAATTTTATTGTTACAAAAATGTATATAAGATTCTATAGTGGATTATATGTAAAATTTGATTCTTAAATTTAGATAAGATTCTACGTTAGATTCGATATGTTAAGCTTAATTATTGTTTAAATTTATGATTCTTATCATAACAAATCATTTTTTATGAAAAATAAAGTATTGTGATGATGTTCTTTATTGTTCTTTATATAATGTGTTCTTTTTAGAGTTCAACTCTGTATATATATATATATATATATATATATATATATATATATATATATATATATATATATATATATATACTAGTGATCAAATAGAAACCATTTTTAAAATAAAAACTAGAAACCTCTATTAACCTTAACCTTAGGATCTAATTAAATCTAATGGCCCCATTTAAACATTCATATCCAATTTAAATACACACAAACCCAACTTATCCACACCCACCCACTGCTCCTGCCATCATCTTCTCCGACCTCCGGTCATCTAGCTTCTCCGGTGAACTCTAATTTTCCGGCGAGTTGGAAATTTGCAGATCTGGCTCCTCCTTTTCCTTTCCAACCTCTGGCCCCGCAGGGGTACCATCTTCATCGTTTATAGAAACTTATATGAATCACACATTTATCTCTGTCGATTTTGATAGATAAGGCAGGTGCGTGCCTGACTTTTTTTCTTCGTTATATTTTTATTCTTTTTCCTGACTCAAAGATCTCTCTCTCCTCAACATTCATACACATATACATAGGATATTTACTTTCCTCCTCTATTTGTCTTACTCACTAACTTTTCTCTCTCTTTTTTCTAAATTCATTCATCTTCTCTATGTTCGCTCCAACTACCTTCCTGCCAACACCACATCTACTTGAATATTTTTGATACCCCTGTTATATTAACAATTAGCATATCTTTTTTTTTTATTCAATACATTAATCTAAACACAATTCTCTTTTCTGGAGATTTAGTCGTTAAAAAACATAGTCAACGAATCACCATTTATAGTTATCAAAACTTAAAAAATGATGATTTCATTGTACAAAATTGGTGATTGCCCTAGTACGATTTAGTGATCTATGTAGTATAAAATAGTGATTACTGTAGTGTTATATAGTGATTTCTACTAAAAACAACTTTGATAATTCATATATTTGGAATACTTGTAACGGTTGGTGCAAATGGAGATCTAAGCTCGATGGTATACAGTGATGAGATGTTGGTGGTGATCGATGTGATTGTAATATTGAGGCATGATACAATAATTTGGTAGTATATTGGTATTGGTTTTTATCGAAACTAGATCGGAGCTGGAGGTGGTGGTGGTAGTCGGAGATGGTGATCAAAGGAGGTTGTTGTGTTGACTAAAAGCAATTCAGGTGTTTGTTGACGATGATATAATATACACAATATATGTATATTAGGGGTGGGGCAAGTGTCGGGAGATGTGGGTTGAAAAAGTGCATTTACAATTATGTCCCTAGTTTCTAGTTTTTAGTTTAAGATAGGTTTGTAGTTGAGTAAGACCCTATATATATATATATATCTTCAATAATAAATATTTACTAGCTTATAACCCGTGCGATGCACGGAATTTTTTTGATATGTAATAAATTTTATTTTATGTTACAATTATATTTTTATATATACATTATTTACAATATTTTATTTTATTTTAATTTAAATTATTCAATATAAATTTAATTAATGATATGCATGGTTTAAAACTTATATAATAAAATTTAAAAATAAATATGTCGTTGATGGAATTGGAAACTTGAAATTTTAGTAAATTAATTTAATCATATAATATATCTAATCATTATATCTAACGAGTTCTGATTTTTTCCTAAAAATCTAAAGGTCATTATTCGTAGTATACGAATTTCTATTATATTTTGTTAGTGATTAGAAGATATGGTGTGATATTTTTGTGTATATATTACTTATTGCAAAATTATGTTTTAAATTAAAAGTTAACGTGTTTAAATTAGAAAAAAATACTATTGATTGGAATATATAAATTTATAAAATTATAATAAAATTTTATTACGTTATAAATAAAATTTATTCATATGGTGTTTCTTTTATTATGTTATAAATTTTATTTAATATTAAAATTATGTTGTTATATAATCATTATTCTTAATAATTTTTTAATTTTAATTTAATATAATTTACTATACTTATGTTTACGAATTATACAAATGCTTCCATATTATAAATAACGTATATGGATTTTTAATATATTTTATTAATAATTATAAAATATGGTGTTATAATATTAGTTTTAAATTAAAAAGGTGACGTGTTTTAATTCGAAATGAAATGTTAATGATAGGAAAATATGATACGATTGATGTTTTTAGGTGTTTATAAAAGGTAATATCTTCAACTAAAAGTAAATGTAAGAAAGGCAATCGACTAATTACCATTAATTATATAATGTTATTATTTATTTTAAATTAAAAAGGTAACGTGTTTTAATTCGAATGGAAATATTAATGATAGGAAGATATGATATGATTGATGTTTTTAGAAATTTATAAAAGGTAATATCTTCAACTAAAGTAAATATGTTTCCGATATTATATAATAGTATAGATTATTGATATTGTGTTCCTTTTATTATGTTATAAATTTTATTTAATATTACAATTATGTTTTTATATAATTATTATTTTTAATAATTTTTTAATTTTAATTTAATATAATTTAATATACTAATGTTTACGAATTATACTAATGTTTTCTTATTATAAATAACGTATATTGATTTTTAATATATTTTATTAATAACTGAAAAATATAGTATGATATAATTAGTTTTAAATCAAAAAGGTAACGTGTTTTAATTCGAAAGGAAATATTAATGATAGGAAAATATGATACGATTGATTTATTTAGGTGTTTATAAAAGGTAATATCTTCAATCAAAAGTAAATGTGAAAAAGACAATCGACTAATTATTATAAATTATATTATGTTATTATTTATTTTAAATCAAAAAGGTAACGTGTTTTAATTTGAAAGGAAATATTAATGATAGGAAGATATGATACGATTGATGTTTTTAGGTACTAATGTTTCCTTATTATAAACAACGTATGCGGATTTTTAATATATTTTATTAATAATTGAAAAGATGGTGTGATATTTTAGGGTATATATTAATGATTGTAAGATTAGTTTTAAATTAAAAAGGTAATATGTTTTAATTCGAAAGAAAATATTAATGATTGGAAGATATGATACGATTCATGTTTTTAAGTGTTTATAAAAGCTGATATCTTCAACTAAAAGTAAATGTGAAGAAGACAATCGACAAATTACCATTAATTGTATTATGTTATTATTTATTTTAGGTGTTTTAATAGTATATATATCGAATAAATTTTTCTCTTTAACGAAGGGTAAATAAGTAAATTCACGAAGTACCAAAATACAGGTACCAAAACTTTTTATGTTTCGACTATCATATAATACTAGCCTATAACCCGTGCAAAGTAGGGCTATCATCTATATTATTATAATGAATTAATATATGAATTTTTTGATTTAATATATATATTTTTTAATTTACTTTAATAAATGTTATTATTAATTTTAAATTTACATATGTCCCATACTTAATATCAAGATATAAATAAATATCATTAATTTAATGTTATTTTTAAATTTATTGTTAAAAATTTTAAGAATTCATTAGATATTTTTAAAAAATTATTTATTGTAACCTAAAATCGTAGAAGAAAGAATCGTTGGAAGAAATGTGTGCAGAAGATGATTCTAACCGGAATATAATTGAAAACGTTCATAATTCTATAAACCATGTGATTTTTTTATTTTTAATAGATTATATATAATTTAAGAGTAAATTGCACTTTGGTGGCTTGTACTATTTTGTTTTTGCACGTTAGTTGCTATTGTTTTTTACTCAGCATTTGCATGGCCACATAAATGTTTTTAAAGCAAAAAAAGGGCTCCGCACAATACAGCTTGACGGTGTTAACGGAAGGTGAGGGTATTTTGGGCAGTTTACATTGCTTAATTAATAAATATGCATCTTGTCCATACAATTTGCATTTTTAATCTTTTAAAATTCATATAAAATCATTAGAATTGATTTTAATCATGAGACCTTTTGCATTATCATCTTAGTGATATTGTTGAGTTATAAAAATTAGTGTGGATATTTAATTGTATGATTTAGTATTTTTAAATGATTTAAAAGGCATTATTTCTTTTAAAGAGCTTTTATTTCGAAAATTCGTATAAAATTCATTCTTGATCCAAATATTATTTTAAAAATATGGGGATGCTTCTAATTTTATGATCTTTATTTTAAAAAAATTTACGAAATATTTTCTCCCCATTTCCTATTTTATGTCGATTTAATGGTGGTTTAAAATCAGTTTTTCAGAATTATAATCTTAATTGTCTATTTCTAAAAATATTATATTTGACGATTGTGATTAATTTGATAGTACATTGACCAAAATTATGGATAAGATCCCTCTTATACTTATTATATAAAAAGGATATAATAATATAGATATGGGTAAAATATTTCGAGTCTATTGAAATATATATGAATTAATGATTTTTTTCCGATTAGATGACATAAATCATAAAAAGATATATTGCTTCCATATCTATGTTTATATAGAACTTTTAAAAATTTCAAAAAAAATTATTTATTAATGCATTTAGCAGGATTATTCATTTACTCCATAATTTCAAGTTCGGACCCAAAAAAAATATTCATTTGACGAGTATATTCATTTATTGAATTTCTGCTGTATGACAATAATTTATCTTTGTTATACATGCTGTAAGCGAGTTCCTCTTGGACCAATTTAAGCCAATAAATTGCGGTCTTTTTTCGTTAAATAAATATATATTTATAGGGTTCCATTCTAATAAAAACCAAACTTAACCTAGAATGAAAATAATGATTTTTAGTTTCAAATTTAATAATAATTTCTATTTCATTACTACCCTAATGATCCAGCCCGAGCTCTATGGCAACCACAGGGGAGAACTATGTAAAATCAATCATAAAACCGGATTGAATTTAGAGAAAAAGCATGCTCTAAGAGAAGAAAACAAGCAAATAGTGAAAAATTAAAGTAAGCACATAAATCAAGTGCTATTTAGTTTTGCATTTCGTTCTGCGAATAATGTAGCCCATGTCCTAGCACAGGCTGCTTATTCTATGTCAGAAATAGGAGAGTGGTATGTCACTCCGCCTAGTTTTCTTGTACGCTCTTTGGAGCTGGATTCTATTATTTGAATGCAAGTTCGATTTAGTCAAAAAAATCAACCAACAAGCTAAATCCATGAATGTGTTCATCATTGAGTAAACCACTTCGAAGGGTGTAACCGTCTAACCGAGACTTTTTATCCACAATGATCCCCTGACCCCTGGCTAAGCATACATCTGTATATGTAATAATTTTTTCATAATCTGCTATTCTATAATTCTGAAAATCTGATTTTAAACCCCAATTAAATCGACATAAAATAGGAAATGGGGAGAAAATATTTCGTAAATTTTTTTAAAATAAAGATCATAAAATTAGAAGCATCCCCATATTTTTAAAATAATATTTGGATCAACAATGAATTTTATACGAATTTTCGAAATAAAAGCTCTTTAAAAGAAATAATGCCTTTTAAATCATTTAAAAATACTAAATCATACAATTAAATATCCACACTAATTTTTATAACTCAACAATATCACTAAGATGATAATGCAAAAGGTCTCATGATTAAAATCAATTCTAATGATTTTATATGAATTTTAAAAGATTAAAAATGCAAATTGTATGGACAAGATGCATATTTATTAATTAAGCAATGCAAACTGCCCAAAATGCCCTCACCTTCCGTTAACACCGTCACACTGTATTGTGCGGAGCCCTTTTTTTGCTTTAAAAACATTTGTGTGGCCATGCAAATGCTGAGTAAAAAACAATAGCAACTAACGTGCAAAAACAAAATAGTACAAGCCACCAACGTGCAATTTACTCATAATTTAACTGAAATTGGAATTTTTAACATGTTTATTAAATTTTTTAAAAATATATTTGTATGCCTTAGTTCGTTGGTTAGTTGGATAAGGCCTTCCTAAAAAGTTTTTTAACACTTCCCAAAAAACAAAACACAAATCAAAATTTATTTAATTTTAATTAAGAAAATAAACCACATATTTTACCTGCTATTTCGATTATATTTCCATTAGAATTCTCCACCATTATATCCCGGTTAGAATCATGACTCGCACACACTTCTTCATTCTTTCTTCTAAGATTTTAGTTTACACTAAATAAATTAATTAAAGTATCTATTGAATTCTTAAGATATTTAATAATAAATTTAAAAATAACATTAAATTAATGATATTTATTTATGTCATGAAATTAAGTATGGAACATATTTAAATTAGAAATTAAAATTATTAATTAGGATATAATTGAAAACGTTTATAATTTTATAAAACATGTGGGTTTTTTATTTTTAATAAATTATATATAATTTAATTGAATTTGAAATTTTTAATACGTTTTTATATTTTTATTAAAAATATATGTTTGTGCCTTGGTTCTTTGGTTAGTTGACCCCTGCAAAGCACGGGGTATCATATATTATTATTGTGAACTAATATATTAATTATTTTGATTTAATATAAAATTTTAATTTATTTTATTATTAATTTTAAATTTACATATGTTGCATACTTAGTTTCATGACATAAATAAATATCATTATGTTAATGTTAATTTTAAATTTATTGTTAAATATCTTAAGAATGCAATAGATATTTTCTAAAAATTATTTAGTATAACCTAAAATCATAGAAGAAAGAATCGTAGGAGGAAGTATGTGCGAGCGATCATTCAAATTGAGATATAATTGAAAACGTTAATAATTCTATAAAACATGTAGTTTTTTTTAATAAATTATATATAATTTAAATGAATATGGAATTTTTAACACATTTTTTAAAAAATTATTTTTGTGCCTTATTGGTAAATAATATCTTAAGAATTCAATAGATATTTTTTAAAAATTATTTAGTATAACTAAAATCGTAGAAGAAAGAATCGTTGGAAGAATGTGTGCGATCGACGATTCTAATCGGGATATAACTAAAAACGTTTAAAATTCTATAAAATATGTGATTTTTTATTTTTAATAAATTGTATATAATTTATTTGAATTTGGGATTTTAGCACATTTTTTAATTTTTAAAAAATATATTTTTGTACCGTATTGGTAAATTTTGTTGTTTAAAATAAATTAATTAATATTTTTAATATAATTTTTTTAACTTGTTATTTTTAGGAAGATGTTAACAATTTTTTTGAAAAATAGAGCGCTGATTGAGATTAAAGTAGTCGTTTGCTGGTATTACCCGACACGGATAGAGATGATTATTTTTCTCATTAGTTTATCATTCATTTTGTGTTTTAATGGACTCATTTATCTCGGTTTTAATCGGAGAAGAAAGAGTCCTTGAAGGAATTTTAATGCCATCAACTGGAAGAGTTTGTATACGTTTTTTGCTTCATTTATTAATTAATAATTTAAATATTTTTTTGGAAAGCTTAAAATTTGTTTTAGGAAGGTGTTAACCAACTAACCAACCAACCAATTACACCCTATTTAGCTTATAATAGTATAGTATAGATTTAATATAAAATTTTAATTTATTTTATTATTAATTTTAAATTTACATAGGTTGCATACTTAGTTTCATGACATAAATAAATATCATTAATTTAATGTTAATTTTAAATTTATTGTTAAATATCTTAAGAATGTAATAGATATTTTCTAAAAATTATTTAGTATAATCTAAAATCATAGAAGAAAGAATCGTAGGAAGAAGTGTGTGCGGGTGATCATTCAAATCGAGATATAATTGAAAACGTTAATTATTCTATAAAACATGTGGTTTTTTATTTTTAATAAATTATATATAATTTAAATGAATATGGAATTTTTAACACGTTTTTTAAATTTTTTTAAAAATTTATTTTTGTGCCTTATTGGTAAATAATATCTTAATAATTCAATAGATATTTTTTAAAAATTATTTAGTATAACTAAAATCGTAGAAGAAAGAATCGTTGGAAGAATGTGTGCGGTCGACGATTCTAATCGGGATATAACTAAAAACGTTTATAATTCTATAGAATATGTGATTTTTTATTTTTAATAAAGTGTATATAATTTAATTGAATTTGGGATTTTAGCACAATTTTTAATTTTTTAAAAATATACTTTTGTATCGTATTGGTAAATTTTGTTGTTTAAAATAAATTAATTAATATTTTTAATATAATGTTTTTAACTTGTTATTTTTAGTAAGATGTTAACAATTTTTTTGGAAAATAGAACGCTGATTGAGATTAAAGTAGTCGTTTGCTGGTATTACCCGACACGGATAGAGATGATTATTTTTCTCATTAGTTTATCATTCATTTTGTGTTTTAATGGACTCATTTATCTCGGTTTTAATGGGAGAAGAAAGAGTCCTTCAAGGAATTTTAATGCCATCAACTGGAAGAGTTTGTATACGTTTTTTGCTTCATTTATTAATTAATAAATTAAATGTTTTTTTGGAAAGCTTAAAATTTGTTTTAGGAAGGTGTTAACCAACTAACCAACCAACTAATTATAACTTATTTCGCTTATAATAGTATAGTATAAATTTAATATAAAATTTTAATTTATTTTATTATTAATTTTAAATTTACATATGTTGCATACTTAGTTTCATGACATAAATAAATATCATTAATTTAATGTTAATTTTAAATTTATTGTTAAATATCTTAAGAATGCAATAGATATTTTCTAAAAATTATTTAGTATAACCTAAAATCATATAAGAAAGAATCGTAGGAAGAAGTGTGTGCGGGTGATCATTCAAATCGAGATATAATTGTAAACATTAATTATTCTATTAAACATGTGGTTTTTTATTTTTAATAAATTATATATAATTTAAATGAATATGGAATTTTTAACACGTTTTTTAAATTTTTATTTTTGTGCCTTATTGGTAAATAATATCTTAAGAATTCAATAGATATTTTTTTAAAAATTATTTAATATAACTAAAATCGTAGAAGAAAGAATCGTTGGAAGAATGTGTGCGGTCGACGATTCTAATCGGGATATAACTAAAAACGTTTATAATTCTATAAAATATGTGATTTTTTATTTTTAATAAAGTGTATATAATTTAATTGAATTTGGGATTTTAGCACATTCTTTAATTTTTAAAAAATATACTTTTGTACCGTATTGGTAAATTTTGTTGTTTAAAATAAATTAATTAATATTTTTAATATAAATTTTTTAACTTGTTATTTTTAGGAAGATGTTAACAATTTTTTTGGACAATAGAGCGCTGATTGAGATTAAAGTAGTCATTTGCTGGTATTGCCCGACACGGATAGAGATGATTATTTTTCTCATTAGTTTATCATTCATTTTGTGTTTTAATGGACTAACCAACTAACCAACTAACCAATTATACCCTATTTCGCTTATAATAGTATAGTATAGACTAGCTTAAAACCCGTGCTGTTGTGGAATAAAAACGAGGGTTTGTATGTATTAAATACAAGGGATGGTGAGCTTCGAGCTTTAATGGCTGTTCTTGCGTTCGAGACTGATCGGTCCTCACAAGATGCCTACGTATCTCTGTATTGCTAGAGAATCAAGCCAACGTAGTTCTGAGAATGAGGGGTCAGGCCCTTTATATAGGCTGAGAAGCCTTAGAATTAAGGTAGGAGTTGGAGACTTAATAGATAAGTCACCTCCTTGAGGAAAGTTCTAGACTCCTTCCTTGTAGGAGTCTGTTGCCATATCGAATTGGATGCCTTGGAGGCTAAGTCTTGTAGAGATAATGTCCTTATCTGACACTTATTGCTGAGCTGTTTATTACCCCTAATATGAATTACGAAATTAATATTAAAAATAGGACTTTGGACCCTGTTGGTGGGCCCCACGTTCGGACCATACCGGGTCTAATTAATGCAACACTAAATGTGTCTTTAGGGCTTATTTTTAGCCCATATCATTTGCCCCCCAACTTCTAGGAAAACTGACCAGGTTTTCCTTGAAGTTTTAACGGTCCTTTCCAAGACTCGGGTCAGGGTTCATCTTTATACACTAGTGTTTCACGAGTATTGTCTTTATGTAAAGCGTGGAGCGATCGACGCGTTTACGACAATGTTAATTCGATGCTAATCGGTACTAATCAGCCTTAACGACATTTAAACAATGTTTAAACGACGTTGAACGGCATAAAACGGCACTAAACGGTACTAACTAGCCTTAAACGACACTTAAACAACGTTTAATTGACGCCAACCGGCATTAAACGACACTGAACGGTGCTTATCGGCACTAACGGTGCTAATCGGCACTTAATCGGTGCTTATCGGCACTAACGGTGCTATCGGCACTTAATCGGTGCTATCGGCACTAACGGTGCTACTCGGCACTTAATCGGTGCTTATCGGCACTAACAAGCCTTGAACGACACTTAAACAATGTTAAGCGATTCTAAACGGTGCTAAACGGCACTAGCGGGGGTCCGGGGGCGGCAGCCCCCGGGCGGGGTCCAAGGGGCGGCAGCCCCTGGCGGGGTCCAAGGGGCAGAGCCCCAAGGGCTAGTACTATTCAGAAATTATCATTTCGACTCAAATTTCTGAATTTTAATCACAAAATTCGAGCTCAATTTCGAGCTCAAAATGCCTCCAGATCGCAGCCATTTTTCTTGTTTCCTAAGTCATTTTCGACCTGGAAATTTCGAGGAGAATCAGTGTATTTTCGAGCTCAAGTTTTCACCAAGGGGAAACGACCTCAAAGTGGTTCCAGGTCGCACAGATTTTTCACACTTTCTAGTATAATTACGACCAGAATTTACCAATCTCATTGTAGTATAAATCCGACCTCAACACAACACATAGACGACCTCAAGTTAGGCCTAGGTCGTGTGGGTTTTTCATATTTTTCAATTCAAATTCGAGATGGAGTTTGCGATCTCAAACCACGCCTCAAATGGACATGTTTTAGTTGATTTTCTGGTTATGTGAATGAGCTCGAAATCCTATTGCAAAGCGAGGTCGTAGGTGCCGACCTCATACCACCTTGTTGGAATGTTGATTCAGTTACTCATTCTTGAGTTGTTCACGAATCTCTTGATCCAAGGTTGGATCTGATAGCTTTGTTGGCCTTCTAAGGCTTCAACTTAGTTCCTTAGCCCTTGATTTATAACACAAGGCCTGGATTCTAAGGTTGATGTTGGTGTTCTGGATCACCAACACGAGGTTTCAGGTCAATAGGAGGTGTTTGTTATGCCTTAAATGGTTTCGTGAACCTTGACTTGTGACCTTCCGGGCCTTAACTTATTTGCTGAGACCTTGGTTTTAAGGTTATTATCAACCCTTGATTCCCTTGATTCTCATTCTAAGATGTAGGAATGATGAAGTCCCTTAGTTCTTGCCCCCCTTGCTTCATATAGTGGAGGTCTTGCTTCTCGGTTGATCGCTCAAGAAGTTCACTTGCCACTAAGCACTTAACTTTAAGTCTGGTGTGCCTTGGCTGGTTGCCAATCCTCTATCTTACTTCTAGGTTTCCAACCTTCTTCTTATACTTGTAGAACCTTGACTAGGTTTTAAGTAGCCTGATGCCTCTTGTCAGGTTCGTTTGGAGGCAGATAACCTTGTTGACCATCAAGGCTTGAATTTTTAGATTTGAAGTTCAAGACCTCAAGTGTGGAACTGTAAAGGACCTCTTATCTCAACACTCTCATTAACAGTTTCTGTACCTTCAAGGCATTATCAAGGGGCCAACCAGTCTCAAGATGAGCTTTAGGGTCTATCCTTCAGCTTACATCAACTGGTGCTACCAATTTCAAATTGATGGTGGGGGTCTTCAGGACTTGGAAGTAGACGCTCCCATAATGGGTCTCGACCCTTGAATTGAGACAAGGCATCGACCTTTGTATTCTCCTCCCTTGGGATATACCTGGCACTCATCTAACTGGGCTATCGCAGCTTTCACAATCCTCAAGTATTTGGCCATATTCTTTTCTCTAACCTCAAACTCTCCATTGACTTGTGAGACTACCAACTTTGAGTCTCCACAGACTTTCAGGTTCTTGACCCTCAGGGCTCTTGTCAGTCTAGGTCGGCTATCAGAGCTTCATACTCCGCCTCGTTGTAGGTTATTTGGAAGTCCAACTTCAAGGCATACTCGAGTGTGAACCCATCGGGGCTTTGCAGAACTTAACCTGCACCACTGGTTTTTGTTTTAGATGCTCCATGAAAATAGAGCTTTTAATATTCCTTCTTCTCTTCCAGGGGTTTCTCACCTTGCTGACCTTCCTGGTCTATTACCTCCTGCCCCCCGACTTCTTGGTTGTCAATGGTATATTCAACCACGAAGTCAGCTAGAGCCTGAGCTTTGATGGCCGTACTAGGCTTAACATCGAATTCTTTTAGTTAGATTGCCCACTTGATGAGCCTTCCATTGGCTTTCATGCTATGCAATATGTTTCTTCAGCGGGTGTTCCATCAGGACTTCAACGTTTGTCTTTATCCAGGGTCCTTCAAGGACTTAAACTCTTATCTGCTATAACCTAACTCTACCCTTCGGGGTATGCATTTGTTTGTTTTTATTCGTGTATTCTTTTATATTCGGTACTTGGTCTTCTTTGACTCACACATCAGGTGCTTGGCACATAAATAAAATCACAATCAATGAATGGAAAACAAACTTTCATTAATAACTTAAAATGGGTTCAACCCTTACATGGAATACTACTATCCTACTTGGAGCAACATGCTCTGCAATGGTTTCAACGAACCTTATCTCTACTTCTACTAGATAAATATGAAGCTAAGTCCTACTAGGATAACTTGAGCCCGTCGGGGCTTTGCAAGACTAGGCATGCACCACTTGATTTTGTTTTTGATGCTCCATCAAAATAGAGCACCCGCCACTCCTTCTGGTCTCCTCATTCTTATTCTGCAGTTCACTTCCTGCTCGGGGTACTACTTCCTGCCCCCCAACTTCTTGGTTGCCAATGGTACACTCAACCACAAAGTCAGTTAACGCCTTAGCCTCAATGGCTGTCCGAGGCTTCTGTGTGATGTCCTCTGCTGACCTTTCTTTGTGTTGCTTACCACTGTAGACATCCATGTCTTCAATCGGAAGGACCTGCCCCCCGACTCCATCAGGCATTAACGAGGCTACATAACAGCTTCGTGCCATCTTCTGATCACCTTTATGTTCTCCAACACCATTCCTGGTAGGGAACTTGATCTTCACATGATAGGTTGAGGCAACAGCCTTGAATGCATGAAGTCCAGTCCTTCCAAGGATAGCGTTGTACGTTGAAGCCGCCTTGATTACCAGGAAGTTCAACATCTGAGTGGCCTCCTTGGGCTCTTGCCCGATAGTTACAGGCAGCTGAATAGTCCCTTCAACTTTGGATTTTACTCCATTGAATCCATATATAGGCATGTTATTGGGGGTCAACTGAGAATCAGTGTATCCCATCTTCACAAACGCATCATGAAACAGAATGTCAACGGAAGCTCCATTGTCTATCAAGACTCGCTTCACCTCCGAGTTTCCAATCACATGAGTTATAACCAACGGGTCATCATGGGGGAACTTCACACCTTCCAAGTCTGAGTCATCAAAGCTAATCGGTACCTCAGTTTTTGCACGCTTCGGGGCCTCTCCCACGATGTGCAACACCTCTCGAGCATAAGCCTTTCGAGAGTTCCTAGTTGTCCCGGCCGCAGTCGGGCCTCCTGAGATCATGTTGATTACTGGCCCTCGGGGCTGTGGGTTGCAATCTTGATCGTCATCCCTTCTATTATAGTCTCTTCTCTGGTTACCACGGTCTTCACCCTTAGTGAAGTGCCTCAGCTTCCCTCTACGGATCAGAAACTCGATCTCATATTTGAGTTGCTTGCAATCGTCAGTGTCATGCCCCACGTCTCTATGGAATCTGCAATACTGATTCTGGTTTCTCTTTGTGGGATCACCCCTGAGTGGCTTCGGCCATCTGAAATCCTTATCATTCTCAATGTCCAACAAGATTCGACTCCTAGGAGTATTCAACCTTGCATACTCAGTGAACCTTGACCCTTGGTTCTTCTTAGGGGCAGAGTCGGAGTCCTCGCTAGTTCGGGGATACTTGTCCCTAGCATCATACTCTTGATCATCATAGTCCTGGTCTTGCTTTCGCTTCTTGGAGTCATTGTTACCTCCCCCTCCACCTACGGTGGTTTCTTTCTTCAAGCTATCCTCAGCTTTAATATACTTATCAGCCCTTCGTTAGAGCTCAGCCATGTTCTCCGGGGGATGCTTCGCCAATGATCTCTTGAAGAAGAGGTCAGTGGTTCCGTGCTCCAGGGCTACCATTGCCACCTTATTTTCCAAATCAGTGATATTCAGGGTCTCCTTAGTGAATCGCTTGAGGTAATCCCTCAGATTTTCATTCTTTCCTTGCACCACATACATAAGAGATGCGGAGCTCTTCTCATGCACCCTTCCGCTAATGAATTGGCTAACGAAGGCGGCACTCAACTCCTTAAAAGAGCCAATAGAGTTCGCAGGCAATCGGCTATACCATCTCTGAGCCATGCCCGACAGGGTTTGGGGGAACGCTCTGCACTTTAGGGCATCACTTGCAGGCTGCAGCAGCAGTGCGTTCGAGAATGTTCTCACATGGTTTGCGGGATCACCCGTTCCATCATAAGCCTTTATTGTAGGCATCTTAAACTTCCTAGAAATATGAGCATTCATCACCTCCTCAGTAAACGGGGGTGTGGGATCATCAGGATCTCCAAGTGGCATGAGATCCTTGGGGTTACTCCTGGGGGTTTCCACCCTCATAGCTTCTCTTGTTGGGACATCAGCCCTCTTCTGTCTTCTTGAGGACCTCTCCAAATCTATAACGGGAATCCTTCCTGAGATTGGAGGGGGTCGAATTAGACTCTGTCTTGCCTGTTCCCTTGCCATATCTTCCTTCAAATTTAAGATCTCGGCCTCATAATCCTTGATCCTTTCAGCAGTTGTCAAAGATTGTCCATCATGGATGTCTTGAGTCCTCCTTCGATGTTCTCTATGTTAGTGTAGATGCCCTAGAGGCAATACATTGTTTCTTAAATAAACCTTATGTCATTTGATTATTAAATAAATGTATTTATTATGACTCGAATTACTGCGATATTTGTTAGCATAATAAATGTCCTTAGAATAATGATACACATTATATAGTTTAAGTTTACAACTTGAATTTGAGATTATATAATATCATATTCTTAAAGGTCCCTAGTCGAGTATTATTATACAGGACAATAATAATACATAAATAGACTAGTATGTTTTTGACTGATAACCACATCTCATTGGTTATAAGTATGGAGATACTAAAGTCAATACATAGGTACATGTAGGGTACATGGTACTGGACAGACCCACCGTGAGATTCTTCATGTTAATTAAGTCATAAGAAAGACTCACAGTGATAATGGTGTAATGATCCTTTGACTTGAGATCATTATATTTCTATACGAGGATAATATACTTTGACTACATTAAAAGTTACCTTTGACCGGGTAATGATAAAAGTGGACATCGGGTATATTGTGAATCGTATGAGAAATATGAATGATAGATAAAGGATTTAACCCTCCTATTATTTGGAGAGATATTATTGGCCTCTTGATTGAGTGAGACTATAAAATTCATGGTCGTGCTCAAATAATGATTTGTTATTAATAGTCTACTCATGGATCAAGTAAACCCGGATTAAATTATGAAGAGGATGACATGAAACATGCCTCGAGTTTAATCTATAATATTTGGTTAAAGGGATTATATTACACGGGAACATTAATCACAAAAGGTTTTATCGAATCACGATTTAATTATTATTTAATTGGGTAGCAATGATGTATTACTAGATGCCGCTCATTGTTTATAATTTTATTAGAGAATAAAATTATTGCAAATTAAATGATAGCCTACAGGGTCACACACATAGAACATTTTAAGGAAGAATTAATTTAAATTATGAATTTAAATTAATTAAATGATTAGTTGTATTTTATTATATTAATTAAGTGGGACTTAATTAAGATATAATAAAATACAAATGAGATATGATTTTAATAATTAAGTATGACTTAATTATTATTTATTTAAATAATAGGATTTGATTCTATTATTTAATTAATCAAACTTGGGCTAGGTTTTTAGTTGGGCTTTTACCTTACACTATCATATAAATATATGATGATAGGTAAAGAAGGTAATTAATTTTGTACGACAAAAATAATCCCCAGCCGCTTGAACCAAAACCTAAAAAGAAGATCTCATATTTTCATTGGAGGCTAGTACCTCCCTTCCAATCAAGAATCGTTCTTGGAGTGTTCGTGTGGATACCGTAGAGGAGGCTTCGAAGAGGAGCACTCAACGATCGTGAAATCTTGGATATCCATTAGACATACAATCGTAAAGCTTCTTTAAGGTAAATCATCAATCTCCGAATTAAATATCATGTTTTTGCATGGATCCTGCGGTAGGGTTTCGATAATTATTGTTTTTGTTTTAATTTTCCGCTGCGTTTGATGCTCGAAACCCTTCAATGGCATCAGATCTACTTGCAAAAACATTTTAATTCGGTTATATGTTACAGTTTTGATATATATACGAGCATGTTTGATGATTGTCATGTATGATGCGTTGATTTTGATATATATATATATGTATGTATAAACTGTATGTTAATGATGATTGGGATGATCATATGATGATCATATAATCTGTATGTATATTGATATATACATGATTTTTGTTTGTTCATGATATGGGGATTGTATACGATACGATTTCTGTATACGCTGCGCAGATCTGGTGAAATCTGTGTCCAGTGTCAGATTTTCGCAAACGATATGTGTTTTCTGACTGGAAACGAGTGTCTGAACAAAACTGATACCATAGGTATCATCGACTCATCTGTAAGGCGTTTGACGCCGTTTAGTGCATGAAAAACGCGATTTGTTGTTTTCATAATTTGATTCTGATTTTCTGATTTTTGCGTTATATGATTTCTTTGATTGGATCATCTGAAATATGATATGGTATAACATGATTAGATAATATGACATGTTATTTAATTGTTACTTGAGCATGGTGGATGGTTATGGCCTTGAGACCCATAGGATAGAGGTTTTTGTTTATGGTTTGGTTTCTAAATACGACTTGCATGTCGTCATTCCTTGTAATGATTAAATCTCGAATGTAACTCGAGTTCTCCTTGTAAGTACATTAGTATAGTTGTTTTTTTTATGTAATGTACATGAATACATGAAGACAAGCAAACAAGGAGGCGATCCAAGGAGGCATTGTAGCAGCAAAGAAGAAGACATGTAATAGTATAGTATTTTAAACCACCCATAGATTGTCCTTGATCCTTTCATTAGCTTGAAAGGATCATATAGGATAAAGGCCATAACCAATCACGTTTACATAATGCACTTACTTTACATATGATGCATGTGTAGAGTAGCAAATGTATGCATGTTTTAATTAGATTAATGATGTATGCATGTATTAGATACGTCACCCATACCATGCTTGCCATGCTAAACAAGATAAAATCTGTAACGATCGAGATTTTAAAATAAACAAACGATCATGAGATTTCTGTGTTTATGAAACACGGAATTAAATACGAATTTTCAATTATTTAGATATGGGGAGATTTTGTCAAAAACGGGTTTTACCTGTAAGGAAGTTGGGTATTAAGTGAGGCCACTTGTGACTCCTCCAACAACCTGGAAATCAAACTATTAATGAATATTGATTTTAAGTATTTAATTCAAGGAAAAATTGGGAATCTCTTTATGATGGGATCATGGTCGTTTTAATACAAAACCCCTTAACAAAATATTAAGTTCTTTTATCGGATGCTTTCCGATGAATGAACACTCATTGAATCCTAGATCGATAAGGGGAATGACTGCCAGTGGCAGGGGACTCCTGTCTATCGTGGTGAGATGTGACGAATATAAGCGGTTATATTCAACCGTTGTATCATTGGGTTTAACTTAACTGAGTCGTCATAATAAGGTGAAAATAAACGGTTATATTCAATTATTATGAACTTAGAAGCATAGAGTTTGGTTCAAAATCTATTAGATAGACAAGAACAATTGTTGTTCACCAAAATATCCAAGAATTATATATGATATAATTGACAACTGTTGTCTACCTAAATAATCATGTTTTAAGGACTACCAGTGGTTGACTTAGGATATGACGAAATATGGATCTTGGCTCACTAGAAAGATTTATGGGATATTCTTTCCGATTTAATAGTAAGGGCTATTAATTTGATAAAAATAGTGGGAGATATATTATGAATATGTCATAATCACTTGAACATAATTAATGTAACAATCTAACTTATCTTATGCATTTTATCATTGTAGAAAACAAATGGCACAAAATACAAACAACACTTTCTCTGTGCGATCAGTCCTTGAGAAGGACAAGCTGACAGGATCGAACTTCCTTGACTGGTCTAGGAATTTGAGAATTGTTCTCATGCAGGAAAAGAAATCTTATGTGATTGATATTCCTCCACCGGCAGCCCCTGCTAACAATGCCACTGCTGCTCAACGAAATGCTTATCAGAAGCATATTGATGATGCAACTGATGTGGCTTGTCTTATGCTTGCTACTATGGATGCTGAGCTCCAGAAGCAGTATTTTGATATGAATGCTTATACTATGTTTGAACATCTTTCAACGATGTTTCAATCACAGGCTCGTGTTGAAAAGTTCAACACAAGCAAAGCACTCTTCTCGTGTAAGCAGGGCAATGGACCAGTCGGACCACATGTTCTAAAGATGATTGGGTATTGTGATTACCTTGCTCGTTTGGGTTTCCCGCTTCAGCGAGAGGCTCAAGTCGATATAATCTTGCAATCTTTGAATAGCGACTATGCTCAGTTCATAATGACTTTCAATATGGTTGAGCAAGATAAGACTCCTATGGAATTGTTGGCCATGCTGAGGACCACTGAAGCAAATATGGTCAAGGCACCTGAGAAGGCTCCCATAATGATGGTGGGCAAGAAAGGTGCTAAGGGAAAGGGGAAATGGAAGGGCAAGAAAAAGGTTACACCGAAAGATCTTGGTCCTTCTAAGCCCTCTTTCAAAAAGGCTAAAAAGCCGAAGGGAGATGTCGCAAAGGCTGACAAAGGTGATTGTCACTATTGTCACAAGCCTGGTCACTGGAAGAGAAACTGTCATGCTTACTTGGAGGATCTGAAGAAATTGAAGGGTGTTCAGATTTCTGGATCAGGTATTTATGTTATAGAAGTCAATCTGTCTATTTCTACATCTTGGGTATTGGATACTGGATGTGCTTCTCACATTTGTATAAATGTGCAGGAACTGCAGAGAAGTAGGACTTTGGCTAAGGGAGAAGTGGACCTACGAGTAGGCAATGGAGCAAGAGTTGCTGCTTTAGCCGTAGGAACTTATTATTTATCTTTGCCCTCTGGGCTTGTTTTAGAACTAAATGACTGTTATTACGTGCCTGTGATTCGCAGAAACATTATTTCTGTTTCTTGTTTGGACAAGAAAGGTTTTTCGTTTACAATAAAGAACAACAGTTGCTCTTTTGCTTTGAATGATTTAACCTATGGTGTTGCGCGTTTATTTAATGGTTTATATGTTCTTGATTTAGATAATCCTATCTGTAACATAGAAAACAAACGACTTAAAGTTAATGATTCAAATCAAACATACCTCTGGCATTGTCGTCTAGGCCATATAAATGAGAAACGCATTTCCAAATTACATAAAGATGGATACTTGGATAAGTTTGATTTTGAATCATACGAAAAATGCGAATCTTGTTTGCTTGGTAAGATGACTAAAGCCCCTTTTACTGGTAAGGGTCAAAGGGCCACTGAACGTTTGGAGCTAATACATAGTGATGTATGTGGCCCAATGCGTATGATGGCTAGAGGAGGCTACTACTACTTCATAACATTTACTGATGACTTCAGTAGATATGGATATGTATATCTTATGAAGAACAAATCCGATTCTTTTGAAAAATTCATAGAATACAAGGCTGAAGTAGAGAAGCAAATAGGCGGAGGTGCAAGTATTAAAATCTTACGATCCGATCGTGGGGGTGAATACTTAAGCACCGAATTTAAAGAGTATTTAAAGGAGTGTGGTATTGTATCACAACTCACTCCGCCAAGTACTCCTCAATGGAATGGAGTTTCAGAGAGGAGAAATCGTACCCTGTTAGACATGGTACGATCGATGATGAGTCATGCAGATCTTCCAATAAGTTTCTGGGGTTATGCTCTAGAAACAGCAGCTTTCACACTTAACCGTGTTCCAACTAAGAAGGTTCAAAAGACTCCATATGAGATATGGGAGGAGAAACGGTCAAGCATGAACTTTATGAAAGTTTGGGGATGCAAGGCGTTTGTAAAATGTCAAGTATCTAACAAGCTTGGACCTAAATCCGAAGAGTGCAATTTTGTGGGATACCCTAAAGAAACAAAGGCGTATTATTTTTATAATCCTTCTGAGCAGAAAGTGTTCATTGCTCGAGATGCTGTTTTCATGGAAAGAGATTTTGTTTCCAAAAGAAACAGTGGGAGGACTATAGATCTCGATGAAGATCGAGAACCACAAAATAGCATTGAACCTGAGGTGGAACAAGAGCAGAATAACGATAATGCTCAAGAAACACAGGTTGTTCGTAGATCAAGTAGGATTCGCCATGAGCCAGAGAGATATTATGGATTTCTCCTGACTCAAGGTGGTGATGTGATGCTTGTAGATAATGATGAGCCTCTCACCTACAAGGATGCTATGAATAGTCCAGATTCTGAGAGATGGCTGGAAGCCATGAAATCTGAGATGGATTCCATGTATGAAAACAAAGTATGGACTTTGGTTGCACCACCTGATGGGATTAAACCCATAGAGTGCAAGTGGGTTTTCAAGAAGAAAACTGACATGGATGGAAATTTACAGACCTACAAAGCAAGACTGGTGGCGAAAGGTTTCAATCAAATTCATGGTATTGACTATGATGAAACTTTCTCACCGGTAGCTATGGTCAAGTCCATCAGGATTTTGCTTGCGATAGCGGCTTATTATGACTATGAAATATGGCAAATGGATGTCAAGACTGCTTTCTTAAATGGAAGCTTAGAAGAGGATGTGTACATGACACAACCTGAGGGTTTTGTCGATCCAAAGTTTGCTAGAATGGTTTGTAAGTTGCTACGATCTATTTATGGATTGAAGCAGGCCTCAAGGAGGTGGAACATCCGTTTTGATGAAACAGTCAAAGAGTTTGGCTTCAAACAAAATGAGGATGAGCCGTGTGTTTACAAGAAGGTTAGTGGGAGCCATGTGGCATTCCTAGTATTATATGTGGATGACATATTACTAATAGGGAATGACATTCCTTCTCTACAAGCTGTGAAGACTTGGTTGGGAAAAAGTTTCTCGATGAAAGACTTAGGCGATGCTACCTATATCTTAGGGATCAGGATCTATAGGGATAGATCTAAAAGATTAATCGGCCTAAGTCAGAGTACATACATTGACAAAGTATTGCATCGTTTTGGAATGCAAGAGGCAAAGAGGGGCTTTGTCCCGGTGTCTCATGGGATAGTGATCTCAAAGGAAAACTGTCCTAAATCATCAGATGATAAGGACCGTATGAGTAAAGTACCATATGCTTCGGCAATTGGTTCTATAATGTATGCAATGATATGTACTCGTCCTGATGTCTCGTATGCTTTAAGCATGACGAGCAGGTACCAGTCTAATCCAGGTGATGGTCACTGGACAGCTGTCAAGAATATTCTTAAGTACCTTAAACGGACTAAAGATTCGTTCTTGATATACGGAGGAGATGAGAAGCTGGTCGTAAAAGGTTACACTGATGCTAGTTTCAAGACAGATAGGGACGATTCTGTGTCCCAGTCTGGATTCGTGTTTTGTCTAAATGGAGGTGCTGTAAGCTGGAAAAGTTCGAAGCAAGAGACAGTAGCTGATTCTACATTGGAAGCTGAGTATATTGCCGCTAGTGAAGCAGCCAAAGAGGCTGTTTGGATTCGGAAATTTATTACCGGACTTGGTGTGGTTCCGTCGATCGCAGATCCAGTTGATCTGTATTGCGATAACAATGGAGCCATTGCGCAGGCTAAGGAACCAAGGTCCCATTCCAAGGCAAAGCATATACTTAGAAGATATCATCTTCTTCGAGAGATAAACGAGAGAGGAGATATACATATATGTAAAGTGCATACCAATGAAAATGTTGCGGACCCACTGACCAAGGCTTTATCGCAGCAGAAGCACGACGGTCACACTAGTTCCATGGGTATTAGATACATGGGTGATTGGCTCTAGTGCAAGTGGGAGATTGTTAGTGTAGGTGCCCTAGAGGCAATACATTGTTTCTTAAATAAACCTTATGTCATTTGATTATTAAATAAATGTATTTATTATGACTCGAATTACTGCGATATTTGTTAGCATAATAAATGTCCTTAGAATAATGATACACATTATATAGTTTAAGTTTACAACTTGAATTTGAGATTATATAATATCATATTCTTAAAGGTCCCTAGTCGAGTATTATTATACAGGACAATAATAATACATAAATAGACTAGTATGTTTTTGACTGATAACCACATCTCATTGGTTATAAGTATGGAGATACTAAAGTCAATACATAGGTACATGTAGGGTACATGGTACTGGACAGACCCACCGTGAGATTCTTCATGTTAATTAAGTCATAAGAAAGACTCACAGTGATAATGGTGTAATGATCCTTTGACTTGAGATCATTATATTTCTATACGAGGATAATATACTTTGACTACATTAAAAGTTACCTTTGACCGGGTAATGATAAAAGTGGACATCGGGTATATTGTGAATCGTATGAGAAATATGAATGATAGATAAAGGATTTAACCCTCCTATTATTTGGAGAGATATTATTGGCCTCTTGATTGAGTGAGACTATAAAATGCATGGTCGTGCTCAAATAATGATTTGTTATTAATAGTCTACTCATGGATCAAGTAAACCCGGATTAAATTATGAAGAGGATGACATGAAACATGCCTCGAGTTTAATCTATAATATTTGGTTAAAGGGATTATATTACACGGGAACATTAATCACAAAAGGTTTTATCGAATCACGATTTAATTATTATTTAATTGGGTAGCAATGATGTATTACTAGATGCCGCTCATTGTTTATAATTTTATTAGAGAATAAAATTATTGCCAATTAAATGATAGCCTACAGGGTCACACACATAGAACATTTTAAGGAAGAATTAATTTAAATTATGAATTTAAATTAATTAAATGATTAGTTGTATTTTATTATATTAATTAAGTGGGACTTAATTAAGATATAATACTTAATTAAGATATAATAAAATACAAATGAGATATGATTTTAATAATTAAGTATGACTTAATTATTATTTATTTAAATAATAGGATTTGATTCTATTATTTAATTAATCAAACTTGGGCTAGGTTTTTAGTTGGGCTTTTACCTTACACTATCATATAAATATATGATGATAGGTAAAGAAGGTAATTAATTTTGTACGACAAAAATAATCCCCAGCCGCTTGAACCAAAACCTAAAAAGAAGATCTCATATTTTCATTGGAGGCTAGTACCTCCCTTCCAATCAAGAATCGTTCTTGGAGTGTTCGTGTGGATACCGTAGAGGAGGCTTCGAAGAGGAGCACTCAACGATCGTGAAAGCTTGGATATCCATTAGACATACAATCGTAAAGCTTCTTTAAGGTAAATCATCAATCTCCGAATTAAATATCATGTTTTTGCATGGATCCTGCGGTAGGGTTTCGATAATTATTGTTTTTGTTTTAATTTTCCGCTGCGTTTGATGCTCGAAACCCTTCACTCTACTAGCACGTCGCCTCCTCGGGGCTTCATCACGGTCATCATCCTCATCGTCGGAGGAGGTTTCATCAGTATAAGGACCCGAATAATCGTGATACTCTCGATCTCGGATCTGCAAAGCGTGACCACTTGGGCCTGTCCCTTGGATAGGAGGATAATTAGGCAGCCCGTATGTCGGGTTAGTACTCACGGGGAGATCTGTAGTGTGGATCTGGACCCCATGCGATGGGTTGTTCGGATCAATCAGAGGAGAGACCACCATCTGAAGAGGATTGGTTTCTCGTCTTGTACGGGTAATCGGAGGTAATGACTCTCAACGTGGGGGATCGCCCCTGATTGTTGAGAAACTTGAGATTGGGTGATCGCCCCTGATGCTGGCGGAGCTTGTTGGGCAATCGCCCCTGATGCTGGGGGAACCTGTTCGGTGATGGGTGGAACAGATCTGAGAGGTATGGCCTCAGTTGCAACTGGTGTTGTTCTTCGTGTTTGAACCATGGTTGATGTTGTCTTCCCACAGACGGCGCCAAATGTTGTGGAATAAAAACGAGGGTTTGTATGTATTAAATACAAGGGATGGTGAGCTTCGAGCTTTAATGGTTGTTCTTGCGTTCGAGACTGATCGGTCCTCACAAGATGCCTACGTATCTCTGTATTTCTAGAGAATCAAGCCAACGTAGTTCTGAGAATGAGGGGTCAGGCCCTTTATATAGGCTGAGAAGCCTTAGAATTAAGGTAGGAGTTGGAGACTTAATAGATAAGTCACCTCCTTGAGGAAAGTTCTAGACTCCTTCCTTGTAGGAGTCTGTTGTCATATCGAATTGGATGCCTTGGATGCTAAGTCTTGTAGAGATAATGTCCTTATCTGACACTTATTGCTGAGCTGTTTATTACCCCTAATATGAATTACGAAATTAATATTAAAAATAGGACTTTGGACCCTGTTGGTGGGCCCCACGTTCGGACCATACCGGGTCTAATTAATGCAACACTAAATGTGTCTTTAGGGCTTATTTTTAGCCCATATCACGTGCGAAGCACGAATTGTTATTAATAATTGATATTTTTATTTTTTACATTTTAATATTTATTAATTGCATTTGCCAAAAAAATAAGTAGGTTTGTGAAACCTTTTGAATAATCAAAAGTATTAAAATAGATTTTAAAATAAATAAGTAATTGTTTACCCATGATATTTTTGGAAAAGTAGGGGTTTAGTAAGGAAAAATATAAAAAGTAACATGTTTTAGCTGAAAAGGTAATTACCCGTATTTAAAAGTATAAAAATAGATTTTAAATTAATAAGCAATGGTTTGCCCGTGATATTTTTGGAAAATGAGGGGTTTTAGTGAGGAAAATAGAAAAAAATAACATGTTTTAGTTGAAAAAGATAATTGCTCGTGATTTTTTAGAAAAAAGAGAAGATTTTGTTAGAAAAAATAGAAAAGGTAATGTATTATATAATTGGTCGTAAATAATGTTATTATTAAATAATATTTTTTAAAGTAAGTAAGGGTGATTAAGTAAAATCAAAAAATACCAACCGTCCGTTCAATTACCAAACTTTTAATGTTTCGTCTATTATAAGATAGTATAAATAGATTAAAACCCGTGCGATGCACGGATTTTTTTATAATAGTTGTAATTTTATTATTTATATTTTAAAATTTTTATTAATTGTATTTGCTAAGAAAAATATGTAATTTTTTTTAAATAATTAAAATATTAAAATAGGTTTTAAAATAAGTAACTAAAGGTTTGATTATTTAAAATAAGGTAAGTACCGTACCGTACCAAAACTTTTAATGTTTCGTCTTTTATTATATAGTATAGATATAATATTATAATATATTATAATATTATATGAATTTTTTCATTAATTTTAGTTAATATTTTTAAAACATAAATTTGGGAGGCTTAAATTTTTATATGAGATGATTTAATAATAACTATATAAATGTGATCCGTAATATTTCTAGAAAATATAGAAAAGATGATATGTTTTACTTGAAAAAGGTAATCGGCCAATTATTAGTATTTATAGAATTATTATTTTATTTTATTAAATAGAATGCCCGTGATATGATTAGGGAAAAAGAGATTTTAGTTAGAGAAAATTAAAAATATAACATGTTCTAGGTGAAAAAGGTAATTGATTAGTTTATAGTGATAATAATTTAATTACTTTATTTTACTAAATACAATTGCTCGTAACGTTTTTAGAAAATGAGAAATTAATATTGTTCGTGATATTTCTATTAAAATAAGGATTTTAGTTAGAAAATATAGAAAAGATGATATGTTTTAGATAAAAAAGGTAATCGTTTAATTATTAATATTATATAATATTATTAGTTTATTGTATTAAATTGAACCACCCGTGATATAATTGGAAAAAGAGATATTTTAGTTAAAGAAAATAGAAAGATAACGTGAAAATTAAAAAGATGACATGATTTATGTGAAAAAAGGTACTCCCTCCGTCCCTCTCATTTCTTTACAATTTCTATTTTGGGACGTCCCTCTCATTTCTTTACATACTATAAATAGTACTTTCTCCGTCCCTCTCATTTCTTTACAATTTCTATTTTGGGATGTCCCTCTCATTTCTTTACATACTATAAATAGTAACTTTTAACAATAAAATACATTATTACATCCACTACTTCACTCCACTTTTTCAACACTTTACACTATTACACCCACTACTTCACTTATTTTAACAATAAAATCACTATTACACCCACTACTTCACTTATTTTAACAATAAAATCACTATTACACCCACTACTTCACTTATTTTAATCATAATCCTTGGTCTCCGTGAAAAAACCCAATGTAAAGAACCACGAGGTACGGAGGGAGTAACTTTTAACAATAAAATACATTATTACATCCACTACTTCACTCAACTTTTTCAACATTTTACACTATTACACCCACTATTTCACTTATTTTAACAATAAAATCACTATTACACCCACTACTTCACTTATTTTAATCATAATTCTTGGTCTTCGTGAAAAAATCCAATGTAAACAACCACGAGGGACAGAGGAAGTAATTGATTAGTTTATAGTAATTATAATTTAATTATGTTATTTTACTAAATAAAATTGTTCATAACGTGAAAATTAAAAAATGACATGATTTATGTGAAAAAAAGGTAATTGATTAGTTTATATATAGTAATTATAATTTAATTATGTTATTTTACTAAATAAAATTGCTCATAATTTTTAGAAAATGAGAAATTAATGTTTCCCGTGATATTTCTAGAAAAAAGAAAATTTAATTAGAAAAAATAGAAAAGATGATACATTTTAGCTGAAAAGGTAATCGGTTAATTTAGTATTATAATAGTATTATTTTATTTTTATTAAATAGAAACGTCCGTGATATAACTGGAAAAACAGAGGTTTTAGTAAGAGAAAAGAAAAAGGTAACGTGTTTCGGCTGAAAAAGGTAACCGAAAAGAGATTTTAGTTAGAGAAAAAAAAAAGGTATCACATTTTAGCTGAAAAAGATAATTGATTAGTTAATAGTAATTATAATATAATTATGTTTTCTTATTATAAAAAATTGCTCGTAGTATTTTTAAAAAGGAGAAATTTTAGTTAGATAAAATGTAAAATATATTGTATTTTACCTAAAAAAGGAAATTATTTAGTTATTGAAAAATAGAAAAGATAATATGTTTAACCTGAAAAAGGAAATTGATTAATAAAGGAGAAATTTTAATTGTATTTTACATGAAAAAAAGACATTATTTAGTTATTAAAAAGTAGAAAAGATAATCTGTTTAACCTGAAAAAGGAAACTGATTAGTTAGTAGGATGGATTTTATTTGTAACTGAGTAAGGATAAATAAGTAAAATCAACGGGTATCGTATTCCTCTGACATAAAACAAGTCATACAGATGATAAATTTCCCTATTACACCACCATTGTCCATACGACTATACGAACAGATTGATTTGGGCTGAACTCGTACTATGTTTATATATATTGAAATTCTGAAAACAAATAAGAATTATCCTAAAACAAGAGCTCGGAATTGGATTGACAAGCTGAAGTTTCTTGACTTTTCGTTCTAGCGCACTAATAGGGTTAGTGTTAAAGCGTTTTTGGCGAATAAAACATTACTGTTCGATATTACCATATGAACAAACAGAAACTTTCACAATTTTGGCATTGCTCAGTAGAATAAGCGGTCAAGGAACCAAATTTTAGATTGTAGTTTGTAAAAGGAAAAATGAGAGAGAGAGAGAGGGAGAGAGGAGAGCCATAATTCAAAATTCAAAATTCAAAACACTACCCCCCAATGGAACTCACATTGGAATCAGGCTTCACGTTCAGAGAATCAATGGTATCAGATGAGACGCGCTCATGCAACAGGGAAACTCAAGGCAACTCCGATAGCTAATCCATGGTCGGCTCAGGATCAACCTTTCTCCTATGCAGAGATAGTGAGAGGTAGCAAAGACAAGAATTCATCCTACCACAAATTCAAGATAATTTCAAACGACAGAATAAGAGAAAGAGTATCTCGATATTAGTTCACAATATCCCAATCCAAGCTACTGTGAAGGACATTTGGTCATTCTTCGACAAGGAAAAGATAATTCAAGACATAATACTCCCCAAACGCCGTGACATTAACAATTTCCGAACAGGATTTATAATGGTTAGCAATATGTCTCGGGCAAATCGCTTGGTAAACTCATATCATGGATCCTCACTTATGGGCAATAAACTGTTGATCAAGTTGTCAAAAAGGGAGGTTCACCATCAGACCTATAAGGACCGCATTCAGAAGGAAACAGACCCAAATGCACTTCAAAGAGATAGGGCTGATATGAAAAGGAAGCGAGACAAACCAGAAGTTATCAGTAGTAAACAAGACAAACCAGAAGTCGTGTCTCAGCCCTCCTTCCGCACAATACAAGCAAAGGTGAATGAGGGACTTAAAGAAGAATTAGCAAGAAGCCTAGTTGGTCTCACTGAACAGATGGAATGGGCTGACATGTTGCAAGAAAGGATAAACTTGACGTATTTCTCGAACATTCTCATAAGAGGTATTTCACATAACAAATTTCTGATAATCTTCCCAGAAAAAGAAGATAAATACGGCGAACACGCCAAAGCCATTCAGCAAATATTCAAATCCACCAGAGAACCGTCGTATCTAGACTTAGTAGTACCAAGAACAGCTTGGGTTTGGTGTGATGGTTTACCTATTATTGCATGGAATAAGGAAACATGGAAGCAGATAGCAGGAGATTGGGGCCATATACTTACAGAGCACGTAAAACCTCCGCAAAATGGTATGTACCAGAGTCTAAAACTCTGTATTTCTACAGCGAAAGTAGAGAAAATAGAAGAAACCATGAAGATCATGATAGAGGGCAAAGGTTACTGGGTAAAGATTAAGGAAATATTAGCAGATTCCCTAGTAACTTCAGGCCTGCAGGAACAAAAAACCCAAAGGCAAGTTTGCAAAGCTCCATTTGAAGAGGAAGAAACGGAATCTGTCTTCATCGCCGACACAGGAAAAATGTTCTGGGAAAGAAAGTCCAAGGCAAACCCAGCAAACTCCTTCAGATGCATCACACATAAGCATAAATATTCGGCGACAAGCTTGTGAAGAAGAAAGTCAATACCCATCAAGAGTTCCAATCGAAGAGGTAGAAACAGAATTTGTCTTCTCTCCGACACAGGATAAATGTTCCGGGAAAGAAGGTCCTAGGCAAACTATACAAACTCCATCAGATGCAACACACATAAGCATAAATATCCGGCAACCAGCTTATGAAGAAGTAGGACAATACCCATCAGAAGTAGAAGAAACCCAAATTTGGAATGTTAGGGATAACACTCACTCCTCAGTTAGTATAGGCCTCAATGCATCTCCACTAGTCACAGATCTCAATAAGGATTACTCAGACTCAGATACTACCTACGCACCATCAAACCCAGTTGACATAGATATGACACCAAAAATATCCAACCTGTGCATAGCTAGAAGAAAGGGGAGGCCAAGGAAAACACAGAAAAAATGCACATTTTTTAAGATAAAGAGTCTTAACAGAAGCAAACTAAAGAGAAAATCGAGCAAAGTCAACAAGGCAAAAGATGATTCACATGACAAGCATCTAGAGCAGGGAAGTGGAAGCAGAGACTTTGCTTCACAGATCCTAGAGACAGGAATGTCCATGGGGCTTATTCCAATAAAAAAGAGGCAAGAGGCTCTTGAAGACATTAGAGCTAGACTCGCAAAGTAGTGATTATCAGGTATTGCATCAGTTCTGATTACAATATTGAATGGATAAGCTAACCATAATATCTTGGAACATTAGAGGATTTAACAACAGAACGGCTAGACGTAATGTTCAGAGATTGGTTTCAACACAAAACCCAGTATTTCTCTTACTGCAAGAGACAAAATGTGAAATGTTAGAAGATCACATTAAAGAAAGTATATGGGGATTGCAAGACCATTCTTGGCTGATCTCTCCGTCTAGAGGACTCTCAGGTGGACTCATAACATCATGGAATAATAACATCTTCAAGATCATTTCCTACAGTATTAGCACTCACTGGATTTGGGTGAGAGGAAACTTAACTAATACAGCTACACTTCTTAACTGTGTAAATATTTATAGCCCCCTGGAACTGCAATCAAAGAAATCCCTTTGGGACAATCTTGGACAGTTGATGCAAACGCACAAAGAGGAATCATTTTGTCTAATAGGGGACTTTAACTGCATTCTTAGGGACACGGACAGGGAGAACTGTTCATATAAAAGATCAGACACCATTGGCTTTCAATCATTTCTCAATGACTATGATTTGTGGGATGTGCCTATTGCTAATTACAGGTTTACTTGGTTCGGTCCTCAGGGCAAGTGCAGCAAATTAGATAGAGCCCTGGTAAATGCCAACTGGCTGAATTTAGACACAGACTGGTGGATACAAGGCTTAGGTCGCAAGTCTTCTGATCATGTAGCATTCATTTTAAGATCCAGCTCCAATAATTGGGGTCCAAGACCGTTTAAAGTATTCAACCATTGGCTCAAGAATGACAACTTTCTTACCAGCTTAATGAAGCAATGGGAATCTATGCAGAATCTAGATGTCAATATTCATGTCAAGCTCAAAAAATTGAGAATTTTTATCAAGGACTGGAACCACAATAATGGTGATTGCTTAGAGATAGTCAAGAAGTTAGAGGCCAGCCTGGAGGATTGTGATAGAGGTCTTTTGCCACAATCAGAGAGAAGAAACCTCGAACTGGTACTCCATGAGGCTTATGAGAATAGAGAAGCCTTCTTGAGGCAAAAATCAAGGCTTCAATGGGACGCGGAAGGAGACTCAAACTCTAGATTTTTCCATCACATGGTTAAGCACAGAGCCAAAACAAATCGCATTCAAGGGATAATGAAAGATGGCACTTGGATTATAGATCCTTTACTAGTCAAAGAGACATTTAGGGATCATTTCAGTAACTTCTTCAACAATGAAGGGGGAGACAACATATTTTCCCTGGGTTCTCTAATCACCATGAAGTTATCTGAGTCAGAACAATCCCTGCTGGATAAGGACATCGCAATTCAGGAAATATACTCCACTTTGATGACCATGGACCGTGACAAAGCTCCTGGGCCAGACGAAGTAAACATAGCTTATTATAAAGCCATGTGGAACGTAGTGCATATTGATTTAACAACAGTGTTCAAAAATCTCCTGGTTCATAACACTATTCCATCAGGGGTTAACTCATCATTTATAGCACTTATTCCAAAGTGTTGACTCGTAAACACGTAAGTATACGCGATCACAAATAGCAAGTGATAAGTAAGATTCGTTCCGCAGAGACTAGGTGTAAATGTCAAATTTAGTACTTATACAACGATGTATGGTTACTTCTTAATGCTTGATCAATTATCAAATTTGGGTTTTTAATTAAACTATTTTAATTAACTAAGCGAGAATAAATTAACAATTAAGAGTTCTTAAATATGAGAAAGCATGGGATTCCAATTTCATCGAAACTTCACTAAAGGTTGACACAGTAAATCGACACAGGTGATAAACATGATAATTAATCAGATAACACGACAATAATACGAGCTACCTTTCAGTACACTCATATCATACCACTTAATATCCACAAGAGATAGAAATCAAGAGGACACCACATTACGTTCAAATCATATATGTCTATACAATCTGGAAACACAATTGGTTTAAGCACAAGTTATCTTTTACAATTACAGGAGGCAATATGAATTGGGTAAAACATACTACTAATCATGAATAACAATTAATTCATGAACTCATGCTAATATGGCATATTCTCAATCCTAGAATCCACTTTCGCAATCATCAAGGATTAATAACTAGATGCTAGCTACACATCTATCAATTAAATCAAACCATATTAGATTATCACAATAAATCACCCAACATTGATCACATGTCAAACACAATAATTATGAAATCGAATCCATTGGAACCCCATGATAATGATTAGTTCATAAGTGAACCTTTCATCATCATGGGTTCTACAGAAAACATGATTCTAGAAACAATTAATAATAGAAGAGAAAATAGGGTTAGAAATAAATCCCCAATAGTGTAGAAGAGTACAAAAGATCCAAAATAGATTAGTCCTCCTTGCTTGTCACTAGCTTGAAGATCCCTCTCTTGATATTGTTTCTAAGATAATAATGTTGATAGATGATAAATTCCTACTGATGATCCATATGTTGCCTCCCACGAAGCGCCTTTCTTTAACGTCTTTAGCTAGACTTGGCCACGATTTTCCTCTTGAAAAATTTCTGCACCGCATCTCTATAAGGCCATTTAATGATCTTTTCTGGAGCGACATCTTCAACGACAAGCTTTACCCGTATTCGCTCCTCACAAGATCTCTTAACATTCTCCCGCCTACCTGAAAAGTTAGCAGCAATAACAATAGCAAGCAAAGGAGATGAATTACAAGAAGCATACCCCAGGTGAACTAGCAATGTTTTGAGCTCGAGTTCGGGAGCTCCTTCAAATGATGGCTTAAGGCGTACCTGAGAATTCCAGAGATCTTCCACTCCAAGTAACTTATGTGGAATACGTAGCCCCATTAACCAAGGCACTGTAATCCTCAGCTGGCCATGCTTTGCCTTCTCCTTCTCTGTGTCATACTTTTTACTCTGCCCTGCATCAACCAATTTCAAGCTAAAACACTCCTCATCCTCCGCCGACAAATTCATGGCTAGAGTTTGCTTCTGAAGCCTCTGTGGATATGGAGGAGGAAAATCGATTTGGATGATCTCTGTAGTCTTCTCCGGAGTAGATTTGTCAGCAGGAGAGATGCTCTTTTCCTCTTCGGCCTCCAACTGGTCAAAGTTAGATTGCAACGGAGCGTCATTCAACAACTGAACATGCTCTTCTAATTCATCATCTTCAATGTCAAACTTTCCTTGAAAAGCACTCTCTACAGACTTTGACTTTAACGGCTGATCAACCTTCTTACGGTGTTCAGTATCAACCATTACCACACTGAGACCCTCTTCATCCTTCGAAGGAAATAGCATAGCCACTTGAGCCTTGGAGTTTTCTTGATCTTGGGCTAATTCTTCAGAATTTTCAGATTGCAAAGGAAGTGGTTGCGGCTGATTATTCAGAACCGAATTTTCTGGACATTCTGAATTTTCTGATTGATTTGCCTCCGGTTCTGCTTCCTTATCAGCTTCATGTTCTGCTTCTTCCTCATCTTTGCCCTCAGACTCTCCTTCTTGAACTTCGATCAAGGTCTCACCCGTGGCTAAGAAAGGCCAGTCAAGACTGATGGGAAGGTTCTTGTCCTCCTCCTCTACAGCTAGGCCTTCTGTGGCACTTGCAATTTGATTCAATGTTTTTAATGCATTTGCAATTTGACCAATCTGATCTCCTATTGTCTGGAGAGACAATGCATTGCTTTTAACCATCAACCTCAATTCTTCTAATTCAGCTTCTTCGGTCGACTGTTGGTTAGACCAAGTCTGAAATTGCTGCTGCTGAAATTCAGGAGGTTGAAAGTGTTGATGCACTGGGGCATACTGATGCTGCAATTGTTGCCCCTGTTGCTGTTGAGTTCCCCCTGGACTGTATGGCTCATCTCCAAACTGCTGATTTTGGAGCGGGTAGGATGGATATTGGGATTGCTCCATACCACTCTGATTGCAGTCCCAGCTGAAATTTGGCCGGTTTTTGCTATACTCACATTGATGAGTGTAATGTTCACCTGCACACAACTCACATACAATTACGAACTCCTGCTCCCAATAATCCATCAAATAAAAAAAAACAGATCAAGTCAGTAATCTATAACGACCACTGATGATAAGCACTTAAACTACAAATAACACCGAAGACCCCGGCAGCGGCGCCAAAAACTTGTTGACTCGTAAACACGCAAGTATACGCGATCACAAATAGCAAGTGATAAGTAAGATTCGTTCCACAGAGACTAGGTGTAAATGTCAAATTTAGTACTTATACAACGATGTATGGTTACTTCTTAATGCTTGATCAATTATCAAATTTGGGTTTTTAATTAAACTATTTTAATTAACTAAGCGAGAATAAATTAACAATTAAGAGTTCTTAAATATGAGAAAGCATGGGATTCCAATTTCATCGAAACTTCACTAAAGGTTGACACAGTAAATCGACACAGGTGATAAACATGATAATTAATCAGATAACACGACAATAATACGAGCTACCTTTCAGTACACTCATATCATACCACTTAATATCCACAAGAGATAGAAATCAAGAGGACACCACATTACGTTCAAATCATATATGTCTATACAATATGGAAACACAATTGGTTTAAGCACAAGTTATCTTTTACAATTACATGAGGCAATATGAATTGGGTAAAACATACTACTAATCATGAATAACAATTAATTCATGAACTCATGCTAATATGGCATATTCTCAATCCTAGAATCCACTTTCGCAATCATCAAGGATTAATAACTAGATGCTAGCTACACATCTATCAATTAAATCAAACCATATTAGATTATCACAATAAATCACCCAACATCGATCACATGTCAAACACAATAATTATGAAATCGAATCCATTGGAACCCCATGATAATGATTAGTTCATAAGTGAACCTTTCATCATCATGGGTTCTACAGAAAACATGATTCTAGAAACAATTAATAATAGAAGAGAAAATAGGGTTAGAAATAAATCCCCAATAGTGTAGAAGAGTACAAAAGATCCAAAATAGATTAGGCCTCCTTGCTTGTCACTAGCTTGAAGATCCCTCTCTTGATATTGTTTCTAAGATAATAATGTTGATAGATGATAAATTCCTACTGATGATCCATATGTTTTTAGGTCTAACATTATATATATATATGCCCTAAAAATAGGCCCAAAACAATTGACCCGGCTGATGGGAATAAAATTCTGATGCCAAGCCGCTCGAGCACTATAGCCCTTAAATGGGGCGCTGCAGCGCTTGTTAGTTCCTGGAAAATGCTCTCTCGAGCGCTGCCTCCCTTGTTCTGAGCGCAAGAGCGCCTGGTTCCGCGCTGTAGCGCCTGTTCTGAGCGCAAGAGTGCCTGGTGCCCCCTGCCCAGCTTTGTACAGCTTTCTCTCCTCTTCACGTGGGCTTTTGAATCGCCCAATTCTGATGTCTGGAACTCCAGTTATGGCCAAAACAGTGATGTATGCGCATTGAGCTCAAATTCCCGAGTTCTCTTGCCCTGGACTTCCTGTAATTCTACTTTAAGCTCACAGAATACCACCAATACTTCACCAACACCACCAATGCCGCCCGACTATGCAACCTACACAAATTAGATGAAAACACATCAAACTAACACGAAACTTGAGAACTCGCAATCGTTTTAAGTACGAATGGAATGCAAATAGTGGATATAAAATCCACTTATCACAAAGAAGGAATCCCCTCAGCTAGTCTCAGACTTTCGCCCCATTTGCCTCATCAACTGCTCACTCAAAATATTACTGAAGCTGCTAGCGTCAAGATTAAGTAGGGTACTCCCATTCATCATCTCAGAAGTTCAATCAGGATTCATAAAAGGAAGAAGTATCACGAACAATCTTGCGATAGCAAGTGAAGCAGCTCATAGCATCCAGCAGGGAATAACAGAGGGGATAATCCTCAAACTAGATTTTGCAAAAGCCTTTGACTCCATTAATTGGAGTTTCTTATTTCATGTACTAAAAATATTTGGGTTCTCAGATATATGGATAGGGTGGGTTAAGACAATCCTATACTCTTCAAGGATGTCAGTTTTGGTCAATGGAAGCCCTATATCAGAATTCACACCAAAGAGAGGATTGAGACAGGGAGATCCTATGTCTCCATTACTCTTTAACATTGTTGATGAGATACTGCACTTACTGCTAGTCAAGGCGGAGAATCTAGGTATCTTCAAGGGAATTAAGCTAGGTTCAAGCCCTTCCTTTTCTCACCAACAATTTGCAGATGATACAATCATCTTCCTAGAAAACACTTCTCATTCATGTAGAGGAATCAAAATGGTTTTGCCTCTTTTTGAGATTCTCTCAGGGCTAAAAATTAACTACAGGAAAAGTTCACTTCGAACCTCAATAAAGACAGTGCAAGAGAATGGGCTTCAATCATAGGTTGCGAAATTGGTCTCTGGCCTTTGTCATACCTAGGAGGCAATCTAGGTTGCTCTGTCAGGAAAAAAAAAATCTGGGTTCCACTTGTCAAGAGAGTGAGGACAAAACTGGCCAAATGAAAATATAAATTCCTAAATAAAGCAGGAAGAGCAACACTAATTTCATCAACTCTCAACAGCATTCCAGCGCATTGGTTTCAATTATTCAGGGCACCTTCTGGGGTTTTAAAGAGCATGGAAAGAACCAAGAGGGAATTCTTCTGGAATGAATTATCGGAAAAGGAACGACTGAGCAAAAGATTACACACAATTAGTTTGGAGAAGATAGTACTACCTAAAGACTTGGGAGGTTTAAGTTTGATAGATTTGAATCTCAAAAATATTTCTTTCCTTTCTAAATGGTGGTGGAAATTAAATCATGACAAACATCAACAGTGGTGCAAGATTGTAATAGGCAAATATGGCAGTGCTTGCCTAGATTGGAGGACAGTCGATGTCTTAAGTAACAAGAAGCTATCTCCCCTCATGCATAGTGTATTGAAGACCACCAAGGAGTCAAACAGCACCCAACTTTTCTCTACCTTCTTTAAATGGGAGATCAAAAATGGTGAAATGGTACAATTTTGGAATGACCACTGGCATGAATCAGGTTTAATTCGGGACACCCACAGAGGACTTTTTGATATAGCCAGAGACAAAACATTCTCAATTAGTCAGGTGAAATCTAGATGGATCCTAGCCGCAAGTGGCGACATATTATTCTAGAATCGCTCCCCTAATAATCTAGAGAAACAGGCCATACGATTTCTTAGTACTCTTATCAACATGGTAAGTTTGTCTAGTGGCAAAGACCACCTTACTTGGGGTCCCTTCTCTGTGCTACAGAAACCTCATTCGAGCCACTACAATCACAGGACCTTGGAAATTGATTTAGAAACTGAAAATCCCTCCAAAAGCAAAACTATTTCTGTGGCAACTTGGTCATGAATGTCTGCTTACGTTGCAATTTTTGCATGTACGTGGTGTGGTTACAGAAGTCACATGCAAATGGTGTGGCAAACATGATGAGGATATAGCTCATGTTTTTTGGGAATGCTCAATGGCCAAACCAGTTTGGCAAGCCATTTCTAATTGGCTTGAGATCAGTATGAACGATATAAATTCTTTCAATCTGGAAGACTCTCTTACAAATTTGGTCCATAAAAAATACAGAGTAACGAGAGGTCTCTGCATGGCAGCAATGTTATGGTCATTATGGTTGGCAAGAAATAACATGGTTTTCAACCAAGTTAAAATGCCAAGTTCTACAATCGTAAGCCTCATTAAACAGAGATCATTCAGTTGGGGCCTATCGAACAAGCTCATACATCCTAATCAGCAGAATATTTGGTCTTTTAGCCCTCTCCAAGTTATTTCTAATAATAAAAAGATGGCAAACAAAAACTTGATCAAATATTAGTGTGGGGTTTATGACTTGGTTGGATTCATTGATGGGGCATGGAAACGAGATGAGACTGGCACTATTAAAGTAGGAATTGGAGGATTCATTTTAATGAATAACTTTTCTCCTATTTTCATCTTCTCAGGTCCATCTACATGCTCAACTCCCTACGACACTGAACTAGAGGCTCTGTTAGTCTTACTAGACAACATTGCTGACAACAGGTTCAAAGAGAGACGCTTTGTCATCTTTTCAGACTCAAAAAGCTTAGTTAACAATTTGCATGGCCTAAGAAGTGCACCACCTGATCATATAACTGCTCACTTAGGCTACCCTCTATTTCATAAAGTCTTCCTGGTCCACATAGATAGGGAGCTCAATGCAGAAGCAGATTGCTTGGCTAAAGAAGGGGTGATTAGAAGCAAACTAATAGCAGGTTGGACAATTTAATTCCCAACAGGGTGTTAACACAAAATTACGCAAGCGCACGTAGTCACAAGTAATATAATTAAAGTTCGTTCCACAGAGATCTGGTTAAGTTTTATCAGTAAATATGCCTATGCAACAATGTTTGGTTTTAATCCACTGCTAAGACAAATAACAATTTTGGTATTGATTATCTAAATTAACTAAGATGCAAATATTAAACTAAGAATTAAATTAACTAATGAGACTGAAATCGAATTACTAATATGAGAATAAACATGGATCCTAACTTCATTAAATACTTCTCCTAGATCTGACGCCTTTAATCTCTATATGCAATGGTTTTGATATCTGAACGGTTAACACGAAACCAGTATACGCTACCTGTCAGCATACGCATACCAAACTAAACATACATCCACAAAAGAGATAGAAGATGAATAGACACCAATTATGTTTAGACCCTATATGTCTATAGAATTGAAAACATAACGGTTGAAGAACAGGTTATCCATTAAGATCACATAGGGTAGTATAAGTATTTTCATCTCACACCACGAATCATATTGATAAACAACTATGAACCTATGCTAGCATGACAAGTTCTAAATCTCAAGATCCACTTTCACTTCACAAGAGATTAACAATTCAATTTAGATGTTAGCTACGCATCTAAAAGCATTAAGATTAACCATACGAGGATATCAATTTCACATCACACACAGATCTTTACAGCATCAAGATACTAAGTTCCATAAATAAATCCGTTAGAATCCCATGACAACGATTAGCCCATAATTGAACTATTCATCGTCGTGGGATTTGATGAAAACATGATAATTAACTAGATATGAAAGAGAGAAACAATAATATTAATAAAAACAAGAGTTGAGATAACAAATCTATAATCCAAAGTATACAAAAGATGAAGTAGATCTAGATCTTTGCTTGTCACCGAGCTTGAATCCTTCCCACTTTTCTCTCTTGCCGTTCTATGTTACAATAATAAAAAGCTGATACAAATTACATGGTAGGATGTGTTTAAATAGACTCTAGAAGTCTTGCCCAATAAGCAATTACCTTCTATTACAATTAGAATTCGATTAAGGTACCAAAAGCTGCCCAAAATACAATTAGAATTAGAAAAAGGGCAAAACTGGAATTTTTCTGCATGGCTTATCATAGAACACGTGCGCGATTTTATTCAGCACGACCCCTGCACCTTCTATCTATCCCAAGTTATAGAAAATCTCTCAAGCTTCGCGTGAGCTGTAAGATCGCTGAAAACGGACTTCTAGAACTCCAGATATGGCCAAAACAGTGTAGACTGCGCAACCTCCTCGGAAAATCCGAATTTTAATCAATTAATCCTCCAAACACGATAGAAGCATAACCCATAATCGACATTCTTGTAAGTCTGCACAACTAATTAAAACACATCAAAACTACAATAAACTTGAGGCCAAGTCAATCAATTTAAGCCGAATTTAAGCGATCCAAGTGGATATAAAATCCACTTATCACACCCCCAAACTTAAACCGATGCTTGTCCTCAAGCATAAACAGTTACAACTAACTAACTAACTAGTACCACTTCCGTAGGTGATCACGGTTGCATTTGGCATATACAACAAGCCCTTTAAACCCCTAGGCAGCCCTAGTGGACGAGTAAGGTCTCGTGAGGGCCTATAGCGAATGTACTCACAAAATCCATTTAACCTAATGCAATGCAATGCATGAATGCAACTAATATGAAAAATGCAACGATCCCCTTCAAACTAACCAAAACCAACTAGCAAGCAAATATCTCAAAGAATGCAACTAAATCCAAATAGAGCTCGACCAAGTTCCCGTATACTAACAATACATGAACAGAAACGTGCGTGTGTGCAATGCTCATCAGAAATACTCCCAAAACTAGGTCAAAGATCATACATGCTCTTCGTCAAGACAATCACAGGTTTATAAATAGAATAGACTGTAGACACTTCATAACCTAGGAACACCTCCATCCTTATCCAAGGTAGACAGAAATTCATGCTTTATTACTAACTACTACGACACATATATACAAGCATGCTTATTTAACCGTGCAATGGATGAGACCCCGAAAGGCTTATACAATAATACCCATGTAGCGAGCGTTGGGTTAGTGGATCCCAGACTATAAAAGCCTTAGGTCACTAGGCACAAAGTCCCCGCGAACTTAATAGCTCGAGTATTAAAGAGCTCACCCTGGTTAATTTTGCATTTAAACAATTGACACTTTTGATTTTTTTTTTCTTTTTTTTTTCTATTTTTTTTTCTATTTTCTTTTTTCTCTATGCAATCTGGAATGAGAATTCTCAATTCCAACCCTAGACTACTCATATAAATATGAGCCGGCTACTAGTCATTTGACATCTAGCCATTATTTACAACTAAGCATGAAATCCCTGTTTTCCCCCAAACTTAGACTTTAGTATTCTAGGCCATCAAGGGAATAACGAAAATTCTAAATATAAACAAGTGATTAAATCTCAAAACATCCAAACAAGCATGACCTCAACCTAGCCCAAAAGCACCCAATGAGACTGTGTAATTAGTTTTGTTTCCGAAACACATAAGTCAATTTCATAGAAACTATAAGTCAACCCTCTATTCATCATTACCACACTCAATTAGACACCTACCTACCAATCAGAATTAGCTCGTTCTAAGGGATCATGAAATATGCATGCTATGAAATGCAACTAATATGAACTCACATGGTATACGAAAAATAAAAACAGAATGTTCTATATGAAACAAACATAATTAATACGAACATATATGCATAATTTACTAATAATAATATGCAAAGCATGAAATCCTACATGAACAAATAATACACAACAACTACTAAACCCTCAAACCACCCCCAAACTTAAAATATTCAATGTCCGCATTGAATGGAAGTAAATACGAGGGATAGCAGAAAACATACCTACTCGTCCTCATCCTCGGATGAATCAGTATCTGGCGGTGGATAAGGTGTACGAGCTCCATAAACGGGCCACCGGGCCTGAATACCCGCATTTCTCAAAGCTGTAGCCATATCCTCAGCATACTCCCGGTTACTAGCATGTATAGCATCCATACGCCTATACAAACGTCTAAAGTGAGCATCCAAAACCCTCGGTACTCTCGAAACCCGTGGCTGAGCGCCCGCTCCCTGACCACTAGTACCAGCACCACGAACATCATATCCGAGCCCCCTAGGATGTGGGATTCCTCCTTGCCATTCCAGCATCCGATCAATAGACACATCAACAATGGAAGGCAAAGGTGACTGCAACTCCTCATCCGCACCCCATGTAACACCACTAACCGTACACAACCCAACTATGATAGAAGCATGGGGCATCGATGATAGTGCACTAGACCTTAAACACCTGCGAATATTCTGCTGAACAATATGGGCGACATCAATGTATCTTCCCTTTAGAATGCCCCAAAGAATAATCGCTCTATCAGCTGTGACCTCACCCGTATGAGAAGTAGACATAATATTGGCACAAAGAAATAGATACCATGCTCGTGCAAACTTATTCATAGCAGAAGACAGAAAAGAAAGAGGCTCATTAGTTCCCAATTTATACTTCCAACTTGTACCGGGAACACAAAGTTCATGAACAATCGCCTCCATATCCACATCATCACTAGTCATCAGCGCCCAATTTTCATCCCCCACAAGCTTAGGTGGTTGTCCCAAAATTGGACGAATAGCATCTGATCTGTAATCCACCCGTTTACCATGAACCATACACACACCATTCTGCTCATCTTTAGCATTCGCATAAAACTCCCTAACCAAATTCACCGGAACCGGAGTAGGTGCCTTACGAATCTCTCCCCAACGTAACTCACTAATCACCTCAACCAACCCATAATGACGAGATGGCAAAAACCCCCTTTCCTTCGCCACCGGCCTTAACAACAATCGATTATACTCAACCTCCGCCTCCTGAGAAGAAAATCTCTCCACCCTACTAGAACCACCCCTCATTCGTTTAGGAGCCATAATAATCAAAATCCCACTCAACAATAATTCCACCAACAACCACCAAGAAAAAATCACACCAAAAACACCCAAATAACAAGACTAATATAAAACCCCCAATTTACAAGAACACAAATTCATAGTAAACAAAATAAAATTAGAGAAGAAATATACCCACTATGAATCAAAGAGGTGAACTTGTACAACTTCCCCCAAACTTGAATCCTTCTTGAACTTCAATTTTTAGAGATGTAGATATGGAGAGAGTGAATTGGGTTTGTATGTATAGGTGTATATATATAATGGAGTGATAGGATGAATTTAAATTTGATTGTGGAAAGGAGAAATTGGAATGGGTTTGAATTTGATGTAGGATAGAATTAAGAATAAAAATTAGAAAAGAATTGGGTGTAGAAATTTAGGAGAGATTTGGGAGGTTTAGGGATTGATATAGGATTAGGATTGGGTTTAGGAGATGATAGTATAAAAGGGAGAAAAGAAATTGGGGAGAGAATTTTTTTTTATAGACAAAATAGCTGAAATTCGAGCTAAACACAATGCATTCTAAGCAGTCTGCGTGCGGCTGGCGCAGCCTGCGCCTAATGCAGTAACGCAGGCGCAGCCTGCGCGTCTTACAGAAACGCAGGCGCAGCCTGCGCGACCCGTATATATATATATATATATATATATATATATATATATATTTTCACAACAGTTTTTTTTTTGAGAGAAAGGTATACGACAACATACACAATACTTGGTTGCCTCCCAAGAAGCGCTCCTTTTACGTCATTAGCTTGACGTTCTTCTCCCGAATAAAGTAGATGCCAAAACGGCGGAAACCTTATCGCGTTGAAATGACCCGCCATAGTAATGTTTCAACCGTTGTCCATTCACTTTAAAAGCATGATCCGGTGTTGTTTCATAAATTTCAATAGCTCCATGTGGATACACCGTCTTAACAACAAATGGACCCGACCACCTTGACTTGAGTTTTCCCGGAAAAAGCTTGAGGCGAGAATTAAATAGCAACACCTGTTGACCTGGCAAAAATGCTTTTGGTACCAACCTTTTGTCATGCCACCTCTTAACCTTCTCCTTATACATCTTGTTATTTTCGTAAGCTTGCTCACGAAATTCCTCAAGTTCATTCAACTGAAGCAACCGTTTTGCACCCGCAGCCGTGATATCTAAATTCAATTTCTTCAACGCCCAATATGCCTTATGTTCCAACTCTGCAGGTAAATGACATGCTTTCCCATAAACTAACTGAAACGGAGACATACCTAGGGGAGTTTTGTAGGCAGTTCTGTACGCCCACACAGCTTCATCCAACTTCAATGACCAATCCTTACGAGACGGATTCACCACTTTCTCTAGAATTCTCTTGATCTCCCTGTTAGAAACTTCAGCTTGGCCATTCGTTTGAGGGTGATAAGCAGTGGCAACACTATGCGTCACATTATATTTCGCCATCAACGTAGTAAACTGGCGATTGCAAAAGTAAGTTCCCTCATCACTTATTATAGCACGTGGAGTTCCGAAACGTGTAAAAATTTGCTTATGCAAGAAATTCAATACCACCTTTGCATCATTGGTCGGAAACGCCTTAACCTCGACCCATTTAGACACGTAATCCACAGCTAGCAAGATGTACTGATTATTGCATGAAGAAACAAAAGGTCCCATGAAGTCAATTCCCCAAACATCAAAGATCTCCACCTCAAGAAGCATGTTAAGAGGCATCTCGTTCCTTCTAGAAATATTGCCAACCTTTTGACAACGATCACATCTCAACACGAACTGATGAGCATCTTTAAACAAAGTAGGCCAATAGAAGCCTGCTTAAAGCACACGAGCCGCTGTCTTTTGTCCACCATAATGACCACCATAAACAGTTGAGTGGCAATCTCGCAACACACCCTCCGTCTCACTATACGGAATACATCGTCTGATCATCTGATCTGCTCCTTGTCTAAACAGAAACGGTTCATCCCAATGGTACCACTTCACATCATGTAGAAACTTCTTCCTTTGAGCACTCGAAAGATCTGGAGGAATAACATTGCTAACCAAATAGTTCACGTAATCTGCAAACCATGGCTCTTCATCTTGCACTCCAAAAAGCTGCTCATATGGAAAAGATTCATTAATAAGAGATTTGTTCTGTGAATCCTTACTGTGGTCCTCTAAGCGTGAAAGATGATCCGCTACTTGATTTTCCGTGCCTTTCCTATCCTTGATTTCCACATCAAATTCTTGCAAAAGAATCACCCAATGAATCAATCTAGGCTTTGAATCCTTCTTCGACATGAGATATCGAATATCAGCATGATCCGTGTAAACAATCACCTTCGTTCCAAGCAAATAAGACCTGAATTTCTCGAAATCATAGACAACTGCTAGCAACTCCTTCTCCGTAGTAGTGTAGTTCAACTGTGCATCACTGAGGGTTTTACTAGCATAGTAAACCACATGAAAAATTCTATCCTTCCTTTGACCAAGCACAGCTCCAACAGCATAGTCACTAGCATCACACATAAGTTCAAACGGTTTCTCCCAATTAGGTGCGGTAATGATTGGTGTAGTAGTCAACTTCTTCTTCAAGAGCTCAAACGCTGCGAGACACTCATCATCAAACTTGAAATGAACACCCTTCTCCAAGAGATTGCACAAGGGTTTAGAAATTTTTTAGAAGTCTTTGATGAATCGCCGATAGAAACCCGCATGACCAAGAAAACTGTGAATTCCTTTAACAGAGATAGGTTGAGGAAGATTCTCGATTGTTTCCACCTTAGCCCTATCCACCTCAAGTCCTCTACCAGATACCTTGTGCCCAAGAATAATTCCCTCTCGCACCATGAAGTGACACTTCTCCCAATTAAGCACCAAATTAGTCTCCACACAACGTTTCAAAACCAAGCCAAGATTATGCAAGCACTCGTCATATGAAGTACCAAAAATTGAGAAGTCATCCATAAAAACCTCCACATTCGAGCCAATCATGTCTGAGAAAATAGCCATTATGCACCTTTGAAAGGTGGCGGGAGCACCACAAAGTCCGAACGAAACCCGTCGGAAAGCAAAGGTACCAAAAGGACATGTGAATGTGGTATTCTCTTGATCTTTCGGAGCAATGCAAATCTGATTGTAACCTGAATAACCATCAAGGAGGCAATAGTACTCATGTCCCGCCAACCTGTCTAGTATGTGATCAATGAATGGCAGAGGAAAGTGATCTTTTCTCGTGGCTTTGTTGAGCTTCCTATAGTCCATGCAAACTCTCCACCCCGTGACTGTTCGAGTAGGGATGAGCTCATTCTTTTCATTAGCAACAACTGTCATGCCTCCTTTCTTTGGCACACATTGAACCGGGCTCACCCAAGAACTGTCTGAGATATGATATATAATACCCGCATCAAACCACTTTAAGATTTCCTTCTTCACCACCTCTTTCATAATCGGATTAAGTCTCCGCTGATGCTTAACAGTAGGCTTAGCTCCCTCCTCTAACAGAATTTTGTGCATGCAATAAGAAGGGCTGATTCCCTTGATATCTGCTATAGTCCAACCAATGGCTGATTTGAACTCTCTCAGAATTCGCAAAAGCTTTTATTCCGCACTAGCTGACAAGTTAGAGGCAATAATAACAGGTAATGTAGATGCATCACCAAGAAAAACATACCTCAAGTGTTCCGGAAGTGGTTTGAGCTCAAGTGTAGGAGCTTCCTCAATAGATGGTTTCAGGCGCCCCTCCGAATTTTTAAGTTCTGCTAATCCAAGAGATTCAAAAGGCAAATCAAATCTCCTTTTCCAAGGGGCTGAATTTAGCTGCTGAAGTTGCTCGGCCATTTCCTCATCTTCAAAATCAGAGTCACCAACTAAAACTTTTTTCCAAAGAATCTGACTTAAGCAACTGCTCCATTTCCATAGTAACTGCAGAATCAACCCAATCCACCTTCAAACATTCTTCTTCATCTGAGGGAAATTTCATTGCATTAAAGACATTGAAAGTGACATTCTGGTCTTGCACCCTCATGGTGAGTTCCCCTTTCTGCACATCAATCAAAGTCTTTCCCGTAGCCAAGAATGGTCTTCCCAAGATTATGGGAATCTTCTTATCTTCCTCGAAATCCAAGATAACAAAATCAGCAGGAAATATGAGTTTGTCAACTTTCACTAACACATCCTCCACTATGCCTCTAGGATATGTAACTGAATGATCAGCCAACTGCAAAGAGATGTTGGTAGGCTTTGGTTCCGGTAGACCAAGTTGCATATAGATTGACAAGGGCATGAGATTGATGCTAGCTCCCAAGTCACACAAGCACTTCGCAAAAGACAAATTACCAATAGTGCATGGAATAGAAAAGCTACCAGGATCCTTTAGTTTTGGAGGCAATTTCTGTTGCAGCACTGCACTCTTCCGTTAGAGCAACGGTCTCTAATTCCTCGAGCTTCAACTTACGAGAAAGAATCCCCTTCATGAACTTGGCATAGCTCGGCATCTGTTCAAGAGCTTCGGCAAAGGGAATGTTAATCTGCAACTTCTTGAACACCTCTAAGAACTTAGCAAATTTCTTATCCAACTGCTGCTTCTGGAGTCTTCTAGGATAAGGAGGAGGAGGATAGATATGAGTGTTCTTCGTAGACTGCTCCACAGAATTTTTAACAGGTTCATTGCTCTTCTCTACTTCACCACCTTGCTGATCAGCCACCAACTTAGATTGAGCAATTTCGGGCACTGCAGATTTTTCAACCTGCTGATTCTGAACATCTTCATCTTCTTCAGCTGCTGATTTAGGGCCTGCCGTAACTTTTCCCGATCTCAAAGTCACAGCCTTCACTTGTTCTTTGCCATCCCTCCTACCTGGATTTGCTTCCGTATCACTAGGAAGAGTTCCTTGTTGCCTAACAAGTAAGGCACTTGCAATCTGTCCCACCTGGGTTTCCAAGACCTTTTGAGAAGCTTGCAGGTTCTTCACCATCATCCACAAATCATCCCTTTCTGGTTTTTCATTAGATGATTGCCCCGCATGAGCCTGGGGCTGTTGCTGCTGAAATCCCGGAGGCTGATATGATTGCCTTGGAGCATACTGCTGCTGATAACCTTGATTGAATGGCCTTGCTTGCTGACCCTAAAACTGCTGATAGGGCTGCTGAGGTTGTTGAGCACCTTGGTTGTTGCTCCAGCTGAAGTTAGGATGATTCCTGTTGTTTGGATGATAGGTGGCTGGTACTGGTGCAGCAGGTCTCTGAAAATTACTTACGAACTGTGCTGATTCAGAAGAGATAGCACACTGACTCGTCTCATGTGCGCCCGCACATAGCTCACAAATACTAGCAACCTGCTGAACTCCATAATTAGCAAGAGAATCCACCTTCATCGTAAGAGCCTTCAACTGAGCTGCAATAGCTGAAGCTGTGTCAACTTCAAGAACACCTGCTACCTTGCCTTGAGAAAGCCTCTGGGTTGGATTTTGATATTCATTAGCAGCCATCGTCTCAATAAGATCATAAGCCTCCTCATAGCTCTTAGCCCACAGAGCTCCACCTGATGTTGCATCTAGCAAAGGTCTAGACTGTGCTCCCAACCCATTGTAAAAACCGTTGATAACCATCTAATCAGGCATGCCATGATGTGGACATCTACGAAGCATCTCCTTGCAACGTTCCCAAGCCTCACACAAAGACTCTCCAGATTGCTGTTGAAATTGAGTTAACTGGTTCCGTATTGCTGCAGTTTTCGACATAGGGAAGAATTTAGTAAGAAACTTCTGAGCAAGATCATCCCATGTAGTAATGGAACCAGCTGGTAGAGAGTGTAACCAGCCCTTAGCCTTATCCCTTAAAGAGAATGGGAAAAGCCTCAACTTGATAGCATCATCCGACACACCATTAAATTTGAAAGTGTCGCAGATCTCGATAAAGTCCCGGATGTGCATGTTAGGATCCTCTGTCGAAGCACCCCCAAACTGAACCGAATTCTGCACCATCTGAATTGTGCTCGGCTTGATCTCAAAGTTATTCACTACAATAGCTGGCCTGACAATACTAGATTGTATGTCAGTAATCTTCGGCTGCGAATAGTCCTTCAAAGCCTTGACTGCTGCTGGTAAATCTGCCATCTCTACAGTAGTTTCAAGTTCCTCTTTCTGATTATCTACTACAAGAACGTCTTCTGCCAGTTTTTCATTACGAGCCTGCAAACGTGTTCGCATACACGTTCAAGTACCTGAAAACACCACGAAACAAACAATTAAGTAAGAAATCCGAGTCAGTTAACGCTAACGACCACTGATGACAAGCACATAAATTAAACAAAACACCGATGATCCCCGGCAGCGGCGCCAAAAACTTGTTAACACAAAATTACGCAAGCGCACGTAGTCATAAGTAATATAATTAAAGTCCGTTCCACAGAGATCTGGTTAAGTTTAATCAGTAAATATGCCTATGCAACAATATTTGGTTTTAATCCACTGCTAAGACAAATAACAATTTTGGTATTGATTATCTAAATTAACTAAGATGCAAATATTAAACTAAGAATTAAATTAACTAATAAGACTGAAATCGAATTACTAATATAAGAATAAACATGGGATCCTAACTTCATTAAATACTTCTCTTAGATTTGACGCCTTTAATCTCTATATGCAATGGTTTTGATATCTGATCGGTTAACACGAAACCAGTGTACGCTACCTGTCAGCATACGCATACCAAACTAAACATACATCCACAAAAGAGATATAAGATGAATAGACACCAATTATGTTTAGACCCTATATGTCTATAGAATTTGAAAACATAACGGTTGAAGAACAGGTTATCCATTAAGATCACATAGGGTAGTATAAGTATTTTCATCTCACACCACGAATCATATTGATAAACAACTATGAACCTATGCTAGCATGGCAAGTTCTAAATCTCAAGATCCACTTTCACTTCACAAGAGATTAACAATTCAATTTAGATGTTAGCTACGCATCTAAAAGCATTAAGATTAACCATACGAGGATATCAATTTCACATCACACACAGATATTTACAGCATCAAGATACTAAGTTCCATAAATAAATCCGTTAGAATCCGGACAACGATTAGCCCATACTATTCATCGTCATGGGATTTGATGAAAACATGATAATTAACTAGATATGAAAGAGAGAATCAATAATATTAATAAAAACAAGAGTTGAGAGAACAAATCTATAATCCAAAGTATACAAAAGATGAAGTAGATCTAGATCTTTGCTTGTCACCGAGCTTGAATCCTTCCCACTTTTCTCTCTTGCCGTTCTATGTTACAATAATAAAAAGCTGATAGAAATTACATGGTAGGATGTGTTTAAATAGACTCTAGAAGTCTTGCCCAATAAGAAATTACCTTCTATTACAATTAGAATTCGATTAAGGTACCAAAAGCTGCCTAAAATACAATTAGAATTAGAAAAAGGGCAAAACTGGAATTTTTCTGCATGGCTTATCATAGAACACGTGCGCGATTTTATTCAGCACGACCCCTGCACCTGCTATCTATCCCAAGTTATATAAAATCTCTCAAGCTTCGCGTGAGCTGTAAGATCGCTGAAAACGGACTTCTAGAACTCCAGATATGGCCAAAACAGTGTAGACTGCGCAACCTCCCCGGAAAATCCGAATTTTAATCAATTAATCCTCCAAACACGATAGAAGCATAACCCATAATCGACATTCTTGTAAGTCTGCACAACTAATCAAAACACATCAAAACTACAATAAACTTGAGGCCAAGTCAATCAATTTAAGCCGAATTTAAGCGATCCAAGTGGATATAAAATCCACTTATCACAGGGCTCGTACCTATCCTCATTTAGTGTCATTTACCGTCTTGTACGGCAGCATCTCTCACAAGATCTCGCTTATCTTCCATTATCTATCAATTAACTTCAAAACTATTTCCCTCCTTCTTTAGTACAGGTGGTTTGTTCTTACTGGTTGTAGGGTTGGTAGACGAGAGTAGCCGCTCCACCTGTTACTACTCCCTTGGAGCTTATACTGCAGGCAATATCTTCATATATATTCCATCTGCCCCTTGCTAGTTTTTCTATTATTCTTTCGGCAGGGTTAAATCCGCATTAATGCAAGTTGGTGGCTAACATTAAACCCAAATGGCCTTTAAATCTCATCATTTGCTTCACATCTTAGTCAGTCTCAAGCATTTCCTCCTCAGAAACTTGGAGAGTCTTTAATCTTTGCTGTTCTTTCTTCTTGCTCTAATGGCCTTTCACTGGATTCCTCCTCCTCCGGGTGCGCTAAAAGTAAACATTTGTTATAGCCAAAATTCGGTTTGGGTATTTTCAAGATGGATTCGGGCCAAATGTGGGTTCAATTTGGGGGAATTCTAGAATAAATTAGGATTTTGACTCAAGTTGGAGGAATTAGGCCGCGCCCTGGCTTTCCTTATAGTTAGGGCGCGCCCTAAATGTGAAATATGGGGATGAATCTATTCAAGTTAATTTTCTGAGGAGACATTGAAGAAATCTCTCCTAGGATTCCACTCAAGCGTGGATTCCACTCAAGCTTGGATTCCATTCAAGCTGGAATTCCACAAGTTGAAGAATTCCCTCCTGTCGTATCTCAGGAGGGGGATGTCCGTCGCGGAAGGCCTCCAGGGGTTTGCCTGGATATAAGGACCCTTCTTAGACGCTAAGGGAGGCATCCGTGCGCCCTAAGGTGGAAAGATGGGGACTTTCTGGTGTGTGCTTTGGGAGCTCTGTTCCTGTAGCCAATGGGCGCGCTCTCATTGGGGAACTTTGGAGTAATCCTGCACTTTGCACCCAAAAGCTCTGGATCACCTGTCCTGCTATCTGGTGGGTGCTTCTCATTCGGGGGACAGGGATGCGTTCTGCACTTGGGGTAAACCACGGCTATACCTGCATCCTTGAAATCAAGAAATAGCTGGTAACGGATAGGACTAGTCCTCGACGGGGGAAGTTTCCTTATCCGTGAAGTCTTGAGATCTTGGATGAGCCTTGGGCCTTTGTGGTTAGGCCTCATAGTAGAACATTCCGGAAGCTGGTTCGTTATCCAAGCCCATTTGGGTTTCTTGTTCTCCAAGAACTACGTCTGGCTTGATCCCCTATAAATACCGGGGTACGTAGGCCGATTGAGGGGTGGGAAGTCGAGAGCTCTGAAATAGCCGCCACTAACCCTATCAATCTCAGCCACCAATTATCTACAGCCACCACACGCCACCACTTTTTCCGGAGAAAAACCACCGTCATAGATCTTGTTTCCGGCGACGTACCTCGAAATTTGTTGTTCCCAAATTCCTCCGTCAACAAATTGGCGCTAGAAGGAGGGCAGCCAATCAAGATCTACATCTTAGGAGGAAAAGATGTCTCACAATCAGGGCAGAGGTTCTCAAGGAGAAGATGGTTACGATTCTGAGGATAGCTTGGGAGATAACCGAGCGCGACATGAAGCTTACGTCCCGGAAAATATAACTGCTCCTCCGCGACATCAAGGAACTCCGGCCGCCATCGGTGGACAGCCGCCCGTTCTCATCAGTAATTCGGCATTAATGGAACAGCTGTATGTTATGCAAGATGCCATAAATAGTTTCGGGGCAAGATTGGGTTCGGTGGAGGAAGAGCAAGAATCAAGGAGAAAATCTCGGAGTATCCCACGAAATCATCACCGATCAGGGAAATCCCCTCAGACCGTGGAAGATTCTCGAAGGGGGGAGGAAAGTCATGAAAAGAGATTTCAGCTGGTTACTCCTCGAAGGTTAGATTATTCTGATCCTATTATTGAATATCCTAGTGAAAATAATTCTGAGCGCAGGTTGGTGAATCCTCAAGAGAGGGCGCGCCCTCATCCTCACCGTTCAGGGCGCACTCCTCATGAGATTCAAAGGGACGAAGAGCAAATCGCTAAAGAAAGGAGAGATCTTGCCAGCTTGAAAGAACGCCTTGGAATAAGGCTTGATGACGATGATTTAAGGATGGTGCTCCTCGAGCTTCAGAAGAAAGACAAATATATGGAATCGAGGCCCCATGATTCACAGCGCGTGCCCCCTGATAACAGGTCGCGGCCCCTTGGACATGAGCGAGCCCTTCCTCAAAGCCATGATTCACAGCGCGTGCCCCCTGACAACAGGTCGCGGCCCCTTGGACATGAAAGAACTCTTGCTCGAAATAATAATCCACAGCGCGTGCCCCCTGTTCAAAACAGGTCGCGGCCCCTTGGATTCCACCGAACTCCTCATCGTGATAATACTGAAAGAAGAAACCGTGATAACGGTGACAGAAGAATGGATTGGCACCAGGGAAACGGGCGCCCCCGTAATCAGGGCGCGCCCTCAGGGGGGAGAACCCCCCGCATCCATCAAATTCCCTCAAGTACTTCAAGTGAGTCCAGGTCGAGGACGCACTCTCGCTCGGGAGAACAGTATCAGAGAGGTTCTCAAGGGGATCCACAACCTCATGGAAATCCCGAGGATCATCAAATTCAAACTCAAGAGATTGTGACTCAACCACAAGTTGAAATTCAAAGAGGTGTTCAGACGGCAGCTCCACCGCCACCTCCGCCCCCGGGGGGTACTCAGACTGTGGAACAACCAAATATCCAGAATATTCCTGGAGTGGGAACATTTAATGTGGATGACTTAAAGAAACTCCTTGCTCACCTAGACGGAGGAAGAATATCTGCAACTGCTCCAACATCTTCTCCCTTCTCAACTGAGGTTAGAGAGGCGCAGCTCCCTGCTGGGTATAGATCGATGACTAATGATTTGCGATTTCATGGAAATGCAGACCCTGTGGAATTCCTTGGACGTTTCGATATTGAGATGGATGTCTATCAAGTTACAGAACTGGCTAGGTGTCGATTGTTGGCGGCAACTTTCAGGGAGAGTGCTCAGCAATGGTTTCAGAAGCTTGGTCCGGGGATAATTACATCGTGGTAGGTGATGAGGAACTTGTTCTTGACTAAGTTCCAGGCTGCGGTAAAATATGCTCCTCCGGTCACGACCTTGGCCAACATCAAACAAAGAGAAGGAGAGAGTTTGCAATCCTATTTCAAGAGATTCAACTCGGAATCCACTATGGTGAGAGGAGCGACAGATGAAACACTCAAGAGTTTCTTAATTGCTGGATTGTCGGTGGGAACAGATTTCTGGAAACATCTTCAAGGACGTGATCCACCTACGTTGGCTGATGTGTTTGCACAAGCTGAGTCTTTCAAAATTGTGGAACAATCCTTGGCAGACAACCGAAAAACTGATAGTCAGAATGGTTCCAAGGCAAAGATTGGTAAAAGGAAGGATAGGTCTCCCAGTCCTACCCGTCGTATAGCAACTGGTGCGAACCGGATAAATCTAACTGAAACTGGAAGGAGTTGGGGTCCACCTGATACATACGCTTACGATCAAAGGCCGGGCAACTATACTCCTTTAGCAGCTTCTATTGAACATATCTTTGAGGTGAATAAGAACAAAGGTTTCTTCAGAAAGCCGGAACCATTGACTTCCTGGCAGAGCAAGGATAAGAAAAAGTATTGTGAATTCCATGAATCCGCAGGGCATAACACACATGAATGTCGTCAACTCAGGGAAGAGATTGAAGATTTGATTAAGGAAGGATACCTGACGGAATGGATTGTTAGGGAGGTGAAGAAGCATAGGGAGAATCCCGACAGGAGAGACGGAGGGCGCGCCCTCCACGGAGAAGGTAAGCTAGAAGAAAAGAAATTCGTCAAAGAAGGAAGTATTCACACCATCTTCGGAGGGCACCACTTAGGGGGAGATAGCAATCACGCTATGGAGAGGTATTCCAGGGAAGCGAGGTATCGACCTCTCACAAATGTGAATAGTTTGGAATTGAGGCCACCTAAGTTGTTCAAGGGGGAATGTGCTGACATAACTTTCACCGAAGAAGAAGCTAGATGGGTACATCATCCTCATAATGACGCTCTGGTAGTAGCAATTCAGATTGGTTCGAAGAATGTCCATCGGGTTTTCGTGGACAATGGAAGCTCGGTGAACATACTCTACTACAGTACTTATAAGAAGCTGGGACTTTTAGACAAAGACATGATTCAAGACAACGGATGGATCTATGGTTTCTCAGGAGAATCGGTAAAAGTTATGGGAGCTATCAAATTACCGGTAACTCTTGGGGAAGGAAACCTTTCTGTGACGCAAATGATGGATTTCATGATTTTGAATGTGGATTCCTCACATAATGCTCTAGTTGGACGACCCCTGTTGAAGGAAATGAAAGTTGTGACCTCCATCTATCATCTTGCGATGAAATTTCCTACGCCGAATGGTGTGGGAACTGTACGGGGCTCTCAGCACGACTCCAGAGATTGCTACCATAAGGCGATTAAAGGGTTCAGAAGGCAGCAAGATGGAGGGCGCGCCCTGCGTGAGAGTGGTTCTGGAGTCACGAGTGTTGTCCCAGAAGAGGTGAAAGCCCATTATCTTGTCCAGGAACCTGAAGAGGAAGAACCGCTATACAGGGCGCGCCCCGAGGATGATATTTCGGTTCTTGATGAGCTTCAAGAAGGAATTTTGGAGGAAATAGAGGAAGATGCAGAGGAAGTAATTTCGTTTGATCTCCAGGGTGAGCAGATTGAAGGGAGACGAATGTTGCTTGAAGGTTTGGTGCATACCCTTGTTGAGGAAGACTTCCTTCTTAAAGAGGACGTGCCCTCCAACGACGTAGCACCGGTTGAAGATCCTCGAAGTTTTGATTTCGACCTTGACCCAAGGACACCGCAACCGGTGGAAAAGACTGGTCCTGCAGAGGATACAATTTCTATTTTGGTGGATGAGAGGGATCCAGCTAAGGTTCTGAAGATTGGGTCGCAGTTGCACTCCAAGTTAAGAGGCATGCTAACTAATTTCCTTTTAAACAATCTGGATGTTTTTGCTTGGAGTCATGCTGATATGGTTGGGATCGATCCGAAGGTTATGTGTCACCGTCTGAATATAGATCCCACCAAGAAGGGAATTCGCCAGAAACGCCGGCCAGTAAGTGGAGAGAGAGCCGTAGCCTTGAAAGAAGAGGTGGATAGACTTCTAGATGTTGGGCTAATCAAGGAGTCATATTATCCAGATTGGTTGGCTAATCCGGTTCTTGTGAAAAAACCAAATGGGAAATGGCGAACTTGTGTGGATTTCACTGATCTGAACAAGGCATGCCCGAAGGATAGCTTTCCACTCCCGAGGATTGATCAGTTGGTAGATGCCACGGCAGGACATGCTCTTTTAAGTTTCATGGATGCCTACTCTGGTTACAACCAGATTCCTATGTATGAGCCGGATCAGGAGCACACTTCCTTTATTACAGATCGAGGATTGTATTGTTACATTGGAATGCCTTTCGGGTTAATCAATGCTGGCGCAACCTATCAAAGATTGGTGAACATGATGTTTAAGGATTTGATAGGGAAAACCATGGAGGTATACGTGGATGATATGCTTGTTAAATCATTAAAAGCAGAAGACCATGTAAAGCATTTGGAACAGATGTTCGAGATTTTGAGGAAGTTTAGGATGAAGTTGAATCCTCAAAAATGCGTCTTTGGGGTAGAATCCGGGAAGTTTCTAGGATTTATTGTTAATCATCGTGGAATCGAGGCAAATCCAGCAAAAATAAAAGCCCTTCTTGACATGAAATCTCCGGCTAGTGTAAAGCAAGTTCAGAGTCTCACGGGAAGGATAGCAGCCCTTAATCGTTTCGTTTCAAAATCATCGGATAAATGCAGAGAATTCTTCAAGGCGATAAAGGGGGCAGCCAAAGATTTTGCATGGACATCTGAGTGTGAGGAAGCTTTTCAGAGAATAAAGGAGCATTTGGGAAATCCTCCTCTCTTAGCTAAACCCGTGGAAGGAGAAAAGTTAATTTTATACTTGGCAGTTTCAGAACATTCTATCAGTGCGGTATTAGTAAGAGAAGAAGTTGATCATCAGTCTCCGGTTTATTATGTGAGTAAGCGTTTGCTCGATGCGGAAACCAGATATACTAGCATGGAAAAGTTGGTTTATGCCCTAGTTTTGGCGTCAAGGAAGCTTCGTCCTTATTTTCAGGCTCATAAGATTGAGGTTCGTACGGCATATCCATTGAGAGGAATTCTCCACAAGCCGGAAACCTCTGGTCGAATGTTAAAATGGGCAGTTGAGCTGGGACAATTTGATTTAGAATATACTCCAAGGACAGCTATAAAGGGTCAAGCTTTAGCTGACTTCATTCTTGAATTCGAGTCGGAAAATGAAGAAAAGTCAATAGTATTGATTGAGCCTGAAGTTCTGCTTAGGAGTGCAACCCCATTTGAAGAAGTTCCTCAACCGTGGTGGAAGTTACAAGTAGATGGAGCTGTTAACAATGGAGGGGCTGGAGCAGGAGTAATCTTGCTTACCCCCGAAGGGAATCAACTCATGAGTGCTATTCACTTCAAATTTCAGGCGACCAATAATGATGCAGAGTATGAAGCCTTGATTAATGGGTTAAAGATGGCTTTGGAGATGAAGGTAGTGAATCTCATTGTGTTGAGTGATTCAGAACTGGTGGTCGGACAAGTAAAAGGTGGATTTCAGTGTAGAGGTCCAAGGACAGAGCTTTACATGAGGTGTGCTCAACGATTGATCAAAAAGTTCCGAGAAGTACGAGTAGAGTGTATTCCACGAGATGAGAACTGTAGTGCAGATGTGTTAGCCAAGTTGGGGTCACAGAAAGACGCTATGCTGTTGGGGACTGTACCTTTGCAAATACAGGAAGTTCCTAGCATTCCAGAGGTTGAAGTCATGGAAGTGGAATCTATTCCCAGTGTTACTTGGATGACTCCCATTCAAAAATATATTCGAGAAGGGATACTTCCCGGTGAGAAGTTGGAAGCCAGGCGGCTTCAGTATCAAGCAGCTAGGTTCGTGGAGTATGATGGGATTTTGTATAAGAGGGGTTTCAATCAACCACTTCTCAAGTGCATAGATGGGGATGAGTGCAATTACATTCTTAGGGAAATTCATGAAGGTATATGCGGCAATCACTCGGGGGGTGGTTCGTTGGCAATGAAGGTGTTAAGGCAAGGATATTATTGGCCTACCTTGAAGAAGGATTCTTACGAACTTGTTAAGGCATGTGACAAGTGTCAGAGGTTCGCAAATTACTCTACCAGCCCTGCTACCACTTTGACTTCCTTGGTGAGTCCGTGGCCATTTGCTATGTGGGGAATAGATCTTATCGGAGAGCTCCCTAAAGCCAAAGGAGGAGTGAAATATGCTGTTGTTGCTGTGGATTACTTTACCAAGTGGGCGGAGGCAATGCCTCTGGCCACAATTACGGCAAGAAAGATTCGAGATTTTGTTTTCAACTCTATTGTGTGCAGGTTTGGAATTCCATATAAGCTTGTGTCGGATAATGGAAAGCAGTTTGACAGCAAGGAATTGAGGAAATTGTGTGATGATTTGGGGATAAAGAAGGAATTTGCAGCTGTGTATCACCCTCAAAGTAATGGACAGACAGAGGCTGTCAACAAAATAATCAAGCACACCTTGAAGACGAAGTTGGAAGAAAGTAAAGGGAATTGGCCTGAAGAACTTCCCATGGTCTTATGGTCGTATAACACGACTCCAAGAACCACAACTGGAGAATCTCCTTTCATGTTGTCTTATGGATGTGAAGCAATGGTGCCGGTGGAGATTGGAGCAGGGTCATTCCGAAGAGATTTTTATGATGAAGAATCAAATATGGTTAATCAAAGATTAAATCTTGATCTCCTAGAAGAAATGAGGGCTAATTCGCAGTTGAGATTGGCAACTTATCAGCAGAGGGCTGCACGGTATTATAACAAGAAGGTGAAGGCTCAACCTTTTAAGGTGGGTGATCTAGTTCTGCGAAAAGTTATGCCAAATACAAGGGTAGCAGCGCATGGAGTCTTTGGACCTAACTGGGAAGGACCTTACAAGATCAAGTCTATCATCTGGGAAGGGACTTATCATCTAGAAGACTTGGATGGCAACACAATCCCAAGGGCATGGAATGCAGAGCATCTGAGGAAATATTATCAGTAGGGTGCGGCTTTGACCCCCTATTGTATGAAGGCTTATATTTAAGTTATAGACTAGCATAAATAAATCTTCTCCTAGTCTAGGGGGGTAGTACACGTACGCCTTCTTTAGTTCTGGTCGAGACTTGCTGTTTTTATTCTACGCTTTTTCGAAGTTTATTCTCCTTAGCTCGGGGGGTAGTTCATGTATACCTTCCCCTGTTCTGTTGAGATTTTGAGTTTATTTGAAGAATTAATAAAGTTTATTAAGACATTCTTTCAAGTTTTTGAAGATTCTTTTTATTACAAAAGGTCGTGCTCTATGCCTTAGGGCGCGCCCTGTGAAATGCTGTATAAATCCAAGCAATAATTGACAAGTAAAAGGAATATTGGAAAAAGGGTAATGCCTTAGGGCGCGCCCTCAATATGAATGAAGATTTTTTGTTCTAAGTGATTCAACGTTTTCAAGAGTTGGAAGAATATTGGCTGATAAAACACAAGAGGCCGCGCTCAAATAAAGGGCGCGCCCTGTATTTATACTGAAGAGTTTACAAGTATTTTAGCTAACAACTTTTTACATCATATGATGTTTGTACAGAAGAAGTATCTGAAAATGTTTGAAAGATGTGTTTTAACAAGTAATAAAGAAAATTTTACGAAGGTTGCCCCCTATGTGTTAGGGCGCGCCCTATAGCTGTTTTACGGCAAAAGTAATTTGGCAATCAACATTAAGGTCATTAACGGTGCAAACAAAGTTTAAAGGTTAAGTTACAACTTGCAGGGTTTTACAAAGGACCCGCGCCTTGAAAGTTAGAATAAATTCGGATAAGCTTGAAGGTAGATTTTAGGACGCGTCCTTGGGGGGAGAAGGAGGCGCGTCCTTAGCATCGCTAGGGGGAACAACAGTGAGAGGAGAGATCATTTCAGGAACGGAGTCTTGTTTGGAAGGATTGATGGTTTGGATTTCTGGATCTTCAATTCGTTCAGATTGCAGGGGAGCCTCTTCAGTTGAGGGCGCGCCCTGTGGATCTTTGTCCAATCCCAGTTCGATCCTCTTTGCCAAGATGGCATCCGCGTGCAGCATTTTGAATTGTTTGATGTCCTCAGCACTCTCTGGACCAAACCTTTCTTCCCAGTTGTAATCTGGGTCATTTGCAAGAAAACCAAGAAGGTAGAAATCGAACCCAGCTTGGAAATTTTTATCTTCCATGGCCTGCTTCTCATCTTTCCAGCAATCTGCCTTCTCGATCTCAAGGGTGTCCCGCTGCACCTTTAAATCTTCATTTTCTTTTTCCAACTTGTCATTCTTGTCGGCCAGGAGTTGGCGGTGATTGGCAGCATCTTGCAAGTCATTCTTGAGGTCCTGGATAGTAGCATCTTTGGAATCGCACTTGCTCTTCCATTTGTTGTCAGACTCCACAATCAACTTTGCATATTTTCTGTTTTCCCCTTCGAGTTTGTTGATGTAAAGCTTCTCTTTGTGAATCCTTTGGGCGCGCCCTAGGGATTGAATTAGAAGTTGAGCAGAGGCTTTGATCATAGAGTTTGTTTCATCATCAGCATTCATGTTTTGCCAATGATCAACCTCTTTGTCATCAATAAGAGATGCAGCAGCTGGACCAATGAGGGTCTCAGCGTATGAAGGCGCGCCCTCAGTTCTTGGCTTCTTGCCCTTGTCAACAGGGGGGTCTTGGCCTTCAGTACTCCTCTTCAAGGATCTGGAAGTAGGAATTGTTGGGTTGGGTTCATGCTGAATTTGACTAGGGCGCGCCCTAGTGTCAGAAGAACCTGCTTTGTCAGTTGGTTTTTCCTTGTCATTTTTCTTTTTGGATCCAAAGCCGCGTGGAATTTGGGGGGCCATATCTGCAAGAGAAAAAATAATAAAAATGTTAAGTCATATAACAGGTTACAAGATATATAATAAGGATAGGCTGTAAAATCGGAAGGTTAGGGCGCGCCCTAATTTGAGATTTTATACCTTCATCCTGATCAGAGTCAAGATTTTCGTTGTCACTAGTAGTAGATAGAGGGACGGCAATACCATTCCTAAATTTTCTAAATCTACAAATTGAGCCAACCCTATCAGAAAGGATTCCAACCCTTTTTAAGTTTTCTTCAGTGATTAAGGTGTGAAGATTGAATCTTTCAGCTGCAATTTTAAGGACGGCAGTAGCTCGAGTTGAGGCCGCGCCCTGAAGAGTTTTTTGAATTCTTCTATCTGTTTTAGTTTTTAAAAGATTAATAAAAAGTTAATAAAAATGGAAGAAAATAAGAGTGTAGGGCGCGCCCTCACTTACATGGATTTGTGTTGAATTGAAGACGGACTCTAGGAACATCCCAGACAAAGAAGTAGGGTTCCTTCCACCGTTTAATATGGCTAATCCTTCCGTCAGAAAAGCCTTTGTTGTTATGAAGCTTGTTAATTACTAGATAGTAATAGCCAATGTTTGATTGGCGGATGCTGAAGAAGTAACTAATTTCTGGCATTGAGGGTGCTTCGAACCCCAAGTCACGGTAGAGAATTAGCAAACCTAGAACAAGTTTGTAGCTGTTGGGAGAAAGTTGGATTGGGGCCAGATTATACCATTCAAGGATTTCTCTAAGGTATGGGTGTAAAGGCGCGCCCACACCAAGGGCTACGAGTCGAGGGGTCAAAACCATTCTTGGAATTCTGAAGTTTCCACCATAGTTGAAAATGTGGGGACGGTGATGAGAATGAGGAATGGCCCAAAGTCCTTCTTGACCGTAGTATTTCATAGCCCATTCTACCTCGTCATTTGTTGCAGTAGAAGACATGTTTACACAAGCCAGTTTGCCTTGTTTCTTTCGGAGTGAATTCTTCTCTTTTTCAGTTATATCTCCATACCTACCCCATTCGAGGTCAATTTCTTCGTCACGAACTTCCCAGTGTTCAAAGGGAGTTGGGGAAGGTGGTGGAGATGTTGGTTCAGAATTTATTGGAGGAGAAATGGAAGAGGCTGAGGGCGCGCCCTCAGCTGAGTATGTGTCTGAAGAATGAGTGTCTCCCGATGTTTCCGAGATTGGAGCAAAATCACTATCCTCTATAGAGTTGTAAGAATGGTTCGCCTCAGGGGGTGTTTGAGATTCTTTGGACGGTTGAGCATCAAATTCATTGGAAGGTTGATCAGATGTGGTAGTGTCGGGGGGGTTTTCACTAGAAAAACTCATGGTGCCGTCTTCAAATTCTTGAATAAGGCGCGTCCTATCTTCTGGAGAGATGAATGAGAAAGGAAGTCTGTAGCGATTAGGTGGAAGCGGTGATGGCAAGGGAGAATAGATTCCAAGACGTTTGTTGAATTCCTTAAAGGGATGGAAGGGAGAGGACGCGCCCTTGTCCTCCAGCTGCAAAAATTAATAAAAAAGGGACTTAGGGCGCGCCCAGGAGTTTAATAAATGGATATTAGACATGCGATGAATATTCTAAAAATCTAAGGCGTATCCTAGTGTATGGTGTTAAGCAATATGAAAGGGTCATGAAGAATTAGGTTTCTAAAACTATGTTATGGTATCAGAGGAATCCAAGGCGCGCCCTGTGTCAAGGACGCGCCCTGAAGTTTAATTAATTATATCTATTCATCAGAAACATATTTTGAAGAGGATTATAGCAGCAAAACAAGATCAAACACACATACATACATATATACATACAACGGAAAACAAAGAACATAGGGTATGTGAGCAGTTGCACATCGGAATGGACAAAATACACGGTGAAAATATAGATTGAGGGCATAAAAACATACCTTGGAAGTTCTGGAACGAGATTTGTGGAAAAGAATTGAAGAAAACCGTCGAGGTTAGCCGGATAATTGCTCTGAAAAGGAGAAGTCGCCGGAGTTCGATTTTTTAGAGAGAGAATAGAAAAAGAGTAAAGTAAGAGAGAAGGGGGTATTTATAGGGATTTGGAAAAATGGTGGATGACAGCTGTATAAACGTTTAGAATTCCCCAGGACGCGCCTTAGTTTAGGGCGCGCCCTGAAGGAAATCTTGAGTGAATTTTGGGTTTTATAGGAGAAATTCCGTACATCATCTTTGATTTCGTACGGAATTGGGGGGTAGTTGTTATAGCCAAAATTCGGTTTGGGTATTTTCAAGATGGATTCGGGCCAAATGTGGGTTCAATTTGGGGGAATTCTAGAATAAATTAGGATTTTGACTCAAGTTAGAGGAATTAGGCCGCGCCCTGGCTTTCCTTATAGTTAGGGCGCGCCCTAAATGTGAAATATGGGGATGAATCTATTCAAGTTAATTTTCTGAGGAGACATTGAAGAAATCTCTCCTAGGATTCCACTCAAGCGTGGATTCCACTCAAGCTTGGATTCCATTCAAGCTGGAATTCCACAAGTTGAAGAATTCCCTCCTGTCGTATCTCAGGAGGGGGATGTCCGTCGCGGAAGGCCTCCAGGGGTTTGCCTGGATATAAGGACCCTTCTTAGACGCTAAGGGAGGCATCCGTGCGCCCTAAGGTGGAAAGATGGGGACTTTCTGGTGTGTGCTTTGGGAGCTCTGTTCCTGTAGCCAATGGGCGCGCTCTCATTGGGGAACTTTGGAGTAATCCTGCACTTTGCACCCAAAAGCTCTGGATCACCTGTCCTGCTATCTGGTGGGTGCTTCTCATTCGGGGGACAGGGATGCGTTCTGCACTTGGGGTAAACCACGGCTATACCTGCATCCTTGAAATCAAGAAATAGCTGGTAACGGATAGGACTAGTCCTCGACGGGGGAAGTTTCCTTATCCGTGAAGTCTTGAGATCTTGGATGAGCCTTGGGCCTTTGTGGTTAGGCCTCATAGTAGAACATTCCGGAAGCTGGTTCGTTATCCAAGCCCATTTGGGTTTCTTGTTCTCCAAGAACTACGTCTGGCTTGATCCCCTATAAATACCGGGGTACGTAGGCCGATTGAGGGGTGGGAAGTCGAGAGCTCTGAAATAGCCGCCACTAACCCTATCAATCTCAGCCACCAATTATCTACAGCCACCACACGCCACCACTTTTTCCGGAGAAAAACCACCGTCATAGATCTTGTTTCCGGCGACGTACCTCGAAATTTGTTGTTCCCAAATTCCTCCGTCAACAACATTCATGGCTCGTACTCTGCTGCCCCTCTCCCCAGCAGGAATAATACGGGCATTGGTGCCGTTTACAGGGATGCAAATCGCCAACTAAAGATGCTCACCATTGGCGTCATCCCCCGTCTCACAGGGATAGGCAATCAGTTATGGGCAATCTTCAGTGAAATGAGACGTGCATTCTTAGATGGATATCGTAATGTTATCATTGAAACCGATAACATTGAAGCTTTCAACCTGATCAAGAACTTCCATGTGGGAGCCCCAGCATCTGTCTACCACATCGTGAGCCAGATAGATCTCCTTCTCCGCCATAACTCCTGGGTTTGTGTGATAGGACTGGTTTATGCAGCTCGCAACAGGGTAGCTCGATATGCAACTCGCCTAGCCATGGAGGTATGTGACAGGCTTTACACTTTACAACACCCAGTAGGTGGAGTCGAAGAATTGGTGGATTGGGACTTAGGGCTTGGTGTTGACCATCCTGACCTCGTCGACGTTGTCATCCCTAACCACGCTCCAGATCCAGTAGACTTTGAAGGAGGTGTAGTACTATCAGATCAGCTGGATAATCTAGGTTTGGGCCAAGAAGATGCTCCCTTCGCTGTGGTAATGGACATGGAGGAGGATGAAATCAATCTGGATGTTAATGCAATACAGGAAGGGGTGCATCATGCAGATCATGGGTTTAACCTCTTTGCAAATGAACCCCCCTTGGGGGATGTGGATTAACCGAAACATAAGTTATTAGTCAGCAGCTTCTCTTGAGCATTCAGAAATCAACTTCGTCACTAAATCCCAGTAGTGGTAGTAGTAACCTTGAGGCATGCATTAGTAGCAGTCTTTAAGGCTTTTGTTTCAGTAGTAGTATTTCAGTTTCAGTATGGAACAACTATGGCAGGGTTGTTCTTCAGTCTCTCAGTACGTAGGGTGTAGTGGCTAGTTTTTTTAACCTTCCAAGTGATAGAATGCTTGCTGCCGTCTTTCTGTACCACTTTATTATAATAATAAACGTTTGTTTATCAAAAAAAAAAAGGGAACCAAATTTTAAGATACCTTATTTCTTCGTTGTGAATCTTTTTCCATTTTTTTTTATCTATTTGCTTTTTTTGCTAAATATCTATTTTATTTATTGTATTATCTAAATTTCGAATGACGAAAGAGCAAGGAGCCAAGGATTGCATATTTCAAACTTACCACCAAATATTCATGAAACCATGGTAAGTTCACAGGAATGCCAGTTTCTTGAAATTTATATCTGTATTATTATATTAAAAGTGAAATATTGAACATTTTGATATTTGCTTTTCGATAAGATTATTCTAATTATTAAAATAAATAAATAATTAAATAATGTAATTATTAATAACTAATCGATTACCTTTTTTAATTAAAATGCATTCTATTTTTTATATTTTCTAATTAAAATCCCTATTTTTTCAAAAAAAAAACATAACGGGCACCATATATATAATCATTATAATTAAATTATTTTATTTAAAAATTTTAAATCAACAAAATCAGTACGAATTAATAAAAAATTATATAATATTAAAAAAAATCCGCACATCGCACAAATTTTAAGCTAGTAATAAGTAGTTTAAAGATATAGTTTTTATATTTTTCATGCAAAAATTGTTTTTATGTTGTTAAATTTATGATTTGATTTAATAAAATATTGGGTTTTTTTGATAAATAAATAGGAAAAAGTAATTTTTTGCACATTTACTTTTGTTAAGAATAGCTATTTGCAATTTTACTAACTAAGTTTCAAAATTGCAAAAATACTAACCCTAGCCCTCCCCCTCTGTTGGACGCAGCGGCGGTTGTGTACTTTTTTTTTTTTTAAGGTGGGGTGCTATTTTGGTGGATTTGGGTTGCAAGGTCCCGCAGGGGCATATTCAACTGAATGCAACCACATTCAACTGAATTCAACTACATTCAACTTCTTTTTTTTTAAGGTGGGAATATTTTTGTGGATTTGGTTTGCAAGGCCCCGCAGGGGCATATTCAACCGAATGCAACCACATGCAACTAATTGCAACTAAATGCAACCACATGCAACTAAATTTCTGATTTTAAGGTGGGTGATATTTTGGTGGATTTAGGTTGCATGGCCCCGCAGGGGCATATTCAACTAAATTTGCAACTGAATGCAACCACATGCAACTAAATTTCTGATTTCAAATTCCATTTTTCAGTTGTCGAAAATGACAGCTGAAAAATGGAACTTGAAATCAGCAACTGAATGCAACCACATGCAACTAAATTTCTGATTTCAGTTGCATTCAGTTGAATATTGCCCCTGGCGGGGCCTTGCAACCCAAATCCACCAAAATCACCTCACCTTAAAAAAAAGAAAGTTGAATGTGGTTGCATTTGGTTATATATTGCCCTTGGCGGGGCCTTACAACCCAAATCCACCAAAATCACCCCACCTTAAAAAAAAGTTGAATGTGGTTGCATTTGGTTGTATATTGCCCCTGGCGGGGCCTTGCAACCCAAATCCACCAAAATCACCCCACCTTAAGAAAAAAAAATTGAATGTTGTTGCATTTGGTTGAATGTGGTTGCATTCAGTTGAATATGTCCCTGCGGGGCTTTGCAACCCAAATCCACCAAAATAGCATCCCACCTTAAAAATAATAATAATAAAAAAAAAGGTACACAGGCTGATGAATGACGCAGAAAAGAGAAAGGGTAAAGGGGAAAGGGGGGAGGGTTAGGGTTGGTATTTTTGCAATTTTGAAACTTAGGTTGGTAAAATTGCAATTAATTTAAGGAGATGGTATTTTTGCAAATAAAAACTTTAAATCTAGTATTCTTGGTAAATTTCCTAAAATATTTATGAAAGATAAGCAATTAACTAAGTTCATTTTAATTAGGCAAATTTAAACCTCACAATCGCCTCCAATTCGTCCGTGTACTAATTTTTTGTGGAATAATGTTAGAGGTATCAAAATAGTTTCCAAGTAATAATATTTTCTGTTAATAATATTCATGTTAGCACACTCGAGATTCATTACATTTATGTGAATGTAACCAATTCAAATATAACAACTTATTTTTTGGAATTTTTTTTTAGAAATATTTTTGAAACCACTAGAATTAGTACTATTTTTGTAACAATGAAATTAAATCATAATTTACTTTCAATTATCGACATTGACGACGAATATTAACAAAACCTTCGGACTGGACCAAGAGTTGTAATTAGGGCTGGCAATTTCGGGTTTCGGGTTCGGGTCGGGTCAGTAGATTCGGGTCGTATTTTTGATCCAACCCGAACCCGACCCGAAAATTTAATTGGTACAGGTGCTCAACCCGAACCCGACACGAATGGGTTTCGGGTCAGTTTCGGGTAACCCGACCCTAAATTTAATTTTTTAAAATTTTAAAAATAATATATATATATATATTAAAAATAATATATATTAAAAATAATATATATTAAAAATAATATATATATTAAAAATAATGTATATTAATTAAAAAAATATATAATAATAATATATATATATATATATTAAAAATAATATATAATATATATATATATTAAAAATATATATATAATATATATATATATTAAAAAAAATATATATATATATATATATATATATATATATATATATATATATTCGGGTCAGTTTCGGGTAACCCGAATCCGACCTGAACCCCACCCAATTTTTTCGGGTCAAGTTAGGGTCAACCCGAAACCGACCTGAACCCGAAAAATATAAACCCGAAACCGACCCATGCGGGTTGGGTCGGGTTCAGGTCGGGTTCGGGTCGGGTTCGGGTCGCGGGTCGAAAATTATCAGTCCTAGTTGTAATGATTAGTTAAGGTTATTCCAATTGGTAAGGGTTTATTGTTCTAGAATCTAAATTCGACTCTGACTCATTTCGAATTTTTTTTTTTTTAAGTAGATATTCAGTTGTAAGATTATAAATCTAATTATTAAAAAAAATTAGTTAAGATTACTTAATTATACTGAAATAAAAAAAAAATTTAAGTACGCAAACTTAAACAATTTACAAGGACTGAACAACTGTTTGACTTTCTGTAATAATCGTCAATGTCGAGAAGACTGACAAGAAAGTGCCAAAAGTGAACAGGCTTTGCGGGATGACCCCAATAAAGGGTCTCCCATGCACAGTCTCCGCTGTAAAACACCACATTACTCCACACAACAACATACATACCTCCCCTCCACTTTCTTTGTCCTAAAACCCCCAACCCATTTCTCCTCCCAATGTCCATATTTTATTTTTCATTACTCCTAATTTTTCTTCCCAATGTTCAAATTTTTTATGACACCACTTTGAGTGGTATTATAACTGAGTAAGTTTCGTTTTACTCTAAATTGCATGAAGTATTATATATGTACAACACATATTTTTAAGAAATTCAAAATATAAATAAATTCTGAAGAAACAAGTGGTTGAAAATGAAGAAAATAACTAATACATTAATATTTTTATGCTATAGAACAACTCCTCTAGTCCCTATATAATAATCCACTAAATTGCAATAGGTAACTGTAATAAAAGAGGGAAAATGAGCATAAAATAATGCTATCTATAGATTTATAGTTGTAGTCCTATCTTATCTGTACAGTTTGTTTTTTTGGGCAAGAAAACAAGGAAAACAAATTGCATGGTGTAGAGACTCATGGCTAAGCCACAAATTCCAAAATTCATACCCAAATAGCCAGCCATCAACAACCAAGCTGGTAGATGTTGGCAAGAAGTAAATGAATGGACAAGATCCTGTTTAAATTTTAGTCTTTTAGGGGCAATCCATCGCCTCTCAGTGCCATGCCATACAGTCATGATAAAAAGGAACAATATTACATCTCTACATTTAACTAGTGGAACCTTTTTTTTGATGATTTTTGTTACCTTTTATATTCACAACAAAATTGCATTACTCAAAATTTTAATATACTCAAAATAATATATGTACCAAGGTTTGTTTTCTTTTACCTTAAGTATTTAATTTCATTAATTTTTAGTTGGACATAAAATTGATCGCTCTCCAAATACAACTTCAAAAATCTCATCCAAATTTAAATGAAGTTTTAAGAAATTCTATACCTTTACCAACCAAAATGGAGTTGTCCTAATTGTCTAGTTTTAAGAAAAACAAGAAATTAATGAGATTATGGTTGTTGGAAATTAATAATGATAAAGCAAACAACTGGTTGTTGTCCCTGACCTGTGACACATGATTTGTCCATGGAAAAAAGGTGATTCTTGAAACAAGAAAAAAGTAAAAGCTGAAATGTACAAGTAATTATATGATTGAAAAGAAAAAAAAAAATCTTGCATAGATACCACCAGTCATAATAGAGACCCATTTTTCTCAGTTATAGATCTTTGTTTCTTGTTAAGAAAATTTTCAAGAAACACTAAATATAACCTTGTAGATTATGACTTCAAAGACCTGCTAAAGTACTTATACATCTTCTTATCTGTCACCAATGAGATGATATTTTCACACTTTTTCATCTGGGGCATGCCCATTTATAGAGGAAAATGAGTGTAAGTGAAAGAAAAACAAGTCAAATAAGAGAGAAAAGGATAATTGTAGTAAAATAAGCTTCCAAGTTATCAAATTTATCACTTTTTACATTTTTTTGCGTACTGGGCTTGCAAGAATACATACAAACAGTGACAATGAGGAAACATGGATGGCAGCTTCCTTACCATCCTCTCCAGGTATCTTATTTATGTACTTGTATGAGTGTTTAGCTAAACATTTTTGAATATTTTATTGTTTTCTTTGTGTTGCATTTTAAGTTGTTTTGTGTGTCTGTGTAGGTAGTTGCTATTGCTGTATTCTTGGCATTGGGATTTGCTTTCTATGTGTTCTTTGCCCCTTTTGTTGGGAAGCAATTGTATCAGTATATTGTGATAGGGATCTACACTCCTTTGGTAAGCCTTTTATGCTCTTCATTTCTTTTTTACTGTTGTACTGTAATGCAACTAGTACTATCTGTTTTCTTTTAATGGATGAAGATCTGGATCCATACTTTTGTGTTAGTATTCCTAACTAAATTGTTCTCTAATTCTATGTTTCTTCTAAGCAGAACATGATTAATATGTACTTGTTAGTGCAGTTGAAATGACTTGTTTATCATTTACCTTTTGATGGTATTGTGATAGTCACTATACTACGATTCCAAGAATGTGGCAAAATGTCTTTCCAATTCTTGAAGTAGTAAAATGTAGGTAAGATTTTGTAGCACAAATGAGAAGAAACATTTGTCTCCTTGCATACATTCCGGAAAATGATAAGTTAGAATGTACAATCTCACTTCTGTCCTATTAGGTCAGAAGGATTGCATGAGATAGGAACAGAATGAACAATTACTGAATAAGAATGTAAGAGGGAAGAGTTAATCAAATAAGAGAGTGCAAATTTTGTATGATAAGTTTGTGAATGCTATGAGTAGACGTAGGAATGAGCATTTAGCAAAAAAATGGAAAAAGGAATGAAATTTACTAATAACTGCCCTTGAAATAGTACAAATTTTATTACCGAACAAAGTGTTAGAACCTGAGTGACCTGTCATATATGTTTGGAATTTGGATATAATAATGTATATTTGTTGTTTATGAACCTATGTTGCCTGCCTAATTCGCTGCAATGTCAGTCATGTTGCATCCCCCTCCGGCCCTCCCCCACTATGTTCTATATAATCTTTGTTCAATGGGATAAGTGATGTGACATTACTCTTATTCCAGATTGTATGTGCCTTTGGACTCTATATATGGTGCGCAGCAGCTGATCCTGCTGATCCAGGAGTTTTCAAGTCCAAAAAGTATGTCAACATTCCGGAGCACAAAAAGCATGATCGGCTCCAGGAATCTAAACTTGGTGGTGACTCCACTTCCTCAATACATGATGCCAATGCTGCAACAGTTAGAGTGAAACCCTTGAACAAAGAAATGAAGGACATGGATACAGCAACAGAAGATCGTACAACTGAGATCGAAGAGATTGCTGCTGCATCTCAACAGTCATTTTGTTTCAAAGTTCTGTTGGCTTTGTTGACTCCTTGCGCCTATGTGTGCAACTGCTCAAATCCACATGATGAATCTTCTGGACAACAAGCTAGTGAAGATGGCATGTTCTATTGCAGTCTGTGTGAAGTCGAGGTCTGTTTGTATGTTTGGCATTGTGTGCGATCTTCACATTCTATATGTCTGTTATTAAGATGTTTTATGGGTGCGATGCAATGGTAGAAACTAGACAACTACTTTAGTTTCTCTGTAGAGGCATCTAAAGAAGCTTTGCAATGCAAACATTTAGATGAGGAAAAAAAATTAATGAGAATTTAGCAAGAGGACACGGGTTCCAAAATTTAAAAAAGTAGTACAATTATGTCCGAAAGAGAAAGCATATCTTCTTGCGCATTCAAATGTGGTACACTTAAAATACTTTAGACAAGATAAAATGTGGTAGTTAATACTTTCATTCATGCCACACATCTTCATAATATATTTCATATGATGGTCTACTTGCAGGTTTTCAAGTACAGCAAACATTGTAGAGTTTGCGACAAATGTGTGGACCAGTTTGATCACCATTGCAGGGTATTTTAAAGTCAATTTCTATTTAAAATTTTTGTGTAGTTTGATAAGACATTTTTTAACTTTTCATTCTGGATTTTTGATAGTGGCTCAACAACTGTATAGGAAAAAGAAACTATCGGAAGTTTTTCTCACTCATGGTCTCTGCCCTTCTGCTGGTAAGGACTACTGTCCGAATGCCAAATCTGTGAGAGCACTAACAGTAGTCAGCTACACAAATTTGATAAACGATTCTAAAATTTCAGATAACAAACTGTGTTGCTTATGTGGCAACATTACTGGCACATTGTTTAAAATTATGGGCTATCCTGTATTATTCAGGGATTTCAAAACTTTATGCACTACTTGCAGATTATAAATGAATACACTGTGAAGCAATATAATCTTCCATAAACTAAAAGACTAGTAGTAAGCTTTATGCACCTTGGACTTGTGATTGCAGCTTATACTTCAGTGGTCAACTGGAATTCTGGTACTAATTCGCTGTTTCCTTGAGCACAAGAGATTCTCTGTAGATATCGCCACCAACCTAGGAAGCAGTTTCTCTATTGTGCCCTATGTTATTGTGGTGGTGAGAATCATTCAGATTTTTTTCTTTTAAAGTATTTGTCTTGTTTTTTTCCTTTAAATGAGATTGGTTATAGTCCAGAGATATACACGTGGGTTTTTTTTTGGCTCGATTATGTGAGACAGGTCAAAATTGAAATTACTTTTATTTGCAGTCGTATTAACTGAGTGTTCTAAATGATAGGCAATGTGCACCATTTTGGCAATGGTTGCTACTCTGCCGGTTGTGCAGCTGTTCTTCTTTCACATTCTTCTCATAAAGAAGGTATATGTTCTAATTGTTTGGGTTGTTTAATCGTTTAATTTTTCATCCCTATCAACTTATACCAGATCCCCGGCCTTTGTAAGTCTTTTGAATTTTGGCTGACATGTCTTGCATAATAAACAGTTATTGATTATGTTAAATGGGTTGATAGAGCTTCAAAATTGTACTTAATCCACTAAGAAATTCTGACAGGCTAAGGAAGCTCTGTAATTACATATAACGAGTTGCTGTCTGATTATTGGCTAACAGGGTATTAGCACGTATGATTACATTATAGCTTTGAGAGAGCAAGAACAAGGAGTTGAGGGTCAACAAAGTCCTCAGATGTCACAAGCCAGCTCCCTCACAGGATTAAGCAGTGCAAGCTCCTTTAGATCCTTTCAACAAAGAGCCTGGTGTACACCACCACCACTATTTGTCGAAGACCAGGTATGAGATCCTAAGAAATCTACCCAAGAGCGAACTATGCACATACCTTGATACTAGCAATCTTGTGAATTAATTCTTAATGTTGGATAGATGTTAAAAGGCTGTCTTATGCTTGCTGCAAACCCTTTGATCTTGATAACATTTCCTCTTGACCTAAATTACTTGTAGCTTTTGTCATCTACGGACTACGGTCAGGTCTGTACTCTGTAGGGAAGTTCATCTCTTCATTCCACGCAATAACTTCATGCACCAACTTTGCGTAGTGGCAATTATTTCCAAGTGATTCATATGTTGAACTTTTTGTTAGTCTCACTGGTTGTTCTGCATATTCTGAATCATTAATTTGCTTCTCAACTTGCATCAACTTTATCAGCCTAACAATTAATTTTGAATCAGCAGTTGTTGGAAAGACAAAATCAATCAAAATGTAGTGTCTAGCAAATATAAGCTCAGACCCTCCTATTTAGCAAAAAACAAAAGGCTCAGACCCTTCTGCCAAGTCAAACAATATGAGGTATTTAGCAAGCTAGTTGTACTATAGAGCAGTTAGTATGAGATTACTAGTCACAGCATTCATCGTTTACATATAAATTCTTCTGTCACCTATCAAGATGATGAGAAGCAGCCTCAAACGTGTCATTACTGTGTAAGATTTAGGTTATTTCTTATTGCAATTATAAGGAGCATTTTGATTAAGAACTGACAGCATTATCATGTATTTACATCAGTGAGTTTACACTGTGGAGGTTTGTGTTGAGTCTTGTAATGGTGTGTGTAGTAATAGTGATTGCCTGTTTTTGTTTGTCCAGTTTGATGTAGTTCCTTCCGACACAAGATCTGTAAGTTCCTTAGGAAAGAAGACATTCGGGGAAGAGACAAAGAAAAGAAGTAGTGCACCAGTAAAGATAAGCCCATGGGCATTAGCTCGCTTGAATGCAGAAGATGTTTCAAGGGCTGCTGCAGAGGCAAGAAGAAAGTCTAAGATCCTACAGCCCGTCACTAGAAGAGATGTCCCCCCTTGCAGGCTTGATAGGGATGTCCCCCCTTACAGGCTTGATAGGGATAACAGCTTTGGTAGCAACAACCACCACATGTATGGAAGACAGGACTACAATAGAAAACGAGGTAGTACACGAGTTCGACTCCCTACCGAGTTTCCCATAGAAATCTTGACCAAAGTTTCAACTGATACTGCTGAAAGCAGCATTACTGAGACATCTACAAGTTTGGCTCCTCTTCAGCATGAAGCACGAAGTGCATTCAGAACAAACCTAGCAATGTCAAATGCATCTGGAGTTGTTGCTTCTTTCCCAGAGAGCAGTTTAGACTCGCCAGATCTTCATCCATTCGGAATTTCATCGTCAGGAGTTGATGAGGCAAGGAGACTAACAGGACCATCATCTGCTGCTCTTGTTCAGCCAGGTTCCCCCCTATCGAGATCAGCTTCAGCTAGTGATGGATATGATGCATCTGGGGGAGAAGATAGCGACCGAGTTCCTTCCAGGACTGTGCAAAGGCCAACAAACTGGAGCAACATTCTCTTTGACTCTGTTCAGGATGATAGGATTGCTAGAGTCAAAGGACCAGGTTCATCTGGTTACAGTAGCAGCAGAAAGCTCTGAACATGGAAAGTTTAATCAAAACTAGAGTCTCTTTGTTTCGGAAGGTTACGTTTCTTTTTCTTTGCATGTCTTGATTTGTTCGCCATAAACAAATTTCGATAATTTCAATAGCCATCTTTAGCTTGGCAAGATTGTTTTGCCTATCAGAGCCAAATGACAAAGGCCATAGACTTTTTTTTTATTTGTCAAAAAGGCCATAGACTTTTTGTTAGGAGAAAACATTATTTTGTTCATGGTTACCATCATTAGACAGATCGAAGGTGAAACTGAATTAGCTTGCTGATAACTGAACTGCCCTCAGTCAAGAGTGTTCCACCATTACAGGGGTACCTACAAAATATGAATGGAGATCTACTGAAAATATCACCTAGAAGAAAGATGGTGCGTTTCACTTCAACTGGCATGATTTTCCACAAAATGAAATTGCGAAAATTTTCTTAGAAAAAAGTTTATATATAAGCAGATAGTGGTCCGTATAGTTAATAAGAAGAAATTTACACACGTAAAAGTAGGGCTGAGCATTCGGTCCGAATACCAAACCGAAATAGTTCGGTTCGGTTAACGGAACCGAAATATTTCGATTTTAATTCGGTCATGGTATTTTCAGTTATTCGGTTATTTCGGTTAAAAAACCGAAATTACTGAATTAACCGAAATATATAATAAAATATTTATATTAATATTATCTCTTCTTATTTCTTAATTCCTTTATCAGTATTTTATATGTAAAATAATAATTTTTATATTTTATATGTAAAATAATAATTTTTTATATGTAAAATAATAATAATAATAATAATTTTTATATTTAATATGTAAAATAAAGTATATAAATATATATAATTTGGTTATTTCGGTAAAATACCCGAAATAACCGAAATAAATATTTTGGTTCGGTTACCGAACCGAAATATTTCGGTTCCTTATTCGGTTATAATATTTGGCCTTATTCGGTATTTCGATATTCGGTAATTCGGTTCGGTTTTAACCGAATAATCAACCCTACGTAAAAGCCACATTACATGAGTGTCTTAAAAGTAAAAAATAAAATCATTCTGAGTTAGAAAATTAGTATCCAGAAAAATACAATTTCACAGTTTATTATTACCGGTCTAACTAGTTTTATATCAAAGATAGATATGACGTTTAGAGTGAATATATGTTTTGTACTGATGGACTTTAGTTGGGTTGGGCTTCAAAGACCAGAAGTACAGTTTACTGCATCTTGACACTCGGCTTTATTGGTTTACTGCATCTTGCATGTCTCTTTCCCATTACTTTCCCATCCCATTATACATGTTCCTTTTTCTTTTTTTTTTACAATAACCGTACTTGCATTTCTTATAAAGCTTCAGAATAAATTACATGATGAATAAAATCAGAAGCATTAACATGCCACTCCCGAAAGTCTGACGTAGAATGAGTCGGTTTTGCTAATGCATGAGCAACCCCATTCGCAGACCTATGTACAAAACATACTAACACTTCATCGAAGTGTTGAAATAAATCAATACAATCTTTAACAATTGTATGAAAAAACGATCTTCCACTTGCTGCGTTACATGCTCGAGCAAGGATCTGTGAGTCGGTTTCCAGGATACACTTCTGAATGCCCTTACCTTGAAGCCATATTAACGTCTCTCTCAAGCACACTGCCTCAGCTTCTCTAGGTGATAACACAGTATCTCTGCTCATGGCCATAAGAAACTGTCCCTCAGCCCCCCTAACAACACTTCCCAAACCAATTCAATCAATATCTTCAAACAAAGCAGCATCAATGTTTACTTTCACCCAAGGATTCTGAGGTTTCTCCCATTTCCTGATTGCAATCGATGTCCTTGTACTAGCACTCGATGTCATCTGCTTTTCATGAGCTTTCTTCCATTCGGTAAGTAAATTCAATGCAGCTGCTTTAATACCAAATGCAGACATATTTATCTTCTCCCAGACCCACTTGTTTCTTCTGTTCCAAAGACTCCAACAGACTAGAGCTATTAGCGTACAACGTTCCCTGTTGCTCCCATCAAAACTCCTACGAATCACATCAAAGACATTGTCCTCCGGTAACAAACTAATACTACCCTGAAGACCAACTTCCCTCCAAGCTGCAGCTGCTATCTGGCATTCGAACAATACATGAATGTCTGTTTCATGAGACAGTCGACACCATTGACATATAGTATCAATCTGAACACGTTTTGCAGCTAAACGTACTGTAGACGCCAAGCACATCGAACACACACGCCATATGAATTGGATTACCTTACCCGGAAGTTTTAACCTCCAAAGCTTTCTCCAAAAATCTGCATATGGAGCTTCTATCTCCCCTTGAAGAATTCTATAACAACTCTTCACCGTAAAATATCCCTTCTCATCAGGAAGCCAGTACCACATATCATTACCTTCCCTTATTGGCAAGGGAATTTTTTTAATAAGGTTTCTGTCCCTCTCGTTACAAATGTCCAACAAAATATCCTCATCCAACTTCTTCTGTTCCATCTGCATGAAACAACAGACTTTGCTCCCTTCTAATTGATCAGGCATTTCCGTAGTCATGAAACCATTCTCTGTACATGGAAGCCATGGAACCTTCAATATATCAGTTTGTTTCCCATCCCCAATTCGCTTTCGACAACCTTTCTTCACAACCTCCTGTGCAGCTAAAATGCTTCTCCACATATAGCTAGGATTTGACCCCAACTTTGCTGTTAAAAAATCACCCCGAGGAAAGTATTTAGCTTTCATACACGAAGTAACTAATGGATTATCATTGTTAATTAAGCGCCATCCCTGCTTAGCAAGCATAGAAATATTAAACTTTCTAAGCTCTCTGAAACCGAATCCACCAGCTTCTTTTGCTACACACAACTTGCTCCAAGATTTCCATCTAATTCCTCTATTTTCCTGCCCATATCCCTACCAAAAGCCATTCATTAAAACTTCGATATTCTCACAAACTTCACTAGGAATCAGTAGCAAATTCATCCAGAAATTAGGCACACATTGAGCAGCCGTTTTCAATAACGTACATTTACCAGCCTTTGAAATCGTCTTATTTCCCCAGTTCTGCAACTTCTTCTTGATTTTATCTGTTAAAAACTGAAACACAGAGACCTTCTTCTTACCCACATTCATCGGCATGCCCAGGTACTTTCCAGGTTCTCGAACTTCTCGCACTTGGAGTGTCTGACAAACCGCATTTCGATCCTGCACTCTTGTGTTTGGACTGAAGATAACACTTGATTTATTAAAATTAATAGCTTGTCCAGATAGCTTCTCATAACAATTCAGCACACTCTTCATCATTCTAGCTTCAACCTCGTCTGCTCTGAAAAACATGTAACAGTCGTCTGCAAAAAGAAGATGCGAAATATGTGGAGCCCCTCTTGCAATTGACACACCATGAATTAATCCAACATCTTCATACCTCCTAATGATGGAGCTTAATCCCTATACGGGGAGATAGATCTCCCTGCCGTATACCTCGCTGTGGTCGAACATCACCAAAAACTTGCCCATTATTTACAAAACTGTAAGTCACAGACTGAATACAAGCCATCACTCTCTGAATCCAAACATGATGAAAACCAAATTTCTTTAACTTACCTTCCACATATCTCCATTCAAGCCTGTCATAAGCCTTGGATATATCCAGTTTAAGCTCAGCAATTCCTCGTTTCCCTTGAGTACGCCTTTTAATACAATGATTTATCTCATAAGCCAACAATGCATTATCAGTTAACAGACACCCCTCAATAAAGGCACTTTGCTTATCTGAAATTAGATCTTTCAGACACGGCTTAATTCGATTAGCAAGGACCTTCGACACAATTCTCACTAATACATTACATAGCGAAATAGGTCTTAACTCCGTCATTTGCTGAGGCTTCTTAACCTTCGGGATTAAACAGACCAAAGTACGATTGACCTCCAACGGCATTTCTCCTGTAGTGAAAAAACTGACAAAATTCTGTGACATCACTACCCACTATATTCCAAAAAGCCTGAAAGAAACCTGGATTTAAACCGTATATTCCAGGAATTATACATGTTCCTTAATTGACCAAATTTTGACTAAAATTTATACGTATTATATAAAGCAATTGTCGATATTTGAAAAATTAGTCCAACGAAATACCCTTATCACCCTTATCATCTTCGTAATAGAAGTCGAGGTTTCGAAACACATGTTGAACAGGATGGCTGAGTTTAAGCATAGTGTGTTAACCATAAATTAAAAACAATGAAGTTGAAGATACTCAAGTGAGATTGGCAACTGGGGGAATTATTTGTGATCTGAAATGATCAGAGGTGATGCGATAAGATGACAAAACCGTGCAACTCTCAGTCTTAAAATTAAAGTTGGCTCTTCACTTTGGATTTTGGAGGAGGTGGACAGCTCACTAGCATATGCAAACGTTAATAAAAACAAACACTACGTCTTCTCCCTTTCCCCATTTTGTCTTGTTTTCTGTTGTCTTGTGTTGTATTGATGGACATCTCAATCGGCTCACTTTAGGGAATCACTAATATTATTCCCTAAATTTGCAAGTATCTTATGGAAATGCGTACGTGGTTCCGTTCTACCAAATACTTGTATTAATATGAACAAATTTGGGACAAAATCATTTAAACCGTTGATAGATAGAATGAATGACAAAAATTATACGCAATTAACACTTCATCGTTGATAAATTAAATGATCAACGAAATACTCCATACTTTTTTAATATGTCGATTTCAAAATTACAAGGCTCATATTCTCTCAAAAAAATCGTTTTGCAAAACGAATATGTTATTTTCAGAATAATATTTGTAACATATGCTCCTGCATTCATAAATTGCTGCATATTGTGATACAATATGTTACGAATAATTTTAGAAATAAAAAAACGGTTCTGAAAATACATTTCCTTTGCAAAATAATTACTTTCATGTAATTCAACTATACCGTATATTTTGGCACCGTGCACTTTATTATTGCTTACTTTCATAGATTCTCTCAATGACTTTTGATTGAATAAAATGATAGGAGCTACAAGTTAAAATTGGAATTGTCTTGTATTAGTAAAAAAATATAGAAAGAAGGATGCTCCTCGTGAATATTGTTGCTTGTTATTTTACTAAAACCTCTTTAGTTCCCCACACACATGAGCAATATCAGAGACCCGTGCACAAGTTTTGGATCATTTTGTTTATAATTTTGTGAAAATATAAGCAGATAGAAGAGAAGTTTAATATATATTTACAATCCAAGAAATGCAGAGTACAAAAAGTAGAAATGGTTGAGGTTAAGACAGAGACGGAGGGAGGGGGGCCGTTCCCCCAAAAATTATAAAATCCGAAAATTTTATATATATTTAATTCAAAAATATTCATTTAGTCCCATTTTTTTACAAAAAAATTCATTTAGTCCCCCTATTTTTACAAAAAAAATCATTTAGTTCCCTTATTTTTTTCAAAAATCTTCATTTAGTCCTCATATTTTTTACAAAATCTTCATTTTGTTCCATATTTTTTAACAAAAATCTACATTTAATCCTCTATTTTTTACAAAAAATTTCTGATCTGGTCGTTTTCCGATTGACCGAAAAATTTGGTCCCCCAAAACATATTTCTGATTCCATCCCTGAGTTAAGACCAGGGGTGGGTGGTGGGGGTAGGATGAGGGTGACCTGACCTTTCTTTTCTCACAACCTACCTGCCACTCTTTGTGTCCCCTTCCCGTGTTGTACCAAACTGCAGCAGGTGTTGTACTAATTTCTTTTACATACAACACTACTGAATACTCCATAAAAATAAAGCCTGTCATCCATTATCTTCTGTGCATGTTCAGATCAAGAGAAGGACAGAAAGAGAGAGGTTCATTTATTGAGTAGAGAGTATGGATGGAGAGGAGATATGTGAAGAGACAAAAGGGGAAGTCGAAAGTCAGATATCTCAGTCACCCCTTTACTTCATCTCTTGCCATTTTATTTTGTTCTCTTCTCTTCCTCACCCCCTTTATAATTGTTGTCTGTACAATGTAATTTTATGCGAGAGAGAATATACTGTAATAAATAAACACATGCATTCTCCAGTTCTGTAACAAACGATTGTTGTAACACATTACAACCATCCTAGTGATTTAGGGAGTTGATTTTGCATATCAACTCTAACACTAGTTATACTCATTCCTTATTATCATTTCTTATTAGTATTATAACAAAATATTTGAAAAAAGAGGAAAAAAAAGTAGAAAAAAGAGAGAGAAAATGAGGGAAATGAATTTTTTATTCAAAGAAATGAAATAAGTAATGGCTAGTGATTACTTGTAAATAGGCAATGGACTAAGAGCATCTCCAACCCAAACAAACTTGTTAGCTAAATCCTAGTTGGCACTTCATATAACTAACCCATATACATAATTACCTTCTCCAACCATAATTTGTTAGCAATAAAAATTTTAGATAATCTCACTTGGTCTTCTATATTTGTTGATCCACTACCATTATCTATAAATGGCCACATCATCTCCCTCCAATTTTATATTAATATTTTACACTTTTTTCATATCCAACTCATCTCCCTCCAATAATTATAATAGTAAAATATTGTTTTTGAAATATAGCTAACAAATATAGCTAACAACATTGGAGCAAAATCACTTTTTCATCATCTATAATATAGCTAATTATTATTATATATTATTTTAGCTAACCAATTTACGTAATAGCATTGGAGATGCTCTAATGGAATGTTCGTTCTAGTGATTTAAGTAGCATCTCCAACCATCACCACCTGTTAGGTAAAAAGTCTAGGTGGAACTATAATATACATATTAGCTAAAAAATATACCCCTCCAACCACAAGATATGTTAGCAAAAATTATAGATATTCTTTATTTCATCTTCTATATCTGTTGAGTCTGTAGCCATTATCTAAAATATCCACGTCACTTTTTTACCTTATTTAAATTATATCTATGGTGAAGTAACGATAAAGGTGAACCAAAATAATAATAAAATACTGTTTTTGAATTATAGCTAACCATTATTGCTAACACCATTGGAGCAAAATGTGTTATAGCTTCAGCAAATTTTAGCTAACACTTATTTTAGCTAACCATTATACCTAGTAGCGTTGGAGATGCTCACATTGTTAAAGTGCTATTTTTCGGTAAATTTTAGACTTAGAAGATGTTATAAGGTGTTGGAGTTGCTCTAAGAGAAAGTCCAAACTTAAATTATAAGGAATTAGGTCTAAAATTGTGCTCCAACAATCTCTTAACTTTTCCTTAAAAAATTAAGAGCATCATGTCATTCCTTATCTTTAAGGTCTTCCTTATTTCACTTTTATCAATAAAATATTATTTTCCTTCATCTTTCCAATTATTTCCCTCTTTTTTTTCTTGTTTCCTTCATTTTATTTATTATTTAATAATTATAAGGATGAACTTTAAGGAAGCTTGTTAGAGTTGTATCCTAAATCACTAAAAACCTAATATTTTATAATATGTATAAGAAGGAGAAAACTGGGCCTGAGGTTGTCCTCTAGAATTTCTCCTGAGATTATAATACAAAAATGCTAAAAAGATAAGTGGGTCCTACAGGGGCATTTTTATAAATATCAAAATTTTATCAATAATTACCTAAATATCCTTATTTTTGTATTAAAAATCTTTTAACCTAAGATCATCCAATTTCTATAAGGAAAACACGCTGTTGGACTACTTCTTAACACTTTAACTTTTATGGGAATACTTAAACGTGATAAATATATTGTAACAATTTGATTACTCCATGTACCAAATCATATTTGTAAAGGAAAGTTATACATGGAGTAATGTGTGTGTGTGGCTATGTTAGATAAAATATTTTAGTACAAGGGCACAGGGGCGGAGCCACGTTGAAGGCTGTGGTGGGTTGTAGCCCAGGGTAACATTTTTAGTATCTATATATTACTACTACATATTTGGCATTAAACTGCTGTAGCCCATATGGTTGAGATGCTGGAATTTTTCAGAGAGAGTACAGGTTCGACTCCCTTATGCTACATTTTTCACTTACATAAAAAAAAAAACAGAGGAAAATACATTTTTAGTAGTAAGTTGTTCATTTCCATTGATAAGTAGTTGTTGTCCCAGTGGTTGAGTTGGATCCCTGCTATCTGCAAATTTTTTCCTTAGCCTAGTGGAAAATTTTTTTCTGCCTCCGCCCTTGCAAGGGCAGTGATGCAACCAGTGGATCAAAGGATCGGAGTGTACCACACTCCCTTTGTATTGTAGGTCCAGTGAATAATTAAGATGACTGGTACCAAGTAGATGATAGCAATATGTATGTATATCTCTATGACTGTATCCATCCTTTCCTTTCTGCAAAAAAAAAAACTCTGCAGCTCTCCACGCTCTCTGACTCTTACGTTGCATGCATGGCAAATGTAAGTGCTGCAGTATTATTATACCATCACTCCATACAATGTAGTAGCCTGGTAGTAATAGTAAATACTCTATACTGTACACACATTAATACACACCATGTGTGTATAAAACATATAGTATCTACATATTGCTAAGTCTGACTTAAATGTTTAGTCCTTCAATATGATCCTGAGGTTAATACATACCCTGCATTCTAGACTTCTCGTAGTATCTTTCATTCTGCAAGAATTGACCTGTCATGCTTTACCAGACACTAACAAATACCATACACTATTTTGTCTCTTCATCTCTACTTTTCTTTTAATCCATTGCAACTGTAAACACATCTTTTGTGTACAATGCATTAAATACTCTGGTATCTCTAGTACAAGCCTATAGCATCTCTTCTTTTTTGGCCAAAGTTGCAGCTATGTCTATTGTAGCCTTTTACATATATACTTGATGGAATTGACATTACAATAATGTAGCCTGGTGTAAAAACATAAAGTTGACAAAGCTAGTTACCATAACAACCACATAAATGATCTGTACTTGAATTCAATAAGAGCTTGAAAATTTTAATCTGAAACAATAACAATATGGAAATATTAGAAAAATGAATAAACTTTTCTACTTGGATTAGTATTATTACCGATGATAATTTCAGGCTGAGTACAAACTCTCTACAACATTGTCATATGATACAACTGGTAATCATGAAAAGATCATACTAGCTAGTGAAACTACCTAGATTGAGCTCATGGCAAATGGCTTATTGAACAACATAATAACGCCTACATCAATGTTAAACTAGAACTGGCATTGAGAATTATGTACATGCAACTGCTAGAAATATATATCAGCAGTAGAACATGAGATTCTTAACATTTTCACTAAGATTAGGTAGAGGAGCAGCCTTAGGTGGGGCGGCTCGGGATATAGTAGTGCTGTTTCTGTTGGAAATAGTTGAGTCGAAACGTTCAAGGTATAATCTGCCTCTGTATGCGGCAAGATGAGCGTAGTAAGCTGGCGGTACCAAGGATACAGGCTTGGTACACCTCACAAATGTGTAGCAAAGGTTGTAAACCAACTTCTGAAATTCATCAGAAGTGAAACGATTTTCGTCCCACAAAACATGATAGTGTGTTGGTCGACTTGTTCCTTTCACACCCCAATGACTACAAAGATAGAAATCAAATTCCTTAGGGTGAGTTATCACGGTGTCAACTACGGTTCCTGGAGGAACATTTTCGTCATTGGATTGATTTCGGGTGGAAGGAATAGTATCATTTGGAAACAGCCTTGTATGGTGCCTTTTCTGCACTACTGCAAAAGTAATGGGAGGTTTATAATTTGGAAATCTGGAGCAAGCCAGTTTAATAGCTTGCAACTCTTCTTCAAGCACTTTGTAGAACTGGGTTTCACTCACTCCATCTCGGAAAAAAATTATTCTTTTTGGTAGTTCAGATAGCCTGCAGCGGAAATCTTCTAGTATCTCCCCCGCCATTGCAGCAAGATCATGGATGATCTCCTGCCGATGAGTTTGAGACCTCATTCTTGAGACATACTTGTTCGCTGCTGGCCAATTAACACTACCCACCACAGCTGCAATGGAGGGGCTGGAGTCGTCTAGCGGGTGAGGATGAGTTACATCAGCACCCATAAAGATCACCGGTTCATCAAGGCGAAAAAGCTGGGGCATTTGAGCTGGTAGTGAATTGAACAAAGCAACAGTGCAACCCCCAACCTTGGCATTGATCTTGAGAGCCAGATTTGCAAGAAACTGTGAGCTTAACTTGGCAAGATTTGAGTACAAGCAGCATTGACTCACAACCCCAACACTTGTCTCAGCAATCCGCTTAAAATCTCCATATCCTCTGTGCTTCTTCTCCATTACACAAATAAGTAGCTGGAGATTGTTGGAAGCAGCTCTGTGGATTGACTTAAGTTTCGATTCCAAAATAGCAACATTGTTGAGCACGTGCATCGGTTCAAACTGGGGGATAATGACCGTGTTCTTGTTGAGAAAAATCCCCAACTGCTCACACCTCTGAGTTAGCTGGTTTATAAATTTTGGAATGTTGGTCTTCTGATCAGCAGTTCCCCCAAAACTTATCAATGCCCACCTCCCAATCCGAGTGCCTTCAAAGACATGGCTATCCATTAGGTTCCAGTGGCGATCACGACGAGTAGGCGTTAAATCTCTGACATGGCCTCCATCACCAAGTTTCAGTTTAGGAGGCTGAAGAATTCTTCCACTTAAACGTGTCATTTCTGTAGAAACTTGAAGATCAAATTCTTTTGCCTGACTGCCACTGTGAATATAACGAAGTCAAGTACAAAAACCATAAATGAAACTATAGAGCATACAAAAGAGTGTTAGCAACATTAAAAAAGAATTTCAAACTTACCTTGTTGGCCCAACTGGTCCAGTCATCACTTCATCTATAATTGCCTTTCTTTCTCTTGGTCTTTGGCAGCTCATCTTAAGTAACTTTGCCGTTTGATCATCAGAGAGCTTCCCTAAAAACTTCTGTCCATCACAAACCACACAAAGTTCCATTGGTAGATAACATGGTTTGCTCCTACTAATTTGCAGGCAAGGCAGGTTTCTGAATTGTATATCATAATTATACTGATCTTTAAAGTAGTTCACTACCCTCAGAATTTTCCCATCTCTATCTGGAAACCAGAGGTTCTCTGTAGTATCTTTAGTTAAGCCAAATACACGATATCTTTGAACAGTTTCTCGGTGGCAAACAAAGATTCTTATGTTTCTTAGATCTTTCTCCACTTCCTTCTTCTCTTCTTCTGTCAAACCTCTTGTCTTTCTCTGAGAAAGATCAGATAAAGACTCGATACGCTTTTGCAAGTAAGGGATTACACCAATACTCTCATGGAAAGCAGTCACAGAAAAATCCAAATTGAGAGCTAGTCCTTGTTGGGTTGGTCTAAGACTTTGAAAGAACCCTCTTAGTCCAATAGCTCCTCCACCTATATCTGTAGTTCCTCCCATTGTACTTGAGTAAAGCGACCGCCCCACGGGTATACATTTTTCTGTTGAGCTTTCGCGTAAAACAACGTCCAAAGCATGCAGATAATCCTGAGGAATAGGGACCCAGTCATCTCCTTCCTTACTCAAGTACTTTGTCAGGGCTTTTCCGTCGAGGTTTGATACAAGCTTAATGTTAATCCTAAAAAGCTTGTTCTTTTCTTTTAAGTTGGCATTTTCTCCACCCAGCTTGCCAGTTGAGATAGGGAGGCCAATGTACAATTCAAGCTTGTTAGCTTGGAATTCGACTGGGCTATATAAATTTTTCCGTCCATCATAAGCTGGACGAGCACCTGAGAGCAAATTTAAGTTGTCCTCCACAAGTTTTTGCTTAAGCAATCGAGCAACATCCTTTGAGGGACTTGGAGAGATTTCAACATCATACTGAAAGATACGCTGTGAAGGGTTGAATTTTACTAGAAAGTGGTTGGCCAGGAGAGAAATTACTGGCCCTTCAACACCACCGGAATCTGGTCTTCTTGCCACCACTAATGTTTGAGGCAAGTCGAATGTTACTCTCCTCCCTTCTTTCTTTCTCCTTGGGGGTAAGGAAGATTGTTGATCAACCACAACAGGAGCTGATTAACAAAAACAAAAACTATAATTCGATTACAGTTATCAAACCATATATATCATAGACAATTCCCTGGTCATGGCCTTGATTCCTCACTCCCCCTCCCCACTAACTTAAAATCTAACATATCGAAATTAAATATTGAGAAAAATGTTTCTACAGTTAACTTTAAGAGAATTTCCTAAAGTTAACCTTTAAAAACATGTGAGTGTTACCTTTTATTTATATGGGCCCCGCAGGGGCATTAAAGGTGTGTATTTTTATTTAGGAAACTATATGATGTGTCATTATTTGAGTGGTTAACTGTAGAAAATTATCCTATAGTTAACTATAAGATCATTAAGCCCTTAAATATTAGCTATTCTTTAAAGATTAAAAAACATAATGCTCGAAAACCCTGCAAGAGAGGTAATACTAGTATTACAAAACTTGAGGATCATAAATAAGATTTGGGTAAAAATCAACAGAAACAACTTCTTTCTATAAGTAAAAGAAAAACCACTTGAATACATGAAATAGTATACTTACATAATTTTCTAATACTGGAAATACTAGAAATGAAAACATCAAAACCCCTGAAAGACACTTCTGATGGCCCCGGATGTCATTGACAATTCAAAGCACACTTATTTTCTTAAAGCCTACTTTTACTCTATAGTTTCCTAGGAAACTTTCACACTCACACACACACACACACACACATTGAGTATCAAGAAAAGATCTTTAAAGTGTAATCAAAGGTGTTACATTTCTAGTTCAATTGTAACATAAACAAACATTCTTGATTAAAACCAAACTCCACAAGCTAAGCATGCATCAAGACAAAAGTTTAAACATTCAAAACAAGAAAAAGGAGTAAACTTTATAAACAAAAGGGTTAAAAATGGCAACTTTACCAGTTGTAATAGCCAAATCAGAAGCTTTGTTCACAGAGGACGTAGCCAAAGGAGGATTAGTATTAGAACCATAAGAGTGGTTAAGCAAAGGTTTTTGCAAATGGGGTTTTGTTCTAAAGTTTTGAACTTGTGATAAAAGTGGTGGAGGGGCTATTTGAAAAGGTATAGTTTGAGGTAAAGGAAGAAGAGCAGGATAGTTTTGGTACTGATTTTGGTAATAAAAACCATTAAATCTTGTAGTATTTGAGTGGTGATGATGATGATGATGATATAACTGGTGGTGATAGTGATACTGATAGTTATGGGGATTACAATTTTTACCTCTAAAACTTCTTGTTTGAGGTATGCATTTCTTGGTTGTTTTTGAGTGTTCTGATTCTTCCATCAATTGATAGACAAACAAAGAAAATGGGAAAAAGGGTTTGTTTGCATGAGAGAAAATAATGAGGAGGTGTAGATGTTTGTGTGTGTATATATTAGCAGCAACTGTAGTTAGTGCAGATGAGAGAGAGAGAGAGAGAGAGAGAGAGGTGGGGTTGGGACTTTAGAGGGAGGTTTTGAAGAAGCTGTTTGTTTAAAGGTGAGTTTGCCTGGTGGAAAGCTTGGACAGTATGGTAAGAAAAAGCTGGGCTTTTAAAATGGTATTGTAATAGTATACTATAGAGTATAAGAGTGGATTGATGCAGCCTGAGTTGTGTATAAAATGTACCCATTGTTGTGTGCAATTGATTTTGAATGCCCTTTTTGTTATTTTGACTATGCACTATGCAGACAAATAGAATTTGAATCATTAGATCACCAAATAATTTGCACACAAGCGGCTGTTTCGAGTGAAAGATAGAAGGAACTAATATTTTTCAAATAATGTTTTTATTTTTTAAAACATTTTTTATGTTTTCTTTTACTGGTGAACATGTAATATGCCTATTTAAATTGTTAAATTTTGTCTATATTGATCTTCTTAAAATAAGTAAAGAAATGTATGAATGAAAATGTAATAAACATAAAGGTAATGTTTGACATAAAGGCCATGTTTGTAAGTTAACAGTTTGAAAAAAAAAATTTAATAAATTGAATTAAATTAAAAATTTGTCAAATTAATTTTTTTTAATATTAATGTCTGTTAATTAACAAGTTAATAATAATTTGAATCTAATTCGTTATTTTTAAAAAAAAACTTTTTCGAAACAATTATTTTAACTAACACAAATTAAGTCTTTTATTACAACCCACCCTCAGGCTTTAACACTTTTTAGCTGCAAGGATAAGTAATGTAAAATTTGTGAATTCAAATAGCAAAACATATTATTTCTCGTATATAGAAATCAATCTTAAAATAAACTAGAAACTAACATTAAATATATTATATTTCATCTATTATAAGGGTCCCATCAAGGCACATTCACAAAAAATGTCCTAAATTAACTCAATAACGTCCAGCAAAAAATAAAAAAAAATACTGTTCACACTGCCACGTTAGCACAGTGAACAATGATTTTTTTTCTTGAATAGCGGGTAGATTATTATGCATTTTTTGTATTAGGGTACCCCTAATTTGATCATTAAATTAGCTTGAAATGCTTAATTTAGATTTGATTTCTAATTTTTATTCAAAGTTAATTTCTATTACAACGACAAACTTAAGTTAGTTTCTATTATTAAAACAAGACCCTATATATATAAAAGCACGTATATCTAGCGTAAGCATTATGTGAATACATTTTGCATTCTAGACTATATGCTAAACACAGAATCCATCTTTAGGCTTTTCCTCTGATTAGTGACACTAATGCTGATTTGCTGAAGTCAAATAAAAAAATACTCAATTTACCTTTAGAATTAATAAAATATTAGTACAAATCTAGATAGTGATTGGACTATTTTTAATTCATTACTATAATTGACCATTAAACGATGGTTACAAAGAACTATAATCTTCCTAGCAAAAGACAAATTAAGAATATCACAGTGTGACTAGGACAGTATTATAATTTACAATATAATAATTAACAATTAAATTTATAACAATGCACATCATCGGGCTAAACGGCAACGTTATCATCACATTCTAAAGATTTGAAATGCATTTTGGCAAAATAAATTACAAGATTAATCACTAAATGACAAGTGAAGAAGAAAAAAATTAACGAGTTGATGGGCCACTTAACATAGTTATAATGACAGATTAGGGACTTGAAAATCTGTCATTTAACATCTTGCAGATTAATTAAGCTGTGCCTAGGAAAAATCATTAGTAGGATAGTCAATATCCGTAGAATATTTGGACTGCACCACATATAGTTTAGTTTAAAGATAGAAATTAACGTTGGATTACTTGTTTGTAGCATTTTAAGTGGCATACTTGTTTGTTGCATTGAGTGTCATTGTATAGCGTTTTTTCTTAAGTTTTTAATTCATTTTTACGATGTATAAACGAAATACAAATGTAAGCAAGTTATTAACCGAGTAATGAATTCATAGGTTAGTTAATTACGTGATATGAACAATAATTGTGTACGGTTTCATAAAAACAAATGTTCAGAATTAGCAAAAAAAAAAAACAAATGTTCAGAAGCCAAATATACAAAAGTAATAATTATCTGCAATTTATTCTAACATCATTCATTTTACAAGTTAAATGCAATGTATGCTATATCATCCTTCTTTTTACAAGTTAAATGCGTAACAAATTTTAAATTCTCGACAATTTTTCTTTTTTGGACTATTTTAACTTATATCTTTCTACAATGAGTATCTAAGTTAAGCAAGTTGAGGTAATTCAGTTGATTGAGTTTACCTTTAATCAACTCAGAGATTTTTAGTTCGATACTTGCTTATCACGAGATTTATTAAATTCTCGACATTTTATAGAGAAATAACCAAAGAAGTATCGCTCCACCAAGAACTCTAATTGTAATAAATTCTAATAATCTACTGTATTACAATATGTAGTGAAGTGTTAACCCTTTTTTTTTTTGGAGAAATGTGAAGTGTGAACCTGCAATATGCACATTACAGAGACTTTCAGAGAGTATTGGCTTTCTGACTCAGACTTTTAGTAATCAAAAGGAATTAAATTTTCATACTATCAGTCTCAGTCCACTCTTTTTTCAGCTCAATCCCCAATGCCAAACTAAAGATATTGGTATCGATTACTCAAAAGATTCTTGAAGATCATCACAATCATCTTCCCAAACAAAACATAAGCATCTAATCTTCTTTGTGTCAAGTTAAACCTTTCCCCTTCATCTATACATACAAATAATCTACTTTTAGGCTTTTAGCCTCCCCTTTGCCCCATCTTTTGTCAACATGCTCAAATAGTAAATGGGGAAGATAAGAAGCACATAGGGTCATATTCATGCACCTAAAAAAAGATGGGGTTGTTTATATCTTTTAGAATTACTACCTATCTAAAACTTTGTAAGAATGTGTTGATAGCTTGATGGGACAATATGATTGTATGAGGCAAAGGGATTGAAATCATAATAGAGTTGGACCATATCATTTCTATTTGGACTTTAAGCTCTCTTTTTTGTTTATCATTCACTCATATAGCCAATTGGAAAGAGATTAAGATTAAGATTAATTAATTTGAATTGATAATTAGTGTTTAACCAAAGTCATAAAGACCCATACAGCCCTAAAACTAGTCATTTAGGTAGTCATATAGTTTTATAAGCATCATAAATTTGAGAGCTTTTAACCCCACCCTTCCAACTAGTCAACAAGTTGTAATAATGTACATGTTCTTTTTCTTTCCTTTCCTTTCCTAGATCGATATGATTGAAAATGAAGTTTTAAATGTGGACAAAATAAGATAAGGGCAATGGTAAGGAAAAAATCCTTGTCTGCCTAATTCCGAAGTTGTGACAAGTGAATGTGTTATCTGTAGTATTCACCATCAGATATGTGTATATCGGTGCATATGGCTCCCTGTGTACTACGGCACTCTCCATACTTGTTTTACACACAATAATGGTTTCTTGACTAGTTTCATGGAGAAGCTTTGCATGGAGTCTATCCTGCTTGAACAATTATTTTCCATGAATTTTTACTATGCTACTGCAACCGGAACTAAAATTTATAAACGAGATTAATCCCGTTTTAAAAAAATTAGTACTTTTTTTTTTTTTTTTTACTAAGCAGATCGGGATTTTAGTGAGTCTACCTTATTTCCCGATTCCTCCCCCGGATTGATGAAGCATAAATAATAGAAACAGAAACTCTACGAAAATTTTGAAGGACAAACATGGTTACTATACTGAGGAAAGGGGTGTCAAGATAATGAAATAAATTGAGTTTGGTCTTGATTCAAGTTGAAAACACACACGGCTGGATCAAGATTTTTAAAGATTAGCGACTATTCAGCAGAGACCAGTACATGAAGAATTATCACAGGGCCTCGTGCCAAATGCATTATTCATAGTGCTTGCATATTATTGTATATAAAACCAACTCCATATTGCTTTCACCATATATAATCCCCAAACAGGCAAAATTACTATTCAATATAAATACTGGTACCAACCATACAGCTAAGTGCCTGCTAAGGCATGGGGAATCTCTCTCCTCGATCCAGGTTTCTGTGTCAAACATGTGTATTATATACCATACAAGATTCCATTTCGAAACATTTACTTTAGATATTCCTACAAATAATGTCTATATATGCAGGCATATATATATATTGGTAAAGCACTAACAAACCTATATTTGTAAGAACATTTCCAAGAGCCATTCTATTTGAGCTCTTAACTCAAAAAATGAGGAGAGAGAATGAAAATGTTGCTCCAAGAAACTCTTAGTGTCTCTTAAAAATACTAAGAGCCTCTTTTCTCTCTTCATTTCTAAGAGCCGCTAGTAGCTCTTAGCTTATATTTTAATAATAAACTATTTATGTCCACTAATTCTTGCACAACTTTTGGTTATTCTGGGATTGATTTATGAATAAATTATAAATAAAGAAGTAATATAAAGAGTATTGTTGTAATCTAACACATAAACCAATGTAATAACTTGCTAAAAACCATTTGTTTATATTATTTTTAAGAGTAAACCTAGGAATCTCTTGAAGATGCTCTAAGTACATTGCCCATGTCTCAAGGCAAATGATTGTTCCAATATATTTACGAATTATAACATGTGTATTAAGATGAAATTGAGTAATCTATTGTAGAATAATCATTTGTCACATGTACATATAGGTAATTAACCGGCTGTTTAACAACTGCATGTTACTATGGGGTGTTTGGCTCTCCTTTTTTTATGGACTTATTGACTTATTTTCGGGTAAAAATTTTATATTTTGATAATCTTTTTTTATACAAGTATTTAATGTATGTTTGAAATTCAATAAGTTACAAAAATAAGTTGGAAAATAAGTTGGAAAGTTAGAAATCCCTAACTTTGTCTTAAAATAAGTTGACTTATTCTGAAAATAAGTTTCCCCAAACACCCCCTATATCCAGATTTGTGTGCCTAAACATATGTATTATAATTTATAAATGTATATACTACTGTACAAGATTTTAATCAAGAACGGAGTGATGCTAATAAGTAGATAGATGCGCAAACAGAGATCATGCACATGGATATAATTTGGTTAAAAGGTAGGGGTGAACAGCTGGACATGATTCAATGTAAATAGGTTTAGGCCACAACACAACCATGACCATGATTTGATTTTGGATATAAAAGTATTTAGGGATTTTTTAGTGTGTCTTCAAGGGCACACATTAATTACTTATTTTCAGGATATTTTTATGATGTGATTTCTTTTTATTAGTGAGATTTTTTGTGCATATATGAGGGTCCATTATCATTAATAAATAGAAATCAATTAAAATTTAATAACTTATCTTTTATTATGTAACCAAGAACATATATTAAAAAAATCGAAGAATTTAATATGTAATTTCCATTACCAGTGGAGAATTTAAATGGAAGATGCAGGCTTGGAATGGAGTGAGAAAGTTGCTAATTTGCTATACAGTCATTGTGCCTGAGTTGGCATGATCATAGTCCACATAACTTTCGAATTGGCCATATATACAGCGGTATATCATGTATTCGCGGTATGACATTAAATATTAAATTCATTTAATTAATTAAAATCATAATATTATATAATAATTTAATTAATTAAAATTATAATATTATATTAATTTAATTTAAAAATGAAGTTATATATTTGTTATGGAATAAAACTAATGTTTGTATGTAATTAGTGCTAGGGTTGTTGAGCCTCGAGCTTTAATGGCTGTTTCCGTGTTTCGAGACTGATCGGTCCTCACAGAGTACCTACGTATCTCGTTATTGAGAATCAAGCCAAGACGTAGTTCTTAGAATGAGGGGTCAGGCCCTTGATATAGGCTGAGAAGCCTTAGAATTATGGTAGGATTCGGAGGCTTGGCGGGCAAGTCACCTCCTTGAGGAAGGTTCTAGACTCCTTCCTTGTAGGAATCAGTTTCCATGTTGAAATGGATGCCTTGGAGGCTAAGTCTAGCAGGAGTAGTATCTTTATTTGATTCTTATTTGCTGAGCTGTTTATTACCCTTAATATTAATTACAACATTATTATTTAATTAGGGTTTTGGGCCCCGTAAATGGGCCCCACGTTTGGACCATATTGGGTCTAATTAATGCCACATTAAATGTGTCTTTAGGGCTTACTTTTATCCCATATCATTTGCCCACCAACTTCTAGGAAAACTAATCAGGTTTTCCTTGAAGTTTTAACTGCCTTTTTCGAGACTTGGGTCAGGGTTTATCGTTGTACACTAGTACTGTCATGAATATCATCTTGATGTAAAGCGTGGAGCAACCGATGCATTTACGACGACGTTAAACGACACTAAACTGTGTTAATCGACACTATACAGCGCTAATCATCCTTAATCGACGTTTAAACGGTGTTAAACGACGTTGAACGGCAAAAGACGACACTAAACGGCGCTAAACAGCACTAATCGGCGCTAATCGGGTGCTAATCAGCACTAATCGGTGCTAATCGGCACTAATCAACCTTAATCGGTGCTAATCGGTGCTAATCAGCACTAATCGCCACTAATCGGTGCTTGGCTTTGGGTGCCGTTTTCTTTCAAAATAACGGTCAACCATACATATTTTGAACATTTGACTTGACGTTCAAAGGTTGTTAAACATGTTCGAAAGTTGATGATCATGCTGGAATGTCGAAGATCACATTGGAATGACCACCTGACTGACCAACTGACAGGAGGTTGGCCGAAGCCTTCCCCTGACAGCTGGTCGGCTGCAAGGAGGTCGGCCAGGCCTTCCCCTGACAGCTGGTCGGCTGGGCCTCGTTCAGCGCGTGGTCGGCTGCCAGGAGATTTGCTGGCCTTCCTCCTGCACCTCGTCGTGCCTTTCGTAGCTTCTTTCGCGATGTTTTCAGCCTCAAACGACACTTAAACCTTGTTTAAATGATGTTAAATGGCATAAAATGACATTAAATGGTGCATACTTCCTACATCTATCTTGACGTTCAGAGGTTGTTGATCATGTTTCAAGGTCAACAGTCATGTTAGAAGGCTGAATATCATGTTTGGGGGTTGAAAATCACCTAGTGGTCAACCAACCTGACAAGAGGTCGGCTTTAGCCTTCCCCTGACAGCTGGTCGGCTGCCAGGAGGTCGGCTGAGCCTTCCCCTGACAGCTGGTCGGCTGCCAGGAGGTCGGCTGGACCTTCCGCTGACAGCTGGTCGGCTGCAAGGTGGTTGGTTGGCCCTCATCCGGCTTCTTGACTTGCCTCTCGGAGCTTCTTTGTGCCTTTCGGAGCTCATTCATGACGCTTGAATCCTTTCATCAATCTTGAACCGTGATCCTCTTTATCAACCTTGAATCATGTTCATCAACATTCAAGCATATTCATCAACATTGAATCATGGTCTTCATACTTGGTTGTTGACTATCAACCTTTCTCTATTTCAAACATAATTAATCTCCTTACTAGCACTTGCTAATCTCTGGTAATCTATCTTCCTTAAGCGTAATTAGCTCTTAAAGCTCAGTTAATTGTTCTGGCGTAGCTTGGCGCTGTATATTCATTTAAATCCTTCTTTTCCTCTTCGGAATCGTATGAATTTGTTACAATTCTTTTCACATATAACAGATGAATTTCATCTTTTTTCGTTCATAAACGATAGATGACCTGCAAATGCGAACCGAGCTTTGTTTCAACCTGGTATAGGAGGTCACCCATCTTCTATAAAAGAGTGGGAGAAGTCTTCATTTTCATTCACTTATCTTCTTTTCACTTCTTGTTTTCAAGCTTTCAAGCTCTCAAGTCATCAAGGTTTCAGGTTGAAGTTCAAGCTTTAAGCATGTCAGACAACAGCCGTGCACCTGCTCCTCCAGTTTCCATGGCCGAGGCAATGGCCAAAAAAAGCAAGGCACGATCTCTCAGAGGTAAAGCTAGACTGAGACCTCCTTCATACATTGATCGTCGTTTTGATTCTCTTTTAGCTTTGCTGAGTACTATGAGGGAAGCATTCCCTAATAGTTCAGAACTTGATTCATATCATAGTCCGTGTAAGTTGAGTAAGCTTCAAGTTGAGCAAATTGCCAACACCTACAGCTTTCCAGATGCGATTAAAGTTTGTACTCCGGGCTTGGCCGACAGAACTTGTAATTGGCACCCGGAGGGGTTGTGCATCCCTAAAGGTGCTCTTGATGCGGGTTTGAGGTTTCCTGTTGACCCGTTCATCATCAGGCTTCTAGCTGAACTACAAGTTCACCCTTGCCAACTGTATCCAAATGCTTGGATATTTGTCATAATCTTCATAATAAGGTGCTGGGATTTGGGCATTCCCTTGAGCACTACCATGTTCCGGAGTATATTTACAGAGAAGAATTCTCATGACACTAAGAAAGGATGGATCAGCATTCAACATAGAACCAGAATTCCTCATATAGTGAACACTCTTTCCGTCCCGGATTCTCATCACTTCTGGTAGGGATGGGAATCGGGTCGGATCGGTTCGGGTTTGGCAAAATCCAAATCCAAACCCGATTTTTTGGATAAAACTCGAACCCGACCCGAACTCGAAAAATACCCGAAAACTAAAACCCGAACCCGATCCAATGGATTTCGGGTATACCCGAAACCCAAAAATTTTTGGATTTGGATAATACCCGAAACCCGAAATCCAAAAACCCGAAATTTTCAATCAAGTTTTATAGAATACACACTTTAATATTTTATACATTATAAAATGTATTATTTATATTATATAAATAAATTATATTCTTTGTATTAATTTTAATATTTTTATATTTAATTTTGTTATAAAATTTTACATATAATCAATTTTTAAATGAATTTAAATCATTAAAATAACCAAATAGATTTGATATGAAATACATCTTAAACACTTAGAGTCTAAAATTGTTTTAATATTTTGGTTTTAATAATACAAGGTTATTTGTTATACGATGCACCAATGACTTTTATATAAAATGTATTACATTATGAAATATATTATAGTATAATATATATATATATATATATATTCTGGTTTTTTTCGGGTTTCGGGTTCGGATCGGGTTTGGATCGATTTTCGGGTTTCGGATCGGGTTTCATAATATCCAAATCCAAAAATTTTCGAGTCTGAAAATCAAATCCAAAAAATCGGGTTCGGGTTATCAAAAATTTCGGGTTTCGAATCGGATATCCGTCGGATCGAATTTTTTTCCCATCCCTAACTTCTGGCCACGAGAGTTTGTGGTTCTCAAGTGAAAGGGGGCGACTGGAGCCAATTCTTTGTGACAAATTTCGGAGATGTGAAAGATAGTTCACACTTCATATGTGATCTAGATGAGGAAGAGCTCCTAAACCGAGATAGACTACTAGCAGACAATGGTCATACCCATTACAAAATTTTCTTGAACGAGAGAAAGCTTATCGAAGCTGGCCTTAGCTTTCTTTCACTTGAGGGTAACTTATCTTTGTTGTTCGTTATGAATTTCATTTGTTCTTATTCCGATATTCTTTCGTTTCTTTGTTTCAGCTGCCGAAGAGATTGACAACCGTCCTGAGAATCAGCCGATCCCTACTAAGAGGATGATAAAGAAGGCAGAAGCCTTGGCAAGTCCTGTTGACGTGCAAATTCCTCAGTTCTTGGCCGGATGTTCTCAAAAGAGGTATAGGAATGCCGAAGGTGACATGAGATCGCCCTTCACCCCTACTTGGGGCATCTGCGAACAAGACTCTGCCTTGGGATGCCCTACTTTGGCCTTGGATTGGTCCCAATGCTCCATCACCCCTACTGACTTAGCAACGGTATGTGCCGGGGACAAAACAGAAGAGTCTGAGCGCCTTGGGGCACATGCTCTTTATCAGGTATAACATGCGTACTCTCAAGCTTGATGTCTTTACTTATGTTGATGCTATAAATGCCTTATCAATTTTATTGTTTCAGGCCAATGCCTATTTTCAGTCTGCTACCCGTCAGGGACGTGCTTTCAGGGATGACAACATAGCCTTAAGACAGGAGAAAGCGAGGTGGCAAGAGGAGAAGCTAGACTTAGAGTCTAAGGCCATCCGGGCTGAAGCAGCTGCTCAATCTTATCAGAAGCAGTACAACTCTTTGCACAGAAAGAAAACAGTCGAGTTCAACAAAGTAGTTGAAGCATATCATCAATCAGATGCTTTTCTAAACTTCGTTGATAACCATGATGATGAAGTGCGCCCGTGAACATGACCATTGGCTGGGACAAAGATATCAAGGCTGTAAGCAACAAGTATCCATCTATGATCGACCCGAGCAACTTCCCTTGCCCTAGCTGGGCTGCTTCTGGCTCTGGGGTTCCAACTGTTTCTCAGCCATCAGGCTCTGATTCCAAGAAGGTTGTTCCAGCTGCTAGCCGTGACTCAGGCTCCTCGGGCTCTCGTGGGAAGAAGCCCATGCCTACAAGAAGAGATGGAATGATTCGACATCCGATCCCCGGAAAGAGATTGATCCGGAACGAAGACAGCTCCTCCTCTAGTTCTTCCTATGGCGCATCAGAGGTAGAGGGGACTGGGGCGCAGGTGACAGCCGAAGATGGTAGCGGCTCTGACGAGGATGATTTAGATGAGGAGGAGTCTGGCGAGGAAGAATCTGGCGAGGAAGAGAGTTCTGATGAAGCTCCACAGGAGTAAGTGGCCTTGCATGGCCTTGTTAGCCGCTTGTGGCTGTGTTTATTTTCATTCGGGGTCCTTCATGGACTTAGACTTTTATTTGATAATGTCTGTAACTTAAACCTTGGCCCTCCAAGGCATCTTATCTATGCTGTTGCTTTCCTTTATTCGTATGTTCTTTTTTTTTCGGTACTTGGTCATTCTAGACTTACACTCGACTGGTGCTTGGTACGTAATTAAATCACAGAATCATAGAATGGAAAACAAACTTGCATTAATAATTCGAAATGGGTTGGACCCTTACATAGATGACAAATTTTACTAATAGATAGATAAAAAGCTAAGTCTTTACAAGAATGGTTTAAACATAATAAACCTTCAGGTTCGAAGCGTGCCAAGTGCGGGGCACCTCGTTTCCATCCAAGGTTTCCAGCTTGTAGGATCCTCGTCCTAGTGTCTTCCTGACTCGATATGGCCCTTCCCAGTTAGGGGCTAGCTTTCCCTTTTGACAAACTCCAGAGGCCTCTATCTTCCTTAGAACCAAGTCGCCTTGCCGAAAGAACCTCTCCTTAACCCTTTGGTTGTAGTAGAAAGATGCTCTCTTTTGATGCTCCGCATTCTTGGCATTTGCTTCATCCCTAACCTCAACAATCAGATCAAGGGCGAGCCTCATGCCTTCTTATTTAGTCTCTGGTTTATATGCCTCAACTCGCGGTGAAGCATGCATAATTTCCAAGGGCACAACTACCTCGGCTCCGTAAGCTAGCAAGAACGGGGTTGCTCCTATTGTCACTTTACAAGTGGTGTGATACGCCCAAAGTATAGGCAACAACTCATCCACCCAAGTGTTCCTTGAGCGTTTGACCCTCTTTTTCAGTCCATCAAGGATAATCCGGTTTGCTACCTCTGCCTGTCCATTAGCTTGAGGGTGAGCCACCGAGGTAAAGCGAAGCTCAATAGCATTCTCCTCACAATACTTCTTGAACTTCTCATTGTTGAACTGTGTCCCGTTATCCGTCATAAGGATTCGCGGGATTCCATACCTGCAAATTATGTTCTCCCAAAAGAACTGGGCAACTTGCTTGGCGGTTATCTTGGCTAAAGGTTTAGCCTCAACCCACTTAGTGAATTAGTCGATGGCCACTATCAGGAACTTTCTTTGTGCTGAAGCTACAGGGAAAGGTCCCAGTATATCCATTCCCCACATTGCAAATGGAATAGGAGAGTTAACTGATGTCAACATCTCAGGCGGCTGCCTTACAATCGGAGCATGCTTTTGACATCTGTAACACTTCTTGACGTAATTCTGTACATCGGCCAACATCTCTAGCCAATAAATCCTAGACGAGTGATCTTGTGAGCTAGGGCTCTGCCCCCAAGTGTTGCCCACAGATCCCTCCATGAACTTCTTACAATGCTTCTTTTGCCTCTTGGGGCCTTAAACACTTCAAATATGGGATGACAAACGATCTCTTGTATAGGATGTCTTCGATCAAGGCATATCTCAATGCTCTCACTGACAGCTTTCGTGCCTCCAAGGCATTTTCAGGGAGCCATCCGGTTTTGAGGTGAGCTTTGATAGGATCTATCCAACAGCTTCCTACATCAATCGATGCTATCAACTTAGAGTTGTTGGTCGGGGCCTTCAAAACCTGGAAGTAAACACTCCCTGCATAATTCTCTATCTCAGAAGAAGCGAACTTAGACAAAGCATCAGCCTTAACGTTCTCCTCTCTCGGAATGTGCTCCACATAGCACTCATTAAACTGAGTCATGACAGCTTTCACAACTCGCAAATACTTAGCCATAGTTTCATCATTGGCCTCAAATTCACCATTGACTTGCGATACTACCGGTCTTGAATCCCCACAAACTTTAAGATTCTTGACCCTCATGATTCTGGCCAAGCCCAACCTGGCTATCAAAGCTTCATACTCAGCTTCGTTATTTGTTGTCGGAAAATCCAACTTCAAAGCATACTCAACTGTGAACCCATCGGGGCTTTGCAAGACTAAACCTGCACCACTAGATTTTGTTTTTGATGCTCCATCAAAATAGAGCATCCAATATTCCTTCTGATTAGGTACAAGCTCCTCATCTTTTTCTTCGCTTCCAGGGGTGGCTACTATCTCCTGCCCCCCGACTTCTTGGTTGTCAATGGTACATTCAACCACGAAGTCAACCAATGTCTGGGCCTTGATGGTTGTTCGAGGCTTATAGGTGATGTCAAATTCTCCAAGTTCAATAGCCCACTTAATCAACCTTTCACTGGCCTTCGGGCTATGCAATATGTTTCTCAACTGCAGGTCTGTCGGGACTTCAATCTTGTGTTCCTGGAAGTACGGTCATAGCTTCCTCGAGGCTGTTATCAATGCCAAAGCAAACTTCTCAATGGTTGAGTAATTCAACTCAGCCCCGTGCAAAACCTTGCTCACATAATAGATAGGTTTCTGAACCTTTTTCTCTTCTCGAATAAGAACGGCACTCAATGCTTGTTCGGATACCGCCAAGTATAAATACAATGTCTCTCCGGGACTAGGTTTGGCCAACAACGGGGCCTCAGCCATGTACTTCTTTAACTGTTCAAAGGCCTCTTGGCTTTCAGGCGTCCACTCAAAGTTTTTCACCTTTTTCAATGCTTGAAAAAAAAAAAGACAAGCACTTATCACCAGATTTAGAGAAGAACCTCCATAAGGCTGCAATTCGGCCTGTTAATTTCTGCACATCTCTTACAGAGCGTGGTGGCTCCATATCCAAAATCGTCTTTATTTTATCAGGGTTGGCTTCTATGCCTCGCTTTGAAACCATCAGACCCCAAAACTTTCCTGATCCAATGCCAAAGGCACATTCGGCTGGATTCAACATCATCTTTTGGTGCCTCAGCACTTCGAATGCCTTTCTGAGGTGATTACTATGGTCTGCCTTGAATAGGCTCTTAACTAACATGTCATCAATATAGACCTCCATGGTTTTCCCACTTAGATGAGCGAATATCTTATTCACCAATCGTTGGTAAGTGGCTCCTGCATTTTTTTAGTCCAAAAGCCATAACAAGATAACAGAAAACACCAAAGTCAGTTATGAAAGATACCTTTGGGATGTCATCCTTATGCATCTTAATCTGGTTATAACCACCGAAACCATCCATGAAACTCAACATCTCATGCCCAGCAGTTGCATCTATCAGCGTGTCAATCCTTGGTAGAGGGAAACAATCCTTGGGACATGCATCATTCAGATCAGTGAAGTCTATACACATCATCCACTTTCCATTTGCCTTCTTGACCATCACAGGGTTAGCCAACCATTCGGGAAACTGAATCTCTTCAATAAACCCTGCCTCTAAGAGCTTGTCAACTTCTTGCTTAATGGCCTCTTGCCTTTCAGGAGCAAAATTCCTCTTCTTTTGCTTTATTGTCTTCCGCTTTGGATCGACATTCAGCTTGTGAGTTATGAGTTGGGGATCAATCCCTGGCATGTCAACCGCTGTCCAAGTAAACACATCACTGTTTTCTTGTAAGAAAGTCATCAACCTGCCCTTCAAGGGTTCCTTCAAAGAAGCTCCAATATACGTAACCTTTACGGGGTCTCCGAGATCTAGAGGTATAGGAACCAAATCTTCTGCCGGCTTCCATCGGTGCTCATCATCTCCTCGGACATCCATGTCTTCAATCGGAAAGACCTGCCCCCCGACTCCAACGGCTCTTAAAGCAGCTACATAGCAACTTCTAACCATTTTCTAATCTCCTCTCTGTTCTCCAACACCATTACGAGTTGGAAACTTGATCTTCATGTGATAGGTAGAGGCCATAGACTTAAACGCATAAAGCCCAATTATAACGTCTCAGAAATTTTAGTATTTTTATATTATATTATATGTTTATTTTTAAATTGTGTATTATGTGACGTGGATATTTTGAGGAAGTAAAATATGTGTGATATTATTTTGTGGGTTTATGTGACGATTTATATGTGTCGTGTATGTCCGGGTATTTTTAATTATATTTTTGGAGATTTAATTCCATTTATTTGTATTATAATTATCTTCCGAGAATTGTTTAAAATCTTTGGGATCAGTAAAAACTATGAAATCTTTTGTATTATTGACTTTATTAGTTTATTTGAGTTTTAAAAATAGTAGGTGGATTTATTGTGATTTTTAAGGATTTTAAAATGATTTTATTAAGTGATTTGTATTTATTTAATTAATCTTGTAAAATCGATATTAAATTCGTTTTTGATCCTATAAATATTCTAATAATATGGGGAGATAGATAATTTTATTCTCTACATTTTAAAAATGGAATTTTGATTTTTCACCATTGTTACCTATTTAATTTCTATTTTACGATATGTATTTTTAGTTGAGTAATTAGAAGGCTCTTACAAAAATCCCAAAAATATCTTTTATTTCCTTTTTAGGTCCTAAATCCCTAATTTTTCATTTCATTAGCATTTGGGTTCAATTGTTCATTCCAGTCTCTCGGTCTCTCTCTAGAATCATCGCGATTCCTCTTTCCCAGTCATGTAAGCTCCGATAAAAATTCTTGTTGACCCCGCTACTGAATCAACCCTCTCCTTTCTCTATTTCTTTCTCCGTGTTCTGTTTCTGGTGTGGCGATTGTATAGTTGTTGTGCGTGTGTTTGTGCGAGGGGCGTGTGTTTTGAGTGTGAAGTAGACAAGCAGTGTGTGTGTGGGTTACTGGGAACTCTGTGTGCGCTAATTCGACTTGTAAGCTCCAGTTGTGGCCTGTGTTAACCATCTTCCCCTCTCCTCTAGTTCGTATTGCAGTTGTGGTTGTTGCTTACGAGTTCAATTACTGTGGTGTCGGGTTGATTGTGTGTGCGTGCGTGTGTTAATTGGGTGGCTGTGAGTAGTAGTTGTGGCCTTGGTTTTGTGATGGTAGTAGTATATATGTCCTATTCATATGTTATTGTTTCAGCTGGGTTACCGATTTTGTGAGACTATGATGCTTCGAACTCAGCCTTGTTTAATTACTGTCAGGAATTGTGACCTTAAATTGCGTACGATTTTTGTTGTTGCAATATTGCCTGGTGGTTTTAATTCGCAATTTTTTTATGATTATAAATAGATGTCTTGGATAATTTCTGAGGAATGAATTGCGAATTCCCGTATAATAATTAGTAAGTGTAGAGTCTCGAGTTGGAAACCCTAATTTGGGGTACCCTCGGGATTTTGCCCCCTCGACGGTGATTTAATTTGAGTCGGGGGTAATTAAGGCGATGATGTATACCCGAGCCGAATTAAATTTTATAAATTATATTAATTATTTTGTATTTAAATTCTGGGTATTGTAAGTCGTTTAAATTAATTAGTTATAATTTGTAATGATTGGTTGGAATTGTTTGGGTCGGTTGTATTCCGACGGGTAGTTCGTTAAATAAAACGATCCCGTCAAAATTTTTCTAAAATCTTAATTATTTGAATTGCGAGTTAATTCTATACATGTGATACTTGGAGTGTATTTGAACCTTAGTTGACTATTTGTTAATTGTTGTTTAGTAAGGTTTAAAAGGTTTATGTACTTGTGTATTGTTACTTTTACCTTGATATGTTTTTGTATATTATTCAGGGATTAACGAATGGGTAGAATTAGTATAGTAGTACGTCGAGTATTAAATAGAGTACTGAAGTAGTATATTTTTTTGTGTAGATTCGAAGGAAGTAGGTCCCAGTGACAAGGGCAAAGGCAAAGCGGAATAGCCAGTTAGTTCTCGAGTAAGGCAAGTAACCTTACCCCGTTCTTCAGATATATCGAATATTGTTTCATATGTACTTGATCATACAACCCTACCTTCATAGATACATCATGTTGTGTTGATTTACTTTCTTGCTTGCTATCAATTCAATTTATATCGAATGTTGTTCCCTTTGTACTTGATTATACGACCCTACTTCTGTAGATACATCATGTTGTATTGATTTACATTTCCCTTTTTTTATCGAATCAATTTTTTAATGCTGAATCATAATTACTTGATCATATTCATTTGATTCTACGTACGCTGAACCTGAAATATTACCCCTCAGTAAAAATGAATAAATGCTAGATATCTGATCTTTTGTCTGAATTACTGAATTATACCTTGACTCTAATTAAACAGGGAAGTCGATTGTCCCGACCCCTGGCTTGAGTATTAAACAAATAGAATTGGAAGTTTTATAAAAATAAAATGTTTTTAGGACTGAAGACGCCAGTCAGTACATAAGTATTATGTTAGGCCAAAATGGGCCATGGATCCAGATGAGTATTTGGATATACCAAGAGAGTATATCCGCAGTTTTAGTGCGACTGATCATCCACTTTAACTCACAGCGTCGAAAATGAAAATCCAATTCTAATCTCCAAATTGATTATCCAATTGACAACAGTTGTTATCATTTGACCTTGAGTTTCAAGTATCATTAATGTCTTGTGGTATCATTTATCCAATTGGTATATCCAGTTGTCCATGAATATTATCATTTGACCTTGAGTTCTGAGTATCATTATTGCTTTGATTTATCATTGTTTTCTAGTTGATGCATATATATACTTGCTGAGCAAATTTGTTGCTCACCCTTGTGTTATATCTGACCTTTCAGTGAAATCAGAAGATGACATCGCCTAAGACTATGATCATATGGTTTCCAGGATTTGAGCAGACAGTCGAGATTCAGATTCCCTCTGAGGTTTTGTTATAGTAGTTGGATAGGCTTTTGAGCAGTGTAATATTGTAATGGTTTAAAATTGTATTAGATGTAATAACTTAGACATTTGGTCGTTGGTGTGGGTCCCTTATCGGGTCAACCCAACGATATTAGTAAATTGTAATAACTTATCTTTTGGATTAGTTTCTGTTTCATACTGTAACCTGTTGTGATCCTGGTATGTTTCGGGGTTTGTTTTCAAAATTATATATATATACGCAGGTTATTTTAAATTAGTATTGTAGTGGGCCCAAATCTCACCCCGGATTTGAGGGCGTGACACCAATCATTCCCAGGATCGCATTATATGTTGAGGCTGCCTTGATTACTAAGAAATTCAGCATCTGAGTGGCCTCTTTAGGCTCCTGCCCAATAGTCACAGGCAGCTGAATGGTTCTTTCAACCTTGGATTCAACTCCATTAAATCTATAGATAGGCATGTTGGTCGGGGTCAACTGAGAATCATTGTATCCCATCTTCAATAACGCGTCATGAAACAGAATGTCAACCGAAGCTCCATTGTTTATTAGGACTCGTTTTACTTCCGAGTTTCCAATTATAGGGGCTATGACCAATGGGTCATCCTGGGGGAACTCCACCCTTTCGAGGCCTGAATCATCAAAATAATCACTATTTCAATCTTAGCACATTTCGGGGCCTCTCCCACGATGTGCATCACTTCTCTGACATACGCCTTTTGAGAGTTTCGAGTTGTGCCGGCCGCTGTCGGGCCTCCCCAAATCATAATGATAACTGGCCCTCGAGGCTGTGGGTTGCGATCACGGTCGTTGTCCCTACGATCATTATTCTTCCTATCATAATCCCTCCTTTGATTTCCACGATCTTCACCCTTCGTGAACTGGCCTAGCTTCCCTCTTCGGATCAAGAATTCAATCTCGTCCTTGAGTTACCTACAATCATCGGTATCATGCCCCACATCCTTATGGTACCTACAGTACTGATCCTTGTTTCGTTTTGCGGGGTCTCCCCTAAGTGGCTTCGGCCATCGGAATTCCTTATCTTTCTCAATTTCCAACAAGATCTGATTCCTAGGAGCATTCAACCTTGCATAGTTGGAAAAACTTGGTCCAAAATTCTTCTTTGGTGGCGGTGAGTCAGAGTCCTTGCTAATTCGGGGATACTTGTCCCTAGCATCGTACTCTTGCTTTCGCTTTCGCTTCTTTGAACCATTGCTACCTTTTCCATTACCTTATGCGGCTTCTTTCTTCATGCTGTCCTTGATAAGTGGATTTTATATCCACTTAAAGCGTTCCATATCGGCTTAAATTGATTACTTGGCCTAAAGTATGTGGTGTGTTTAATGTGTTTTCATTGAGTTTTACAGAGCTAAGAAAGTTGAGGTTAATTAGATTAAAATTCGGATTTTCCTGGTCGGCTGCGCAGTCTACACTGTTTTGGCCATATCTGGAGTTCTACAAGTCCGATTCTGACGATCTTACAGCTCGCGCGAAGAGGAGAAGATTTTCTGCAAAAGTGAACAGTGACCAGGGTGTGCTGCGGCCTGGAGAGCGCGCTACGGCGTGGTGTCTTTGCTGGAAATTCGAATTTTTATCCTGAAAATTCTGATTCACTGTTTGGGCCATATTTTGAGTTCTATAAGTCCGTTTTGGACGATCTTACAGTCCACGCGAAGATAACGGAATTCTCTTTCATTCTAAAGTGGTTCAGATGTCCAAAATACAACTGGAACGACCCAGAAATACTAAAGAAAAGTCAGTTACGAATTTTCCTTCAAACCCGAATCAGTTTATGAAGCGTATTATGTGTCGAACTGCAGAAATTAAACTTTGACAAGGAAATTGCTATAATTCCTACTTCTAATAAGTATGGTAATTGCTCTGGGTGGCTAGAACATTCCAGAATCAGATCTACACATGGAATTTGCAATTCTATTCTCATTCAAGAACGAAAATTGTCATACTCCTATTCCAACTCTAAAACGGCAATTGCTTGATGGAGAGGCAAATTGGGGCTATAAATACACATCTTGGGGGACATAAAAAAACACATCATTACATATCAATTACTTAGGTTTATTTGTATCTTTTCATACTTTGTTTTTATCATGGTTTCATCAGATCCCATGATGACGAGAGGTTCGATTACGAACTAATCGTTGTCATGGGATTCTAACGGATTTATTTATGGAGCTTTAGTATTTTGATGCTTTAAAGATCTGTGTGTGATGTATATTTGATATCCTTGTATGGTTATTCTTAATGATTTTAGATGCGTAGCTAACATCTAAATTGAATTGTTAATCTCTTGCGAAACGAGAGTGGATCTTGAGATTTAGAACTTGCCATGCTAGCATAGAATAGGTTGATGTTTTAACATCATGATTTGTAGCGTAAATAGAGATATTATGCTGCCCTATGTGATCAATATGGATAACTTGTGCTTAAACCGTTATGTTTTCAAATCTTATAGATATTTAAGGTCTAAACATAATTGGTGTCTATTCATCTTCTATCTCTTTTGTGGATGTATGAGTAGTTTGGTGTTAGTATACCGAGAGGTAGCTTATACTTGTTTCATGTTGTCCGATCAGATATCATAACCATTGCATATAGTGATTAAAGGCGTCAGATCTAAGCAAAGTATTTAATGAAGTTAGGATCCCATTTTTCTCTTGCATAAGTAATTCGATTCCAATTCTCGTTAGTTAGTTAATTCTTAGTTTTGTTAATTTATTTCTTAGTTAATTATAGTTAATCTAAACCCAATCTTGTTAATTATCTTAGCAGTGAAGGATAATCATACATTGTTGCATAGGTACATGAACTGAATTGAACCTAAACCAGATCTCTGTGGGAACGAACTCAACTTTATTCTATATTACTTGTGACCACGTACGCTTGCGTGATATTGTGTTAATAAGTTCTTGGCATCGCTGCCGGGGATCGTCGGTGTTTTATTTTTAGTTTATGTGCTTGTCATCAGTGGTCGTTAGAGTTCACTGACTCGGATTGTTTTTCTAACCTATCTTGTGTAGTTCATTGGTGTTTCAGGTACGTGTCAGCTACAGCTATAGCAGCTCAGTTGAAGGCATTGAATTTGAAGATGGATTTTCTAACTTACTATGGAGTTCAACAGGTGGCTAGTGTTTGTGAGCTATGTGCGGGCGCACATGAGACGAATCAGTGTGCCATCTATAGTGCATCAGTGAGCTGGAGCAACAATCAAGGTGGCATGCTGCAACCACAACAGCCTTATCAGCAGTTTCAAGGTCAACAATATGGAGCATAACCTTACAATCACCAGAATTTTCAGCAGCAGCAAGGGCAGAATTTTCAGCAACAGTATTCCCCGTGGCAATTTCAACCTTCGGGTTTTCAACAACAACAGTCATATGCTGGTTCTGGGCATTCCACTTATGACAAATCTGAATTAGAAGAATTGAGGTTGATGTTTAAAAGCAACGCTGTATCGTTTAAGACCTTGGAAAATCAGATTGGGCAGATTACTAATGCCTTGTTGAGCAGGCCACAAGGGACTCTTCCTAGCGACACGGAGGCTAATCCAAGCAAGAGGGAAGTCGAAGAGCAGGTGAAAGCAGTTACCTTGAGATCTGGAAAGGCTACAAACGATCAGAAATCAGCAGCTACGGAAAACGAAGAAGTTCATATTCAGCAGGTTGAGAAATCTATAGGGCCAGAAATTGAGAAATCTGATTTGGTAACTGAGCAGTTGGACGGTGAAGTGGAAAAGAGTACGAATCCTGTTGAAAAAGTTTCTCCGGAGCATTCTACAAACAGCAATCAGATCTACCCGCCTCATCCATATCCAAAGAAATTCTTGGAATTTCCGGCAGAAGAGGAAGAGTGTTTTGGCAAGTCGGATCCAGTAGAAGTTGCTTTACAAGGAAAGTTCGATACGGAAGATGAGGAACTAGGCTTGGCTAATCTCTGGGATTCTAAGGTGCTGATTGATGAGGTTGTTTCATAGTCAAATCTTGAGGATAGTGCAATTGAGTCTTTTCTTGAGGAAGATGTTTTGCTAGAGTATGAGAGCAATAAAGAACTTCAAGAGTTGTACAAGAATTTTACTTCTGATGAGATGTTAGAGGAATTGAATGCTATTTGTTCTAAGCATGAAATTCAACTTGAGGAGAGTTCTTTTGATCCTAAGTCTGTTGTTAAGACCTCTATTGGTGAACCACCCACTTTCGTTCCTAATCCGTCTATTCCTACTCTTGATCAGTCTAGTCTTGGGAAGTAAATAATGAAAATCATCATATTGAAGAAGCTTCTAAACTCGAGCTTAAACTACCAGATCACCTGAGTGAAGAGAACATTGTTGCTGACACCTTTGAAGAGCGAAGAAGGCTGAAACTTGTTGTCAAGGATATAGCCCCGGAAAAGATAGTTAAATGGCCATATAGAGATACGGTGTAGAAATTTTCAATAAAAAAGCCATTGCCATGTCGAGCTAAAGACTTTAAATAAAAGCGCTTCGTAGGAGGCAACCCATGTGTTTCGATGATTAGGTATGTTTCCTACTATCCCTCCTATTTACTTTCATTCAATGCGGACATTGAATATTTCAAGTTTGGGGGTGGTTCAAGGGATAAGTAGTGTATAGTAGTTGTTTGTAGTAGTTAGTGTGTTCTTGTAGGATATCATGTTTGCATCTTAGTTGTAATTCATGCATGTTTGTTCGTGTTATTATCATGTGAGTCCATAGTAGTTTGCATTTGCACCCATGCTGGATAGGAATTTTGTGTTATTGACCCTTTTGATTGAGAAGTGATATGCTTTGTTCTTGTGCACACACATACACTAGTAAGTTGAAGCTAGTAGACTTATTGAATGTTGTGAGTAATTAGAAGGACATGAATATGTGCAAGTTGATTTAGTTTGCATGCTTTGAATACAAGTAGGTGCATTAGAGAGATTTTTGCTTGGGATTGAGTATATTTTTCCACCAAGTGAGCTTTTGAGCCTTATTGCATATTTGTTGCAATTTTATTCATTTTCTTGAGTGTCCACAGATTGTTTGCATTGCTAGCAGTTGTTTGAGGTCTTTCTTGAAGCGCATGACGTTATTTGACGATTAAAATGATAAAGGCATTTAGGAATAACCATGTATATTTTCCCATATTACCACACCATATTTACATGATCAATTAGTTAACCCGTTGAGCTTAATCCTATTTTTTCGATGACATACCACATTACTTGCATAGACCTTTTTCTTGTATTGGCCTTACATTAATTTGAACCCACATTGTCAAAGGCTAGTAGAGTGCTTAAGGGAGTAATAAGGTGTGCAAGTAGGGGTTTTTTTGTCATAATTTTGGGGGAAATATTGAAAATTGGGTTTGGTTGTTTACTTGATAGTCGGCATATGTAATAAAATCATGGGATCATTGTTATTGTTATTGTTCTTGTTATATTTAGCTCTCGAAAAAAAAAAAGAAAAAAAATGAAAAAAAAGAAGAAAAAAGAAAGAAAAAAAAATATATTATGAGAGCATATTTGTGTTTGTTGTGATCCTACTTTAGTCGATTAGTCGAGCATTTTTTGTTGGAAGAAAAATAGTAAAATTATGTGTGGGGGAAGTATGGTGTTGTGTATGATTCATTATAGTTCCTACTAGCTTTTGACACTTCACCTGATTTTGCTTATTTGACATACCTTGTCCCTAGCCCCGTTACAACCCAATTAAAGACCATTTGATTATCGTCATTGATGTATGTTGTGTTAAGAGTTAGATTCATACCAAATGTCAAGCATGCTTATGATTTTGTTGGAATTGAGTGATACACTTACCCTTGTTCTTGAGTGAATATTCTTTTATGAGTGGATTGTGAGTGTTTGCTTGTTTTTGCAAATGAGATCCCGAGTTTTGTCTCAAAGATGTACTCTTTTAGGCTTAGCATGGTTACTAACTTATTCTTACACTTGACATGGACTTTTGAGAACTTATGCATGTTCATTGAGTAGACTATGTGAATGCTTGCACTTTTGACACCAAGACATCGCATTATTACTTTGATTCTCAAGTTGAAATGACATGAGAGGATTTGAAGGTGTGATAATGTATTAGTAGTAAATCATTTGCATTTTCATAATAGTTGCATTCATGCATTGCATTGTGTTTGCATTGTTTAGTTAAATGGATTTTGTGGGTACATTCACTATAGGCCCTCACGAGACCTTACTCGTCCACTAGGGCTGCCTAGGGGTTTAAAGGGCTTGTTGCATATGCCAAATGCAACGGTGATCACCTACGGAAGTGCTACTAGTTAGTGTTAGTTGTTTATGCTTGAGGACAAGCATCGGTTTAAGTTTGGGGGTGTGATAAGTGGATTTTATATCCACTTAAAGCGTTCCATATCAGCTTAAATTGATTACTTGGCCTCAAGTATGTGGTGTGTTTAATGTGTTTTCATTGAGTTTTGCAGAGCTAAGAAAGTTGGAGGTTAATTTGATTAAAATTCGGATTTTCCGGGTTGGCTGCGAAGTCTACACTGCTTTGGCCATATCTGGAGTTCTACAAGTCCGATTCTGACGATCTTACAGCTCGCGCGAAGAGGAGAAGATTTTCTGCAAAAGTGAACAGTGACCAGGGTGCGCTGCGGCCTGGAGAGCGCGCTGCGGCGCGGTGTCTTTGCTGGAAATTCCGAATTTTTATCCGGAAAATTCTGATTCACTGTTTGGGCCATATCTTGAGTTCTATAAGTCTGTTTTGGACGATCTTACAGTCCACGCGAAAATAACGGAATTCTCTTTCATTCTAAAGTGGTTCAGATTTCCAAATACAACTGGAACGGACCAGAAATACTGAAGAAAAGTCAGTTACGAATTTTTCTTCAAAACCGAATCAGTTTATGAAATGTATTATGTGCCGAACTGCAGAAATTCAACTTTGACAAGGAAATTGCTATAATTCCTACTTCTAATAAGTATGGTAATTGCTCTGGGCGGCTAGAACATTCCAGAATCAGATCTACACATGGAATTTGCAATTCTATTCTCATTCAAGAACGAAAATTGTCATACTCCTATTCCAACTCTAAAACGGCAATTGCTTGATGGAGAGGCAAATTGGGGCTATAAATACACATCTTGGGGGACACAAAAAACACATCATTACATATCAATTACTTAGGTTTATTTGTATCTTTTCATACTTTGTTTTTATCATGGTTTCATCAGATCCCATGATGACGAGAGGTTCGATTACGAACTAATCGTTGTCATGGGATTCTAACGGATTTATTTATGGAGCTTTAGTATTTTGATGCTTTAAAGATCTGTGTGTGATGTATATTTGATATCCTTGTATGGTTATTCTTAATGCTTTTAGATGCGTAGCTAACATCTAAATTGAATTGTTAATCTCTTGCGAAATGAGAGTGGATCTTGAGATTTAGAACTTGACATACTAGCATAGGATAGGTTGATGTTTTAACATCATGATTTATAGCGTAAATAGAGATATTATGCCACCCTATGTGATCAATATGGATAACTTGTGCTTAAACCGTTATGTTTTCAAATCTTATAGAGATATAGGGTCTAAACATAATTGGTGTCTATTCATCTTCTATCTCTTTTGTGGATGTATGAGTAGTTTGGTGTTAGTATACCGAGAGGTAGCTTATACTTGTTTCGTGTTGTCCGATCAGATATCATAACCATTTCATATAGTGATTAAAGGCGTCAGATCTAAGCAAAGTATTTAATGAAGTTAGGATCCCATGTTTTCTCTTGCATAAGTAATTCGATTCCAATTCTCGTTAGTTAGTTAATTCTTAGTTTTGTTAATATGTTTCTTAGTTAATTATAGTGAATCTAAACCAAATCTTGTTAATTGTCTTAGCAGTGAATGATAATCATACATTGTTGCATAGGTACATGAACTGAATTGAACCTAAACCAGATCTCTGTGGGAACGAACTCAACTTTATTCTATATTACTTGTGACCGCGTACGCTTGCGTGATTTAGTGCAAACAGTCCTCATCTTTAATATACTTATCAGTCCTTCGTTGGAGCTCAGCCATATTCTCAGGGGGTGTTTTGCCAATGACCTTTTAAAGAAGAGATCAGTGGTTCCGTGTTCGAGGGCTACCATGGCTACCTTGTTCTCCAAATCAGTGTGATTCAATGTCTCCTTAGTAAATCTCTTGAGGTAATCCCTCAAATTTTTGTTCTTTCCTTGCACCACATACATGAGAGATGCAGAGCTTTTCTCGTGAACTCTTTCGCTAATGAACTGACTAATGAAAGCAGCACTCAATTCCTTAAAGGAGCCAATTGAATTCGCGGGCAAGCGACTATACAATCTTTGAGCCATGCCCGATAGGGTTTGAGGGAACGCCCTACACTTTAAAGCATCACTTGCAGGATACAACAGCAATGCGTTTGAGAACGTCCTGACGTGATTTGCGGGATCTCCCGTTCCATCATAAGCCTTGATTGTCGGCATATTGAACTTCTTTGAAATTCGAGCATTCATCACCTCCTCAGTAAATGGGGGTGTGGGATCATCAGGATCTCCTAGTGGCATCAGATCTTTGGGGTTACCCTTGGGGGTTTCCACCCTTGTTGTTCTTCTAGTTGGGGCATCAGCCCTTTTCCGTCTCCTTGAAGACCTCTCCAAGTCGATAATGGGAATCATCTCTGTGGTTGGAGGAGGCTGAGTTTGATTCAATCTAGCTTGTTCTCTCCCCATATCGTCCTTCAACTTTAAGATCTCAACCTCATAAGCCTTGATCCTCTCAGCAGTTGTCAAGGGGGGTCCATCATGGATACTTCGTGTCCTCCTTAGAGGTTCTTTGCTAGCACGTCGCCTCCTCGGGGCTTCATCTCGATCATCGTCCTCAGATGATGATGAATCATCGGTATAGGGACCAGAGTAGTCATCATACTCTCGATCTCGGATCTGTAAGGCATGACCGCTTGGTCCAGGTTCCCTTTGTCGAGGGGGATAATTAGGCAGCCCATACATCGGGTTGGTATTCAAGGGGAGATCCGTAGTGTGGATCTGTACCCTCGGTGGTAGCGGATGAGTAGGATCAGCAAGAGGAGAGACCACCATCTGAAGAGGGTTGGTTTCTTGATTTGGATGGACGACCACAGGTAATGTACTCTCTGTTAGTGTAGGTGCCCTAGAGGCAGTACATTGTTTCTTTGAATAAACCTTTATGTCATTTGATCATTCAATAAACGTATTTATTATGACTTTAATTACTGCGATATATTTGTTAGCGTAATAAATGTCCTTAGAATCATGATACACATTATATAGTTTAAGTACATGACTTGAACTTGAGATTATATAATATATCATATTCTTAAAAGGTCCCTGGTTGAGTATTATTATTATAGGACAATAATAATACACAAATAGACTAGTATGTTGTTTGACAGATAACCACATCTCATTGGTTATAAGTATGGAGATACTAAAGTCAATACATAGGTACATGTAGGAGTACATGGTACTGGACAGACCCACAATGAGATTCTTCATGTTTAATAAAGTCATAAGAAAGACTCACAGTGACAATGGTGTAATGATCCTTTGACTTGAGATCATATATTTCTATACGAGGATTAATATACTTTGACTACATTAAAAGTTACCTTTGACCGGGTGATGATAAAAGTGGACATCGGGTATATCATGAGTCGTATGAGAAATATGAATGATAGATAAATGATTTAACCCTCCTAGAATTAGGAGAGATATTATTGGCCTCTTGATTGAGTGAGACTATAAAATGCATGGTCGTGCTCAAATAATGATTTGTTTTTAATAGTCTACTCATGGATCAAGTAAACCCGGATTAAATGTTGAAGAGGATGACTAAACACATGCCTCGAGTTTAATCTATAATATTTGGTTAAAGGGATTATATTACACGGAAACATTAATCACGAAAAAGGTTTTATCGAATCACGATTTAATTATTGTTTAATTGGGTAGCAATGATGTATTACTAGATACCGCTCATTGTTTATAGTTTTATTGGAGAATAAAATTATTGCCAATTAAATAATAACCTATAGGGTCACACACATTGAGCACTTAAAGGAATAATTAATTTAAATTATGGATTTAAATTAATTGGTGATTATTTGAATTTTATTATGTTAATTAAGTGAGACTTAATTAATTGAGATAATATATAATTCGAATTAGAGGAGTATTTCTGCCCATAATAATTAAGTGTGACTTAGTTATTAATTAAATAATAGAATTTCGTTTTATTATTTAATCCTATACCTAAAAGGGTTGGGCTTTTGCTGTTGAGGGCCCATTAACCAGTCATTATAAATAGATAATGATAGGTTAAGAGGGTTTTACGTTTTTGTGAAAAAACCCTAGAGAAGGCAGCAAGAAAAGGCAGAAATCGAATCATCAATAAGGAGGCTAGTACATCCATTCCGCAGTCAAGTTCGTGAGTCGTTCTTGAAGGTGTTCGTGTGGATACCATAGAGGTGTTTTCCGAGAGGTAGACACAAGTCGTGAAAGCTAGGATCTCCGTTGAGTTCGTGAAAGTAAAGCTTTTTAAAGGTATGATTCGTAATCTCCATAATCTGTCCATAATTATACATGGATCCTGCGTTTGGGTTCCGAAATTATTGTTTTATTTACGTTTTTCCGCTGCGTTTTCTGCCTCGGAACCCAACACTCTCAACATGGGGAATCGTCCCTATAGGTTGAGAAACTTGAGGTTGAGTGGTCGCCCCTGTTGTTGGGGGCACTTGTTCAGTGGCGGGCGGAGCAGAGCTCAGGGGTATGGCCTCGATAGAGGTCGGTGCTGTTCTTCGTGTTTGAACCATGGTTGATGTTGTCGTCCCACAGACGGTGCCAAATGTTGTGGAATAAAACTAGTGTTTGTATGTAATTAATGCTAGGGTTGTTGAGTTTCAAACTTTAATGGCTGTTTTCGTGTTTCGAGACAGATCGGTCCTCACAGAGTGCCTACGTATCTCGTTATTGAGAATCAAGCAAAGACGTAGTTCTGAGAATGAGGGGTCAGGCCATTTATATAGGCTGAGAAGCCTTAGAATTATGGTAGGATTTGGAGGCTTGGCGGGCAAGTCACCTTCTTGAGGAAGGTTCTAGACTCCTTCCTTGTAGGAATCAGTTTCCATGTTGAATTAGATGCCTTGGAGGCTAAGTCTGGCAGGAGTAGTATCCTTATTTGACTCTTATTTGCTGAGCTGTTTATTACACTTAATATTAATTACAAAATTAATATTTAATTAGGGTTTTGGGCCCCGTAAATGGGCCCCACGTTTGGACCATATTGGGTCTAATTAATGCCACATTAAATGTGTCTTTAGGACTTACTTTTAGCTCATATCAATATTTGAAGTCTATTAACTAAAAATTGAAGTAAAAGTCGAGAATTATATCCTATTATATAATAAAAGTAGGAGAGATAATAAACAAGTACTACCATAAGTCAAGAGTTTGATTCTCACCTATAACACATATCATACTAATATTAATATTTTTATATTCAAATCGCTATAAAGCATAGAATTCAATTAGAATGATAATACAATAAGTTTTTGTATGTAAGTTACTATTATTTAAAGAGGATTCGTTACTCGGTTTCTGAGTTGGACATTACAATTACAACCTAAGAGTAATTATGTTTCTTATAAAAAAGGTAATAATATATTTATATATAATAACAAAGATTTTATCCATAATTATGGTCACTATATAGCTGAAATAATATTAATTGTCGAATTTAATATTTTAAAAAAGAGATGATCAAGATTATATCATATTAAAAAGAAAATTATAATCTAAAAAGGATATAATCAAAAAAATGTTATATTAGAATTGAATTTTAAAAAGGAAATTATAATATGAAAAGTATAGAATTAAAAAGGATACAATTGAATTTTATTTATTTTTTTACTAATCTTAAAAAAGTTCATATTTACTATTTGCACTCTATCTCGAGATCTATAAATCAGATTTGATTGATTTTACATCCCACGCGAATCTCATAAAATTATCTTTAATTTGGTGATGATTTATCAATTATTATCGAAAAGGAACTACCCAGAATCTCAAAAGAAAAATATAATTACGAATTTATACATTAATCCTATTTAGTGTAGAATACCTACATTGATAATTTTATTCAATGTAAGAAACCTTATTAAATATGATTTAAATTATTGACATACACTTTTTCATATTTTAATATAAATACAATTTTTAGTATACATGTTAACATATAAAATATTTTTTATGCCCAATAAAGGGTTAGTGCAGTGATTGAGTACAAGAGAGGTCAAGAGTTCGACTCCTGGCGGGTGTGTGTGTGTTCAACTATCAATAAAAATTATGCTACATCCAACGTTTGCTAAATCCAACATTTTTCATCTATTTATTTCAATATCTAACGGTTCTTATTTATTTTGTCGTTCTGAAGACCAGACTACCGAATACAAAAATTTTGGACAAAATCAGTCTTACACTTATTATTAAAACTGTATTTGATTTTAAGTAGAACTATCTTCAAATAATAATAAGGGTATTTTGATAATCAAAACGAAATATAAGTAGATTTCATAAATTGAATAGAATTTTAAACTTAAAAAATCATCAATTTCCTCTCTCTCTCTCTCTCTCTCTCTCTCTCTCTCTCTCTCTCTCTCTCTCTCTCTCTCTCTCTCTCTCGTTTCTGCGTAGCTTTAATTGAAAAATAATTGTTAAATCATCATTAAATTAAAGATTATTTTATTAATTTTAAGTGGACTGTAAACTCGTCCAAAACAAATTTTAAGAATTCAAGATAGAGCACAAATATTAAATTGAATGTGTAAAATCTTATTTATATATATATATATATCAATTTTTTTACAACAATTTGATATCTAAATTAATAATATATAAATATTAAAAAAATTAATATAATTTTAGATATTATTAAAAAAGGAGTCGTGCATTGCACGGGTTATAAGCTAGTATATAATAAATACAATTAATAATATAGCTACTCTTATCTTACCAGAGTGAAGTTATATAAATTTAATTAATTAACATAATAATATTAAATATTAGTTTAATTTAATAGTAAACTTATATACTAGGAGTCTATTAACTAATAATCCAAATAAAAATCTAGAATATGGTATTATATACAACTTGGGGCTCTAAGATTTTATTTTATATAGATCAGGGGCAATGTTTTAAAAAAAAAAGATATATAATTTAGAGACAATTTATATTTGATTGACAGTTATAATCATATACCAACATCAATCACAAAATCCTCCATTAACATCATAAAAAATTTCCAATAATGTTATCAACTTTTGTGAAAATATTCAAGTTATGGTATAAATACAATATATGAGATTAAATGTTCAACAACAAAATATTCAAATACAAGTAATTTCACTTGCACAACTTTAGAATTCATGTGCTTGACTTCAAAATTCGGATGCATATTTTTAATTTCAGTTGTAGAACACAAAAATTATGGTATATATATAATATGAGATGATAATGTTCACCTGCAGAATATTGTTAAAAAAGTAAGTTCAGTTGTAGAATTTTGTAAAAAAAAGCAAGTTCAGTTGTAAAACTTTTAAACTCAAGTGCACAACTTTGAAATTCAGTAGAAAAATATTGTACTTTTACTAGAAACAAAATAGCTTCTGCTATAGAATCCTATTATTTTGGGATTATTTTTTTGCAAAATAAGTTTAATAAATAAATTAAAATTTTTGAAGAAAGGAGATTGGAAAAATTGAAAAAAATCAACTAAAAGTTATGTGAGATAAAAAAATATTAATAAAAATAAAAGATTTTAATAAATGAGTCATTAATTAAATTTCCTTAATTAAATTTCCTTATTTCAATTAAGTGAACTGTGTATTTTTTATTTGCAACAATATTCTTATAAAAGTTATTTAAAAATGAACTGAATCTAGACAATTGATTTAGAAGTAATCTAACGACTAATAATGATTTTACAGTTCTATTTTAGTGTTTGGTTCACTTTTGATCCAGACCATATAAATACTAGCTTATAGCCCATGCAAAGCACGAGTTACTTTTAAATACTTTAAAATTATATGATTAAATAAAATAGAGTATAATAATTTATTTTGGATAAAATTTAACTTTGTAATTAATTAATAAAATAATTAGTAATAATAATAGTTATTTAATAAATGATATGTATTGATTAGAACTAATAATATAAAATCTTAATGTAAATTTGTTGTTGATGGGATTCGAACCTTGGATCTTTAGAAGAGGGATTTAAATATAGAATATTCCTTATTATTAGATCTAACGACTATTATCTATTTACTAAATATCTAACGATCACTATTATTTTAGATGGTTGAACCAAGTTGAACCAAACAACCAAATTATACCCTGTTTGCTTATTATATAATAGTATATATTATTGATAATTAAATTATGGATAACAAACCATGAATTTTTTTTAAAATGTTAGTATCAAAATAAGTAAATGTCGTCAAATTATTTAATTAAAGTAATAAAATAAATTGTTTTATTTAAAAAATTAAAAATTAGAAATTTAAGATATTTGTTCTTATTGGGAATTGAACCTATAACCACTCCATTAGACAAATAACTAATGTGCCATTTAAAAACACTATACCATTACAACCATTTGATGCCAACTTAAAAATCATTCACTCCATTCACTAAAAAAATCACTTGGTATATTCTTTTTAATATATTTATTTAAGATTCAATTAGAATTAAACTATCAACATATTATCCCTTTCTAATTATTAAATGCATTATATTTCTAATGATTAATGATGTATATTAAGGGGACGTGAATTTTCATGTTATTTAGTAGATGTCTAAAATATTTTTTTATTTATATATTTTTAGGACATTTATGGAATATTATTTTATATTCTTTGACTCTACCGCTATACCGTCTATGTTTTTCTACATGAAAAACATAGTATTTGGATAAAGGACGATCATTAAATCATTTCAGATCGAGGAATGCTAACTCCGCTCCTATTCCTCGAACCCGTCCTGATCCTTGAACAAGGAACGAACGAGAATTCTCGCTGGGAATTGGTGATTATATTATTTTTTTCAAAAAAAATCTATATTTTACAATACATTTTTTAATTAAATTAATTTGATAAATTATGATATGTAATATATGCTTTAGATTTAATATTATGTTTTCTGTACCAATTCAAATTAATATTTGTTTATTATAATAAAATATTATAATAAAATTAAATTATTCCATTTTTTTAACAACAGAGTTACCTGGAAGGTTGGAAGAGTGTGATACTAGCGTAACTAGCCGTTAGGGGTGTTCATGGGTTTGATTAGTCGGGTTGGAGACATTTTTGCAAAACAATCCAATTCAATCAGTTAGAAATTTTTTAACCCAACTCACAAAAAACAAAATTGTAATCCAACCATACCCAACGTACATCATAAATCAAAACTATATAAAATCGTTTATTTCGAAAATCTAAATAAAACTAAAATACGTATAAATTACAATTTTAGTGTTAATATTTAGTTTTGATTAATATTATAATTTTAGTGATGTAAATTATATCGTATGTCATATACATACGTACGAAATACAATCATACATCTATAAATTAAATTATATTATATTCTATAATGTATGATTGTATATAATATATAAATAAATATTTAAATTATCAAATAAGGTTTGTAACTTAAATCGGTATGGGTTGGGTTGGCCCAAAAAACATAAAATCCGTACACAATCCATTTAATTTGATTTATTTTTTTTAACTTAATCAAGTAACGGAATTTTTTTTTATCGGGTCAATTGACCGAAAAGAAGGTCGAGTTGGGTCTGTTTCATCCAATTTATGAACCCATGAACACCTCTACTAGCCATGAACCAAATCAATTGTCAGAGATCATTCAGTTAAACATAATATAATCAATTAGTAGGGAACGACATGTAAGTCCAAAAACTTAACTACAGCAACACACGACTGATTCTGGACGATATACAAATAATGTCAGGTATATTATGAATTTGGACAACTGATGAGATATATATGGTCATTAATAAATATAAATATTGAATGTAAGTAAAAGAAAGTAGTAAAAACTATATGCATATTGTAAATTTATTATTATTATGAAATATGGTACGATGCAGTCTTTACCGCATTAATAAAATTCAAAATTACATCTCACACCACACCGTACAGTTTGGATAAACTTAAGTTCACAATAGCTCCGGTGTGAGAATAAGTTAACTGATTTTTTGTAAGGTAATATTGAACGCTGAGAGTTTGTGTTCATGTGTTATTGTGAATGAATGAATAATCAAACCTAAATTAACCTTATTCTCTTTGTTCTTGTCAGTTGCCGAAGAGTGGGTGACTGGGGTGACGTGTCCCACGTCCTTAGGATCGTGCGACTATGCGACCGTTGCGAGCGAAATGGGCCGAGTGGACCTTGGGCCTTCTTCCGTAGTCTACGTCGGACCTTCGGTTCGGCCCATAGGAAGGTGGGCCTTCGGTCCAGTCCATTAAGATGACGGACCTCCAACAACTCAATTTACACATAATTGTCTTGCTGATTTAAGCTTATCATTACATATGTTTCCCAACTAACAACATGTTGGTGCAGTGGTTGAGTCATTGGCCTCCTTTGAAGGAGGTCAGGGGTTCGACTCCTGCGTGTGCGTGAGTTTCTTAGTTTGTATTAGGTTTCCTTTCTGTATTTGTATTTTTGTATTTGTAATGGCCGGGGGTCCTTCGGAAATAGCCTCCGTATAGGGGCATGGTCTGCGTACAGCTACCCTCCTCAGACACCACTTTGAGTGGTATTATAACTGAGTAAGCTAAGTTTTTTTTTTATTACATATGTTTCCCGTTACAAGCTATCTGTCATAGTTCAACCTGCGTGTCCTATGTTTTAACAAATTAAGATTTAAATGCTTAATCATCTTCAAATGTTCAACCTGCGTGTCCTATGTTTTACATAATTTCAATCATCTTCAAATCGCTTGGTTGCCTCTAGGAAGGATTCAACAGCGATCCCCTTAAGCGTCTGTCCTTTCGATTGTATTTATAGATGTCGTATGACTTTTGATTAATGAATTGATTCCTTTTGTTCAAAAATAAAATTAAGATTTAAATACTTAATTTACACGCAATTCTTTTACCGATTTCGGCTTATCATTACATACATTATACCCTTTGCATACTATTTGTCATAGTTTAATCATCGACTCATATATTTTGGCATTTGGCCCATACTTTGCACGAGCTTTCATGCTAGTTAACGGCTGGTTTAACAACTGCAGGTTACTATATCCAGATTGTGTGCCTAAACATACGTATTATAATTTATAAATGTATACTACTATACAAGATTTTAATCAAGAACGGAGTGATGCTAATAAGTAGATAGATACGTACGCAGAGATCACATGGATATAATTTGGTTAAAAGGTAGGGGTGAACAGCTGGACATGATTCAATGTAAATAGGTTTAGACCACAACACAACCATAACCATATAATTCTGATTCTTAAAATTAAAAATCGTGATTGCAACTGAATCAAAGGTCTTGTTAGGAATGATTTGGTTTTGGGGTATAAAAGGATTTAGGATTTTTCTAGTGTGTGTTCAAAGGTACATATTAATCATTATTTTCATAACATTTTTATGATGTGACTTCTTTTAATTAGTGGGATTTTTTGTACATACAGGAAGGTCCATTATCATTAATATATAGGAGTCAATCAAAATTTGATAACTCATCTTTTATTATGCACCCAAACGCACACATTAGAAAAACCGAAGGATTTAATATGTAATTTCCATTACCAGTGGAGAATTTAAATGGAAGATGCAGGCTTGGAATGGAGTGAGAAAGTTGCTAAACAGTCATTGTGCCTGAGTTGGTATGATCATAGTCCATAAAAAGTTGATAAACAGTAATTATACCTAAGTTGGTATGGACATAAGTATTCATGTGCCAAATTAACATTCTAAAATCCTCTTAATGACATCTACAAAGTAATGATACCAGGAATGTATGTTGGTGAATATGATGTCCTATTCCTACAATATGATTCAGAACTTTCTGCTTGATACATTAATATTCAGCGCAATACAAACGGCAAATGTCCTGATAAATACCATGAACTTCCAAAGACTAACACATGCTGATCATAAACATGGTTAGTTCGAACTGAAATCGCTTATTACAGCTCGGTTCAATTTGATTCGATTAGGTTCAATTTGATTCGATTAGACATTGGAATCAAACAATGAATGTTTCGGTTTGTCGATTTTATAAATTTTGTTTTGTTTTAATTCAGTTTTGATATCATATCATTCTTTTTCCTCGCCCCTGTTCTGAATGCAACCAAAGCATAAGTCATCTATCGTATACGAGTACTACTTTGTGTTGGTGAAAATCAAAGAGAACATGGAGGGTATATAAAATAACGTAAGTACTGTCAGTGGTGTGTTCCCAGATGTTTGCCATCAAACTTCTCAGTTTCATAATTGTCTGTGGCCCTTAACTAGGCTTCAACTCAATTTTTTATCTGATCGAAATACAAAACCAATTAATGACTTGATCCCACATAATTAGGGGTGAGCATGATTTTCCAAAAACCGACCAACCCGACCAAACCAAACCGATCAAACCGAAAATTTAGGTTTTTTTTTCGGTTTGGTTTGGTTATGGTTTTATATTTTTAAAAACCGAAAATTTTGGTTTGGGTTTGGTTTCACTAGTTTACCCATCCGATTAAACCAACCCGACCATCAAGTCGTATAAAAATATTATATATATATATATATATATATATATATATATATTGTATTTTTCGTGTGGTTATTTCTTCAACACACCTATCTTCAACATACTTATAGACTATAATATTATATGCCTTAACCATGCTTACGTGTGTGCACGTGTGTTTTGTATTTAGTTAGATTTATAGTGGTTAACTTGTTTTATTTCATGTCAAAAACCAGTTAAAAGAAGAAAGTACCAGAAAGCTATATATAAGACTTTTGAGACTTATTTTATGATTTAATGAAAATATTTGAGGAGTATAATTTATTTTATAACTATTTTTGATGATATTTTGTGCGACTATTTGTGCATTTATTTTGTTGGCTCTTTTAAAATAAAATTGAATCTTGTATTTAGTGTTGGAGAAAATAAATAACATCAAGTATAAATATATATTTAATAACGGTTTTAAACCGAAACCGACCAAACCAAACCGTTATAATTTGGTTGGTTTTTTTAGAATGATATGGTTTTTGGTTTGGTTATGGTTTGAAAAATTAAAAACCCGAAATTTATGGTTTGGTTGGTTTGACCGACCCAAACCGCCCAAACCACCCGATGCACATCCCTACACATAATTGCATGCAGTAAAAAACAGTTAGGGATAAAAATGTAATCTCACATAATTGCATAAAGCAAAACGTAATTGCATTTAGCAATCATGTTATTTTTATATATATATATTATTATATTCATAATAATTCCCGTATTTACAAATTGGAGTAGAAAAAGTAGATACACACAAATGTACATCTTTGTGTGGGTGATAATTTGTTCACAAGGCAACTACAGAAGTGTCCCCATGAGATTATGCTCACCTTTTCATTCGTTTATTCAGTTATTTTAAATAACTTAGCATGTTGCACTAAATTAGTGAGCTCAGGAAATCATATCTTATGTAGTGCTTACAACGTCACTAAAATGTATAGGATTATGGATTATTGTAACATAATTTATCCTCTCCTCTCACACTTCAAAGAATTTCGAAAATTTTAATTTATCGCACTTCATAATGATAAATATAATTATAAAATGTAACAATTATTTATCGGAACCGAATTCATGGATTAAATCGAGAGATATGGTGCTATAGTCATCTATAGAGGCCCAATGGCCGATATAAATGATGATAGTTGCATATAAATTATAATATATGCATGATAGCTATACTTTGACAAGATAGTTGTTTTCCTACGATGTTATTTATATGAATTTATAATAATACTAGGCACATACTTATTTTATTTTCTGCATTGTATATTGAATTTTAGGTTAACACTATGTGCTTCATGTTTGGAATGTTCAATGTTGAGATGGTATAAACCTGTATAAACGACAGTATTTATGTCCACAAGTGCATAAATGGATGAGGTTAAGACTTCTGACAAATCATTAGCCTAGTAACTGTGTTTCGTCATCTAGGTGATTAAAGTCATACCTATGAATGAATTTAAATGTATTGTTTTAACTATTCAATTAAAACATGACCGTGCATCCTTCAGTTGATCAACCACTCCATAATACATGTTGGCACAAGAACGTTTACTTATAATAGATGTTGGTGAGGTGCGCGAAAGTTGGTCCGGACATCAAATTATAAAATAAAATTTAATAAATGTTGGTATAAAAATAAAGTATAAAAAAATACAGAGTATTCAAATTGGTACATGAATTTCAGATATGCAACATGTAACATATCCCACTATAATTTTCTTTTCCTAATACACTCAACTTAGTAAAACATACGCAATTTGTGTAATTTATCAAGTTTAAAATACAAGTGGTAAAGAGTTTATATGTTGCCATCCAGGTTAGGGATAGCAAAAAAACCCAATTCGATGGATCCCCGATCTATACCGATTCGATTGAATTTTATCAAAATCGATTTTTTGGATTTGGATTTTAATTTTACGTGTATTGAATCGAACCCGATCCGAAAACCCGAAAGAATATATATATATATATATATATATATATATATATATATATATATATATATATATAGGCTTTTGCTCCATACAGAACACTCTTATATAACAAACAACAAAGAACACCTTAGACCTATTAGATCCTTTGGCCCCGCCAGGGGCACCCAATACAAAAAGTTATTATTTTTTTACCCTCTATCAAGTCTGAAGACGTCATCACGTGAACAGTAAATTTTCAAATTTTTTTTTTTTTTTTTTGCTGGATGGATGGAGCCTAAAAAAATAAGAACTTTTGTATTGGGTGGCCCCGCCAGGGGCAATGGATCTATGAGATATGAGGTGTTCTTTATTGTTTGTTATATAAGGTGTTTGCTATGGAGTGCAACTCTATATATATATATATATTCTTTTATTTTTCTTATGGTTTTAAATTTTATTTATAATACTCTAAATTTATGCAACTAAAAAAATTTAGATTTTAGATTTTAAATATATTTGTATTTTTATGTTTTGCTTAATGTGTTTATTTTAATTTTTCAATTTTGAATTAAAAACCCGATTTAAACCCGAATCTGAACCGAAACCCGATAAAATTCGATGGTTTGGATTTGGATTTTGATTTTCAAACCTGAATCTAAATCCGAACCGATCCGAAAACTTTAGATTTGGATTTAGCCAAAACTCGATTCGATCTGGACCAATTGCCATCCCTAATCCAAGTTATGCGTTTGATTCTCGCTTATGTCGAGATTTATGAAAACATATATTAATTTGTAAAGTATATAAGCTTACTTATTAAAAAAATACATTACTCAATTGTAAGGTTATAAACCTAATTATTCAAAAAAAAATACATTACTTGTATAATATGTAAATATTTTAATTTACCAAAGTTATTAATCTATCAAATATTCATTCATTAAGATTTTACAGATTTATTTATTCTAATTTCTCACCACACAATTCCAAGTATTATTCTGGCCCAACCCAATCTATATCCCCGGTCTTTATCGAAGCCCAGCATGAAAATGCACCACATCACTTTCGAATTGGCTAACTCGGGCCGATATCAATAAAAAGGCCTTAAAATTGGGATAATTAATTTGGGGTTAGGGTTTAAAAGTTTGAACAGACTCATTCTAATCAGAAAGAATATTCAAAACTTGCAGAAGAAGATAAAGCATTTCGCCGATCAATTTCAAAACTAGGTAATCTCAAGTGTTGATTCTTCGATTTTAATGCTTAAATTTCATTTATAATATGTGTGTTAATTCATATATTTGTAAATTTTGAAATGCAGTCTATGTTTTTCTGTATGTTTCAACTTGAATTGAGCTTAGTTATGTATATGTTTGTTTTATTTGGATTTTGGATTATAATTACGGAAATTTAAATACTCACGAACACATGCTTCCGCTATTACTCGAACCCTTGACCTCTTGCTAGGGTACCCGTTAGGCTACACTGCTATTATTATTAGGTTTGTTTTGTCATTTGTTAATGAGGTGTAGGGGGAGCATCTTGTTTTCTTTATAGTTCTGTAGTGTAATTGTTGTGTGATATTTGGGACGGTGAATATAGTACTGTGCTTGAGCTATTAGTAGTCCACGATATTTTTCGTTTTCTTCTATTTTACGAATGATAGAAGCAGTAAGTTACTTCAGAGTCAGGACTTTGATTTGTATGCTTAATGTACTGTTTGTTATTTATAATATTTGGAATGGAACTTTGTTATAAATGGGGTTTTGCATTGGCCAGATATGTACATTGCTTCTTTGGTTGTAATTTACAATGCTGCCTTTCGTGGAGAAACTTGTAGGCAGAGATTTTATGGTTGTGCTATTTGCAGTCGGTGATTTATTCGTCTTGTATATCAGTGTTGATAAAAGCATTATGTTAGGACTTCAATGTGAATTTTGTTTGTTAATGCTGGTATGATTTGTGATACAAGTGGTTTTGCATTGGCCAATCACTTGTTTACTTCTTGGTTTGTAGTGTAATATCGTTGCCTTTTGAGGATAACATTGTGGTACTCTGTTTGAACCGACTTGCATTTGTAGTGTAATATCGTTGCCTTTTGAGGATAACATTGTGGTACTCTGTTTGAACCGACTTGCATTTTTATACTTGACAGACTTTGAACTTGAACTCTAGGGCCATGTCTTCGTCATATCTTACCAATATCACTCGAACCGTCGACCCCTCGCCAAATAAAGAGACAAGGGGTATATGTCATGTTAGGAATATTAGGTTTGTTTTGTTGATAGGGCCTAGAGGGCTGGGGTCATGTTTTTATCGTGCGCGATTTAAGTTGTTGTGTGTGAAATATTTTATGGTGAATAAAGTACTATACTTGTGCAATTAGCGGTCCACTATATTTTTTCGTTTTCTTGTATGGTTTACAGAAGCATCAAGTTACTTAGGAATTTGATGTTAATTTTTTGTTTATTGTTGCGATTGTTAATATTTGGAGTGGATTTTTAGTATAAAAATGTGGTTTTGCACTAACCAAAACTTACTACTTCTTTCTTGTAATTTACAATTGTTCCCTTTTGTGGAGAAACTTGTGGGCACAGATTGTATGGTTGTGCAATTTGCAAGTCCGTGATTTTTTAGTCTTCCTGTATATTAATTTTGATAGAAGCATTTAGTTAGTAAGGACTTCAATGTGAATTTTAATTGTCAATACTGTTTTGATATGTAATCCTTGGAATGATACTGTTGTATTGTTATATCATCGCTTTTTGATGTGGTACTCCATTTGAACCGACTTCTGGAATTCTTGATTGTAATGTCACTTGATTTTTAACAGACTTTGAACCTTAACACTAGGGCCATGTCTTCATCATATCTTCCCGCAAGTACTGAATCACTGGTTCAGGCTACAGAAGCGAAAGATGCTCAGGAGTCGATCTCTATTCTTTATCGTATTCTTGAAGATCCTTCTTCCACTTCCGAAGCTTTACGAATCAAAGAGCAGGCAGTTTCCAGCCTCTCAGATATTCTTAGAGAGCAATGTCGGGCAGAGGAACTCCGTAACCTTTTGGCCCAATTGAGGTCCTTCTTTTCCAAGATCCCAAAAGCAAAAACTGCCAAAATTGTGCGTGGAATTGTTGATTCTGTTGCTAAAATACCTGGGACGTCTGATCTCCAGGTTTCCCTCTGTAAAGAAATTGTGGAGTGGACCCGTGCTGAGAAGCGTACTTTCCTTCGCCAGCGGATTGAAGCAAGGCTTGCAGCTCTTTTGATGGAGAACAAGGAGTATGTAGAGGCATTAAGCCTCCTTTCAGGACTAATTAAGGAGGTGAGAAGGTTGGATGACAAGCTTTTACTTGTGGAGATTGATCTGTTGGAGAGCAAGCTTCATTTCTCTCTGAGAAACCTTCCTAAAGCCAAAGCTGCACTTACAGCAGCAAGAACAGCGGCAAATGCCATTTATGTGCCTCCAGCTCAACAGGGTGTTATTGATTTGCAAAGTGGGATTCTTCATGCAGAAGAGAAGGACTACAAAACTGGTTACAGCTATTTCTTTGAAGCTTTCGAAGCTTTCAATGCTCTTGAAGATCCGCAAGCAGTTTATAGTCTTAAGTATATGCTGTTGTGCAAGATTATGGTGAATCAGGCTGATGACGTGGCAGGAATTATATCATCACAGAAAGTGGGATTACACTATCAAGGACCAGAACTTGATGCAATGAAAGCTGTTGCTGATGCTCATTCAAAGCGATCACTAAAACTATTTGAGTCTGCTCTTCGGGACTTTAAAGCACAACTAGAAGAAGACCCTATTGTGCATAGGCACTTATCTTCCCTCTACGACACGCTGCTGGAGCAGAACCTCTGCAGGTTGATTGAGCCTTTCTCGAGAGTCGAGATCACTCATATTGCCGAATTAATCGAATTACCTGAAGACCATGTAGAGAAGAAACTGTCGCAGATGATCCTGGATAAGAAGTTTGCTGGGACTTTAGATCAGGGTGCTGGATGCCTCGTTATATTTGATGATCCTAAATCGGACGCAATATACCCCGCAACATTAGAGACCATTTCAAATATTGGCAAGGTTGTTGACAGCCTCTTCACGAGGTCTGCTAAAATTATGGCATAATATTTACTGCATTATTCTCCCTTCATCGTTTGCTGTAATGTTTGTTTTATACTGGACTCCGGTCTCAGGCTTGCTACCAAATTCCAGCTTGGTGAAATTATTCATTTTTATATAATTCTATGCTATATTATTATGTACTTGTTAGTTCAGATATTCTTCTTATTCCACAAAAATATGACATCATTTAAAGTTTGATGCTAAGCAATGACACCTTTTGTGTTCATCTATTAGTTAAAAGAAAGTACAATCTCTTAACTGCTAAGATTTTGGAGGATAGAGTCAGAGAGAAAACAGAACAAGTCCGATTGAAGTATATATATAAATTTTCAATTTACCAACGGCAAGTATTTCGAAATATAATACTAATGCATTAGTACATTTTTAACGAATATCTCAACCTTACCAAATTTGACGTGGAGTAATAAATCTGAATCTCAAATCTCTTCTTCTCTTTGGTGAAGGACTAAATCACCTCGACCGACTAATACACACACACACCCCGCGTTGACCCTTGACTGTTCCTGCCTGAATCCTTCCTATCCATTTTCCACTCAAGTGTTAAAACCTTTTTCAAATTGAAATAACACGCTTATCTTTTCTTACTCCCTTACCCAAACTACTCATTCTAATCTATTTCTCCCTTACAATAACTTATAAACCTCTATATAAATCACATTCCACTCGATATATATCCCATCCAAAAACTCCTCCCTCCATTTCCTCTCGTAATATTTTGACATAATCTTCACATTTGTAAATATTCTCTTCCAATACAAATTTTAATCATCACGTTCGTAAAATTTTGTCTACATTCCATTTTAACATTTAAAAAAATCTCTTTACATTCAATTTTAGTACAAAACTCCACATTCCTTTCACGTTTTTAAAATCTCTTTACGATAAAATTCCGTATTGGTAAAAAGTAAATTCTAATATTAACATAATTTTTACATTCTCGCAATAAAATCTCCTGAATTTAAATATAATCTTCGACCGCGCTAATACAATCTCTTTTCGATAATTTATAAAAGCACAATCTACACACACATATAATTTCGTTCACAATCTTTCGATCCGTACGATTAAACAAGCTTTTGAATTAGTTGTGAATGAGTGGAAGTGAAGGAAGCTCCGGCCATTCCGCCGGAGCAGACGCCGCTGGCGCACCGGACACGAAGAAGCAAAGCAAGGCGAAAGTGAGCAGAACGTCGTTGATACTGTGGCACGCGCATCAGAATGATGTAGTGGCTGTTCGGAAGCTACTAGAAGAAGATGGATCGCTCGTAAACGCAAGAGATTACGATAGTCGAACTCCGCTTCATGTTGCGGCGCTTCATGGTTTGATTAATATTGCCAAGTGTTTGATTGAATTCGGAGCTGACGTTAACTCATTCGATCGCTGGAAAAACACGGTAGGTATTTTATCGGGGTCGTTTTGACTTTTTTCAAGTATTTGACTTTATTTAAATGGTTTTGATTTTTTGAACGTAACCTGTTTTAAATTTTCTGTATTTGGCCTTTTTAAAGTTGTTTTGACTTCTTATATGTATTCGATTTTATTTAACTCGTTTTGACTTTTGTTACGTATTTAACTATGTTAACCGTTATTTTAACTTTTAACACGTATTTGACCATATATCCGTCGTAAAAAATCAAGATGTCACTAAAATTTCATTAAATTTATCTGTTCTAATTTTTAGTTCCACACATTTATAGGATTTATAAATTATTATTATGTCATATTGTCATATAAATTACATGTTCTCGTATGGTTTGGTTATTTATTAATAGTTGGTTTGAGTGTGGTGACTGAACTTGATATAATTGATGACAGCCTCTAGCTGATGCAGAAGGAGCTAAAAAACATAGCATGATTGAGTTATTGAAGTCGTATGGTGGCCTTTCTTATGTAAGTTATCCGGTTGTTGGAACTTTTATTTTGATTAGGACCGTAGTGTTAAATGTAGTGGATATATATCTAATTTTAATTCGCAGTTACTAATATTTTCTGAAATTGCTGCGATGTTGTATGATGACACGGATGTTTGTTATTTGTATTGTGGTATGTGGACTAACTATTACTGGTAATGCCGTAATGGTTGCAGGGTCAAAGTGGAAGCCATTTTGAACCAAAACCTGTTCCGCCCCCTTTACCTCAAAAATGTGACTGGGAGATTGATCCTACTGAGTTGGACTTCTCGCATTCAACTATCATCGGAAAGGTACCTATTGATCACCGTGTATCCTGTTTATTTGAATCTGGAATATTTCACATATGTGCATTCTAGCATTTTCCAGATTGCTGTAGTTACAAGTCTTTTTTTTTTGTGTTCTCAAGTTTTGGCTCACAACAAAACTAGCAAAAAAAAAAAGAACTGAAGAAATATGTTATATGCATGTATCGGGAATCATAATTTAATAGGAAAACCTTGTATTTACGAATAGCTTGTGGTCCTGGATACCTAGTTTAGCACTAACTGAAGTCGTTTTGACTAGAGTGAAATAAAGGTTCTTGTAGTTCAATTTGCAATCCATCTGTTGTATATGATTACAAACTTACATATAAGGTTTTTGATAAATGACAGTGTACTCTATCGTTGTCAAGAAATTTATGCTAACTTTATTAGTTAAAAGGCCATAGGCTAAGCCAACACAATGTAATTTCAAATTTCAAGCTCAAGGGACCTTATATAATTTTGTCAGGCAGAATTCCTAGAATTTCCTAGATAATTCATCTCAAGATATATGCAGCTTAAGGCCCCAAGCCATGCTTCCATATGTGTGTGTGATACTTAGATAAACACTTGATTGAAGATTTAAAGTTGCTATGAAAATTGTATAAATATCTACCTCGAGTCATAATTCCAAAAAACTGACTGCCTTTACAAGCAACACGGTGCAGTGCTCTCTAAATACAGTTTTTACTTTTCGACTTGTGTTAGGGGTCTTTCGGTGAGATCGTAAAATCAGGTTGGCGTGGAACACCTGTAGCTGTCAAGCGCATCCTTCCAAGTCTTTCAGATGACAGATTGGTGATGTAAGTGCAATATTCTTTTATCATCTTTTTACTTTTATATATTATAAAGTATTAATTTATAGAAGCATGGAAGATATTCCTTCAGCTCAAATGTAGATGACACTATAGCTTTGTATCAAACATTAAACAGGCATCTTTTCAAGGCCGAGAACGTTCACTAGAATGATACGTGTCCATTTGACCTGGATATTAGGTTTTCCACTTCTTTGCTGAAAATATTCCATTTTTTATGCTTAAAACTGAGTCTGATAAACTTTTGCAGAGAGATTATGACCATAAGAAACTGGTTGCACAATATAAATATTTGCATCTACAGTATGAAAATTAACTATATGCTTAATGATTAATTCTTAATTGGTCAGTTTAACTATAAGAGAATGCATGTACTGTGGGAATATTTAAGTTCCTTGGGCAATACCCAATAGGATATGAAATTAAAATTCATTTGCTGATTGTTGCTGAGTAACTCTGGTTGTCGCTAAGAAGATGTGTGATTAGTATTCACAAACTTTTATGAAGTTTCACCACAACTACGAGATTAGTCCTTCTAAATATCTTCCTCGTTCAATGATGCAGTCAGGATTTCAGGCACGAGGTGAATTTGCTAGTTAAGCTTCGCCACCCTAATATAGTGCAATTTCTTGGAGCCGTTACTGATAGGAATCCGTTGATGTTAATTACTGAATTTCTACGAGGGGTAAGTCAAGGCATACACATTAATGCATATGTTCTGTACTATGGTTTTAGTGTTTTCACAGCTGATTGAGATAATCTTGAAACATTCAACACAAATCTTGAGACATTCTGTATCATGTCAGGTAGTTTGTACTAGGCAATAGGCATGTCATAAAATGTGGCACCCACACTCAAATTGGAGAGGAAATAACTTGCATGATGCCTTTTTTCCTCTTGAAACAAAAATTAATAAATTCAGTAGGCCATTCTAAAGTTTTAATCTTATATATGGTTACAGGGTGATCTCCATCAGTATCTCAAGGGTAAAGGTGCACTTAGTCCAGCAACAGCTGTCAGCTTTGCATTAGACATTGCCAGGTACTTCTAACTTTTATTTTTCTACATTCTACTATCTCCATGTTTTAGGGTTCTTATTTGGTTGTTGGTACATGAGCATAACTGCATAATTGCATAAATCGGTCATAGGTACTTAAGTTGTATCATAGAAAAAAAATAGCATAAATAAATTGTAGTGATAGCACTCTTCCCAGGCTTCTAGTTTGTAAGTGGCAGGTCCTAATGAGTGATGAGTAAGATTATAGCTTGCCATTCGGTGAAAAGTGCATATACAATTTGGCCTAGAATAAATGGACTATTAAATCTTCTAAACCAAAAAGAAGTGAATGTATTTAATTCTCTCCCCCCCCCCCCCCCCCCAAGAAAAATGAGTTGTTTAAATAGAAAATTTTAGTATACCATTTTTTGCAGTCCTGTAAAATTATTGAGTCAGTAACCAAGTATTCAGTCAATGGCGAACCTTGAACTGATAAAATTATGATAACATATATAAAATTATCGAAATGGCTCGTAGACACTGGTTCTGCTATATTAATTAGTTTCGTCCTTGAAAACTGTTGCAGGTTAGTTATTGTACCAACTATGAGTACTAGAAGTATAACCAGTGCTGAAATTGAACTAGAGTAGTTGGGGCTCGGTTTGGATTCAGTTAGACTTTTGGCTAACAGCATTCCAGTACGCTATTTCAGAAACTGGAAGTTATTTGCCAGTAAAAACAAGACAAATTTAATCGCGCTATACTGGCTCATATTTGTTATAATTGATTCGGGTAGTTGAAGAGTACTCAAATATGCATTCAAACATATTCTTTTTAAGTTCACTGATTTTCTTTATTATAGTTATCAAATATGTTTGATACAAAGTTAATTAAGTTATCAAAAAATATTTTTTGTTAAATACTGTTAAAAATATATATATTGTATTATTTACCAATATTTTATAAAAATTCCGAATATGAAATATTTAATACTTTTATTGCAACTTATAATGTTCAAATATACACTGTATACATTAAACTCGTATTTGGTAGTTTTTATTCTACTGGCACTAATTTAATTCAAATTCAACTTGGAGTAGTTTGAATTTGACTTGGGACAATGCTCGAATTCGTTGGTATTCATTAGAATCTGGCCTTACTAATAATATGGAGGTTTTCCACTCATTTTAGCCCTTGATTCCAACTTGTATATCCTTAATGGCCTTTAGAATAAAGCAGAATAACTAATTATTGGTTGGATGAAAATGTATTTTATCTAACTTTGCCTTTGGTATCTATAGCACGTGCTTTCATTTTCGTCCTTTTGTGCTTTCCAGTTTTGCGGAAATATTCGTGTAATGAAATTTGAGATAGGTTAATAAATGTTTCTATTTTCTTCTGATAATTAAATGCTGATTTGTACTAAAATTCATAAAATTGAAACTGCAGAGGCATGGCGTATCTTCACAATGAGCCGAATGTCATAATACACCGAGACTTAAAACCAAGGTTCGTTGCTTTATGTTTAAGAATTGAAATATAGCATGTGCTGTATGTGTCTGTATTGGTATGTTTTTACATAACATCTGGGTATGTAAGCAAATGCACACACATGAAATGACTGGTGAATTTCACAGAAATGTTCTTCTCGTCAACTCTAGTGCTGTATGTGCTGTATGTGGCAGGATTTTTATATATCTGTACAACTGTACTGACTGGTGAATTTCACAGAAATGTTCTTCTCGTCAACTCTAGTGCTGACCATTTAAAAGTCGGAGACTTTGGACTAAGCAAGCTTATCAAGGTGAAAAATTCTCGTGATGTATACAAAATGACTGGCGAGACTGGAAGTTGTAAGTGTTTGTTATACATACCTTTTACAGTTTAGAGGGAGGATGATACACTTTTTACTCACATTTTTCTTCTTTTATGTTGATTTTTCTCTGGAATGAAATAAAAGACCGGTACATGGCTCCTGAAGTCTTCAAGCATCGTAAATATGATAAGAAGGTTGATGTTTTCTCCTTTGCAATGATACTCTACGAGGTAATATTCTGTTTCTTGATGTGTGGAAAAGTTTACAACGATATTCTAGTAAGTCTACTAGCTGATCATGTAAATTGTTGCAGATGCTTGAAGGTGATCCACCATTGTCACACCATGAACCTTATGAAGCAGCCAAATATGTGTCCGAGGGGCACAGGCCTATGTTTAGGGCCAAAGGCTATACTCAAGAATTAAGAGAGTAAGTAAAAGTCTTCAACCATCTTTAGTTTTCTAGACTTTAAAATTCTACGCACATGCACGTCAAAGTTAGCTAAGTTGATCATCAGGTTTGTGCGTAGTCTTGCTTGCATTGCAGAATATACATGACGTGCTAATTTTTGTTCCATTCGCCTTTTTTCAGCTTGACAGAGCAGTGCTGGGCAGCAGATATGAACAAGAGACCTTCATTCCTGGATATTCTCAAAAGGCTTGAAAAGATAAAGGAAACTTTACCGGCAGAACACCACTGGAAAATCTTTTCTTCTTGACATATCAAGCACGGCCAGATATCCAAATATAGGAGCTGAACTAAGCAGTTGACAGCCAAATATGGATTTTTTTCCCTCCAATTTAATTTTGGGTGAAAAGTTTTTTTTTTAAAGATATAAGTTAGAACATGTTTTAGAGCATATACATAATTAATTCAGATACAAACAAACAAAAAGACTGTTGATTAGTGCTTCATGTAAGCATAGTCTGATACTTCAAACAGCTTAAAGAAGTTGAAAATAAAATTAGTGAATCAACCAAAAACCGCAAAAAAGTTCTCATTCTATAACAGTTAAAACTACCATCTTATTTTGTTTGAGAATTGTCTAACTCGTGTCCTTTGACATAAGGTATTACTAATAAATAAATTATTTACACGAAGGAGATATATAACCCAAATTAAATAAGCTTCTTCTTCTCGAAAAATGACTTCAAATGCCACAACTGCATACCCGAAACTGATAAACAAATCAACAGCGACAGCAAACTGAGCCATCCCATTTTGGAGTTTGTTGCGTGATTAAGGTCCTGCATCTCTTCTTCCCTGCATCGATAAAATATCAAGTCATTAATTTTCTCTCAGCCTATGTTGTGAAAGACTCGAAATTGTTAAGAGGTCACGGGCCGGCATTGACGAGCCACTTGCAAAAACCAATAAAATGCACACTTTTTGGCAAAACAGTTTTCTAGAATTAATACTAACTGACACAAAATTGTTGATTCATATAATTAACAATATAATGGTACATAACATAATCACAAACCACAATATAATAGCTCACAGGACTTTAATCAACCAAGTCTAGCAATTCGAAAACTTAAAAATCATTCAGTTTCACATAGGAAAAAAAATGATTGGATTAAAGAGGAGAGTCACAATGGAAGAAATGGTAGAGCCAACTCGTGATAGAGGCAAAACGATGTAAGAGAAGAGGGAGACAAGCTGAGAGAATGTGAGACAGAAGTGAGGCCAAGTGGCTAACATGTTTCTGGTTTCATGAGAGAGGCAGAATGATGTGAGAGAAAAGGAGACCAGCGGAGAGAAAGTGAAACAGATGAATTAGGGTTATGCTTCTGGGAGGTGAGAGACCAAGTGAGTAAAGTGTTTCTGCTTTCATTTTTTCTCATTAAAGGGAAATTTAATCTTTTTACAACAACATGCCTGTTTCCCGTGTGACCTCGTGTTTGAAGCGCTCTTCATTGCCAATTTGCAATTCATGTAAAACCACAACTTTTTCATTTGCAAATTTTGTGCCTAGTCACGCTTTCACAACCCCAGTCACACTTTTCGCAACACTGCTCTTAGCTATTAGTAAGATGTCCTTTTTTCTGCCAAAGCATTTTAAATAATGGAATTTTGGACATGTGGGTGTCTTGCAAATGACTTGCCCATTTGGAATGCAACTATTTTAATCTTTGAAGGATGACTATTATGTTAACAGAACTCAAAGCCTCTAAACATTTCTTTTGTAAGTGATTTATGTTAATCTAAACCCCACCATGCCATCTTGCTGTCCAAATCTAGCTAGAGGCAACCCAACCAGAATTAACTACCTTTCAGGGTAATCTCAGAACCACCAACATATTCGATAGGGAGGAAATATGCCTGTAATCTCCTCCCCTCGCCTAGCTGAGTTCTTTCTAGAGTTTCTTAGCAAGGAAATGAAACAGGCATATAAAAAGATAATGAATTTGTTTCTGTCTTTTGATGAATCTCTTTCATGTTCAATAGATAATTTGATGAAATGATTTTGACTTTGATTTATCAGTAAAAAAAAACAACTTCTAAACAGCGATGATGTCCACTGTGAACTGATATTGGGTAATTTACATAGCGATGGGAAAAATTGCGGAAAGCCGAAAAATTAGACAAGCAACAATAATTTAGCTTCACGCCTTCGCTTGTATCTTAATTAAAAGATTAAGGTTATGGGCCTAAAGATTTGGATGATTCATCTCCCTTTCCCTTTTCTTTGGGGACTTGAAGAACATAAATCGTGTATAGCATAAATTCCTAAGATTGTGGGACTTTAGGTAAGAGCTAGAATAAAATGAATATCATTCTATAAAATTTACCACATATTTTAGTTTTAATGTAGCAAATTAAGCTGCTAGAAATCAGCAAAAAAGAAACTGCAAAAATTTGACAAAATATCTTACGATGTTTGAACAATTACGGCGGTCATCTTCACATATAAAAATTTGGGTCATCTGGTAAAATCTACTCTCCGTATTGTGAAGTTATAAATAGTAAACTTATTGTGTCGCTTTATATTAAAGGCCTTCGAATGGTAGCATTAAAAAAAATTAGGCCACAAGATGTTCAATGCCAAATATACAAGTCCTGTAAGTTGTTGTGAATATCAAGTAAAACATTAATAACATTTTAGACAGGATAAAATTTATATTACCTTTCGCGAAGATAAGACATTTCTTCATGAATAGATGTAACAGTTTCGTACAGTTTCTTCACCTCTATTTCCATGGCCTGGTAACAAATATGAGAGCAAATTGTTTACTGATATCCTTATATGTCTTTTTATACTAGGAGTAATATACTAAACAATTTTGCCGAGTACACAAGACAAATTGAAGAAAATATCGTAATCAAATGATTAAAATCTATGCATACAGATTTCAACATAGGCTTACATAAGCTAATCACAGAACTGTTGAACATAGGAATCTATTGCCTAATTATTATGTTCAGTCCTTTGCTAGGTATTGAATCTCTACTGTACAAGTTAGGTCCCAAGAATGCCAAAAAGAATACCTAACACTGTAATTTTGTATTCCTTTGTAAAATGATTGATTGAGGTGACATTTTGAGTATTATACTTGTTGCTGCTCTCGTTAGGCACGAATGTGAAAAATAAAGTATACCACTAATACAAGGACTCAAGGAGTATGTTTGCTTGCAATGGATGCTGATCTGGAATTATAATTCCATCAATCGTAGCCCTTGGTAGTACGAACATTATTCAAATAAGAGTGTTCCTATGTCAATGTTCGTTAATTCAACGGCCACCTAAATATTTAAGTACATGATTTTAAATGTATATCCCCTTGCCACAAACAATTCAGTTACTTATCACATTTTACTAAAATTAAAAACTGCCAAGGGGAGTTGCTACAATCAGTTTATGCCTTACTTGACAAATGCCAAACTCTGCCCTCTTGCCGGAAAGACTTCTTACCCTTTCTTCCATAATAACTTATTATCCATGTATTGATTAACAAGTCAGGAATATTAGGGTTTTCCGTCAACCATTAACCGCAAGTAAACTACCTATCTAGTATTTAGCTATTCTTGCAAAAGTAGGTCAATCCAATTTTTTTTTCCACTAAGTAGGCGAAGTTACACCATTGGGAAAACAAGGAATTTAGATTGCGTGCCAAATAGAACGCATAAGCAGGTAAAGAATAAATGTGTTAAGCATATAGCTTAAGTAGCATGATTTGACCCGAAGAAAGCATAGTTAAATATCCCATTCACTCTAGTCATAAAGGATCGTAGGCGATCTAAGGTTACCGACTCTCCGGCCCCATTTCGGTGCACGAGTGGAGAAGTATCCACAAGTAGTGTCATAGAACATACAATTTAACAAACAGTAAGAAAATGCTTACATCTATAGAGCCTTTCTTGGCAACATTAGACCAATCCTTGGCAGCCACACCTGACCTCCAATCAAAATCAACTGTCATCGTAGTTGGTGGGTTCTGATCAAGCGCCCAAAAACAAGCCATGTAGTCTCCAGCTTCTACTACCTGAAAACTAAACTGACCAGACTGCACATGCTCTGCATAGTGATAGCTAGTTCCAGACGTAGCCGTCACCTGCACTCAATATCACAATCTAAACGTCCATAAAATATCATATAGAAGCTCTACAAAACCATATCTCTGACAGCAGTTTAAATCAGCAAACAACTAAAAAATTGGATTTTGACCCAAAATACTAATAAAGTTTTGTTCTTTCTTTGGTTCTATCTAAACATAACCCAATTTTATATAAATACTCTTGCTTCATAACTAAAACACAAAATCCAACAAATTTCAATCTTGCAAATAAACTACATCTACAAGAAAGTTACATTCTTTATATCTAATCAATTAAATTACTAAAACCCAAAATCATATCAAAACAAGTTCCTCATAACCCATAAAACACAGAATTCAATAAAAATCCAATCTTGCACATAAATTACAATAAACTTTTGTTTTCCATGGCTTAAACCTAACCATCTTCCCCAATTCTATACAAACACAAGTTCTTGATTCTTCTATAAACACACCATCCACTAAAAATCCAATCTTTCAAATAAATTACATTAACAAATATTTAAATTCAACAAAAAAATAAAGAAAAAAGTATATACATTACCCTGACAGTAAGTTTGTGAGAATCAGGCAAAGGCTGATGAGCTTCTTCAGAAAAAGAGTTATGGGGTTCATTGGGATTAACAATTGTGTACTTCCCAACAGTCATAGAGTTATGGGGTTCATTGGGATTAACAATTGTGTACTTCCCAACAGTCATAGAGTTGTCTTCAGCAAAGCACTTGGTGTGCCCTGATTCAAGATCAAATCTGACTGACTCTGTTATTGTTGTTAAAAGCCCTTGAATTATAGCAAAAAAGATCAAGAATTTGAGTGCCATGGTGTGTAAATTTGATATAATTGGACAGTTGAATATATGTTGTGTGTACAGATTGTATATGTGTGTTTGTTTTGGGGAGACAGGGAGAGGAGATATAGGGAAAGAAAGAATTTGAGATATGAAGAAGATGCTTATACAAATTTTTCAGTCAAAGGGTTGAGAAACATATTAAAATTCATTCTATTTGATTTTTATAGTTCGTATTTAAAATAAAAAGAAAATGTTATAAATTTTCTATTCTTGGTTGAATATAAATTTTCTACTTCTCCAGTCATATTATAAATTGAAAATATTTGTTTTCTACTCTTGGTTGAATATAAATTTTGACATTTAATTTACAGATATTAAGATCTTGATGCTTATTTAAACGAAATTCCTGATTTAACGTATAAACTTACTTTTATAATAACAATCGCAATAGATAGTTCTTAGATAAATAATATAAATTGCATAAAATCATGGTTTTAAAAATTTCCGATTTAGTCGAGTAATCCCCGATTAATCTTATAACCAACCGATTCGATTTTTGAAATTCGATTAATCCTGTGAATTTAATTAAAATGATATGTTTAATTGTAAATTAGATTAATATGTTAAATATTATTATAATATCCAATTAATCCCGATTAGTCGATTAATCTTAAATCCGTACCTCAATCGATTTATACTGATTACCGATCAAACATAATTTAATAAAAATGTTTTATAATATTAAAATTTAATACTTCCTTCTTACTTATTTGATTTTCTTTGGTCAAATTAACCTTAAATAATTTTAAAAAAATTATCAATTTACCTTTTTATAAATCCAAAAGTATGTTAAAATAGATGATTTATATTATTTTATTATATTTTTTCATTAATTATATATAATATATAATATATGTAATTTAAGTTATAAATTGATCAATTTAATCAAAAAAAGCCAAAAAGTGGTACGGAAGTAGTTAATCCGTGTATAGATTCTTTTAAATATTTATAATTATATTAATTCACGATTTTTTTAATATTCATAATTTTATTAATTTCTAAATATTATTAATGTCTTTTATTCTGAAAAGGTACATTTTTATTTTAATATGTTGGTATAGGATTTTTACACTTTCAAAAAATTATTTACCTATTACATATATAATGTTTCTTTTAAAAAAAATTGATGTTACATTAAATTTTTTTGATATTAATTAGTTTTTAACCCCTGTCTACTCTTTGGGCTATATGAGTTCCAAAAATCAATATTAATAATTTTTTAATCTACGTGTAAGTTGTAACATACAAAAAAAAATAATTTAATAATGATTTAATAATTATTATTTAAATAAAATTATCTTGAAATTGGAGAAAAAAGAAATGTAAGATAAAAAGAAATGTAAGATTTTTAACATTAAAAATTCTATTGAAAAACACCTCAGGTAATACCCTCAGATTAGGTCATTTTCCCATACAATACAATAGGGTAATTTTGTAAAAATTTTTTGAAAAACAAACAAACGATGCATTAAAAAGGAACCAGAACAGAGTTAACCAAGCAACAATAGGCCTCCTAAAACCCACAAAACAACAGGACTTGGCTATTAAAAAACAAAGAAACAGACATACGCCCCACAAGAGATAGATAAATGACTTCACTACAGACATCAAACATAACAATAAAACTATAGTTATAAAAGGACTAGAAGACATGGACTGATCGTTTGGAAAACACAGCTGTTGACAATCCATCCGAACGCTTAGTTCATAACATCATCCTCCTGCACCTCAACATCATTTTGCACCACCCCATCTGCAATGTTTCTCTCTCGGATTGTTTCGAATTGCGGACTAACCGGACCTAAACCCATGTCGTTATACCATATTTCATTCACCCTTCCAAACGGCTCATCAATTAGCAACATCATGTCCCAGTTATTAGCTCCGAACAGGGCTAAATAAATAGCCAACCTGTTACATTCCTCCCCCACCGAAACCTCGTAAATGACAAAATTCTTGTCCTCCTTTCTAGTGTTTAATTGCCTAATGACAAACTCATGCTCAGGAACCTCACTCACAAAACGGGAGTGACGCCACTCCCAATGAGCTCCCGGATGATCAGATTCAAGCTCCAACAAACGGTAGTCACCAAAGAAAGCTTTACGTAATGCAAAAAACATTGCGTAAAATTGTTATTTCCCAGTTGCACACCTCAAGATTGTAGAAGGGGGTTGAATACAATCTTGTTAAAAATTCTTTCGAATTTATAAGACAACAGATGGATCTTGATTTAAGCAGATAAACAGAAAGAAATGAAACAGAAATCAAAGAAAAACAAACATACAACACTCTTTAAAAATTTCAGGTGGGTTTTTGTCGACTCCATGTAAAACCCCGTTAATTTTTATTATTAGATATTAGATTTTAAGTCATTTTTTTAGTTATGTTACTTATTAATTTATAGAATTATTTTTGTGCAAGATATTTTGAACAAGGATGAAGGTTTTGTGCTGGTCAATTGAAGGTTTTATGCTCCTGCATGTTGTGTTTATAAGTATATTATATTAGTAGAATATTATTAATTTAATTTGTTATCTATGTTAACATAGATTTTATTAATTGTATATTCTAATCATGTTCTAGTTTATTCTCTTTGTTTGTAAATTTTGATTTATATGTATATGTTTGAATCACCATAAGAAAAGATGGTTATTGATTATATTTTTTTATTTATTTTTAACCTTGTTGTTTGTTTTGTTGCTTTTATAAATTAATACATGATATTTATTTGCAGGATTTTAAGTTAATGAAGTTGTTTTATTATTTAAGTTATTACGTCCAGTAACACCACTAATTATCATGGATGTGTTAGTTTATATTATTAATGCACACCAGGTAATGCAAATGGTATTTAATAAATTTAATTTGATTACATGCAACATTTGTAAAAGGGTCATGTATCTTTCTGTAAGACAAGTCCAGTATATGTCATGCTAGACCTTAAAGTTCATTCGATTTCTTTTATATATTATTTGTTTTATTTAATTTTGTGGCTGTTTGTTTTATGTTTATAAATTTTATTATCACAGTCCTTGTTCAGTGTGTATGTGATTTAACTGTCCAACTTGTATATGATATAATTTACAATGAGTATTCATTCGTAATGTATTTATAATATAAAGGATTAATTATGTTTCGGTCATTAAATTATAGGACCAAGTTCATGTCATTAATTTCGGTTTTCGATCGCTTTTGAGGTAAGTACTTTTTGACTTACTTTTAATTTCGAAAAGTATATTTTGATTCTGTAAATTTCGATTTTCGTATAAGATATAAGAATTCTGTTTCGAACTGTATAAGATATAAGTATTTGATTTTAGAACCCAATCTCTACGTTTCGAACCCATTCGTAATTTACGCTATAGTTCCGGAACTAGCCTTAGATACCTTTAGTAGGCGCACAAGTGTGCAACTTTAGATACCTATTAATGGCGCGTAATTATTGAACTTTATATGCCGGTCACTAGCAAAGTGTGACAAAAGAATAAGAATAAGAATAAGATGCCGGTCAATGGCAAAGTGTGGCCGTAGAGCAAGACTGTGGTATTTTCGATTTTCATTTCATTGTGTCTGCTTCTGCTTTTGTTTTCTGTTTTAAATTCTGTATTTCGAAAATATAAAACTTTGGGTTGGAATTGTTTCGTAAATGTTTTGCAAACTTATATTTGATTCTGAAAATTGTTTTATTAAAACGCCCATTGATTTTTAAGAACTTCTGTTCGTCAATTTGTACTTACTGAGCTGTGTAGCTCATTCGTTTCTAATATTTCAGGTTCTGATTTTTGGATGCTTTATAAGAAAAAGGGATGTGAACTTGTGGATTTTGCGCTAACTGTTAGATGCCTTTATTGGATTAGACTCTTTACATTACTAGAATAAAGATTGTTATTGAATATTTGGTTTATGGAGCTGCGTCTCCTTTATTGGATTTTCGTTTCGTTGTTTCTGCTTCTGCTTTTGTTTTCTGTTTTAAATTCTGTATTTTGAAAATATAAAACTTTGGGTTGGAATTGTTTCGTAAATGTTTTGCAAACTTATATTTAATTCTGAAAATTGTTTTATTAAAACGCCCATTGATTTTTAAGAACATCTGTTCGTCAATTTGTACTTACTGAGCTGTGTAGCTCATTCGTTTCTAATATTTCAGGTTCTGATTTTTGGAAGCTTTATAAGAAAAAGGGATGTGAACTTGTGGATTTCGTGCTAGCTGTTAGATGCCTTTATTGGATTAGACTCTTTACATTATTAGAATAAAGATTGTTATTGAATATTGGGTTTATGGAGTTGCGTCTCCGTTTTTTTATTTTTTTTTGAATTATTTGAGTTAGAGCGCTGCTTTGACTATCGTTAATTTGGTTAATTTGAAATAAGAATTCAATTTATTTAAGTTTCGAATTTAGATTTAATGTCCCGAAAATCCGGGATGTTACAGTTGGTATCAGAGCAGGTCGTCTTTTGGAGTGTATTAGGTATGGGACTAGTACATTCCCTAGGATGTGATCCTGTAGACTACCTTTTAGGTTTAACTTGTGAGTTTGGGCCTTACGATTTTGGTGTTATATATGTTATTTGATTATCTCGAAATTTTTTAGATGTCAGGAAACGATTCGTTTAGCAAGAAGGTGTCCTTTATCAATCCTAACGAGCATTTTTCGATGGACGAGGCACCTGGTTACAATAGCGACGACTCTGTCAACCGACCTCATCCGGAAGAAGCCATTGATGAGTCTATGGAGGAAGATCCGAAAGATAGAGAGATCAGGTTTTTGAAAGAGGAGCTCGAGATCTATAAGGAAAGGATGGCGCTTGATGATGAAAAGATAGAGGATGCGATTGAGACGTTGAGGATTCGAACCGAAACGGTGGAAAGGGTTATCTCCAAAGTCTGTGGAATGCAATTGAGAAAGTGGTGTCGTCCGGGGCAAGAGAAGGCGATGAAGAGCATATTCATGGAGACCCGAAGATGGATCAGAAATACTCTGAAGGACGTGGAGCAGGCATTAGAACGCGATTACGATTGATTTGATTGCAATGTTAAGATTTACGAGAGTGTGAGAGATAGTTTGAAATAAGACCTTAGCTATTATAAATGTTTAATTATGAGAAACCCTATTATTTGAATTTTTGTTTTGATACTCAGATTTTGTCGGAATAAATTAAGTACTGATGTGATTTAATATTGTGTTTTGTCTCTTTATATATCGTGGTAAGTTGTTATTTGTGTGTAAGAGGGAATTGTTTTATTATTTAAGAAAAGATGAAGGGAGAAAGTAACAACGGCAACAATAATGGCAACAATGGCAATCAAGGCAACAATAATCAGAATGACAACAACAATGGTGATGGTGGAAATGTATTCGACCAGCTAGCTGAGACTCTGGCTACGCTTGTGAATCAGCAACCCAGACAGCAAAATGTCGTCTCTCAGTTCAAGCGTTTGAACCCCCCAACTTTCGATGGGGCAACTGATCCGGCCATAGTCGAGATGTGGATACAAGAGATGGAGAAAGCGTTCGGACTGCTAGAGAGCAATGAAGAACAAAAGGTCACCTTAGTTGTGTATCAACTTCAAGGAAGCGCTTACGATTGGTGTCTCATGGAACAAAGAAATAACGAGACTGCAATCGTTGAAGGAAATCCTGAACCATATACCTGGGCAAAGTTCAAGAAGGCTCTAGAAGACAAGTACTTTCCTAGAACTATTCGTCTGCAAAAGGAGAGGGACTTCATTCGCCTTGAGCAAGGAGGAAAGACCGTTACCGAATATGAAGCGGAATTTGTAAAGCTCTCGAAGTACGCGCCGACCTTAGTGGCAGATGAAAGCAGCCGGGCAAGAAGATTGGAAGAGGGACTTCGAACTGACATCAGGAATTCTGTGGCATCGTTTGAACTCCAGACGTACGAGGCTGTTCTTAACAAGGCATTGGTGATCGAGAGGGGCCTAGCAGAATATGAAAAAGCAACAGGTAATTGGAACAAGAAGAGGTTCGCTTCAACTGGTGGATTTTCGTCTCAAAGGGGATCCTTTAAGAAGCCACACGTGTACGATCAGATGGGAGGCCAAGGTGATCGAGAAAAGTGTTCAAGGTGCGGTAAGAATCATCCAGATAAGGATTTTCGATGGAACACGAGTGCTTGTTTTCATTACGGGGAAGTAGGACACAAGATTTCGGAGTGCCCACATAACCCACCACCGAGGAAGGAAGCTGAAAAGAAGATTGGCATTGGGCGTGTGTTTCAACTCACTGGAAGTCGCACCAACTATTGAGGTATGATTTCTTTTATGCGTGACTTGTTTTGTTTTGTTTTTTTTTTTTATGAATTTGGGGACCAAATTCTTTTAAGGAGGGAAGAATGTAAAACCCCGTTAATTTTTGTTTATTTTTATTATTAGATATTAGATTTTAAGTCATTTTTTTTAGTTATGTTAGTTATTAATTTATAGAATTATTTTTGTGCAAGATATTTTGAACAAGGATGATATTTTATTAGAGGAAAGAAGTGTGAAAAGATATTAGAAAATCAGTATCATTTAATTTAAGATATTTGTGTGAATTAGAATCTTGTAATTTTAGATATTACTTGGAGAGATTGAAAAGTCATTTGGAGCAATTTCAAGATTTCCTTAATAAATTTAGGGGTTTGGAGCCTATATAATAAATCCATTAGACTAAGCAGTACTCATACAGACTTTCGCCATCGACAGGTACAAAACTTTGCCTAGCTTTTGTTTTGATAATTCAATAGTTGTGATACCATGTGTTTATCTCATATTTGTGTGTCTATAATTTATGCCTGCTAATTATTGATAAATTCTTTTCATCCTTATACGTATAGCCCTCTGTCTGTTTACAGTTTCACCAAATTGTTTAAATACTGATGCCAAAGTGAAGGTCATGCTGCACGTGTAACTTTTGCAACGATAATAAAATATTAATGTTTAATTTCGGTGTTACATATTTATGTTTAGTTATGGTTTTGTGCTAGTCAATTGAAGGTTTTATGCTCCTGCATGTTGTGTTTATAAGTATATTATATTAGTAGAATATTATTAATTTAATTTGTTATCTATGTTAACATAGATTTTATTAATTGTATATTCTAATCATGTTCTAGTTTATTCTCTGTGTTTGTAAATTATGATTTATATGTATATGTTTGAATCACCATAAGAAAAAATGGTTATTGATTATAATTTTTTTATTTATTTTTAACCTTGTTGTTTGTTTTGTTGCTTTTATAAATTAATACACGATATTTATTTGCAGGATTTTAAGTTAATGAAGTTGTTTTATTGTTTAAGTTATTACGTCCAGTAACACCACTAATTATCATGAATGTGTTAGTTTATATTATTAATGCACACCAGGTAATGCAAATGGTATTTAATAAATTTAATTTGATTACATGCAACATTTGTAAAAGGGTCATGTATCTTTCTGTAAGACAAGTCCAGTGTATGTCATGCTAGACCTTAAAGTTCATTGGATTTCTTTTATATATTATTTGTTTTGTTTAATTTTGTGGCTGTTTATTTTCTGTTTATAAATTTTATTGTCACAGTCCTTGTTCAGTGTGTATGTGATTTAACTGTCCAACTTGTATATGATATAATTTACAATGAGTATTCATTCGTAATGTATTTATAATATAAAGGATTAATTATGTTTCGGTCATTAAATTATAGGACCAAGTTCATGTCATTAATTTCGGTTTTCGGTCGCTTTTGAGGTAAGTACTTTTTGACTTACTTTTAATTTCGAAAAGTATATTTTGATTCTGTAAATTTCGATTTTCGTATAATATATAAGAATTCTGTTTCGAACTGTATAAGATATAAGTATTTGATTTTAGAACCCAGTCTCTACGTTTCGAACCCATTCGTAATTTACGCTATAGTTCCGGAACTAGCCTTAGATACCCTTAGTAGGCGCACAAGTGTGCAACTTTAGATACCTATTAATGGCGCGTAATTATTGAACTTTAGATGCCGGTCACTGGCAAAGTGTGACAAAAGAATAAGAATAAGAATAAGATGCCGGTCACTGGCAAAGTGTGGCCGTAGAGCAAGATTGTGGTATTTTCGATTTTCATTTCGTTGTTTCTGCTTCTGCTTTTGTTTTCTGTTTTAAATTCTGTATTTTAAAAATATAAAACTTTGGGTTGGAATTGTTTCGTAAATGTTTTGCAAACTTATATTTGATTCTGAAAATTGTTTTATTAAAACGCCCATTGATTTTTAAGAACATCTGTTCGTCAATTTGTACTTACTGAGCTGTGTAGCTCATTCGTTTCTAATATTTCAGGTTCTGATTTTTGGAAGCTTTATAAGAAAAAGGGATGTGAACTTGTGGATTTCGTGCTAGCTATTAGATGCCTTTATTTGATTAGACTCTTTACATTATTAGAATAAAGATTGTTATTGAATATTTGGTTTATGGAGCTGCGTCTCCGTTTTTTTTATATTTTTTTGAATTATTTGAGGTAGACCGCTGGTTTGACTATCGTTAATTTGGTTAATTTGAAATAAGAATTCAATTTATTTAAGTTTCGTATTTAGATTTAATGTCCCAAAAATCCGGGATGTTACACTCCACCTGAGGGTTGTATTGAAGAAAATAATCTGTGTAAACGAGTACACAGCTGTGAATACAAGGCTAAGTATTTTACAAGAAAACCTAATGCTTTGTGCTTTCAGCTCTTTGTCTTCTTCTCTACTTAGCTATGCTACACGTGAAGTATATAAATACTCCAAGTTTACAAACCCTACAAAATAAACGAATCTTGCAAGTCAAAGTATTCTGTAGGGTTGCTGCCACTCCTTGTCTCCATGTGACACAATTTTGTCCGGATTGTCTTGGACAGATATGCACTAGATTTACCAGCTGAATTGTTTGCAAGAACAAGGAATGTTTCTTTTCCTTCTTCGTTTCCAATACTGGCTTCCATACCCTTTTTAAGTTTATCAACCCTTGTGATCTGTCAGGCATGTCAAGTCGTCATCAACCTCTAATTCCAAGACATTATTGGTTGGAGCGTTTTATCCGTTGAAGTAGACACTGATCAATAGGTTGACTGTTGTTTGTTGAGGTGCCATATCCGTTGACATAGAAACTTCATCAGCTGAGATATCACTTCACTTATACAGAATTACATAGCACAGCTTATATACAATTAGCTACCCTATTCTGCATATCCATTGATAGTCAACATGACATAGGATTTCTAGTAACTATGACAGAACCAAACAACTGAAAAAACTTAAAAGAGGTATGCTACAGACTTACCAACTGATAAGCTACCTTATCAACGGATACTTATAACTTGGATATCCGTGGACAAGTTACAAACTTATTCTTGTACACATATGTTTTTCAAGGTGTTTTCAAGTACTTATCATCAAGAGCAACATAATTCCTAACAATCTCCCCCAATTTATGACTGATAGAATAACAACCATAAATTAAGAACCTTGATGATAACAAAACACCTTTGTATGGATACAGAGATTAAGTAAAAACATATGTAGTGTACTAAGCTTCAAAAATGTGAAGAAATGAATTGAGTCAAGATAAAGAATCATACTTCCACAAGGGATGCTCCTCTAGACTGAGCATATTATTGCTTTCTTCCCCTTGCAGTACTCATACCATGGACTTAATGTCTGTTTGCCTCAATCTTCTTCTCTAGAGATCTGTAGATGATCTTTTCTTTTGGGTGATTTGGATCCAACATAGACATTAAGTGTTGCAAGTACTCATTCTTATCTTTCTTCAGTTGATCTTCTATTCTGAAAAATCTTCTACAGTTGTGTTCATCTCTGAATTCTATTATCGAGAATGGATAAAAGTGAACCTTCCTACCAGGTTCATATGGAATGTCAGCTTCTTAGGCAAACCCTCCTTTGAAAACCAGCTGCTCCTCAATTCATTGACCTAGTTGAAAATTATTTCCCTTGCCTCTGGGGTGAATCCCCCAGTTCTTTTCATTAAGGACCAAATCTTCCAGAGTTTGCTGTAGCCTTCATTTAACACTTGATGTAGGGGCCAAGTTTTGCTATTTCCTCATTTTTAGGTGAAGATTAGCCTTTCTGGTAACCTGGTTGTCCTATATGCAACACTCACATCTGCCACATCATCCAAGAAAAGATTGACACTTGAGTACTCTTCAATGTCAGCAATATAGAGTTCAGTTTCTTTCTTGGTGTCCACCCTTACATCTTGAGGAACCTCAACAATTTGAATTGTTCTAGCTAATGGTTGTTTCCTATTTTTTGTTCTCCTCTTTTCAGGTGAGAGCCTGATCTTTGGAAATACCAAGCTGTTGATGTCAAAGTCAAATTCCAAAGGTTCTTCCTTTATGAAGTCTAAAGGATTTGATGTGTGAGAGTGTTGCTGAGTGTCTGGTGTTGGAGGTTTTTTAGGTTGAGGTAGTGTTAATTCATCTTGAACTTCTGGTTCTGGGCTCAAAGTTCTTTTAGCAGGGACTTTAACTCTGCTTTTCCTTTTCTTGCATGCAGACTTTGTGTTCATTTTCTTCTTTTTAAATTTGGCCTCTTCTTCTTCAGCCACTTGCTCCATCTCTTTCTCTAGCTCTCTTACTAGCTCATCAGCCAGTCTAGCTTCTTTCTTAATGCATTCTGTAGGTTGTCTGACTATCTGTCCAGCATGAAGTAACCTTGCAGTTTCTTCAGCCTTGGCATCAGCAAAGTTTGGATGACCTGCAGGAACACAAATTTCCACTCCCTCTCTGTAGATGAATGCTAGATTCTCTTTGAGTCCCACATCAACTGTAGCCTTCTATTTTAATTCAGTAAGATAATTGCTCATTAGATTGAATTCATATGGGTTTGGCATTGAAAAGTCCACTCTCATGGTGTTTTTACCATTCTTCTTCACAGGTGATTTCTTAGGCTTGAGCACGGGCTTGAATTCAGACAGATAAGATGGCTCCCCTCTGGCTAGAGATCCAGGAAGCACAAAATCAGGAATTAATACTTGTCTGATTGATGTGGTTATAGGAGGAATTGATACTTGAGAAACTTGAGGATTTGCAGCCAGCCTTGTGGCTATAGAGTCTTCAGGTTGAATAACTGGGTCATCCTCACTAGACGAAATCACTGGAGCTGTTGGAACTAGATTAGAGTGAAGTTGCTCCCCCTCACTTGTTGTCTCCTTATCACCAAACTTCTCCCTCTTTTTGTTAGCATCAAGGGATTGAGTAGTAGGAAGGTTCAACAGTCTTTAAAGGTTTCAGCTCCAAGAACAGTTCTATCAATGACTTGTTGAGATGTCTGTTGATAGAGATTCTGGGGGCATCCTCAACCTCCATTGACTCACTAGCAATGGCTTCATCCACCCTTATGTCTCATGTACCTGCTTTTCTCTCATGTTCTCTCTCTTTTTGCATCAGGGGCTCCCCCTGGCTCACAACTCTCACACCCTCACCTACTAAGGTGGAACTCTCATGCTCTCCTTTTGCCTGGCAGGAAGAAATTGTCAGCCCCTCACTCACATTCTCTCCTTTTACCTGCTCACAAGGCAGCCTCTCACTCTCAGAAATGTCACTCCCTGCCCTCAATCCTAGAAGTATTTGAACTACAAGTGTGACTTCTGATGTAGTTGCAGGAAGCACACCAATCAATGAGTGTGAGATACCCATTGATGCTGTAGTTGAATCTACCAATGGATGACTGCTGTTAAGCATATCCATCGATGAACAAACACTTGTCAACGGATGAGAAATATCCATCGATGAAGTAGAAGGGATAGCAGTTGATAGAGAGACTATGATAAAATCTGTGCAGAATGATTTTAAGGAAGGTGGCACAGTTCCAGTCATAGTATCAGGAAGAATTGGTCGTTGGTCCAACAAATCATCTAGAAGATGATGACCAGCAGGTTCAGAGTGGGGCTCCTCCCTCGGAAGTAAGAAGGGAGAATCTGCTTGTGATGTGGAAATCATGTCCACATCCAGAGATAGAGATGGTGAATCTGGAATATGTGGAGTGTTTGTAGAGAGAGAGTTGGGTTGTGACTCCACATTTACTGGAGCCACATCAAGCTGAATTTGAGAAGGTTCAATCAAGTAAAATTGAACTGTGTGTGACCCTTGTGCACCCAAAGTAACTTTAGGTTTCTTCTTTCTGACAAATGTTTTGATTGGTGATTTTTGGCTAGTGGTGTCCCTTTCCCTCTTGTTCAATGTTCCTGGTTGGGAACTCTTTTCAATAACAACATCCTGTTGAGAGGATGCTGCTAGGGATGAGTTTAAATCCTTTTCAACATTAACAGTCTTTTGGGAGACTGCAATGTGGTTAGGCTGGGACTCACTTAGCTCTCCAACCTTATCCTTAGGGTTTCTTTGATGTTCACCCTGTCCTTCACCACTCACTACCACCTGGTCAGTCCCTTCAAAGGTTATGGTAGTTTTTACAACAAGTGTCTTTTGAGAAACACTTGAGGTTGGTTTCTTTGATTTGGATTTAGAATTATGTTTGGTTGCCTGGGTAGGAGACTGTGGGTTCCCAGATACATTCTCCATAGCAACACTCATTTGCAAAGAACCTTGAGATTGAGTAGTAGAAAGAGGGTTAGCAACAGTTACCTCAATAATTGGTAAATATACCAGTTGCACCTCTGAGTTGATATTCATTCAAATTAGATCACTAAGAACCCTTTTCTCCTGAACCCAGCAAGTGGACCTGCTTAATGGCTGTTCGAGCACTATTTCATTCTCAAAGACATGGTTAGCCAGCATCATTAGGAATCTAGCAAAATAAATTTTCTTATTCCTATTTTCTTTCTTTCCCAATTTAGCACCAATCTCATTTAGTACTAACCAGCCAAAATTGTAAAAATTGTCATTAAGCAGCATGTAAAGCATTTTAAGCAGGGCATAGGTGACAACATCAAAATTGCTAATTTTACCAGAGAACACCTTGATAAAGGCATCACAAAGAAAACTCCATTCTTTCTCATGCCTTTTCTAACAATTCTGCCTAGGTTATTAGTACTAAGATTGTAACCTATGGTGTTTAGCATGGCAACGATATCACTATCAGTAGGACTAGTGATGCAGTTATTCTCAGGCAGTTTAAGACAAGAGGTTACAACATCTAAATTAATAACATGCACATTACCTTTTAGTGAAAAAGCAATGGTACCTTCTGAACGGTCGAAGACTGCTGTAGACCAAACTTCCTCCACAACTTCGTGATATAGTAATGGAATTTCAGTCATGGCATAGGATAGCTTGCATCTCTTAATGAATTCCATCATCTTATGATAGTCTGCTGGAGAGTGCTCCAAATCCACAAGAGCAGCGAAGTTGTTCTTCTCATAGATATACCCATTCCTAGACATCATCTTAACGATTGGAGCCATTATCGTTGAAGAACTCAAGAAACTAGAAAATGGGTTTTGATATCTTGAAAGAGAGAGAGAGGAAGATAAAAGATGAGTGTTAATTGTAAAAAAAAAACTTTTCTACTTACTCACAAATTATCGAATAAGGTTAGTTACTGGAAAAGGAAACTGCTTAGAGTAGTGGGTGAAAAAGTAAATTAATAACTGCACCAGACCTATACATACAGGGATGTATACAAGTGATATCGACAAATCAACGGTTAAGATGTGTCCAGCGGATAATATATCGAATCCTCGAGAAGCGAGTTTCCCGTTGACATGTATTATTGGACTTAATACACGCAAAAAGAAACTTATTATCCTCCGAATAAAATCAAATAAAATAAAATCCAGAAATTTATTCGAATATCAACGGATATTGACACATCCGTTGATAGGCAAATTTTGACTTAGGCAAAATTTTATGCCTTTCCTTATAAAAGAAAACTCAAACTAATTTCTGGCTGCTTAATCAACCATGCAAATAACTTAGATAAATCAAGAAAAATTCAGCATACCTAGCTCACTTACCAACCTTGTGAATGTTGATTCATCAAGTGGCTTGGTAAAGATATCTGCAAGTTGCTTCTCACTTGGAACAAAATGAAGTTCCACAGTACCCTCCATCACATGATCTCTGATGAAGTGATATCTGATGTCTATGTGCTTGGTCCTGGAATGTTGCACTGGGTTTTCAGATATAGCAATGGCACTAGTGTTGTCACAGAAAATTGGAATTTTATCAATTCTTAACCCATAGTCAAGAAGTTGATTTTTCATCCACAAAAATTGTGAACAATAGCTACCAGCTGCAATATAATCAGCTTCTGCAGTAGAAGTGGAAACTGAATTCTGCTTCTTGATAAACCATGCTATCAGCTTATTCCCTAAGAATTGACAAGTGCCTGTGGTACTTTTTCTGTCAATTTTATAGCCAGCATAATCTGCATCTGAATAGCCAGTTAGATTAAAACCAGATTCTCTAGGGTACTAAATGCCAAGGTTTGGTGTCCCTTTGAGATATCTGAAAATCCTCTTAATAACTATTAAATGAGATTCCCTGGGATCAGCTTGGAATCTAGCACATAAACAGGTAGAGAACATAATATCAGGTCTACTTGCTGTTAAATATAAAAGTGAGCCAACCATGCCCCTATAACTTGAGATGTCCACTTTCTTCTCCTTAGTATTCAACTCAAGTTTAGTGGCAGTGGCCAAGGGTGTTTTTGCAGAAGCACAATCTAGTAAGTTAAATCTTTTCAAAAGATCATAAATATACTTAGATTGTGTAAGAACCCAAATTTTGGATATAATTAAAACTTTTTATTATGTACTGAGGTAATGGTGTATAGTGATTACGACTACGATGTAACGATTGAGATAATGAATGAAAGGAATAGATTTGGATTCAAATGTTTATATGCCATGAAGAATACTATTGGTTGACACTTTAGATAAGAATTATCTATCTCCTAGGGAATTGAGATTTAATAATTCTAAAGGAGAAGATTATTCTTATGTCATCCAAATCGATATCTGTTATTGGTCCAGTGGGTCCGTAAAAAAAGGTTAAAGAACGATCGAAAGAGATCAGGGACAATTGTACAACCCTATGAGAATAAGTAAGGAATAAAGAATGAATAGTGTTTTGGTGGAAAAGAGAATATTATGAGACGACACTATATAAAAGTACCCGGAACGAGATTCTGAGTTCGTATTAGTAATCCAGGGGAAAAAAGAGTGTATGTAAAAGCTGTCGGATTCTGAAAAATAGCACTTTTATTTTCCCCAAGATTTCCCTGGACATTGAAAGACTTAAGGAATTATTAAAGTGATTTAAGGAATTTAAATTCGAAAGTTAGTAAGAAAGATGGAGAATGATAGTATTAATATTAAGAAGGTTTTCGGTAAAACCCTAACTAGAAACGAATGAGTTATTTCTTCGAACGATTAATGAATTTAGCAATAAACGGACACAGAATCAAGCAGAGGAAGCAAGATACATGCATGTGCAAGTGATAAATATCTAGTAACTAGCAAGGAACTAGATCAATTAAGATGCAACCAAGTACTTAGCACACAAACCACTTGGTTAGCCTTAAACCACCAAGATATCAACACTTGTCTTGCCAAAATACCTCATTGCATGCATCATCACTTTATTAAAGCCACTTTAACCAAGATATTATCCAAGGCCTTCACCTTATGCAATTATTTTGCAAGAACCAAGCAAAAGAATACAAGCACTCTCTTGGAGCTACCATTCGGCTTTTCTAAATTCCAAGGGGGGAAATCCCACTTCCAACCATCATTTGATCTTGTAATTTTTAAGGTGAGTCCTATAATTCAAGAAACTAATCTCCTAGAAATTTCAAGCCCAAATTCCTTTGTTTCCATTTTCAAAAAAATAATTTACAAGGAGGGTGAATAGTGTTCTTCAAGAACTAATCTTGTTTTTCTTTGATTTTTATGGTTGATTTAGCTAGCTTAAGGCCACTCAAGGATCATACAAAGCTTAGTAAGGCTAGAACATACTCCAAGGAAGGTATACCTCTTCAAACCCTAGCATTTGATTTGAGATTTATATATGTTTTTGATGGGTTTAGCTTTGTATGATTATAGTGGTGATTATAAGCATGATTATGTAGTTAGTTATGTGATTTCAGAAGCATGATGATTATGATGGTAAATTAGATGTTCTTGGACAGATTTGGGATTAGAAAAATGTGTATGAGTTGTATTGATGCCCGGTATGGCTTGGTTGTGTAGTTGTGATTTTTAGAACGTCCGATTTATAGCCGTCGTAATGCCGAATTTTTGTTAACACTTAGAAATCGAGCATGTCAGTTAATAAAAGTTCCTGACCTTGGTAATGTTATGACTTTTCCTTGTAGATCTCGAGCCATAGATCGTTTTGGCACGAGAATCGAAACATTCCGACTTACGGTTTAGGAGTTATGGTCAAATTACTAAAAGTATTTCGAAGCCGTAAACGAGAATTCGTAACTGAAATTGAACCCTCGTAAAATACGTAAGTCAGTGGCGAATCTAGGTAATTAAATACTAGAGGTAAAAAGGAAGGTGTGAGAGAAAACCTCATGTGAAACGGATCGTTTTCCGATTTTATAAAAATGTTCGAATCAAGGTTAAACGCGAACGAACCCCTTAAAAGTATAACTTTGGTTATGACTTAGAAAACGGACGGTAAAACTCGAGGTATAATCTCGGTTCGTAATCGATCGACTCTAGAACTTATACGACTTAAGTATATACCGAGTGTGGGTATGATGACATGTCGTAATTGCAAACAAATGTCGGATCGTATCAGTAATAAAAAGAGTCATACTAAAAGGTGTATAACGAGATAATTCGAAAACGTGTTTCGACTTAAGTGAAGTTATACCTAGACTTTTAAAACATGTTAAGAGGTTAATCTCGAATGTTCTGATTTTTTTAGATCATCGAGCTGACCCAGGACACGCTATCTCCACCCACACCCGATTACCAGGCAAGTGTTCAAAACTTTGAACCTGTTGTTATGATAATATATATATATGTGATTGCCATTTTACATATGCCATAGCATGCATGCCTATTGTCAAATTAGTTTATGATACCTGTTCCCTGAATTACTATTGGCTTATAGACTAGATACGAATTATCAGTTATAAACCGGATTGTTTTGGTAAGACCCTTAGCGAAGGGCATATGATATTCATTCTTAAATATAGACCGGGAGTCGGTATTCTGAGATATATATAGTCGTGGAAACCCGGAGGGATTCCAACGGCAGATTACTATTTATCTGAGGAATGTTATTATTAAACGTTATTTATATTTCCATAAAGTATCAATTACTTAGAAATCTTTCGAGGAATGTTATTAGAGTATTATCTCAGTCGAGAGATATTAAATGAATGTTAGTTTCGAATATTCATTTAGAGTTGATTATTTAATGAATATTATTTTGATATTCATTGGAATTTTATTTATTAAATGAATATCACTTTCAAATATTCATTTAAGGTTTATGTACTTAATGAATATTATTTTAAAATATTCATTGGAAGTTCTATTTACTTAAGGAATATTATTTCGATTATTCCTTTAAAAGTTTTGATTACTAAATGAATATTATTTGGATATTCATTTAGAAGATTATTTATTAAATAAATATTATTTTTCGAATATTTATTTAATGGTTGACTTATTTATTGAATATTATTTTAAATAATTATTGGAGTTTAATTACATAATGAATATTATTTTGAATATTCATTTAAGGAGGGATTTATTTAGTAAATAATTCTATATATTCATTCGAGGATTACTTACGAGCAACATTATGATTTAATAATATTCCGTAATTATTATTGAGTTAATAAATATTCTTGGAATATTTATTTAGTTCTTTTAAATTCTTTTAAAAATGATTTATATTATTTGGAGATTATCTTTCACCTCCAGATATTATGTAAAATATTCTTTCATTCATTAAAAACTTCCGACTCAATAAATATTCAATAAATATTTATTCAATTCTTGGAAACAACTTCAATGTTGTTTATTCTTCTTCAAATATTATCTTCGACCTTCGTTCATTCTGAAAATTCTTCGGAGTCATACGATTAATATTATATTAAGAAAGGTCCTCAAGATTCCATTCTCTACTCGAATCTATCTCTTAAATTATAAGGGAACCTTACTTTAGAAAGGTTATTTATCTTGATGACTTCCCGGTCATAGTTTATCCTTTTCACTCGCAACTTGGTTGCTATGGACTCATTAAGTCTGTGTGTACCTTCTCATCATTCGAGGGGTAAGATTGTTGGAACAAGTTGATATCCATTAACAAGCAAAAGCTTGGGAAATGTTGGTGAATTTTCCTTTCCAACTAGATACGACTACTTTGTGGAGTCCTATCAACAAGTATTTCACTTGGGGAAGGGAGGAAAAACTCTACGTTTCAATGCTGTGGATTTATTCGAACTAGGAGTCGTGTGTAAGAGGCCGAGTCGCGCGGTCCATCACAAGGCCTAACCATTGGCCAGGGAGTGACTATTAAAGGCAATATACAAGTGGAGCCGTCAGTTCTTCCTTCTACCGGTAGTAAACTATATTGGGCTGTACCATCCCCGACTGATCATCAGGGAGTGGGACAGCTGGCGCGTGATAACTCCAGTATTGGTTCATCTCCCAAATTGGGAATTCCCTGCAACACGTATCGAAGAGACTTCTTTCAGGTTGACGGTGTCTTCCGCAACACATATCGAAGAGACTTCTTTTAGGTTGTAGGACTTCGAAAAATGTTAATAATTGGAATTGCAATATTTTCCTTGCAAGTTCCTCTTTATATGATAAATGATAACATCTTGCTTATTTTCGACATAGCAGATATTCCCACATATATTTACATTTTGAGTTACCTTGTAACTTCATCGTTCATGTTATTCTGGCATCATTTCCGTAAATGCATGGCATATGGTTTGAAAGATACTTTTGAACTGTTATATATTATCGTTCAGTTAAATATTATTGTTGGTGGGCAATTGCTCACCCTTGCTTTATTATTATATCACAACAACAGCTAGACCAGATGATTCGCACAAGGCGCACTCGATGCTGGCAAGGACGATGAGACTACCAGAGCCGAAGAGAAAGCTATTGGTAGGATAGATTCATTCTTTCAGTACCAAATATATGGACTAGTATGACTTATGTAAATGGATGGCAAAGAGTATGTATTCATATTGTAACTCTTTTGGGTTGTAAGAACTCATATTATGTTTAATAAAATTTGGTTGTTACTCTGATTTCATCTCTGGGACTATAACGGGTGTGTTTTATATTGTTGTGTTGGGTCATAAAGATGTAATTTATTGTATGTTGAATTAAGTTCAAGTATTGTGGACAGAATTGGAGACCGTAACGACCGGATCCCGGACCCCAGATCTGGGGGTGTTACAGAAGTGGTATTAGAGCGTACGTTATGAACCCCAGAGATGAGGCGACGTCAAAACAATAAATTCACTAAGATAATTAGAACTCTTGCCAAGTTCATAGTCGGACTACTTAATGTAGTGATGACATATAAAACCCTTATGGGAACTCTTAAGTATCATGATAGTAACTTAGCTCGATATCGTATCGACGAGTAAGGCGACAAACCTTGAGGCATACGAGCAGCAGCGCGATGAAGCTTTATATGCTGAAGATCAGTGGGTAATTCGACGGAGTACCCTACTGGAGACCCGGAAGAGGTTCCAGCAGATAAGGAAAAATCTTGTTGGGATAAGGAGCTTACCCTTGAGGAATGAGGGCTGCAGCCAGAAAGACTGTGATGATTAAAGTATAGTGCTCACAAAAGGGAGCATAAAGAACTGAGTTATTAGTAGGGATGGCAACGGGTCGGATCGGATCGGGTTTGGCCAAATCCAAATCCAAATCCAAAGTTTTCGGATCGGATCGGGTCTGGATCCGGATTTGAAAATCAAAATCCAAATCCAAATCTTCGGGTTTTATCGGGTTTCGGATCGAATTCGGGTTTAAATCGGGTTTTTAATTCAAAATTCAAAAATTAAAATAATCACATTAAGCAAAAATAAAAGTATAAATATATTTAAAATTTAAAATATAAAAATATTTTAGTTGCATAAAAAATATGGAATATTATATATAAAATTTAAAAACTATAAGGAAAATAAAGAATATATATATATATATAATATATTAGAATTTTAATAAAAAAAATAAGATTGTGATTAAATAAAATAATATCACGTTATTTAAGATATCTCAAATATATATGTGGCGGATCATTTTGTTTATTTGTTTGATATGTATCTCAAATATATAAAATAATATAATAAATAATAATTAATATTAAATGTACGTATAATAATTAATATTAAATGTACGTAAATATACTATATATATCGGGTTTTTATCGGGTTTCGGGTTCGGATCGGGTTTGGATCGGGTTTCGGGTTTCGGGTCGGGTATCGGATCGAATTACCTAAGATCCAGATCCAGATCCAGATTCAAACTCTTTCGGGTCCAAAAATAAGATCCAAATCCAGATCCAAATCCAAAAAATCGAGTTCGGGTAGACCCAAATGGATTGGATCGGATCGGGTATCCGTCGGGTAGGATTTTTTTGCCATCCCTAGTTATTAGCAAGAGAACTGAAGATTCATGTTGGATTCGTAGCCGGACTACTGGAGGTAGTACCAGCAAATAAGACGGATTGAAAGGATCACTTGAGATCTTATACGGAAATAGACGAGAATCCCTAGAGACTTCCACATTAACGAAGAAAGAGCTAGATGGATGTATGATTATCAAAGACATCGATTTAGGGCGAGGAGCAGAGTCCCTAGGAATAGTTGAGAAGGAGGCAGTAAGTGCCATATCATTTGATAAATGAATTAGTATGACTATTGTCAGTAATAATTCGCCATAAGAAGGCAGATGTCATAAGTTATAATTTATGAAACCAAATGGAGGTTAATGAGGTGGTTTTATTAAGGGAAATGTTCATTTTATGGATGAATCAGTTAGAAAGTAATGGCATTGGGAAGTGACAGCATGATTGGATAAAGTTATATAAGGAAGTAGTAGGCAAGGCAATAATCTCAGAACATACCGGAAGATAAGACCGGTGAGTCAAGATGAACTCGTAATGAGACTATTGTCAGAGACTAAGTATAGGGTTAATTTAACTCAGTGAAACGATGAACCAGAAACGTTAGATACATGCGATTCAGAGGAATATTAAATTCCTTCTTTTCTTTGACTAAATTATAGTAGTCCCCTTAAGTTTACTCCGACACGGAATTATAATGGATCAAGTAATACGATCAACAGTTAAAGAGAAAAATGTGAGAAAATCTTCCTGGTGCTAAAAGATGAAATTGGTAATGACCAAGAGTTGGCATTGTTTAATGAAAAAAGTGAGACTTTGTGCTTCCAACGACGCTTCACATAAAGGATTAGGATGTGTGCTTGCACAGCACGACAAAGTACTTGCGGAGGCATTCGGACAGCACGGTTCACCAGGTTCGGATGGCCTTAGTAGTGCCAATTTTTGTAGAACGACCAACTCCGACGGTAATGTTCCTTCTGAGACTAGTGGTTAGGTACACTGACATTTGGTAATATTGAATGTCAGGACGTATAGGTATCAGGATATTGTGTCAGGTTTCAGTTTGAGACTATTGATTCCTTTCTAAGGGATGTATATAATTGGTTCCTCTCCAGTGGTTAAACTTCCAATCTAATGACGATTATTTTGTAAATTATGACTGCTTATGGTTCTACCTGCTTGGAGGATCATAGAACCATTCTTCAGGTTTCGAAACTGGTCTCCTTAATTTTACCAATAGGTGGATAGATTGACCAAAATTTCCCTGATTCTGGAAAGAAATCCGAAGAATTTTGGCAAACCTTGTCTTTCTGATTATCAGAGAACATCATTGAAAAGAATGGAAACTGGAGCGAACCCTGTGGATTGGGTAAGGTTGCTGTCATATGGGTTAGTAAATGGACCCTGAGTATTACAATCGATGGTAGAGATAAAATGATGAAGTGAGATTGGACGGAAACAGGAAATGTAAGAAAGAAACCAGCCGGACTAAGAAACTCCGGGATTGACTTAAGTGAAAAGGCTGTTATGCCAGGAATGGTAAGCTTGTGTGGCACGCGGGATTGATAAGAATAGTTGAAAAGATAAAAGTAGAGGAAAGGTGGCCGGAGACGGGCCGAGTAGTCGATTAAGACTTATATGAAGTAAAGTTTTGGAAAGGTAGAAATGTATCAAAGTAGAAGGCACTATGCCAGCAATTGCTAGAAAAGTAATGCTAATTAGCCAACCCCTAAAATCATATATTTTTATTTTAGTGTGGTCAGTTGAGGCCAAGTCACAAAGGATTATCAAGTGACTAGACCAGCAATGAAATGACAAATCATGGTTGCTTCTAAGTAAGCACCGACTGCAAGGGCTTCTGAAATAAAGGAAATATTAATGAGATCGTAGGAATCTTCTACTGAACCCTTTGTAACCCATGTTTGGATTGGGAATTTACTAGACTTTTTGAAATATGGTCACCCGTACTAAAGTGATTCATGTCTATATGATTGCCCAAGATTACGAGTAAAAAAATGGAAGTATAATGACTTGAGATGTATGATGTTAGGGTATTATAAATACCATGAATATATTATGACTAAGGGAAGTAAACAGTGAAGGTTTATGAAGAGAGTATAGAAATGGTCAGAGATGGATCAGTATGCTGTAGAAATTTTGTCTAAGGCAAGAACCTTTGAGAAGAACGATAAGTACTAAGAGATTCACGTTGAACTCGACCAATATCTTCCAAAACATCCTTGCTACCATTACCAAGTTCTGTAAGAGAGCAGATAGGCATACGTTGCCTTTTGGAAGGCCAAATAGGCTGACAACTATCTGAAAGAAGAGGGTGGCATTAAGTTACCAATCGATTATCAAATGAGAATATTTGAAAAGAGACCCTTATTAAGGATACATGATCTGATTGCCAATTATAGGATGCAAGAATTCCTTGGCAGTTGAATTAAGGATAGGATATCCATAAATTAAGACAAACCCTGGGGAATGCACAAGGGATGGCATTAACCTTAGTAACGACATTATGAATTCAGATGATATGAATTGGACTTGCTAAGGCAACAATGACCGGTAAGGATTATTAAAAAAAAGAGTTCTGGAAAGAACATAGACAGAATTATTAAAGTATTGATCAATGATGTTTTGATATACCATGTACCCAGAAAATACAGGAGGAATGATAAGGATGACCTAAGAAACCTTACAAGGAAAAAGGTAATATTCCGAACTTCAAAATGGAAGTTTGGTAAGGAATGTATGACATAGTAACAATAATGCCAGATGAGGCATGTATGAAACCCTGAGGAAGTATGGATTGAGCCTATAAAGGTTGAGATTATCCTAAGATAAGGAAAGAACTAAGAAAAGAAGTATCCTAAGTAGGATTGGGAATAAACGTGATAAAGTTCCCACGGGTAGGTGGAAGCAATGACTTATGGAAAAAGACTGATAGATATATTTTTCTCCTTCAGCAGAGCTTAAGGGAGAATGATTTCACCCAACAGTGATAGGAATGAGGTAGAAAAGTTTGAGTTGGAATGTATCCAGAGAGCATGGATTACAAGAAATTGTTAGTATCAGGAAAGGCCAATGAGGTGGCCGACAGTCTAAGTATAGAAGAATAATTACAAATGTTCATACCGAAGAAACAGAATGATAGTTGGAAGGACCTTGAAGGTCATATCGGATTGGAGGAATTTACATTCCTTCTGATGAATGTGCAAGAATCGACGGTAATAATAGTTTAAGTAAAGATTCGATTCCCGATATTGTCTTAAGCAAACTACACACCGTAGAAGGTCTCGTTTTGAGGCAAACCAGGACCATGATACAAAATTGACGAAGTAAACCATTAAGTTTCCAGTCTTTTATGGAAGATGCATGAGTGATAGTTTCATCAACCGGACAAAGCTGCGATGCTTGAAAGCTCTTCTACAATTTTATCTACTTCATGTGTATCTACATCAAGTTCAGGAAGTGCTCCTTATGGATAAGGAATAGTGATTACTCTGTCTCCCTAAAGGATTTGAAACCCGTATGGTTAGCTATTAATGCACTATTTAATCAACAAGCGATGGCGATTCTTCTAAGAAAGTAGATGACAACGTAAAGATAAAGAAAGTGCTGCTATTGATAAGCTAAATGGCATGTTGATGAATGACAAGCAAGTTTGTGTTAGCGTACTTCTGCGCAAACAAGATAGAAAATATGAGGTTGACGATTCATGATGCTAAATGTATTCCCGTAGAAAGAATTAAGGGCAGTTGAGCCCGAGATTTGTTGGGCCATCTGAGAGTTTAAAATTGTTCGGAATGTGGCATTCGAGCCAGCTCTACCCCCAAAACTTATAGCATGATCGTAACGTGTTTCATGTGGCAAGGCTACGCCAATAAAATGCAGATGCTCGATAGATGATAAGAGTACGAGCAGGTAGATATACGACCTGGTCTGACTTACGAAGAACAACCTATGGAAAATCACGGATAGAAAAGAACAAGTGATGAGAAACAAGGTTGGCAGAAGTAGATTATATTGAATCTAAGTTAAAGGGATCGACCAGATTCATTTCGGAGAGTTTAAATTGGAATAACGTGATGATTATAGAGTAAATGTGACGGAATACCGATAAGGAGGTACCAAGTGGAAAAGGTGTCTCAATAAAGAGATGAAGGTGAAAGTAAATAACAGAAGTAAATAAGAATCAGATAATAAGAAGGATGTGATTGATAAAGAAAAGACTGGGAAAGCAACTATAGAATGTGAAGCAAGGAATGTCATGAATTGATTAATAAAGGGGTTTTCTGATGAATTCTCGGGATAACAACCTGATAGTGTTAGTATTGTGAATATGATAAAGTTAGTAGCGTGGCATGGGATGTCAGTAACAATGATGTCAAGCGAAAAACCTAAGATTTAACTTAAAAGGTTGAAGGAATTTTTTGAAGTGAGCGTTGCTAAGATTAAACAAAAGTATTGGTCCATAGAATAATGGACAAAGCAGCAAGATATGTTGACACGTGAATATTGCGACCAAATGGTATTGGATATAATTATGTTATTTTCTTCTTTGATGAACCTCTATAGTTCGGAGGTAAATTATGAGTATGATATTTTATAATCATGAAAACTTTCAATAATCCTTTAAAATTCTTTCTTTTCTTCTCTTTTATTCATCTTCTTTATGAATTGAGAAGAACAACCCTTTAAGGAGGGGAGGTACTGCTACGTGACTATCTGTCTATGTGATAGAAGTCTAAGTGGAATACCATAACTTGTTTAATTGCTTGTCAAGTACTAAAGGATGGCCCCCTTCTGTACTAGCTATGCAATATAACAAATGTTCAATTGATCATAGTGATCTCTCAATAAATCTTTCCACTTCTCTATATTGATCGAGATTGCGAAGATTAAAGCGATAAGGAAATGCACAGTGCGAGCGAGGTTACCTCCAAATTCGCAGTGGGATAGTGATACCAATGTTACTGCAGGTATCAATAAGGATAGGATTGAGTAAGAGCATAACCTGGATAGTGTGTGGTACGAAAAGTAGCAACGTTGATGGAAAAAGGATAAAGTATGGATTGTAGCACTAGAAGATGTGCTGAAAAAGAGTAGAACGACTAAGAATTGACCGGGAAGCTAAAAAGTGAACGACAGGCAAACGACTCTTTGCTTCCTACCTGATTCCGGGACGGAATCCTTTTAAGGAGGGGAGACTTTAAGAACCCAAATTTTGGATATAATTAAACTTTTTACTATGTACTGAGGTAATGGTGAATAGTGATTACGACTACGATGTAACGATTGAGATAATGAATGAAAGGAATAGATTTGGATTCAAATGTTTATATGCCATGAAGAATACTATTGGTTGACACTTTAGATAAGAATTATCTATATCCTAGGGAATTGAGATTTAATAATTCTAAAGGAGAAGATTATTCTTATGTCATCCAAATCGATATCTGTTATTGGTCCAGTGGGTCCGTAAAAAAAGGTTAAGGAACGATCGAAAGAGATCAGGGACAATTGTACAACCCTATGAGAATAAGTAAGGAATAAAGAATGAATAGTGTTTTGGTGGAAAAGAGAATATTATGAGACGACACTATATAAAAGTACCCGGAACGAGATTCTGAGTTCGTATTAGTAATCCAGGGGAAAAAAGAGTGTATGTAAAAGCTGTCGGATTCTGAAAAATAGCACTTTTATTTTCCCCAAGATTTCCCTGGACATTGAAAGACTTAAGGAATTATTAAAGTGATTTAAGGAATTTAAATTCGAAAGTTAGTAAGAAAGATGGAGAATGATAGTATTAATATTAAGAAGGTTTTCGGTAAAACCCTAACTAGAAACGAATGAGTTATTTCCTCGAACGATCAATGAATTTAGCAATAAACGGACACAGAATCAAGCAGAGGAAGCAAGATACATGCATGTGCAAGTGATAAATATCTAGTAACTAGCAAGGAACTAGATCAATTAGGTTGCAACCAAGTACTTAGCACACAAACCACTTGGTTAGCCTTAAACCACCAAGATATCAACACTTGTCTTGCCAAAATACCTCATTGCATGCATCATCACTTTATTAAAGCCACTTAAACCAAGATATTATCCAAGGCCTTCACTTTATGCAATTATTTTCCAAGAACCAAGCAAAAGAATACAAGCACTCTCTTGGAGCTACCATTCGGCTTTTCTAAATTCCAAGGGGGGAAATCCCACTTCCAACCATCATTTGATCTTGTAATTTTTAAGGTGAGTCCTATAATTCAAGAAATTAATCTCCTAGAAATTTCAAGCCCAAATTCCTTTGTTTCCATTTTCGAAAAAATCATTTACAAGGAGGGTGAATAGTGTTCTTCAAGAACTAATCTTGTTTTTCTTTGACTTTTATGGTTGATTTAGCTAGCTTAAGGCCACTCAAGGATCATACAAAGCTTAGTAAGGCTAGAACATACTCCAAGGAAGGTAGACCTCCTTTAACCCTAGCATTTGATTTGAGATTTATATATGTTTTTGATGGGTTTAGCTTTGTATGATTATAGTGGAGATTATAAGCATGATTATGTAGTTAGTTATGTGATTTCAGAAGCATGATGATTATGATGGTAAAGTAGATGTTCTTGGACAGATTTGGGATGAGAAAAATGTGTATGAGTTGTATTGATGCCCGGTGTGGCTTGGTTGTGTAGTTGTGATTTTTAGAACGTCCGATTTATAGCCGTCGTAATGCCGATTTTTTGTTAACACTTAGAAATCGAGCATGTCAGTTAATAAAAGTTCCTGACCTTGGTAATGTTATGACTTTTCCTTGTAGATCTCGAGCCATAGATCGTTTTGGCATGAGAATCGAAACATTCCGACTTACGGTTTAGGAGTTATGGTCAAATTACTAAAAGTAGTTCGAAGCCGTAAACGAGAATTTGTAACTGAAATTGAACCCTCGTAAAATACGTAAGTCAGTGGCGAATCTTGGTAATTAAATACTAGAGGTAAAAATAAAGGTGTGAGAGAAAACCTCATGTGAAACGGATCGTTTTCCGATTTTATAAAAATGTTCGAATCAAGGTTAAACGCGAACGAACCCCTTAAAAGTATAACTTTGGTTATGACTTAGAAAACGGACGGTAAAACTCGAGGTATAATCTCGGTTCGTAATCGATCGACTTTAGAACTTATACGACTTAATTATATACCGAGTGTAGGTATGATGACATGTCGTAATAGCAAACAAATGTCGGATCGTATCAGTAATAAAAAGAGTCACACTAAAAGGTGTATAATGAGATAATTCGAAAACGTGTTTCGACTTAAGTGAAGTTATACCTAGACTTTTAAAACATGTTAAGAGGTTAATCTCGAATGTTCTGATTTTTTTTAGATCATCGAGCTGACCCAGGACACGCTATCTCCACCCACACCCGATTACCAGGCAAGTGTTCAAAACTTTGAACCTGTTGTTATGATAATATATATATATATATATATATATATATATATATATATATATATATATGTGATTGCCATTTTACATATGCCATAGTATGCATGCCTATTGTCAAATTAGTTTATGATACATGTTCCCTGAATTACTATTGGCTTATAGACTAGATACGAATTATCAGTTATAAGCCGGATTGTTTTGGTAAGACCCTTAGCGAAGGGCATATGATATTCATTCTTAAATATAGACCGGGAGTCGGTATTCTGAGATATAGATAGTCGTGGAAACCCGGAGGGATTCCAACGGCAGATTACTATTTATCTGAGGAATGTTATTATTAAACATTATTTATATTTCCATAAAGTATCAATTACTTGGAAATCTTTCGAGGAATGTTATTCGAGTATTATCTCAGTCGAGAGATATTAAATGAATGTTAGTTTCGAATATTCATTTAGAGTTGATTATTTAATGAATATTATTTTGATATTCATTGGAATTTTATTTATTAAATGAATATCACCTTCGAATATTCATTTAAGGTTTATGTACTTAATGAATATTATTTTAAAATATTCATTGGAAGTTCTATTTATTTAAGGAATATTATTTCGATTATTCCTTTAAAAGTTTTGATTGCTAAATGAATATTATTTGGATATTCATTTAGAAGATTATTTATTAAATAAATATTATTTTTCGAATATTCATTTAAGGTTTGACTTATTTATTGAATATTATTTTAAATAATTATTGGAGTTTAATTACTTAATGAATATTATTTTGAATATTCATTTAAGGAGGGATTTATTTAGTAAATAATTCTATATATTCATTCGAGGATTACTTACGAGCAACATTATGATTTAATAATATTCCGTAATTATTATTGAGTTAATAAATATTCTTGTAATATTTATTTAGTTCTTTTAAATTCTTTTAAAAATGATTTATATTATTTGGAGATTATCTTTCACCTCCAGATATTATGTAAAATATTCTTTCATTCATTAAAAACTTTCGACTCAATAAATATTCTATAAATATTTATTCAATACTTGGAAACAACTTCAATGTTGTTTATTCTTCTTCAAATATTACCTTCGACCTTCGATCATTCTGAAAATTCTTCGGAGTCATGCGATTAATATTATATTAAGAAAGGTCCTCAAGATTCCATTCTTCACTTGAATCTATCTCTTAAATTATAAGGGAACCTTACTTGAGAAAGTTTATTTATCTTGATGACTTCCCGGTCATAGTTTATATTTTTCACTCGCAACTTGGTTGCTATGGACTCATTAAGTTTGTGTGTACCTTCTCATCATTCGAGGGGTAAGATTGTTGGAACAAGTTGATATCCATTAACAAGCAAAAGCTTGGGAAATGTTGGTGAATTTTCCTTTCCAACTAGATACGACTACTTTGTGGAGTCTTATCAACAAGTATTTCACTTGGGGAAGGGAGGACAAACTCTACGTTTCAATGCTGTGGATTTATTCGAACTAGGAGTCGTGTGTAAGAGGCCGAGTCGCGCGGTCCATCACAAGGCCTAACCATTGGCCAGGGAGTTACTATTAAAGGCAATCTACAAGTGGAGCCGTCAGTTCTTCCTTCTACCGGTAATAAACTATATTGGGCTGTACCATCCCCGACTGATCATCAGGGAGTGGGACAGCTGGCACGTGATAACTCCAGTATTGGTTCATCTCCCAAATTGGGAATTCCCTGCAACACGTATCGAAGAGACTTCTTTCAGGTTGACAGTGTCTTCCGCAACACATATCGAAGAGACTTCTTTCAGGTTGTAGGACTTCGAAAAACGTTAATAACTGGAATTGCAATATTTTCCTTGCAAGTTCCTCTTTATATGATAAATGATAACATCTTGCTTATTTTCGACGTAGCAGATATTCCCACATATATTTACATTTTGAGTTACCTTGTAACTTCATCGTTCACGTTATTCTGGCATCATTTCCGTAAATGCATGGCATATGGTTTGAAAGATACTTTTGAACTGTTATATATTATCGTTCAGTTAAATATTATTGTCGGTGGGCTATTGCTCATCCTTGCTTTATTATTATATCACAACAACAGCTAGACCAGATGATTCACACAAGGCGCACTCGATGCTGGCGAGGACGATGAGACTACCAGAGCCGAAGAGAAAGCTATTGGTAGGATAGATTCATTTTTCAGTACCAAATATATGGACTAGTATGACTTATGTAAATGGATGGCAAAGAGTATGTATTCATATTGTAACTCTTTTTGGGTTGTAAGAACTCATATTGTGTTTAATAAAATTTGGTTGTTACTCTGATTTCATCTCTGGGACTATAACGGGTGTGTTTTATATTGTTGTGTTGGGTCATAAAGATGTAATTTATTGTATGTTGAAGTAAGTTCAAGTATTGTGGACAAAATTGGAGACTGTAACGACCAGATCCCGGACCCCGGATTTGGGAGTGTTACAGATTGGCTAATGAAAATACCATCACTAACTTGCTTTACTTGTAAACTAAGAAAATAAGTTAGTTCACCCATCATGCTCATTTCATATTTACTTTGCATAAGTTTGGCAAACCTTTTGCAAAGCTTCTCATCAGTAGACCTAAAAATTATATCTACATAAATTTGAACAAATATTATAGAGCCATTGGCGTTTCTATAAAAGAGAGTTTTATCAACAGTACCTCGAGTGAAGTGATTCTTTATAAGGAACTATGAGAAAGTGTCATACCAGGCTCTTGGTGCTTGCTTCAGGCCATAGAGTTCTTTGAGAAGAAAATAGACATATTCTGGAAGGTTTGGGTCTTCAAAACCAGGAGGTTGACTCACATACACCTCTTCTTCCAAAATACCATTTAGAAAAACACTCTTGACATCCATCTGATAGACTTTGAAATTGGCATGGGCTGCATAGGCCAGGAAGATTCTGATTGCTTCCAACTTTGCTACAGGTGCAAAGGTCTCATCAAAATCAATTCCTTCTTCTTGAAAGTAGCCTTTTGCAACCAATCTTGCTTTGTTCCTTGTAACTATGTCATTCTTATCCATCTTGTTCTTGAATACCCACTTAATGTCAATCACTGATTTGTCCTTTGGCTTGGGTACAAGCTTCCGCACTTCATTTCTCTCAAACTGGTTTAGCTCTTCTTGCATAGCTATAACCCAGTCTGGATCTAGGAGGGCATCATCAACCTTCTTAGGTTCTTCTTTAGACAGAAAACTGCTATACAAGCATTCTTCTTGTGTTGCCCTTCTAGTTTGGACTCTGGCATTTGAATCTTCAATGATGAGTTCAAATGGGTGATCTCTAGTCCATTTTCTCTGTGGTGGCAGATTTAGTCTGGATGATGTAGCTTTATTCTCCCTTTGTTGATTATTCTGATTAGTTGTTGAATGACAACTCTGAGATACTCCCCCTGAGTGTGTGGCTCTTGAGGATGGAGTTCTAGCAAAGTGATCAATAGATATATCCCTGTGACTGTCAACAGGTACTTTAGAATAATTACCAATAGATGGAGCTTCCTCAACATCAATAATGATGTCCCATGCTCTTCACCTTGAGCATGCTGCATTCTAACACCGGTTGACACTGCATCTTCATTATCTTCACTGCCTTCACCACTCATCTCATTTTCAAATGAGAGATCTTCATGGAAACCTTCATCTACCAACCCTTGGATTTTCTTATCATCAAAGACAACATGTAGGGATTCCATAAAAATGTTAAGTCTTAGGTTGTAGATCCTATATGATTTCCCTGTTGAATATCCAACAAAGATAGCTTCATATGCCTTTGTGTCAAACTTTCCAATGTTCTCACCTTGATTTCTCAAGACAAAACATTTACAACCAAAGACATGTAAGAAGTTAATTGTTGGCTTCTTTCCCTTGAACAGTTGGTAGGGTGGTATGCCTTTTGCTTGATTGACCAAAGAAATATTCTGAGTATAGCAAGCAGTATTAACAGCTTCTGCCCAGAAGTATGTTGGTAACTTTGATTATTCAAGCATAGTCCTTGCAGCTTCAATGAGAGTCCTGTTTTTCCTTTCTACTACACCATTTTGTTGATGAGTCCTTGGTGCAGAGAATTCTTGGATAATCCCTTGTTCTTCACAAAACTCTTTCATCACACGATTTTTGAATTCAGTTCCATTGTCACTTCTCATCCTTCTGACTTTGAGAGAAGGATTGTTGTTGACTGTTATGATATGATTGATGATGATTTCTCCTGCCTCAACTTTGGAGTGCAGAAAGAATGTCCATGTGTATTTAGAGAAGTCATCCACAATCACTAGACAGTATTTCTTCTTAGAGATTGACAATACATTGACTGGTCCAAAAAGATCCATGTGCAGTAGCTGTAGGGGATGATCAATGGAGGACATTGACTTGGATTTGAAAGAGGCCTTCTTTTTCTTCCCTTTTTAGCATGCATCACACAATCCATCCTTGGAGAAATCCAATTTCGGAATACCTCTAAGCAAATCCTTTTTCACCAACTCATTCATTTCTTGGAAATTCAAGTGTGATAGTTTCTTGTGCCATAGCCATCCTTCATCTACACTTGCCTTTCTGAAAAGGCATGTAGCTGTAATTGCACTTATTGAATTGAAGTCAGCTGTGTACACATTCCCTTTCCGATTATCTGTCATCACTACCTTGTTGTTGTTTTTTCTTGAAAACAACACAAGCTTCTGAAGTAAACCACACATTTTGACCTTTATCACATAGTTGACTAATACTAAGCAAGTTATGCTTAAGTCCATCAACTAGTGCTACATCCTCAATGACAACATTTCCTTTTGAAATCAAGCTATATCCACTAGTATATACTTTGCTGTTGTCTCCAAAGGTAATGCTAGGGCCATCTCTCTCCTCAAACTCAGTGAGCAGGGTAGAATCTCCAGTCATATGTCTGGAACAGCCACTATCCAAATACCAGAGGTTTTTTCTGTATCCCTGCACACACCAAAACCAAATCAAGTTGATGTTGGTACCCAAGTTTCCTTGGGTCCAGTTGTGTTAGCCCTTTTCTTGCCCTTCAAATCCTTTCTACCCTTGGGTCCAGATTGTGTTAAAACAATCTTAACTCTGGGTGTGGGATTTTGAAAGCCAAGGTTCGAAACTTGCTCATATGCATTACAGAAATCAGAATTAGGCATAGTCTGTGCATGCATGTTATTCATTATCCATGGCATTTGAGGCATATTAAAAGCATGATAGTATGGATTGTGCATGAATGACATGTTTGCATATTGAATAGATGCATGAGCAGGTTGAACACAAGTATTAGGCATAGCATACATAGCAGAAGTAGGCAAGGAAAAAGGCATGGGAGCATTTTTCAACTTTTTACAGTTAGCAGATAGATGATTAATACTACCACAATTTACACACTCTTTCCTAGGAGCATACTTATCAGGAGTGTAGTTGTTGTGTTTATTAATCCCTACCTTGCCATTTATGTTCTTTCTCCTTCCTTTAGCTCTTGACTCAAATTTCTCTAACTTGTCCTTCAATTGCTTGTGGAACAAGTGACATATGTTAGCTTTCTCAACTGATTTTGTTTTGCTACATTCTCCTAATTCAAAGTTTTTGCTGATGGGACCATATTGATTGTTCAGTTTAACTAGAGTTGCTTTGCTGACAACTTTGACCTTCGATGGATGATCAATATCCATCGATACCTCATTGTTCAACAGATGATTATCATGATTATCCGTTGACTCGTTGTCTGAAGCAGTCTCACCATCAACACCTAACTTTGCTTCTTCTAATTTGCTAAAGGAGTTAATTCCTTGGACATGACAAATCTCTTCAGTAGTGGCCTTAGATTTTCCCCAGATAGCAATTAGATCATGTTATTTCAATATCTTTTCACGTTTGAGTGCTTCAATCAATCCATCTTTAGCTTCCTGGCTATCTCTTCTCATAACCTCGAATTCAATCAACTGAGTTTCTATTAAAGCATTCCCATCACTTAACTTTTCATTTAGATCTTTAATCCTCCTGTTTTCTTTGTTAAGCGATTTCATGGACATGTTATACAATTCAAGCGGCATTTCATCAATTGTACTAGCACATTTAGCTTTAGAAAGATCAGTTAGGTTTGAAGAGAATACCTGGTTGCTTATTGAACTAGCTTTCTCATCTTTCTCATTTGCCATGAGGGCAAGGTTGACAAACTCTTCTTCTGCATCAGAATCTCCACCAGCAGCCCAATCATTGTCTCTAGACACAAATGCTTTTTCCTTTTGCTTGAGAAGATCGAGATATTTCTTTTTGTAGTCAACAGTTCCAAAATGCTTCTTCTCATTCTCAGCTTTAGGCTTTCTGCATTCATTGGAAAAGTGGCCAGTAATTCCAGAATTAAAGCATTTGAACTTGGACCTTTCAACCATGTCTCTGGATGGTTGAAAACCTTTTCCGAATTGCTTGCCTCCTGCTGGATTCCTCTTGAACTTGAGTTTTGTGAATTTCCTTGACAAGAATGCTAGATAACCATCCAAGTCATCAGATTCATCTCCACTCGATGCATCAAGTTTTTAAATCAACTTGCTTTTCCCTCTGCTAGCTTCAGCTCCACCTTTACAAGTTTTTGGACTTGGTGTGGCTTGTGTGCTCTCCATCTTCTCACTCACCTAGCTTACTGGAATATTGGCCACCAAGGCAACAGATCCACCTTTCTTCTGGATTTTCTCCACTTCCTCATCTTGTTGCATTTCAAGTTCATAAGTCTTCAGGATGCCATACAGTCTATCAAGTGTAAATTATTTGTAATCTTGAGAGTTCCTCAACGAGACTGTCACTGGCTTCCATTCTTTAGGAAGGGATCTCAGAAACTTTAGGTTGGAGTCCTTGGTTTCATAATTTCTCCCATACAACTTCAGACTATTCAGCAGTTTTTGAAATCTACTAAATATGTCTATGAGATTTTCACCAGAGGAGAAGTGACAATGCTCATATTGTTGTATTAGGAGCTGCATCTTATTTTCTCTGACTTGTTCAGTTCCTTCACAAATTGTTTGGATAGTGTCCCACACTTACTTGGTAGTGGTTCAGTTTATAACACAATCAAACATATCTTGGTTGATGCCATTGAATAAAATGTTCATAGCCTTCTTATCCTTGTTTATCACTTCCAGATCTTCATCTGTGAACTCAGCCTGAGTTTTTGGAATAGGCCTTCCAGTAGCTGCAGAACCGACAGCTTCACCAACACCAGAATTAGGCTTCATAGGAATATGAGGGCCTTTTTCTATGCAATCAACATAGTCTTTGTCTAGTGCTGAGAGATGAAGATGCGTCTTTACTTTCCAATGAAAGTAGTTGTCTTTGTCAAGAATTGGAATCTTTACCCTTGTGTTCTTCTTTCCCATGGTGCTTGATCTTTAAACTTCTTGTGTGTTAGAAGCTTGCTTCGATACCAATAGTTATTTCCCAGTTGCACACCTCAAGATTGTAAAAGGGTGTTGAATACAATCTTGTTGAAATTTTTTTCGAATTTATAAGACAACAGATGGATCTTGATTTAAGCAAATAAACAGAAAGAAACTTATGAAACAAAAATCAAAGAAAAACAAACATACAACACTCTTTAAAAATTTTAGGTGGGTTTTTGTCGACTCCACCTGAGGGTTGTATTGAAGAAAATAATCTTTGTAAACGAGTACACAGCTGCGAATACAAAGCTAAGTATTTTAGAAGAAAACCTAATGCTTTGTGCTTTCAGCTCTGTGTTTTCTTCTCTACTTAGCTATGCTACACGTGAAGTATATATATACTCCAAGTTTACAAACCCTACAAAATAAACGAATCTTGCAAGTCAAAGTATTCTGCAGGGTTGCTGCCACTCCTTGTCTCCATGTGACACAATTTTGTCTGGATTGTCTTGGACAGATATTCACTAGATTTACCAGCTGAATTGTTTGCAAGAACAAGGAATGTTTCTTTTTCTTCTTCGTTTCCAATACTGGCTTCCATACCCTTTTTAAGTTTATCAACCCATGTGATCTGTCAGGCATGTCAAGTCGCCATCAACTTCTAATTCCAAGACATTATTGGTTGGAGCGTTTTATCCGTTGATGTAGACACTGATCAATAGGTTGACTGTTGTTTGTTGAGGTGCCATATCCGTTGACATAGAAACTTCATCAGCTGAGATATCACTTCACTTATACAAAATTACATAGCACAACTTTTATACAATTAGCTACCATATTCTGTATATCCATTGATAGTCAACATGACTTAGGATTTCTAGTAACTATGACAGAACCAAACAACTGACAAAAATTAAAAGAGGTATGCTACAGACTTATCAACTGATAAGCTGCCTTATCAACGGATACTTATAACTTGGATATCCGTGGACAAGTTACAAGCTTATTCTTGTACACATATGTTTTTCAAGGTATTTTCAAGTACTTATCATCAAGAGCAACATAATTCCTAACAATCTCCCCCAATTTATGACTGATAGAATAACAGCCATAAATTAAGAACCTTGATGATAACAAAACACCTTTTATGGATACAGAGATTAAGTAAAAACATATGTAATGTACTAAGCTTCAAAAGTGTGAAGAAATGAATTGAGTCAAGATAAAGAATCATACTTCCACAAGGGATGCTCCTCTAGACTGAGCATATCATTGCTTTCTTCCCCTTGCAGCCCTCATACCATGGACTTAATGTCTGTTTGCCTCAAGCTGCTTCTCTAGAGATCTGTAGATGATCTTTTCTTCTGGGTTATTTGGATCCAACATAGACATTAAGTGTTGCAAGTACTCATTGCTAGCTTTCTTCAGTTGATCTTCTATTCTGAAAAATCTTCTACAGTTATGTTCATCTCTGAATTCTATTATCCAGAATGGATAAAAGTGAACCTTCCTACCAGGTTCATATGGAATGTTCAGCTTCTTAGGCAAACCCTCCTTTGAAAACAAGCTGCTCCTCAATTCATTGACCTTGTTGAAAATTATTTCCCTTACCTCTGGAGTGAATCCCCCAGTTCTTTTCATTAAGGACCAAATCTTCCAGAGTTTGCTGTAGCCTTCATTTAACACTTGATGTAGGGGCCAAGTTCTGCTATTCCTCCCTTGTAGGTGAAGATTAGCCTTTCTGGTAATCTGGTTATCCTATATGCAGCACTCACATCTGCCACATCATCCAAGAAAAGATTGACACTTGAGTACTCTTCAATGTCAGCAATATAGAGTTCAGTTTCTTTCTTGTTGGCCACCCTTACATCTTGAGGAACCACAACAATTTGAATTGGTCTAGCTAATGGTTGTTTCCTATTTTTGGTTCTCCTCTTTTCAGGTGAGAGCCTGATCTTTGGAAATACCAAGTTGTTGATGTCAAAGTCAAATTCCAAAGGTTCTTGAAAATTGTAACTTGATTTTTGTTCCCTGTATAGTCTATAACGTGACATAAGAGGAATTCTAAAGCTTCGGATTCACATGACACTACAGAAGTCGCTTTCAAAGGACCTGAGAAAATGAGAAGTAGATTACCTGCCCCATCCTTTAAGCAACTTCCTATTCCTGCAAATGTTATACCCTCATTTGATTTCTTCCAGGAGACATCGACGAAACCTATCAGGTCTGAATGAACTTCCACTAGCCTCCTCTTTGCAAGTTTACTATTTAACAGTATAACTCCCACTGGATTAACTTCCCAAAGCGATAACATTTGCAACTCTGCTAAGTCTGAAGCCTCACACCATTTTAGGGAACGTAAAAAATTGAGTTTTTTCAGCGATTTTCTGCTGCATCTCTTTCCTTCAAAGATTAAATGATTTTTGCATAACCAAACTGACCATAACGTAGTAGAAAGAGTGATTCCCCAAGCCATTCTCACTGTTGGCCTTTTAATTTTTAATATTGATGCCCAGCACGATACTTTATTAAAGCTAATGTTCCACCACGATTGAAGGAACTCCCAAATCCATCTCGAATCATCACACTCCCAAAATAAATGATCTTCAGTTTTTATCTGGGTCCCACATCTAGTGCAAATGTGTGATATCGAACGATCCTTAATCCTAGAGGATAACAAAGATGTAGTGGGAAGAAAGTTTGAGATAAAGCACTATAAAAAGAATTGCACTATAGGTGGAATTTTGAGCCTCCATAACAGTCTAAGTTCTAAGGGTAAAGAAGCATGTGGTGGTAGGATAAATTGGTAGCAGTCCTTCACAGTGAAGGGTTTACCTGAAGGGCACCAAATCAGCAAGTCTTTTTTGCTAGAGAAAATCAATTTATCAATTATCATCCAAATCTTATTGACTTCACTCTTCTCCCATTCTCTAAGCGGTCTCAACCAATGAGACTTATCAAATATATCACTGAAACTTGTAATCTCAACAAAATGCTTCAATGTAGCATTTTTCCAAACAAATAAAGAGAAAATTCTCTTAAATTTTTCACATAAAACACCTTCTTCGGACCAATTATCCACCCAGAAAAGCACACATTCTCCATCTCCTACTAACCACTTAAAATCATTCTTTAATAAACTGATATCCATATTAGCACTAAAAACACTCTGAATACTTGAAAAGATGTAGGAAGATTTATTAGTTTCTCTACAACTTTCCAGAGGGGCACCTAAGGGGATCGAATACTTATTTCTCAAAACTTTGTTCCATTTTTTATCCCTTTCAGAGAACCATTTCCCTACCCATTTACTCAAAAGAGCTAAATTTCTTGCTTGCAAATTAGATACCCCTAAACCACCTTGATATTTTGGCTTAGCAATAGGACCCCAATTAATTGTATGCAATTTCCTTGCGCATGATAAGGAGCCACCCTTACTCCAAAAGAAGTCCCTTCCGATTTTATCGAGCTGCCTACAAACCCCTACCGGCACTTTAAAGAGACTCATCCAATAAATTGGCAAACTATCAAGGGAAGCTTTCAAAAGAACCAATTTACCTGCTTTATTTAGGGAAGCAGATTTCCATTTTGCAAGTTTATCACTCATTTTTTGGATCAGTGGAGCCCAGTAAATTTTCCATTTGGGCGAACAACCTATCGGGGCACATAAGTAATACATAGGCCACTGACCCACCTTGCAACCCAGAATTTTAGCTCCTAAAACAACTATTTTGTCATTAATCTCACAAGAGAATAAATGACTTTTGTGAAATTTTATTTTGAGGCCTGATAAAGTCTGGAAGCATTGAAGAATTCTTTGACTGACCTGATCGAATCCAAGGAAGCCTCAATGAAAAGAACTGTGTCATCAGCAAACTGCAAGTATGTAAGTTGCTCTGAATTGTTGGTCATTGAGATCCCTTTAAATAAACCTTTACCATTGGCTTTTTTGAGCATGAGATTTAGCACCTCTGCCACCAGATTGTAGAGTAACGGTGAGAGAGGGTCTCCCTGACGCAACCCACTTTTAGGAGAGAATTCTTTCGAAGGGCTACCATTAACTAACACTGAGACCCTAACTGAATTGAAATAACTTTTGATCCAATTGATCCATCTAGAACCAAAACCCAGCTTCTGAAATAGTTCGAACAAGAAGTCCCAATTCACTTTGTCGAAGGCTTTTTCAAAATCTAGCTTTAGAATGAGATCTCCACTTTTGCTTGTATTTATATAGTGATATGCTTTCGAAACTAACAAAATGCTCTCTGAGGCTTGTCTCCCTTTAATAAACGCTGTTTGTGTGTCATCAATGAGGTTATTCATAACTTGGCCAAGTCTGTTTGCCAACACCGTGGTCAGAATTTTTGCTGACGAGTTTATTAGACTGATTGGTCTAAACTCATGAACCGAAGTCAGATTTTGCACTTTAGGGATAAGAACTATGAATGAGGAATTTAATCCATGAGGGAGTACCGAAAGTTGTGAAAATTCTTGCAAAGATTGAAGAATTTTATCTTTAACGTCAGGCCAAAATCTTTTTAAACATCCAATATTGAAACCATCCGGTCCCGGCGCTTTGTTATCTCCTAATTGATTAAGCACACATTCTACTTCCTCCATAAAAAAGTCTTTCTCTAAACTCTCATTATTAAAAACAGAAAGTTTTTTGGATACTAAGGAGCCTAAAGTGAATACTCGTTGTAAGGATTGAACTCTAAAAAAATTCTGGAAATGCTCAAAAAAGATACCTCTGATTTGAGAGGGTTTAGAAATCCAGGAGCCTTCCCAGTATAATTTGTGAATCTTGTTCCTATGATTTCTTCTCTGAACTACTTGGTGAAAAAACTAGTGTTCCTATCTCCTTCAGATTCCAAGACAACCTCGATTTTTCCTTAAGCATTTCTTCTTTTACATCATAAAGATGCTATAGTTCGATTCTGTTCTGAGCAAAATCATTATCTAGGGAAACCTTCTGTTCTTCTAAATCCAGGTGATTTTCAAGCCACTTGATCCTTCTCTATGTGACATTGTTGAAATTTTTTGCCCAGTGCTTGATCTCTAACTTAGCTTTTTTCAAAGTCACACGCACATTATCATTAGAACACTTATTATTGAGCCAAAATTGCTTCAAGACATCTTGAAGAGAATCTTCATTAAGCCAACAATTAAAGATTTTGAAAGGCTTAGGACCCCATTTATTAGCTTTAAGATATAACTTTAAGGCCTTATGATTAGAAGATTTTCTACTTAAGGTTTCAAGGCACCATTCTCCCAAATTCATCCAACTTGAGTCCACCAAAGCTCTGTCAAGTCTGCTCTTTTTATTACATGGTCCAAACCAATTAAACACCCCGTTCTTTGCCTCTAAATCAAACAGTTGTTGTGTTCTATAAAATCGTTAAATTCAGAAGAACCTGTCCTGGTATAGACACAATTTGCAGATTCTTTCGCATTTTTGATGCAATTAAAATCACCCACTATACACAAAGCCTCTCCTTGAACCACATCAATGATTTTGCATAGCTCAGACCATAATCTCCTTTTGGCTTTATGTTGATAAGTGGATTTCATATCCACTTGGAACGCTTCGTTTCGACTTAAATTGATTAACTTGGCCTCAAGTATGTGGTAGTTTTGATTCATTTTAACATGTTTGTGCAGGGTTACTATCTAAAGGATGGAATTTAAAAATGGAATATCTTATAGTGGATTGGAGTTAGAGAAGAATGGAATGGCAGCATGTAAGAGGAACTTAGGCAAACGGAGAAAAAACGAGAATTAGCAGCAGAAAACAGCACTCGACAGAAGCAGAGCGCGCGGGCGCCTAGCAGAGCCGCGCGGGCGCACGCGGAGACAACCTGGAGTGCGCGGGCGCGAAAGTAAGGCGCGCGGGGGCGCGGGAAATCGCTGGAATAATTCTAGTTTGACTCTGAATTGGTTTTTTTTGGGATTTCTTGTTGGAAAAGAATGTTGTGGCCTATATAAACACCTCATGACTTCAGAGAACGGACTTTTAACCTCCATAACACATAGAGAGAGCCAAGAGATGAAGAAACATAATTAAAGAAGGATTCCAACACTCGTGATAAGCAACGGAGTTCTAAGATCTACTTTTCTTTTGTATTCTTCTATTAAGGCGAAACTCTTGGATGTTTTTGGGATTTGTTTTCTTAACTCTATTACTCTAGTTTTATTATTATTCAGACCTTGTTTTACTATCATGTTTTCACTTGATCCCATGATGACGAACGGTTTGATTATGAACTAATCGTTGTCATGGGATTCTAACGGATTTATTTATGGAGCTTAGTATTTTGATGCTTTAAAGATCTGTGTGTGATGTATATTGATATCCTCGTATGGTTATGTTTAATTGTTAGATGCGTAGCTAACACCTAATCTGTTAATCTCTTGTGAAGCGAGAGTAGATCTTGAGATTTAGAACTTGCCATGCTAGCATAGGTTCATGATTGTTTACCAACATGATTCGTAGTGTAACTTGAACTATTTTACATTGCCTTATATGATCGCGCAAACAGATCAAAGAACTATGATCTTGGATCGTGGAATATTCATCTTGACAAGAAATTATCTACATAATAAAATAGGTATTACAAGCACTAAGGGCTATCGCTCAGTTAGGTAGAGCACCTCGTTTACACGCGTGCCAATGTTTTTCAGGGGGGTCCATCATGCAATCAAAAGAATTTATCTTATTGAGAAATCGATGTCTTACTCCATAACTTTGAGGGAACCAAGAGAACAATAGCCTGACAAGGGGTTCAGTCTTGTCCCTTTTAGGTGCCAAACAGGCCCCATCGTTGATTTGAGATATTGATAAGGTAAATGTCTATTCAATGCTAGGCATAATGAGATCTTTATGGATAACTTGTGCTTAACTGTTATGTTTTCAAATCTTATAGAGATATAGGGGCTAAACATAATTGGTGTCTACCCATCTTCTATCTCTTTTGTGGATGTATGAGTAGTTTGGTATTCGTATACTGAGAGGTAGCCTATACTTGTTTTGTGTTGTTCGATCTGATATCATAACCATTGCATATAGTGATTAAAGGTGTCAGATCTAAGCAAAGTATTTAATGAAGTTAGGATCCCATGTTTTCTCTCGCATAAGTAATTCGATTTAAATTCTTGTTAGTTAATTAATTCTTAGTTTGTTCTTTTGCTTCTTAGTCAATTTTAGTTAATCAAAACCAAAATTTTGTTAATTGTCTTAGCAGTGAATAAAAACTAAACATTGTTGCATAGGTGCATTAACTGAATTGAAATTTAAACCAGATCTCTGTAGGAACGAACTTGACTTATATCTATATTACTTGTGACCACGTACGCTTGCATGATTTTGTGGAACCAAGTTTTTGGCGCCGCTGCCGAGGATCATCAGTGTTTTATTTTTAGTTTATGTGCTTGTCATCAGTGGTCGTTAGAGTTCACTCAATCGGATTGTTTACTTACATATCTTGTTTGTTCGGTGTTTTTCAGGTACTTGAGCGTGTATGCGAACACGTTCTCAAACTCGTAAACTGGAAGATGTAGATCTAGTTAGAGATAAAAGCGAAGAGGAACTTGAAACTACAGTAGAGATGGGTGATCGAGCAGCAGCAGAAACTAAGGCTTTGAAGGACTATTCTCAGTCGAAGATCAATGACATCCAATATAGTATTGTCAGACAAGCTATTGCAGCTAACAACTTTGAAATCAAGTCTGGTACGATTCAGATGGTGCAGAATTCGGTTCAGTTTGGGGGTGCTCCAACGGAAGATCCTAATATGCACATCCGGGACTTCATCGAGATTTACGACACTTTCAAGTTTAATGGTGTGTCGGAAGATGCTGTCAAATTGAGACTTTTCCCATTCTCTTTGAGGGATAAAGCTAAGGGCTGGTTACACTATTTACCAGCCGGTTCCATTACTACATGGGAGGATCTTGCTCAGAAGTTTCTTACTTAATTCTTCCCCATGGCTAAAATAGCAGCAATCAGGAATGCTCTAACTCAATTCACACAGCAGTCTGGAGAATCTTTATGTGAAGCTTAGGAACGATACAAGGAGATGCTTCGAAAGTGCCCTCATCATGGTATGCCAGACTGGATGGTGATCAATGGTTTCTATAATGGGTTGGGTGCACAATCTAGACCTTTGCTAGACGCAGCATCAGGTGGAGCTCTATGGACGAAGAGCTACGAGGAAGCTTATGATCTAATTGAGACGATGGCTGCTAATGAATATCAGAATCCCACTCAGAGGCTATCTCAAGGCAAGGTAGTAGGTATTTTGGAAGTTGATGCAGCTACAGCTATTGCAGCTCAGTTGAAGGCTTTAACTATGAAGGTGGATTCTCTCACCAACTATGGAGTACAGCAGGTTGCAAGTGTTTGTGAGTTATGTGCAGGCGCACATGAGACGAGTCAATGTGCCATATCTAGTGAGTCGGCACAGTTTATGAGTAATTTTCAGAGACCTTCTGTACCAGCTCCAGCCACCTATCATCCGAACAACAGGAACCATCCTAATTTCAGCTGGAGCAACAATCAAGGTACTCAACAACCACAGCAGCCTTATCAGCAGTTTCAGGGTCAGCAGTATGGAGCTAAGCCGTTCAATCAAGGCTACCACTAGCAGTATGCTCCAAGGCAACAATTTCAACCCCCGGGATTTCAGCAGCAACAGTCTCATGGGAATGTTGGTAAACCTTCTAATGAAAAATTTGAATTGGATGAATTGAGGTTGATGGTTAAAAGTCAGGCGGTATCTCTCAAGACGTTGGAGAATTAGATTGGGCAATTGCAAGTGCCTTACTTAACAGGCAACAAGGAACTCTTCCTAGCGATACGGAGGCTAATCCAGGCAGGAGAGAAGGCAAGGAATAGGTGAAAATGGTAACCTTGAGATCGGGAAAGGTTACAAAAAATCCGAAATCAGCAGCTAAGGAAGATGAAGAAGTTCAGAATCAGCAAGTTGAAAAATCTGCAGTGCCGGAAATTGGAAAATCTGACTTGGTAGCTGATCAGCTAGATGGTGAAAAGGAAAAGAGCAAGGAACCTGTTGAAAAAGCTTCTTCGGAGCAGTCTCTCATAATTCAAAACCTTTAAAATGATAGTTAAAATAACATTTCATATATGTTAAATTAATTTATATATATCCCCTTTGTAATTTGTAGTGGCTAATTTGAATAAAAAAAAGTAAAAAATGATTTATATATAATAAAGATATAAGAGAAAACTATTTGACTATTTCAATTTTAGATATACTGTAAGAGGAAACTATTTGAACATTCCAATTTTAGATATGTCATTGTTAAATTTTGTTGTTTTAGTTTCATGAATCTAAGCAGAAAAGTAAAACTTTGATTTGAAAAAGAGTAACATCACATCAATTTTAGTTTCCTGAATTTAAGCATAAGAGTAAAACTTTGATTCGAAAAAAGTATCATCACATCAATTCAGTTGTGGTGAACATCTCTGTAAATATATATATATATATATATATATATATATATATATATATATATATATATATAATTTTAATTTCTTAATTTTTTTGTAATACTATATACTTTGCAAAACTTAAATTGTTTTATATTCACTTACAGTCTAATTTTAACTTTATATTAAAAGATAGAAGAAATTAATTTTAAAAATAAAAATTTGTTATTCATCACAAACAATTTTTATAGACAAAACAAAAATTTAAGAAAATATGACCAAAATAACTCTTTTTCACTACCCATGGTCCAAAATACACATTTTCGGAAGGTCTGACCCTCACTACCCACGCCACACGCTACTGCGTGTCGCGTGTCCCAACTACTACTGTAACAGCATTTCTTTTCTTTTTGTTTTACTCGAGGACGAGCAAAAGATAGGTATGGGGGCATTTGATGAGTGCATATTTTTGCATATTTTTATTACCTATTTATTGCTTGAATTCGTATTTTAATAAATTATTTTGTTGCATTTCAGGAATTTCGAGAAAAAATGAAGAAATGGCAAAATAAAGAAATAAATGACAAAAGAAGAAAAAGAAGGACCAAAACAAGAAGAAAAGGAAAAGCAAGGGGGGTTGGTGCATTTTTTAGCCCACTAAAATGAAAGGCTAGGATTTAGCCAACCTAAAACCAAATGGATAGCTAAGATTAGCCCACACGAACCTAAAATCCTAATTATTTTCTATAAATAGTCTCATTCTTCACTTGTAAATGATCATCTTAGAATTAGGTTAGTTCTAATTCACTCCCAAATTATAGTTGTAATTTTTTTTCCTTGTAAACACTTTTTATTTGTATGCAATTTCAAGTTTCATTTTAATTCTTGTTCTTAGTTATTAATTTTAATTTTGTCCCTTTAAATTTCCATTTTATTGTGGACAATTTTAATTCCAAATCTTCATTTTAGTGTAATTTTAATTTTCTAGTTAATCTTTTTATTTTCATTTCTGATTTTCAAAAAAAAAAAGTTTTTAATTTTCTGTTTCGTTTTAAGTAATAAATTCGAAGTAGTCCCCTGTTTTAGTTCTGTTCGCAAGTTAACAAACCCAGCACTTGTTATTTGTTTTCTTCTTCCCTCATTCTCTGTAGCTGCAAACAAAGGTCTCTCTCTCTCTCTCTCTCTCTCTCTCTCTCTCTCTCTCTCTTATCTCTCTCCCATTCTTTCTTTCCCACAATCCCTGTAAACCCATCTTCTGTCACACAGTTTCACAACCATACCCCTCTTTTTTGTATCTTTTTCTTATTTTTCCAACAAATCGTGCAAATCACCACAACCACAGTACTCGTTTAATTTTCACTGTAATTACTGAGTTTTTGATATACTACTTATTGTCGTTTACTGTGTTCTGTTTTGCCCGAGTTCGTGAGTTTTGTTGCGAGTTCTGTATGCTTGCTGGTCGAAGTAGTGCGGCTGTGTAATCTATTTTAGCTGTGTAATCTTTAGTTGTTTAAGCCGAGTTTATTGTTTTCAAATTCCCCCTTTCCCCTAATTTACTTCGAATCCCTGTTGCGTTTGTAGTGATTTTCGCTGATTAGTGCATGTTGTTGTTCATTGTTGCCCGTGTCGTTTTTAGTTGCCCGTGTATGTTTGAGCCGTCTCCCCATTGTTCTAATTTTCCATTTTTGAGTTTGTTCCGTCAAGATTGAGGCTGCTTCGTTGTAGTCATTTTCGAGTATTGATGTTAATATTCGTTGTTTTGTTTAGTTTAGGTTCGAGTTTGTTTTAATGTTTACTGAGTACTGAGTTTCAAAGCAATTTCCCTTTTTAGAATTATGTTGCAATTTGCTGAAATTTTTAATCCTTGTGTTGATTGTGTATTTGGTTAGTCGTATTTACAATTGGATCATGGCAAAATTTTCTTATTATTTTTTTTTTTTGCAAATAAATTGAAAAAGGAAATAAAAAATTGGTTTAGAATAAAATTTAGTTTAAATTTAGAATTTTTAGAATAGTTTAGTTTTAAAATAATTAAAATTAGGAATAATGATCAATCTTCTTCTAAAAAATTGTGATTTAATTTTCTTTTAATAATTAGTTAGAAAAATCTAAATTTTCAAAAAAAAATAAAAATAAATAAATAAATAAATCATTTGTTCTAGTTCGATTAAATTAGAAATTAGGAGTGGCTAATTTTTCTATTCTTTTGAATTTTAGTTCGTTAAATTAAAATTTGAATAAATTAGATGTTCTTTTGAAATTTGTTTAATTTTTTTTTAGGTAATTTTAAATCAAATAGTAAAAATGAAAAAAAAAATTCAATTTTTAGTTTAAGTAGATTAATTTTCTTTTAGGAAAAATAGTTTTTGTAATTAAATAGTATAAAATCAAATTTTCAAAAATCACTTGTTCTAATTCGCCTAGATTAATTATTAGGGATTGCGAAATAAATATTATTCCCTGTGGATCGAATCTCAAATATTAAAACGATGATCGTGCGCTTGTGATATTTAAATTTCATATTTTCGGCACATCAAGTTTTTAGCGCCGTTGCCGGGGAATTAATTATTTTTTCACGCCTTAATATTTAATTTTTCGGATTAGTTTTATTTCTTTCCTTAATTTTTTATTTCATTTTTTTTAGGAAAGTGTGAAATTTCGGGACTCTTCTCTCGGAGCGTGGAAAAATTGGAATTTCTGGAAGCATGCTTCCGTAACCCTTATCTCACTCTTTTCATCTTTTTATTTTTTAGAAAATCACAAAAAAATTAAAAAAAATTATTAAAATCCAAAAAAAATAAATAAATAAAATTAGCTAGTAAATACATAATTGTTGCATCATGCATTTAATCACTTAGGGCACATCATTTAGATTTTTATTTTCATGTTTTTAATTTTTCGTACCTTATAAATTGTGGTGATTGCTGGAGGACCCAAAGGTACGTTAAATTTCTTCTTTCTTTTAGTTAAAACACGTAGTGTAAGCATCCATAATTGTTTATAGTTTTGTATATATATCGTTGTTTGTTGCATTAATTAGACGGTTGCCCCTAGGACTTCACGTTCAATTAGAAAGGTGCCTAAAAATAAACGTAATTAAGACTTATTCACGACCTTCAGTGTCTAAGGTTCGCCTGGATGTTAAGATTCGGTGTCTAAGTGACGAGTTTGGCCTCTTGGCAATGCCTGCTCTAATCTGGCCGAATCGGTCTGAATAATTCTTAATTTACGGAATTTTTAGTGTGTCTTAACGTTATGAGCAATGTCTAGTTATTTTATTTAGGGAACCTAGGTTAGATCTTTCTTTTGATTTTTCACCCTTTATTTTGTGTGCTTAATTTTTCGCAAATTATTTGCTAAGTGTTTTCTTCCTGTTCATGCGCACTACTTGGGTTAGAGATAATTCGGCTAGGCTAGTGAGGCCAATTGAGTGTTCATCCTCTTCAGAATCCGAACCCGTAGAAATTCTTGACCCCGTAGTGACCATGGCCATGTCTCTTAAGGACCGTTTCTATCCCACCCGCTCCGCTCAACCCTCGTGTATCACTCTTCCACCGGTTACTGGTAATAATTTTGAGATTAAACCCCACTTTATTGGCATGTTACCTAAATTTACCGGGAGTGAGGGTGAGGATCCGTATCTTTTCCTTCATCAATTTGAGGAGGTTTGCGCATTGCAAAAACTCCAACAACTTTCCGAGGACTCCATTAGGCTTAGACTTATCAACTTCGCTTTGAAAGAAAACGCTAAGAAATGGTTGTATAGTCTTCCCGTTAATTCAATTTCCACGTGGGAGGGTTTCATAGTCATCTTTCTAAAAAAATTCTTTCCAAGCCATAAAACTACGAAACTTATTAATGAGATTAAACAATTTCGTCAAAAACACAACGAACCATTTTGGACGTGTTTTGACCGCTTTAAAAATCTTTTATCTCAATGTCCCCACCAAGGAATCGAAAAATGGAGGCTCTGTAAGATTGTGTACGAGGCCTTAGATGGTTCAACAACTGCATTGTTGGAATCTATGTGCCAAGGGAAATTCATGGATAAGGACGAGGACGAAGGGTGGAAATTTTTTGAAGAGTTAGCCGAGAAGTCTATGTTGTGGGAGTCCACTAGGGAAGCAAATAAGTCTACCGAATCGTCTAGTTCATCTTCTAGGGGTTTGCATTCAATTGGAAGTAACATCGCAACCGATGCCAAGTTAGCCACCCTTACTAGACGACTCGAAGCCCTAGAAACACATAGTGGTCCCTCACACATGTCTACGTACCCAAATAAAGGGATGCAAAGTCCCCAAGATTTTCAACAAGTCAATGCCATGTTTCAAAGGAATGATCCTTTTGCTCCGACTTACAATCCCGGGTGGAAGAATCACCCGAATTTCTCGTGGAACCAAGGCCAAAACTACCAGTCTCCGCCACCTTCTTTTCAACCTCCTTCTTTTCAAAAGCCGAACTATCCAAATCAAGGTCATTTTCCAAACGCGCCTCAAAATCACATTCCTTATCCAACTCAAGCTCTTACCCACCCTCCCGGCTTTCATGAGTCAGATAAGAGAATTAACTCCTTGGAAAAGAGTCTTGATGCGCTTTTGAAATCAACGACTAATTTGGCTCAATCTCAACAAACCTTCATGCAAACCATGACTCGAGATAGGAAAATTTTGAATGCTAGTACTCAAGCCATATCTAAGTTAGAGGTTCAAGTGAGTCAATTAGCCAACGCCATGTGTGAGCGAGAGAAGAACAAGTTCCTGAGTCAACCCAAGGTCAACCCTAAATTTCCCCTCAGCCAAAGACCTAATGAAACTGTTAATGCTATCATTTCTCTTAGGTCGGGAAATCAAGTTGATAATTGAGTAGGTGTCGAGTCCCCCGATGAAGAAGAAAAGTCAAATGTTGAACCAAAACCTAGCCTTGATCACTCATCTCTTGATTCAACCGAATCTTCTCGTGGGCAACCATTATCTAGTACACCTTCCTCTTCACCTACCAAATCTTCGTCTGATACTCCACTTCCAAAATCCCTTCCCGATGTGTCTAATGAGCGAGTCTTTAAGCCTAAAGCTCTTTATCCTCAAAGACTCATTTCAAACAAACAATCGCCTCAAGTAGAAAAGATTTTGGAAGTTTTCAAACAAGTCAAGATAAACATTCCTCTTTTAGACGTGATTCAGCAAGTTCCGTCCTATGCAAAGTGTCTTAAAGAGTTGTGTACTCATAAACGAACCACCCAAGTCGCTAAGAAAGCCTTCTTGACGTCCCAAGTGAGCTCAATTCTTTCTAACCAAATTCCCGTGAAGTACAAGGACCCCGGTTGTCCAACTATTTCATGTGTCATAGGTAATACTTTCGTGGACAAGGCTTTACTTGAATTAGGTGCCAGTGTGAACTTGCTTCCATTTTCCGTTTATCAAGCCCTAGGTTTAGGCGAGCTCAAAAAGACCAATATGACACTTCAACTTGCCGATCGTTCTATAAAAATGCCCAAGGGATTAATTAAAGATGTCTTGATTAAAAGTGGTCATTTTATCTTCCCGGTTGACTTTGTTGTCCTCGAGACTCAACCAGTTTCGAATTCCAAGAACCAAATTCCTGTCATCTTAGGAAGACCTTTTCTTGCTACATCTAATGCCTTAATCAATTGTAGGAATGGTTCGATGAAACTCACTTTCGGTAACATGACCATTGACCTTAATATTTTCAATGTAAGGAAAGAACCCAATGAGCTTTATGAACCATCAGTAGGGGTTAATGTTGTCAATAAATTTGTCACTTGGTCTAGCTTTGAGGATAGTGAGATTGAGTCCCTTCTCGTTGAGGATTTCAAAGTCAACCAAGAGTCTACTCGAGAGTATGCTGATTCACTGAGAGATATGACTTCGGAAGAGATGCTAATAGAGTTAGATGCGATTTGTTCTCCGTGGGAGACCCCACCCGAGATTGTTAGTAGTGAGCCTATCATTGAGAGTCCCGTTGCACCACATCCACCTGCATTTGACTTGATTGTTTATCATCCCGAGTTTGATCAACAGCCTTTAGGAGAAAAAGAATTCTCATCTTATGTCATTCCTAGTGATTCAATCCATGAGTCAACTTTCATTGTCCGTAATCTACTTAAACAAAATAAAGAAGCTTCAAGTTGGTTTAGGGTGAACACTAGTGATTCTTGTTCTAATAGGTTTCATGATCCCACGCTAATTGAGAAAGGCTGTTCTAATTAAAATTTTCAAATAAGTCTTGATCTTTTCTCACAGCTTCACCCAAAGTTTCCCACCGGCATCGGCTAAGTCGGTTTTTCTTCTTTTACCTCCCCTCGTGAAATTCAGGTATGGGGGACGATTTGTGTGTATGTGTGCGTGTGGGTTGTTTTCTTTCTTGTTTTTAGAAGTTTGTCATTCTCCGTCATCCCTTATCAGGTATTTCCTCCTATCTCTGTTATTCTCGTTCATTTTGCATACATTGAGGACAATGCATGATTTAGGTATGGGGGAGGGTTTTAGTGTCAATACATAAAATTGAAAAATCCAAAAAAATTGAAAAAATTAAAAAAAATCCAAAAATAGAGATATTTTAGCTTAGTTGTCCTTCCCACTCTTTAAATTCTAGAACTAGTTGGTGTTGACTATTTTTCGAAAATTATATGTATAATGCCTTTAGATAATTTGAACGTAGTCAGGTAAGGTTTTCCTCATGAAACTTGTGTCGAACAAATTTTTGCTTAAAAGACCAAGACGACACATTTGCACAAGACTTTTGATGGAAAAATTGTATAGGAATGTTATTCGATACCTGAGAGAGAACCCACATGTTAGAACAATGTCGAATCAAACCCTTGCGAAATTTGGTTCCTATAGTGTCAAAAAAAAAAAGGAAAGAAAAAAAAAGAAAAAAGAAAAAGAAAAAAAAGAGAGTCAATAAATGTTTATAGTGCTAGTGTAATAATAAATTCTTAGTAGGGAAATCGGCTAGGTCGGGCTCATTAATAACCCGAGTAAGTAAGTCCGAGGGGACTTTGTCCCTAGCAACCTAAGGTCTCTTGTGATCTGGGATTGTTGACCTAAAACTCGCTAAATGGGTATTGATGCAAAAGTCATTTGGGACCTCAACCATTGCACGGTCGGTCTAACTACTAAGAACGTGAAGTTTGGCTAGATACTTGTTTTAATAGAGATTGGGTCAGTTCAATACTGATTGAAAAAGAGAAAATGTTCGTATGCACTTTATCCATCATAGGCCTTAAATTCACTACACACCTTGGGATTTTTTGTAAATTTTTAGAGTCTAATCAAGTGGATTGTGGGAACCTATAACGTGGCTATTATTAAAATAATCTTTAAGGCATGTATTTTCCTACAAAATTGTTTTGTTAACACCAATGAAAGCTAGATTGAAAGAGGAAAGTTGGATACTGGTTGATTTATCTGAAAGATTTTATGGGTATATCTTCTGTAAACCCTTAGGAGACAACACTCCTCCTGTAGAGATCGTCTATAGGTTTAACGGGTTGGTAAACCAAAAATTACCCGTGATTCCTACGACAGTGAGTATAGGTTTTTAATTCTGCATTTTTCTTTTTGTTTTACTCGAGGACGAGCAAAAGATAGGTATGGAGGCATTTGATGAGTGCATATTTTTGCATATTTTTATTACCTATTTATTGCTTGAATTCGTATTTTAATAAATTATTTTGTTGCATTTCAGGAATTTCGAGAAAAAATGAAGAAATGGCAAAATAAAGAAATAAATGACAAAAGAAGAAAAAGAAGGACCAAAACAAGAAGAAAAGGAAAAGCAAGGGGGGTTGGTGCATTTTTTAGCCCACTAAAACCAAATGGATGGCTAAGATTAGCCCACACCAACCTAAAACCCTAATTATTTTCTATAAATAGTCTCATTCTTCACTTGTAAATGATCATCTTAGAATTAGGTTAGTTCTAATTCACTCCCAAATTATAGTTGTAATTTTTTTTCCTTGTAAACACTTTTTATTTGTATGCAATTTCAAGTTTCATTTTAATTCTTGTTCTTAGTTATTAATTTTAATTTTGTCCCTTTAAATTTCCATTTTATTGTGGACAATTTTAATTCCAAATCTTCATTTTAGTGTAATTTTAATTTTCTAGTTAATCTTTTTATTTTCATTTTTGATTTTCAAAAAAAAAAAAGTTTTTAATTTTCTGTTTCGTTTTAAGTAATAAATTCGAAGTAGTCCCCTGTTTTAGTTCTGTTCGCAAGTTAACAAACCCAGCACTTGTTATTTGTGTTCTTCTTCCCTCATTCTCTGTAGCTGCAAACAAAGATCTCTCTCTCTCTCTCTCTCTCTCTCTCTCTCTCTCTCTCTCTCTCTCTCTCCCCCATTCTTTCTTTCCCACAATCCCTGTAAACCCATCTCCTGTCACACAATTTCACAACCATACCCCTCTCTTTTTGTATCTTTTTCTTATTTTTCCAACAAATCGCGCAAATCACCACAACCACAGTACTCGTTTAATTTTCACTGTAATTACTGAGTTTTTGATATACTACTTATTGTCGTTACTGTGTTCTGTTTTGCCCGAGTTCGTGAGTTTTGTTGCTAGTTCTGTATGCTTGCTGGTCGAAGTAGTGCGGCTGTGTAATCTATTTTAGCTGTGTAATCTTTAGTTGTTTAAGCCGAGTTTATTGTTTTCAAATTCCCCCTTTCCCCTAATTTACTTCGAATTCCCGTTGCGTTTGTAGTGATTTTCGCTGATTAGTTCCTGTTGTTGTTGCCCGTGTATGTTTGAGCCGTTGTAGTCATTTTCGAGTATTGATGTTAATATTCGTTGTTTTGTTTAGTTTAGGTTCGAGTTTGGTTTAATGTTTACTGAGTACTGAGTTTCAAAGCAATTTCCCTTTTTAGAATTATGTTGCAATTTGCTGAAATTTTTAATCCTTGTGTTGATTGTGTATTTGGTTAGTCGTATTTACAATTGGATCATGGCAAAATTTTCTTAAAATTTTTTTTTTGCAAATAAATAGAAAAAGGAAAAAAAAATTTGGTTTAGAATAAAATTTAGTTTTAAATTTAGAATTTTTAGAATAGTTTAGTTTTAGAATAATTTAGAATTAGGAATAATGATCAATCTTCTTCTAACAAATTGTGATTTAATTTTCTTTTAATAATTAGTTATGAAAATCTAAATTTTCAAAAAATAAATAAATAAATCATTTGTTCTAGTTCGATTAAATTAGAAATTAGGAGTGTCTAATTTTTCTATTCTTTTGAATTTTAGTTCGTTAAATTAAAATTTGAATAAATTAGATTTTCTTTTGAAATTTGTTTAAATTTTCTTTAGGTAATTTTAAATCAAATAGTAAAAATGAAAAAAATTCAGTTTTTAGTTTAAGTAGATTAATTTTCTTTTAGGAAAAATAGTTTTTGTAATTAAATAGTATAAAATCAAATTTTCAAAAATCACTTGTTCTAATTCGCCTAGATTAATTATTAGGGATTGCGAAATAAATATTATTCCCTGTGGATCGAATCTTAAATATTAAAACGATGATCGTGCGCTTGCGATATTTAAATGCCATATTTTCGGCACATCAAAGGGTTTCGATTTGAGATCCGATTTGGGTGTTTGATTTCAGGAATTAGGAATGGATTAAAAAGGGTATAGGCTTGTAGAGGGTGAAAAACCAAATCGAACGGTGTATAATATGTGGCTGGAGAAGTGTGAGATGGTCGAGAACGGACCATGGCCGGAAAAAGGTCAGCAATCACCAAAAAATCGCCACTGGGAGGAGAAGGTCGCGTAATTCTGAGAAAAGTAACGATGACGTCAGATGACGTCATCACACATCTCCCATATGTGTAACACTGGATGCGTCGTTAGAAAATGCGTATCATGGGTACATACACTACTCACCCACTAGCGTATCTTATTGTTGCTCCTTACTCACTAACGTGTCTAATAGACACTGCTTCACTAGTAGCGTATCTCTATGTCGCTCCACCACCAGTAGCATATCCCGTGGGTATTTAGTCCCGCCCGAATTGACGGTAGATATTTTGGTCATAGGTATTTAATTTGTGGTATTCTCGGCCTTCACCCAGATTAAATGCTCCTTACACAATTATTAGGAATCTTTTTCCTTGAAAAACTGACTTAACATTATTACTATTCCATATTGGGAAATATTATGTTACTACATCTCAACTTTCACCTTCTAATAAAAAAATCTAAGAAATTAAATATTAAAAATTCTAAAAAATCATCACAAAAATTTCCGTGTATATAAATAAATTTATTTACTAAAACTTTGTCAAATATGCGAACGTTCCAAATTATAAATTTAAAATGTTTATATAAGTAAATTTATTAATTAAAACTTTGTCAAATATGAATCATGAGGAAATATTTTATTTATAATCATATTAATATAATTTATTTTAATGTAATTTATATTGCTGTATTTAACTTAACAGTAAAATGAGTTCCATTATAATCGGAGCGTTGGGTAGTTTACTACCACATCAAACAAACAGTTAGAGTAATGCTTTTTTGTAGTTTCTAAATTCTACTCCCCTCATTTTTCTTGCCAACAAAACACCAAACTGTTCCCACTCTTCCGCATATACATACAATTTTTTGTATACATATTTTTCCAGATTCACATTTTTACTACTTTAATATTAAAACCCATTACTGATTTAACATTATTTTATTCACCCAGATTACAAAAACAAAATCTTGACGCTTGTTGGGTTTCTTTGTCTTGGTGGTTGATGCTTATTTAATTTTATAATTATTCTCACTCGTGAAATTTTTAATATTTTGCCGCTTTTCCACCTCTTTTTACACTAAAAATCTTTAATTTTATCGCCCCATTTATTGTTCTTTTGCTAAAAGATTGAATCTTTAAAGTATTGAGAAGAGTGTCAATTAAGGGCCTTTTGTTTTTATTACATTGATCTTGAAAATACCCTTTTCTTGATTTTGTGTGTATTGTATATAGTGGGTTTGATTTTGATTTTGATTTGAATCTGGGGTTTTGCATTTAATTGATTTGGGTTGGTTTTAATTTGTAAATATGTTAATGGGTTAGATTTGTTTTTATTAGAAATGATGATTTTGAAATGAGGATTGAAATGGAGGTTAGATCAGAGAGTGTACAATTAAGGTGTGATAAGTTACCTGGGCAAGTCATTCCTAAGACTAGATTACAAGTTTGGTTTATTAGGGTTTGTTCCAGCATTGTGATTTGGACCTGTTTGGTTCAGATTGTTACTGTTGGAGAGCTTTGGCATCCACATTTGTTGTCTGGATTGTTGAATCATACAGATGGGTCTTCTAAGATTTTCAAGGAGAAAAAGGCGGTTCAGTCGATGCCTCCGCTTCCTCCTGCAAGTATGTATCTTAATGGTTTTGAAAGTTTTGATCTTGAAATTTTTGTATTGCCAATTACCATTAGTAATGTGATAGTGAGTGGATTTGATGTTTTGCAATTTTTACTTAGTATTTTGATAAATTGTAGGATTATGCTGTTTATATGGGTAGTTTTTGCTGTTACATCGTTTAAAGTTCAAATTATGGATAACTCATTTAACATGTTGTAACTTTCTGTAAGTTTGTACTCTAAAATCCCAGAAACAGACTCTTTAGTCCTTCAAGCAGGTTTAAGGTCTGCTTACCTAATGAAACATATAGTTTAGTCTGGACTGGGCAAAATCAGAGTTTGGTTTGGTAGACAGTAATTTGGTAATAATATGAGATGTGGGGCTGTAATGTTAGTTCCAGGAAACTAGTACATGGTATATGTTATTAGGATGGGGATGTTCCTTCTGATTCATGTATGATTTAGTAATAATTTTAGGTAGTTGAGCTTGAGAATAATAGAGCCTATGGTTAGGTCCTCAATTTTAGGCTAGTTTTTAATGTACTTACATAATTGCCGGTATAGTGGTATGTGACTGTGCATATGGTAGCTCTTCCTTACTAGAGAGATGATAAATGTATCAGCTTTTTAATTATTTGAGATGTTATCAAAGTTCATGTGGTTCTTTATATTTAATAATTTAGGAAAATACACTCTTTTGTACTTTTCATGGAAAACATATAACCTTCTTCAACACCTATTCTTCAGGGAACTACACTAGTAATGGTTTTCTCAAAGTTTCTTGCAACGGCGGTTTAAATCAGATGCGAGCTGCGGTTTGTGTTATTTTCACTTTTTTGTGCTTTTATATATCTTGGCCGCAGTTTATTCACTCACAAATTGGGAAATTTCAGATATGTGACATGGTGACAGTTGCTCGAATGTTGAACCTTACTTTGGTTGTTCCAGAACTTGATAAGACATCCTTTTGGGCTGATCCGAGGTACCAATTTTTAACTGAAAAGTTGCGACTTGCTCAATTTTTTAACATGATAATAAAAAACATGGTTACTGACTTGCAGTGATTTTGAGGACATTTTTGACGTGAGGCACTTCATTGATTCACTGAGAGATGAAATCAAAATCATTAAAAGGTTACCAAAAAAGTTTACAATAAAATATGGTTACCAGCCACTGGAAATGCCTCCTGTTAGCTGGTCGAGTGAAAAATACTACTTGGAACAGGTCTGTATGCCCCACCTTTTATCTGTTTTATCTACAGTCTCAAACTTATATAAAATAAATGGTTTCACAACAATAGACTGTTGATAATTCTCTGTCCATGTTCGATCTTGCATAATTTCATTTTTCACCATTCACTATACGTCGTATTAGATATAAATTCATTCATTGTGAGCTAAATCAAGCCAAGTTATGTATAAGAAAAAAAGTGTTCCCTTTTTCTCTTTTTCTCTTTCTCTCTCACTTTAGTACCCTGCCTCTCCCTGTTTATTTTACTGATCACATTTTACGATTTTATTCCCTTGTACAGATTCTGCCTCTTTTCGGAAAGCACAAGGTGATACATTTTAACAGGACGGATACACGTTTGGCAAACAATATGATCTCCCTTGATCTTCAGAAACTCAGGTGCCGTGTCAATTTCCAGGCACTGAGATTCACTCCACAAATTGAGGCTTTAGGAAAGAAATTAGTTCATATTCTTAAAGAGAGAGGGCCTTTTATAGCATTGCATCTAAGATATGAGATGGATATGCTGGCTTTCTCTGGTTGTACGCATGGCTGTACAGAGCAGGAAGCTGAAGAGCTGAAACAGCTGAGGTGATCCATCCCACTTCAAAGTACCTCAATTATGCTCATTTCAATCTTTACTAGCTTAGAATATGGTTATAGTAGTCTGTGTGATTCTTTTAAAATCAATATGTATGTGTGCGTCCATCATTTGTTTGAATTATTTCCTAATATATATGCCCATGCATCTTGTAACTAATCCAATGTATGAATGATGTCTGAATGACCTTATATTTGTCTAACCTTGTCCTGTTAAGAAGTGCATTAAGTATTTGTGGTCACTTTAAATTTGTGCCCAGATAGTTAGCTATCTCTAATGCTCCATTGGGTTGGAGAGAGTGGAATTGATATGAACTGTTTGAAAAATTGTGAGAAAATTAAAGGTGAAGAAAATGATGCAAGAGGCATCCGGAAGAGTGCACAAATCTCCAATATCAAGGTTTTGTGAAGAAATATGAGTAGGAGAGTGAAGCATTCAGCCACAAATTTGTGGTACTTAGCAGCCCTAGTTTAAATTTAAATGAACGGAGGAATGAAAAATTGACCTACCAATGTCATTCCATTCCCACCTGAATTCATCCCCTTAAACCAAATTGAATGTAACTGTTCTCATTTTCCAAGGAATAATGACTCATCTTGAAACCTGGAAATATTAAGTTAACTTGTTTTTGGAGGAGTTGATAATTCTTTTTGGCTAACTCACATTATAGATCTTGATGTCGCATGCATGATGAACCACCACAATTATACATCTACACTTCAAACCTTAAAACTGTGATTTAGTTTCACAAATTGACCCGTAACCATCACTAAATCCTCAGGGAAGACATTCCAGTAACATATAGGGTTCGGGCTGTTTAATTGATAAAGATTTATTGTTCAGAATGTAGTTTTGAAAATTGAGTGTTTTAAATGTTCACATGTGACGTGTGTAAAGATCAACGTTTACTATGTCGTCAAGCCTTTTTTAAATTGTATTTTAAAGTTTGAGTTTTAATTAATTAAAGCAAATTTATGAATTTAAGCTATGATGGTGACTTCAGTTTACACATCTTTCTCTCAACTTCTGGTTTCTTCAGGTATGCATTTCCTTGGTGGAGGGAGAAAGATATAGTTTCTGAAGAGAGGAGAATGCAAGGTTTGTGTCCTCTTACACCCGAGGAGACAGATCTGGTGCTGCATGCATTAGATTTCGACAAGGACATACAGATATATATTGCATCTGGGGAGATTTATGGCAGTGAAAGGAGACTTGCAGCATTACGAGCTTCATTTCCACGGATTGTGAGTGATTACTACCTTAAATTTGTGTAGTTCGTATATAGGTGAACTTGAAGCTCCCCTCATTTAAAATTATAAAGTCACGTGCATGGTTTGCTCATAGACTGCTTAATTTTGTGGCCAGAATGAACTTGAGTCCCTAACACAAATTCCTAGAACCCAGTGTTACCTGAGGTATAATGGGTCTTGGGTTCTTTCATAATATCAGTAGTGTTATTTATATTTCCACTAATATAGCACTTTGGCTCCCTTGCAAGAATCCTCAATTCTTGGTGAGATCATGAAACTACATGGTTTTGTTAGCATTTGTCCTGATGTAATGACTCTGATGAGCGTTGACCAGTTAATAAGTCGATAAATTTTTGAACTAAATCATCCACTTGGCAGCACCCTGCCCGATCTTTAAATATTTGTTGGGGTCTATTGGCCTGATTTGTTCTGTGGAGATAATGATAAAACTGTTATGTGCTTGCTCCTTGGTTGTAATCTAGTTTCATGTGGTATCTAGCGGGATTAAAGTGTTAAACTTATAAGCACTTGACATCAGGTAAAGAAAGAAAAGCTGCTTGATCCTGATGATCTGCGGCAATTTCAAAACCATTCATCACAAATGGCAGCCCTGGACTTCATTGTTTCAGTTGCTAGTAGCGTTTTTATTCCCACTTATGATGGCAACATGGCAAAGCTAGTGGAAGGTCACCGAAGGTGCATACACTAAAGATTTGTATTTTTTGTTTTCTTTTAAGAAAAATGAAGGCAGAAAACTGGATCTCGAAACAAGTTCTCACAAAATTTAAATGCAGGTACCTTGGATTCCGAAAAACAGTCCAACTAGATCGCAGAAAACTTGTGGAATTGATCGACTTACATCTGAATGGAACGCTTTCGTGGGACGAATTCTCTGTTTCTCTGAGATCTACACATGCAAGAAGAATGGGACAGCCCACTCGTCGTAGAGTTGATGTAGACAAGCCCAAAGAAGAAGATTATTTTTATGCAAACCCTTTTGAGTGTTTCTGTGACGGAACAAGTTGTGATAATTCATTAATTGCTGGAAATAGGACTGAAGTTTTACCATGAGGCAAATTGATCAAGTTTATAAAGCTTATTGACATGGTCATCAGTTTATTCATCTTGGACCATGCATAGCTACTATGGGTAAGATGTCATGGTTCTTTGCTTTGAGAATCTTTTCCAAGCCTAAGCACACGGGTAAAGAGCTTTAAAGCATTGGGAACTGGTGAGACCCGAAGAATTAAAAATGGAGTCCAACAATAGGCTACTTTCGCACCTGACAAGCTTCGCAAGTAACTGTCCCTCTTCGGGCATCTATATACCGTTTTGTTCATTCTTTTTGTTTATATGTTGTTTGCTTCTTCTTTGTTTCCTCACTATTATACAATTTCACAGTTATCCAAAGAATGCAATATCAATAATTCTTTTGCCCAAAGAGCTTCCATGTTATATTAGTTGTAGACTTGTGTAGCGCTTTCAAATAATAAATACATTTATACAAGAAAAATATCACCTAAAGAGCTTCACTTCATGTTTAGCGCAACATCGGTATATCTTTCTCTAGAAGAGCTTACAGCCTATAAATAACGGGGAAAACAATTTCATCTACTAACCTATGAGGAAGTCGATTAAATAGAATAACTAGCTCAGCTAGGGAGAAGGCAGAGGGACAAGTGCAACAGGAAAAATTGGTACTGCAGCAATGAAGCCATCATCATATTGACCTTGCTAAACATGGGGACTGGTGCTAGTGCGTCTTCATCTATCACTTTCTTCGGAAAACTACATATAGTCATTATAGTAGTGTTCTTCCATTTAACCATGCCCTATTAAGGACATCTTCTTAGCTCAATAATGCGAGCAAAGCTTTTGATGATCATTGACAAAATTTATTTGGGCTCCCAGAAGATGATATCGCCTTGTTCCCCAACCAAACCAAGATCCCTGAGCCTCCTTTCTTGGTAATATTCCAACTCATCTAACTCCTGTTCCCTTTCCTTGAATATCGAATCTATGTGCTGCAATACTTTTTTCTCCCCTGCTCTTATCCCGACAGCTATTTGAAGCCGTTGACTAAGATTCCCCTCTTTCTTCAATTTCTCATCCTGTAAAGAACAATAGTTCTCACTGGTAATTTATATGAGAAGGAAAAGTATATGGGACAAGCAGCAACAACGTGTATAATTGATGCATATATATATATAGATTGAGTTACCTCTTCGAGTGTGGTGCTGTAACCAGCAAGAGCAGATTTGCAGGCATTTCTTACAACTTGGCATATGACCTCTTCATTGGCACGGCTGACAGGTAACTGAAGGTGGTCCCAAACTGAATTTCTGAAAATAGATTCTAGGAGAAAAGCATCAGTTCCCCCTAGAGCTACTAGCCTCAGATATGGAAGCATTTCCTTTGGAAGAGGTTGGTCCAGTGTAATATCAAAGTAAGCAGTTGTATTCATCCCATTTGTCTCAGCAATATCTAGCTTGTCCCCAAAGTTTTCGTCCGATTCTGCTATGTCTAGGTTTAATGTGTATGTTACTCGATCAGATCTTGATTCTATGAATCCATAATCCAGAGCTAGCTCGGCATTGCTTTTGTTTAAATCATACTGGATCAAAACCTGTCAAAGTCATGAGTCATGACTCATTCAGTATAACTTAATTCTGGCAGACAAGGGTCACAAAGATCTAATGCTCCATTCGCTAATTTCACATTAAGCACTTAATTTACTAATATTCATGATGATTTCAGCACTTTTATTGCGGTACACTGCAACTACATAAAAACCAACGAATATTACCTGCTCACCAGCCTTGACTGGTACTGGGCTACGCAAAGAAAATATAAGATCCCTTGAGAAAAGACCAGCCCCCTTGATCTCATACGCATAATCTTCTGTGGTTATGCTGGAGCTGTGATTGATCTGTATTTTGTAACATACATTAGTCAGCAGAAGTTAATTTTCAACAAAAGCAGTTGACATCTGACTAGAAACAAAACAACTATGATGTAGACATCTATCTGCTGCATTATAGTATTGTATTATTGATGATATTCAGATACTAACATTAGAAGAAGAGAAAGAGGTTGAAAATTAGTAATATATTAGGCATTGTAGATCCTCCAGGACCTTTTCCCAAATCCTGATGATGCAGGAGTTTTGTGCACTATAAATGACCTTTTTTAGTAGCTCGTCCAGGAAATCATCTGAACTAGTAAAATGGGACGAGTCCGAGGGTCTAATCTATGAAAACGTATTCCACGGCTTTCAGATCTTTTCAAATTTTAGGCATCAAAGTCGTTTCATTTGTACCTAATCAACAATTTGTTTCAATCACTTCATCAGCCAATATGACAGATGATATAGAATGGCCACCATAGGTTTTACATAGAAGTGATAGGCAAGCGATACGTTTATGGAAAAATATCTAGACACTATCATAGGGGTATTTTCGATCTCCTGAAAGATAGAAATAGATATTCTAGGACTAGGTCGGATACAGGGCAAACCACCAGCCCTTTTTTAGAGGATCATACTAGAAAAAAAGAACTGCAACATACTTTAGCCAAAACTATCTTAGGTAAGGAGAAGAAAACATACCAAGTCTGCCAGGGGGATAAGAACAAGATTTTGTCCACGAAGACGAGAAAAAGCCCTTGACCTGAGTATCCCAAATGCCCACAAGAAGTCCTCCACTGTTATACTAAAAGGGAAAAGCTTCTGGTTTGGAAGTATGATTTCTTCTTCAACTCTCAAGAACTCACTTTGCACATAATCTTTGGCACCTACTGTTGTGCTCAATAGTTGGGTTCCTAAACAATCATTTTTCGGTTAAACTGCTTTTTTTGAGAACCAATTAAAATAAATTCATATTGATTCCAGCAGAATATACAACCATAAACTTTTTTGAACAAATTTTAAACATTAATGCAAGTGGCATGATTCAACTATAAGCTCTTTTAAGTGAACTATAGACACAGAGCTCCACAAAAGTAATTATTAAGTTCACTTTCTGTGCTAGTCACATATCCGCTGACCTTGAATCTCATATAGCTCCTCTTCTGACCTGCAAAAGAAGGTGCCAAGCAAGCAATACCAATTAGCAGTAGCAATGTCACGACTCAAAACCCAACCCGAATTTACAAAAACAAAATCCGAAAATAACACAGCATCACTCGATTGACCCGAATATGATCCAAAATAATCCATTTATTTATATTTTATTCCTTTATACACTCAATTTTACCAATTTTAGCATAACCACACTAAATCGACACGTTTACGAACACGACCGAAAACCTGAAACTCACACACCACACAACAAACCCTCCAAACTACAATATCAAGAAACACAAAGCAAACCACAAAAGCTAAAAAAACCCACCAAAAGATGGTAGAATTAGTACACTCTGGCAGAACATCAATATATTTCCCCCACCAAGACTCATCACCTCTAAGCTTCTCTCTAATAAGAAACAAAGCCACAGAAACCCAAGGCTTCAATCCACTACACACATTACCAATATCAGAAGCAGCAACAGTATCAGGATTAATCCAAAACTTCTTAGGAATCTCCAAAACAACTTCATTTCTACCTATATCTTTCTGTGCAACTAGTCCTAACCCTTCAGCTACAACACCAGGCTTAGCTGGAGATTTGTGGGTCACCACTTTTTCATCAGATAGCCATTGCCAGAATGTTTGAACTTGTTGAGGTGGAGCAGATTGAGCTGGGATAAGTGAGTTTATGTAGAAAGATGGTCTTTTTGAAGGTGTTTTGAAGTGAAAGTTACGGTTTTTTAAGATTGAAGATGATGGGTTGAGATAGAAGAGAGTGGACATTTTTTTATTTAGTTGCAAACTGCAACCGGTGGTGTACTGGTAAGTGGTAATGAACCAATGATATGTACATGCTGTCAGTGTGTTTATACTTTATATAGCTACTGGATTTTGGATAAGATATTAGTGTACATTCTGTTTATGTTATGTGCTAATATTTGGTTATGTTTGTTGAAAACTGATATATACTATTTAAAATTTACTATTGTAATTAAGATTCTGTTGTGGAACTAAATATATGGTGCATTTACTGCGTATTTAATGCTAAGGTTTATGAGAGCTTCGAGCTTTAATGGCTGATTAAGTGTTTCGTGACTTAACTCGGGTCCTCACAAGATGCCTACGTATCTTGCAAATATCAAGAATCAAGCCAAAAAACGTAGTTCTTGGTGTGAAGGAGCAGGTCCTTATATAGGTGTTGAAAACCCTAGAATTAGAGTTGAAATAGGAGACTTGGTGGGCAAGTTATTCAGTTGGCCCAATTCTAGAGCCTTCCAAGAGATAAGAAGATAAGTATTGAAGATATATACCTTGGAGGTTACTCCTGATATGATTTAGTTTCCTTTTCATACTCAATTACGAAGTCCCTTATTTGACTGATTTACCAGCTACGAATTTTATTATTTAATTAGGGTTTCGGGCCTCATAAAGGGGCTTTAACTTTGGACCAGGCTAGGTCTAATTAATGCAATATTAACGGTGTCTTTAGGACTTGCTTTTAGCCCATATCATTTGCCCCCCAACTTCTAGGAAAACTGATCAGGTTTTCCTTGAAGTTATAACGGCCTTATTCGAGACTTGGGTCAGGGTTCATTGCTCTTACGTGAGTATTTTCAACAATATCGTCTTAAAGTAAAGCGTGGAGCGACCGACGCATTTACGACGATGTTGAACAACACTAAACGGTGTTAAACGGCACTAAACAGCGCTAATCAGCCTTAAACAATGTTTAAACAGTGTTAAACAATGTTAAATGGCACCAAACGGCACTAATCGGCGCTTAACGGTGCTAATCTGTGTTAACAGGCACTAAACGATGCTTAAACGGCACTAAGTGGTGCTAATCGCACTAATTTGAAAATATTAAATTGTGCTTCGAGCATAAAATTATTTTTCCATGTTTCTGGAATTTTCGAAATTTTTATCTCCGGAACGTAATCATTTTTAATAATTTTCTGAAATTTCTCTGAAAATCCTTCGACCTGGATCGAGGTCGTCACGAGGTGCCCAGGTCGTGAGGCTGGCGACCTCGTGGTTCGACCAGGATCGAGGTTGTACAAGGTTACCAGGGGGCCTGGTCGTGGGATGCTCGACTTGGATTCACGAGGTGAAACGACGTCGTGTAGAGGCGCCAGATGGAGCAGGTCGTGCGACCTACGACCTTGTCTCACGACGAGGAACCTGGTCGTGTAAGGCCATCAAATGAGGCAGGTCGCGAGCATTTCGACCCCAAATCACGACATGACATGAGGTCGTGTTAGGTTCTTCCATGAGCCTCCTCGTTGATCTTTCGACCTGGATCTACGAGGTGGATCGAGGTCGTCCATGGTCCATAAGCTGGCCTCGTCGAACTAGATACGACCTCATCCTACGAGGTGAGTCGAGGTCGTGTAAAATCTTTAACGTGGCTTGCTCGTACTATTTTCAACTTCAATTCACGAACTGAATCGAGTTCGTGGAAGGAGTAATAATAGGCCTCCTCGTGGGCTTTACGACCTCATCCTGCGAACTGGAATGAGTTCGTGGGGGATTTATGACCTGGTTTTCTCGATCCTTCTATAATCTTCTTTTAGATTCCAGAAGCTTCTACAAGTTTCTAGATCTTGGGCCTCTATTTGGGCCTATGGGCCTTAACCGGCTTTAACCTGTTAATTAAGCACTCTAACCGGCTAAATGACCGGTTGTATTGAGTATAACAGAGTAAGAAGAGTGAACTCATTTCTCACTTCCCTCAAATTATCTCTCGAAAATTTCTCTCAAATCCTTCTTTCTCATGGCGATTTCCGACAAGAGTTTCCCGGCGAAACTCCTCTTATTACGGTGGTTTCTGGGTTTTACTTTGAAGATTATCCTTGAAGCATTCATCTCAAGAACATCCATGGCAGATGACAGAGAAGCTAGGAGGCTAAGCAAGATGAGTGCATCATCGCGAGGTACCTCTTTCCCTCCTATCCGTTCAAAATATACTTCCTTGATAGACATGATTAATCAAAGAGGAGATGAATATCCCTCTGTATCTGCATTAGATTCTTATAATCATCATTCGAGATTTTTTGATGCTGAGAAAATCAAAAAATTCAACAAACTCTTCAATGTTCGTTCCCCCTTAAAATTAGTCCCAGCTGAACCAGGGGATCGTTCTTGTCATTGGAAGCCCCATGCCTTGTGCATATACAAGGATGCTATCATGGCTGGGCTCCGTTTTCCTTTCCATGATTTCATTCCCACCTTATTGGCGGATGTTCAAATAAACCCTTGTCAGCTAGTCCCAAATGCTTGGAGGGCCATTCTTTGCTTCATGGTCCTTTGTTTGAAAAACAACTTTCCAATATATGTTCCTCTTTTTAGGAAGATTTTTCAATTTAAAAATAGTGCAATCACTTATCCTGGCTGGGTATATATCAACCTTCGTGCTACGATCCCAAATATCTACGATCCCTCTTCAATTCCTGATAGTAATCATAAATGGAAAGAGGAGTTCATGTACCTTGTGTGGGAGAGGGGTGATTGGGGCACCCTCTTTCGTAGCTCCTTTGGGAAGGTAACTGATGGGAATTCAGATGACATCGAGCTAAATGATGCCGAAAGAGCTGCTTTCAACACCCTTACTGCAGACAAAGGGGAAACTCACTTCTTCACTCTTCTTGAGGAATTTTCCCTCAAGTCTGTGGGTCTTTCTTCCGTTACTGATAAGGGTAAATCCCACCATTATTTTACTTAGTTTTTCATTCATTTTACATGTTACATTTCATTTGTTACTAACTTTGTCTTTGATTTTTCAGCTGCTAGAGCCATTAATGAGCTCCAGGAGCATTTGGCTGGGGAAACTCCCCGTATGAAGAGAAAGCGAGCTGCTAAGGACCCTAGAGGTCAACCCACGGAGCCAGCTTTTTTGAGACCCCATGGGGCTGTTGATGCGGATGAGGGAAGTGGGGCTGCCTCCTCGGCTAAGACTTCTGTGTTTCGGCCCGCTTGGGGCATTAGGAAACAAGATTCAGTGGTGGGGGACACCAAACATTCAAAGGATTGGTCCTATCACTTGGTCACCCCCGCTGACTATCGTGACATCATTCTTTCTCGTGATTTGGAGGCAGTCGAGTCGCTGGGAACCCAGGCTCTCGCTACTGTAAGCATTTTACTTCTCTTTTAGTTAACGTTTTACTTTCCGTTTCTTAACCACTAAATTGTGTTTTCAGGGTAACACCTATTTCCAGGCTGCCATGCATCATGCCAAATCTTGGCGAACTCAAGCTGGAACTCTTAAGAAGGATCTTGATCAGTCGAGGGGCCAAGTTGCTGACTTGGAAGAGAAGTTGAAAGAAAAGGAGGGGGAGCTGGAGAAGGCCTATGGCAGCATTGCTGAGCTTCGCCAAGGCAAGGAGGATATCATTGATGATTATATGGACTCCGAGGACTTTCAGAAGCTCATGGCTAAGCATGATGATCTTATCTATCCAGCCAACTACTTTAGTGGTTGGAAGGGGGCACTAGATGCTGTTTCCGAGAGGCACCCCGGGCTGTTCCAGATTGGTGACATCCCTTGCCCTGAGGCCCCGTTGGAGCTAGCCAAGTTGTTGGAGTCTCAAAGGATTACTCCCATGGAGGAGGATGAGGAGGAAGGGGAGGAAGAGGAAGCTGCTGATAGAATTTTGAACCCTGATCGCTCCCCTCTCCATGCTGATGCCGAGGAATCGACTACTGCCACCAGCTCTGATAGAGCTTCAGCTTTAAAGAGTTCGGCCAGGTCTGCAAAGGCTGCCCCTAAGGCTCCTTGAGCTTTATTTATTCTAAGCCCTGCGTGGCATGTTTTTAGTGTTTTTATTCTAAGCCCTGCCCATAACTTATAGCCTTCGGGCTCTCGTTTATTTGTTTTATGCATCCTTTCACTTAGTTGTTTTGCCTTTTGTATTTTGGCTTACTTTAGCTAGCAATCTTAAATATGCTTTGACACATAACAGACATAAAACATGTTAAATATAATTGATGTGTTTTGATCAGTGTTTAAGTGTTACAGGGAGTTATCAGAGTTTAGCTGGAAGCAGTCAGAGTTTGCGTAAACTCTGACAGTTGGAAGCTCGACAGAGTTTGTTAAACTCTGTCTGAAGGAAGCGCGTCTACTGTTCAACAGTGATTGAAGATTAATTATGGAAGCGATATCTTTGAAGATTGGATAGCTATCAAAGAGATCGAGTTGACATAGGAGACGTGTGACAATCAGTAATTGATATCATTGTATAGCTGATTATTAGGAATATCAATTAGAGATTGTATCGTAGCTGTATGGTATATAAATACAGATAGGTTAACCCTAGAAGGGTATCGATAACGAATTATCATTATTGTAACCTAGCAGCTCTTTGTGATATTTTACATCACGAAGAGGGTTTGAAATACAAGAAGTTTTTTAAGTGCATAAACGCTTTTACTTATTAATCTCTCATACAAAGTTGATTATTAATTGTGTATTTGGCCTAACAAGTGGTATCAGAGCCAATCTGTTACTTTATTACAGGTTAAGATCCAAACACAACAATAATCATGTCAGAAATTCCTCCACCAACACCTACTGTTTCTGAAAAGGCTCCTACTACTGTGAGTCGTTATGAACCAATCAGGGTTCCTATTCTGAGGCCATTAGAGTATGCTATGTGGAAGGTCAAGATGACTATGTTTCTGGAGGCTACAGATCCAGAATATCTTGACAGGATTTATGAAGGCCCTCACAATCCTACAAAGTTATCTGTTGCAGTTGCTGGTGAAGCAGCAAAAATGGTTCCAAAGGAAAAGAAGGACATGACTCCTGAAGATCTATCATCAATTGCTAAGGATGCAAAAGTTAGGCATTTACTGCATAGTGCTTTAGACAATGTTATGTCTAACAAAGTCATTAACTGCACCACTGCAAAAGAGATATGGGATGCTCTTGAAGTCAGGTGTCAAGGAACTGCAGCTATTAAGAAGAATAGGAGAAACATACTCACACAAGAGTATGAGCATTTTGAGGCTAAACCTGAAGAGACCATGACAGAAACATTTGATAGATTCTGTAAACTGATTAATGATCTGTCATTGGTCAACAAAGAGTATGATCTAGAAGACTCGAATCTCAAGTTTCTTCTTTCTCTACCTGAAAAGTGGGATGTGAAAACAACCACTATTAGAGACAACTATGATCTTGCTGAAACAGAGATTGATGAAATCTATGGACTGCTCAAAACTTATGAATTGGAAATGGAACAGAGAAACAGGAGATCAAGCAGGAAAGGAAAGTCTGTTGCTCTTAATGTTGAAGAAAAGCCTCAGAAGAAAGAGGCAACAAGAAGGAAAATGAAAGGAAAAGCTTTGGTCATACATTCAGAAAGTGAATCACCAAACTCTGATTATGATTCAAATTCTTCTGAATCATCTGACTCTGAGGATGATGAAGAAGAAATGAGGAAAATGGCTGTGTTAATGGTGAAGACTTTCAAGAAAATGGGCTTCAAGAATTTCAAGAAAGGAAAAAGGTTTTCTAGGGATTCAAATGAAGACAGGAAAAGCTACAGGAAGTCTGATAAGAGAGATTCTAAAGGAAAGAAGGATAAGTCTGAAATTCAATGCTACAAGTGTAAGGAGATGGGCCACTATGCTCCTGAATGCAAGAAGGGTAAAACTGGAAAGGTACTCTACACTAAAGGCAGAGATTGGGCAGATACTTCAGATTCTGATGAAGAAGTAAACTATGCTCTCATGGCTACTACTGAATCAGAATCCTCTGAAAATCAGGTACCTCTAACTACCTATGCTTATAATATTGATGACATTGCTCAATTAAGAATTTTTCTTAAGTCATTGCATATAAGTTATAGGGATCGGACTTTAGAAAATGAGAGGATAAAAGCTGAAAATTTTGAACTTAAAGAAAGAAATAAACTTGTTGAAGAGAAACTTGAAAACATGCAACAAGTTCAGAAAGAGAGAGATGATGCTGTTTCTATAGAACAGGATTTGCTTCAGAAATATAAACAACTAGAATCTGAGTTGGAGGAAGCAAATAAGAAAATTAGGACTTGGACTAATTCTGGAAAGGACACTCAACAGATTTTTCAAACAGACACTGTTGGTCTAGGTTATAATGAGGGAGATGAACTTAGATTTCAAAATCAAGTTAAAGTCAGAACTAAATTTGTTCATGGAACCAGTAAATTTTTGTCTGAGAATGAAAAAGAAGCTGTCAAAAGAAAACCAGTAAAAACTAGTGTTAAACAGGTTAATATTGGTTCAATGACAGATAAACAACTCAAACATAAACTGAAGGAATTAAAATCTGTTGAGAAAAAGAAAGTGTCAAACAAGAATAGAAATGGAAAAGTAGGCATTACTTCAGGAAATAAACCAATTCTTGCTAGTTATGCTCCAAGAAAGACATGTCATAACTGTGGTAGTACTAAGCATCTTGCAAATTTTTGCAAGAAAAATAAAAATATAAATTCTTTACCTACAAAGTCTGAGGTAAAGAAGGATTTTGCTAGAACTAAGCCACAGACTCTATGCACACATTGTGGAAGCACTTGGCATTCCATCTATACTTGCAGAGAATATCATGCTATCTATCATAATTACTATGAACTGAAACCCAATCTGAAATGGGTTAAAGTTGATACTGCAAGTGTAAACACTGATAATGTTAGCTCAAACTCTGATAATGTTAATTCCGCTGCAAAAGCTAACAAAGTTAAGAATGCCAAAGGATCCAAGCAAGTCTGGATCCTTAAAACTAATCCTCAGTAATTGTTTGTGATTGCAGGGTAACAGGGAGGCAACCCTAGTCGTGGACAGTGGATGTTCAGGACACATGACTGGAAATAAAGCCCTGCTATCAGAATATGAGGAGAAGGCTGGCCCAAAAGTTTCCTATGGTGATGGCAATATAGGAAGAACATTGGGATATGGCAATATCAATCTTGGAAATGTCATCATCAACAATGTAGCTCATGTCCCAGGACTCAAGCATGACTTGCTATCTGTGAGTCAAATCTGTGACAAGGGATATCATGTAGATTTCCAACCTGAATATTGTGAAGTTATCAGCAAATCTACAGGAAAGGTTGTTCTAGTTGGTCACAGGCAAAACAACATTTATGAAATCAAGCTTTTGATAGACTCTGTTGGAAAAGCTGTTTGCCTGTCTACAAGAATGTCTAGTGAAGAGAGTTGGAAGTGGCACAAGAAACTCTCACATTTGAACTTGAACAACATCAATGAATTGATCAGAAAGGATCTTGTAAGAGGACTCCCAAAGACCCTGTTAAATGTTGATGGCCTATGTGACTCATGTCAGAAGGCTAAACAAAGGAAGTCATCTTTCAAGAGCAAGACAGAATTTTCTATCACTGGTCCCTATCATCTTCTGCATGTTGATCTCTTTGGTCCAGTAAATGTTATGTCTATTGCAAGGAAGAAATATGCTTTAGTAATTGTTGATGAATACACTAGATTCACCTGGGTGTATTTTCTAGCAAAGAAGGATGAAACTGCATCGACTCTGATGGAGCATGTGAAGCTTCTGGACAAAGGATCAAGCAACAAAGTCAGAATCATCAGAAGTGATAATGGAACTGAGTTCAGAAATGCAACAATGGAAGAATTCTGCAAGGACAATGGAGTGAAACAAGAATTTTCAGCACCTGGTACACCACAACAAAATGGTGTAGTTGAAAGGAAAAATAGAACCTTAATTGAAGCTGCCAGAACTATGCTTGATGAAGCAAAATTGCCAACTTATTTCTGGGCAGAAGCGGTTCAAACTGCTTGTTTTACTCAAAATGCAACACTGATCAATAAGCATGGAAAGACACCATATGAGATGGTGAAGAAAAAGAAGCCTAACCTGAAATACTTTCATATTTTCGGGTGCAAATGTTTTGTTTTGAAGACTCATCCAGAACAGTTGACCAAGTTTGAGCTAAAGGCAGATGAAGGAATTTTTGTTGGCTATCCACTGTCAACAAAGGCATTCAGAGTTTACAATTTGAGAACTAAAGTGATCATGGAATCTATACATGTTTCTTTTGATGATAAGAAGATAACTGGACTTGAAGACAAAGATGAATATGATCAACTGAACTTTGAAAATGAAGTTTTAAACTCTGATGAAGGAAACTCTGATGAAACAATTCTGACAGACTCTGTTGAAACAAACTCTGAACCTCTACTGGTAAATTCTGAAGAAACTTCTCAGTCACAACAAAGGGGAGAACCAGTTGAGGGGGAGCATGATCAAAATGAAGACTCAAACACTGATACTGAGTCAACTGAAAAATCTGGATCAAACTCTGATGCTTCAAACTCTGAAAATTCAAATTCTGACTCTGGGCAGTCAAGTTCAGGGGGAGTCTCAGAAAACGAAGATAGATCACAACAAAATCAGGAGAGCATGGATCAAGGGGGAGGATCACATGCTGATAGAAGTCATTTTCCTTCTGCTAGGAAATGGACTAAATCACATACACCTGATTTGATAATTGGTGATCCAGATGCAAAAGTAAAGACAAGAAGTGCTACTGCAAGTGAATGTCTGTTTCATGCATTCTTGTCTAAAAATGAACCAAAGAAAGTGGAAGAAGCTCTTCAAGATGCAGACTGGATAACAGCAATGCAGGAAGAGTTAAATGAATTTGAAAGAAATAAAGTTTGGACCCTTGTACCAAGGCCAAAGAACAGATCTATTGTTGGTACTAAATGGGTTTTCAGAAACAAGATTGACAGTGAAGGTGTTATCACGAGGAACAAGGCTAGACTGGTAGCAAAAGGTTATTCACAGCAGGAAGGAATAGATTATGATGAAACATTTGCTCCAGTAGCAAGATTGGAGGCAATCAGAATTTTTCTAGCATATGCCTCTCACAAGAAATTCAAAGTGTTCCAGATGGATGTGAAAAGTGCTTTTCTGAATGGAAAGCTTGAAGAAGAAGTGTTTGTTGAACAACCACCAGGATTTGTGGACCGCAAATATCCAGATTATGTCTACAGGCTAGATAAGGCACTATATGGACTTAAGCAGGCACCAAGAGCATGGTATGAGACACTTGCTCAGTTTCTTCTAGAAAGTGGATTCAACAGAGGAAAAATTTACAAAACTCTGTTTTATTTCAATCAAGGAAGTGACCTCCTTTTAGTTCAAATTTATGTTGATGACATCATCTTTGGGTCTACTAATGATAAACTCTGTAAGAAGTTTGCCAAGCTCATGCAGTCCAGATATCAAATGAGCATGATGGGAGAGCTTAGTTACTTTCTAGGCCTACAGGTGAAACAAACAGAAGATGGAATTTTCATTAATCAAGAAAAATACACCAGAAATCTTCTCAAGAAATTTGGTATGCTTGACTGTTCATCTGCATCAACTCCCATGGCAACAGCAACTAAACTGGACAAAGACACAGGAGTTTCAGTGGATATGACAAACTACAGGGGCATGATAGGATCTCTTCTATACTTGACAGCTAGTAGGCCTGACATCATGTATGCAACCTGTCTTTGTGCAAGGTTTCAGGCAGATCCTAGAGAGCCACATCTGACAGCTGTGAAAAGAATCTTCAAGTATCTCAAGGGCACCATATCATTAGGTCTGTGGTACCCCAGAGAATCAGATTTTAAGCTACTTGGGTATTCTAATGCAGACTTTGCAGGCTGCAAGGTAGACAGAAAGAGCACTAGTGGAAGTTGTCAATTTCTTGGTGACAGACTTGTTTCCTGGTACAGCAAGAAACAGAAATCAATCTCCACATCTACAGCTGAAGCAGAGTATATTGCAGCTGGTAGCTGTTGTGCACAGATCTTATGGATGAAGAATCAATTGCTGGATTATGGATTGAGGTACAGTAATATCCCTATTTACTGTGATAATCAAAGTGCTATTGCTATGACAGGTAATCCAGTACAGCATTCAATGACCAAGCACATCAGCATAAGGTACCACTTCATCAGAGAACACGTGGAAGAAGGAAATATTGAACTACATTTTGTATCTACAGAACAACAGCTTGCAGATATCTTCACTAAACCATTGAGTGAAGCTACATTTACAAGACTGGTCAATGAACTAGGAATGGTCTCTGGTTCTGACTAGAAATGTTGGTTAGATTCAAACTTTACTTATGTGATGTATTAATCATATTTCCTGATTGGTTAAATGCTAAGTGAACTCTGTTGATTAAACTCTGTTATGCATACTCTGTTAAACTCTGTCAGTATGTCTGTATGTCATACACTGTTAATAAGTTTGATAAACTCTGTGAACTCTGAGTTGATTTTTGTCTGAATGAAAACACCAATGAAGAAATATGTATGAAGCATGATTCTCAGCAATTAATCATGAATCTTTCTGAGTTATTGTGATCTAATCTTAGATTGTGCAGAAAGTTAACACAGCATGATACTGGCTCATATTTATAGCATCTCTTAGTTTATTTTGTCCTAAACTCTGAGTCTATAAATACTGTGTGCATTACCTTTCATGAAAAACTACTGATGTTGATGAACTCTAAACTCTGTTAGTTATACTCTGATAAAATAAAATGCTTACTGCAATACCCCAAAGAAAATGAATATAGGTTGTTATACTCCTTTGAGATTATGTTGGATACTAGGATGACCCAGGAACCTATTGGTATATAATATGTGCTAAAATTCTCTGATTTTTGGTGACTAGTTAAATACTAGGATGACCCAGGAACTTATCAAAATGATAAGGGCTAAAATTTTTGAATTTTTGGTGACTGGTTCCAACCTCTGATTACTGGAATAAAAAAAAATGAAAATATAAAAAAAATGATGAAAATAATAATAAAAAAAATGTATATAAAGGGGGTATAAAATAAAAATTACTGTATAAAGTTCGATTACTTCAGAGTTTAGCTTTCATCATACAGTCAGTGTTTACTATGACAGTTTGTGCATTCAGTGTTTATTGATTTACTTTATGGATTTTATGAAAAATTAGATGCTCTAAAAATTGACTTAGTAAACTCTGCTTCACACACACAAATATTCACAACTGTGCAATTTATGAAAGGGTTTCGGTGATAAAGTTGGAGAATTGACAAACGCTGTTGATTCGTGATTTGTACTCTAAGGTAAATTTTCACTTGGACAATTTGAACGTCTTGGAGTAAGTAGGGTTTGTGACAACTGTTAATCAGTGGATAGTTGATGAATGTGTTCTTTATATGATTACTTCAATTAGTCTTCATATTCTCTTCTTGATTAATTTTCTTGAAGAACAGTTCATATAACATAAATAACAGTTGCAGAACACAATGAATATGATTAGAGAAACAAAATTTTCCTTGATAATACGAAAGAGATTACAAGCAAATATTACATCTTTTTGTTTTCTCTATCTGCTAATCTATTCAACAGGAATGTAAAAGGTCCGTCCACACCACTCCATTGTTAGCAAAAATTCCCAGATCCCATCTTTGCCACTTTATTTGGGTGGAAGTTGAAGGGATAAGGTTATTTTTGCTGACATATTCATTAACAATGGTTGGTGGTGGTGGATGAGGATGCCTTCGAGGAGAGCCATGCCAATGTTGCTTGGAGGGCAGCATCGATGTCGATCACCCTTGCAGGTTTCTCTCTCTCGAGCTCTTCCAGACCAGCATCCATTTGCAGCCACAGCGTCTCAAGCTGCCTTTCCCACTCAAACGCTTCAAATTCTTCACGCGTATAGCTGAAGATGTCCATATTCTCGACAAGATGAAGGTTTTTCTCTTTGATGGTAAGGTTGGCCATTGTTTTTCAAGGGTATTTGGTTTGCAGGGTTTGTGATTTTACAGGGGAGACTGAAAGGTTAAAGATTTATTGAAATAATCTGAGCAAGTCTCTAGGCCTTAAATAGAGATGGGTAAGAACGAAGTTCTTAATCGCTTCGTATTCTGGTTATTAAAGGCAACAGGTAAACGGTTCAAATTCTAGTCTTACTTGGGTCAAGATATTTTTAAAAGAGTATTATTTGATTTTTGTTTAAATCAAATATTTTAATGTTTTAATTCTTTAATATACTCTTCTTAAAAATAGGCGCACGTGACCCACTCGCTCTTTAATGTGTCCCACTTACCTATTATCGTGTCCCACTACACATTAATCAAGAAACTGATTGAGTGTTTGATACATAAGAGATTGAGTTTTTCATTACTTTAATCACTTTTGTGTCCAAACGATTTTGCCTTATTCTTACATCTCACAGTTTTCTTATTTTTTCTCTTGGGCACTCACGCAAACACCTTTCTACATACATATCTCTTGGAAATTCTTACCTCAATGGCATCTAAAGCATTCACTGCTCTTGGCTTACGGTTTGTTCCTAATAACTATGAAGCTCCACTCTATCATCAACGCGTTCCAGAATCGTTTCATCTCATGCAGAACTTCTTGAGGGATTCAGAGATTGGACAGGCTCTGATTGGACCTGCTACTCTTTCTGCGTCTCAAATTGCTTCATTCTGGCAGAATTCAGTTTATGAGGATGGAGGAGAAAGTGGAACTCCTACCATTATCTTCACTTACGAAGACCAAGATTATGTGATTACTCCACAGACTGTACGAGATACAATGGGGTTTGAGACACATACTTCTTATACTCTGGTTAATGAAACTTATCTGAGAGAGATGCTACGAGAGATTGGTTACATGGAATCTCTTGACAAGATTGGCGGCATAAAGAGACCAAATCTCATAAAGGAATGGAACTTCTTCTTTGATTGCATAACAAGGACGTTCCAGAAGAAAGTCACAAACTGGGATGCCATTCCTATAGACAGTCTCCAAATCGGGTATTCTCTGCTCTATGGTACTAATTTTGATTTTGGTCGACATGTTCTGATGAGCTTAGGTGATAAATTGTCAGAATCTACTACTGTTTATTATGCTCGTTTCTGTCAAATGTTGTTCAATGCATGTGTACCTGGTCTTGAAATTGATGAAACTGATGCAATTGATTCTTTTAGAGTCAATAAGCGAATATTCTCTGATATGACTAACAAGGATGTTGGTAAAGCAAATCTCCCTGCTTTTGTCATGCCTCTTGCTCTACGAAATTTTCTCAATCAACCACAAGAACCACAACAACCTGAACCACAACAAGATCAACAAGAACCACAACAAAATGAACCTGAACAACAACAACAACAACAACACCCTGAACCTCAACTAGAACCAAACACTGAATCACCTGCAAAGCAACCTTCACCCACTTTACACACAAACTCTGATTCGTCACAATCTCCACCGGCATCACAGTCTAGATTACAAAGAGTTAAGAAGGCAATTACTAAACGACGTGTAAGTCTAAAGCAGGCAGAAGAGACACAAAGAAAATCAAAACGGAAATCTCCTGAAGCTGTTTACACTAGAAGGGGGAAAAGAATGAAAGCTCGGGCAAACATGCCTAAGTCACCATCTGTTGAAGAGGATTCAGACAATATACCTCTAGCAAAACGAAGAAAAGTGATATTCTCTGATTCTGTGGATGAAGATATTGAAGCTCCAGAGGTTGTTTCACAGCAAACACCTCCTATTGAGGTTGAGAAAGATGCAATACCTGCAGAGGATGTAATACCTGCAGAGGATGTAATGCCTGCAGAGGATAAAATGCCTGCAGAAGAGGATGCAAGAGATGGTGTTTCTCCGATAAATGATATTCCTGATCCATTTATGCCATTCTCTGATCCTATCTCTGATATTGGTGTAGCTGATCAACCTACGGCTGTTCTTTCTGAAGCTGTGGCATCTCATACTGAGTTAATATCTGATGCTCACCAAACTGTTGAAGAAGGTGAAGAAATTGATCAGGGAACCAAAGTAACTTCTCAGTCAATGCCTGTTGCTGAGCCTGAGCAACATGGAGAAAATCTTGCCAAGCCTACAGAAGAAATTGCTAAACCTATGGCTGAAGATGAACCAGTTAAAGCTACAAGTGTTGAAGCTGAAGGTGACAGTAGTACAAACTCTGATGCTTCTCTGTGTGCACCAGTACAAACTGACAATAAACATACACCTTTTCCTCAACCTTGTACTTCTCATGAAGTTGAGAGAGCACAATTTGCTAAGTATGCTGCTGAATGGTACAAAGTAGATTGTATTTTTTTCACAAGAAAGAGCAGCTAAGTTTGTTAAGCAAAGTGCTGATACTATCTCTAATCCAGAGATTCTTTCTTGCTTGAAAGCAACTATAGTTCAAGTTAAAACTCTGGATAGACGATTTGATGATACTAATTTGGCAATCACTGCTTTGCGAAATGAGGTTGTAGCTAGAGAGATGAAGATGGAAAGAGAATCGAAACTAGTGACTACAAAATTTTCTAAAGCTCAAGACAATCTCTGTGCCAGGCTGACTAAAGTTGAAGAGAACCAGTCTGCCTTATCTGCTAAAATTGATTCTATTGCTACCTCCCTGGAGTTAATTACTTCTATCCTTATGCCTGATGATGTCAAAAAGGGGGAGAGAGTTGTCAGAAGGGATAGTGCTGGAGATGGAGGGGCAAGTAACAAAGGGAAGAAAAAGGCTGAAGAGATTCAAACTCTGAGAACTAGCAAGTCATCAAAATCACAGTCTGTTGGGAGAAATACTGATACTCAAGGTACTTCAAGGACCAAGAGTTTGCTGTTATCTTCTAATCCACAAACTGATGAAGAATTGGCTGCTAAGCTGTTCATTGAAGAGAATGAGGAAGGAGTAACGATTGAGGACATTGAAGCTGAGGAAAAGAGTTTACAAGAAGAACATCTTAAAGCTTTAAAGTCTAATAAGGTACAAAGAGGAAAAGCTCCTAGACCTGTTGTTAAAGGTGTTGTGATCAGAGAGAGGATTGATGTTAGTCAAAGTTCTCGGTTCTCAAAGGAAGCAATTGCAGCAGAGGCTAAACTCAAGCTAAAAGGCATTGAAGGTGAAAGTTCACAGAAGAAAGTTACAACTTCTGTTGCATCTCAAGCAATGATCACACCTTTACACTCTTCACAGTTGAAATCTGTTTTTGGAAAAGGAACAATTTCTGATCCAAATGTGTTATCTGGAGTGTCAATGAATGTTTCTGATGGAAAATCTTTATCTGGCAAGGTTGGAAATAATAAGGGTGGACTAGGTTCACATAGAGACAAAAGGCAATATACTGGTCCTAGAGATCCTTCTTCACTGGCTGTTCCAGGTCGTGGTGTTCCTCAAGAGAGTTTGGACAGACTGGAATCAGTGCAGTTAGTTCATCAGAAGAGTTTAGACAAGGATTTTCTTTTATACTTCATGGCTGATGGGACAGTATTCAAAGTTGGTGAGGATGATATTGGCTTGAAATGTTGGGAAGAACTAGAGTATGTTCTGTATCTTCTCAAGGTGAATAGTCGAAGGACTCAGTCAGTTGCTAATGTGCTCAGACAGAAAATGACTCAGAATCTGGCAATCAGAGGACAGAAATACAATAGCAGATATATTCCTAAGTACAGGGATTACAAAGGCAATCTCATTGAAATGAAGAAAGGTACTGCAAAGTTAAAAATTGATTTGGGAATCACAGTACTTGACTTCAATACACAGGCAGAAAAAGTCAGATTTATCAGACTGGGTAATGAAATGAGAAGGAACAAGATTTATGATCTTAGGGCTGCTATCTACCAGACAGATGAAAGTGATCCTCATCTCAGAGAAATCAAAGAAGCAATGAAGTTTGAACTTGAAAATGCAGAAAGAAGATTGCTGATTGACTATCTCAGAACCATGCCAGATCTTGAAATTATAAGAGATTAAGTTCTGTAAGAATTTTCTTATTCTCTATAGTTTTTATTAAGTAGAAGCTTAAACTCTGAATTTGTATAAACACTGTATTTGTCTATTTGTTTTGACATCATCAATTATTGTCATTAACTTGTACATTTTTGCTAATGAACAAGTTGGGGGAGATTGTTAAATATAATTGATGTGTTTTGATCAGTGTTTAAGTGTTACAGGGAGTTATCAGAGTTTAGCTGGAAGCAGTCAGAGTTTGCGTAAACTCTGACAGTTGGAAGCTCGACAGAGTTTGTTAAACTCTGTCTGAAGGAAGCGCGTCTACTGTTCAACAGTGATTGAAGATTAATTATGGAAGCGATATCTTTGAAGATTGGATAGCTATCAAAGAGATCGAGTTGACATAGGAGACGTGTGACAATCTGTAATTGATATCATTGTATAGCTGATTATTAGGAATATCAATTAGAGATTGTATCGTAGCTGTATGGTATATAAATACAGATAGGTTAACCCTAGAAGGGTATCGATAACGAATTATCATTATTGTAACCTAGCAGCTCTTTGTGATATTTTACATCACGAAGAGGGTTTGAAATACAAGAAGTTTTTTAAGTGCATAAACGCTTTTACTTATTAATCTCTCATACAAAGTTGATTATTAATTGTGTATTTGGCCTAACAAAACAACAACTAAAGGAGGAGAAATCCAAATTGCATTAAAACTTGAAATGGGGTCTAGCCCTTACATAATACTCTGCTTCCTACTCAGAGTTTAAAAAACTCCAAAATGGTTTCGTCGACCTTATTTGTAAGAACCCCAAATTTTGGATTAATTAAAACTTTTTATTAAGTAATGATAAAATGAGGAACAATGATTCCGACAACAAGGTCACCAGCTCTAATGAATGGTGCTTTCAAAGGACAATGATTGTAATGAATGGATATTGCTTTGGACAATGATCCTGATGCATTGGTATATTGTCAGAATAGAGTAATTCGATGGTTGAGGACCTAGATAAGAATAATCTACCATCCAGAAAGGAGCTAATGGATCCTTGGAGGGAAATGAGTACGTGCATAGTGTTTCCCATACGTGCATAGTATTTCCCGTACGTGCATAGTGTTTCCCGTACGTGCATAGTATTTCCTGTACGTGCATAGTAATTTGGTGGATGAATAGTGATTTTGTAAGTTGGAAAACTTTTCACACCACCCTATGTACGGGACGTGATATGGATATTTCGAAGTCATATTAGTAATATGCGGAGGAAATAAGTGAATGCAGAGACGATCGGAATTCAGAAATTCCAAATTCTTTCTCGGTATAATATTTGACCGGACAGTGGATTAAATATTATTATAATCCAAGAATTGAGATATTAACTTTGAGGATTTGATATTTTGGGATGTTATTATATTTGATTTAAGAATGAAGGTAGGAAACCACTGAGGCAGTGAAACAAGCGTTCTAGAAACCGTTAAAACGTTATAACGAGATTAATCAATAAAGCGAACGAATCCTAGATTACGGATTAAGTTCGTATCAAGATTAAATATCCTGCATGGTCATCACGAGAATTATATTAAGGATTGGGGAAGGTATTATGAATATCGAGAAATTTCCCGGTAAACCCTAGAGGTGAAACTACTTAGTTATTCGTCCGAACGGTCAATGAATTGAGCAATAAACGGACAAAGAAACGAGCAGAGAACCAAGATGCAAGTATGTGCAAGTGGATGAGATCAAGTAACTAAGCTATTTGCAAGAGTAACTAGCACACTAAGAATCAAACCAAGGATACAAGATATTAGTACATGACACACCACTTGTCCACTTGTTTAAACATCATCCATGACATAATCACTTTATTAAAGTGACTTTTGGCCAAGATATTATCAAAACCTCATCCCAATAATTCATTTAGCACAAGCAACCAAGTAAAAGATGCAAACAAACTCTTTCCCCCTCCATTTACCTCCATTCGACCTGCCCTCTTTTTCAAGAGGAGAAATCCAACTTCCATCCATGGTTAAATCTCAAGAAAATTAAGGTGAGTCCTATATTTCATAACTAAGATACCCTATGAATTTCATCTTCAAATTCCATACCAATCTTGAGATATAAAATCAAGAAGATGATGATGAATAGTAACTTTTAAGTATTAACTTTGTGTTCTTGTTTTCTTTTGATTGATTCAAGTATACTAAGGCTACTTAAGGATCATTCAAGGCTTAACAAGTGTTATTCACTCTCCAAGGAAGGTATAAAGCTCAAGAACCCTTAGTACTACTTTGAGTTTATGGATTGTTTTGGATGGATATATGATGGAGAGGTGTTAGTATGATTAGATCCATGTATGCATAATTGGTTGTTATTGATGTTTCATACTTGTTGGATTTGAGTTGTTCTTGAGATATCATGACTTAGAATAGATGAGAAACTTTAGGTCTTGAATTGGTTGTTGTTGGAGGATGATTTGATGATGATAAAAATTTGGAAAAGCATGTAAACATAGCCGTCGTAATGCCGAATTTTCGATAATCTTTAAAAACCGTGCATCACAGTAGCATGAACTCACTGTCCAGTGTTGTATTTTCCCATGATAAGATAGGTTATGTTATAAGCTTCGTTTTGATATAAAGAACGCGTGAAACGGACTTACGGTTTAGGAGTTACGGTCGGTTTACTAAAAGTAGTTCGAATCCGTAAACGAAAGTTCGTAACTGAAATTGAACCCCGATAAAATACGTAAGTCAGTGGCGAATCTTGGTAATTAAATACTAGAGGTAAAAATGAAGGTGTGAGAGAAAACCTCATGTGAAACGGATCGTTTTCCGATTTTATAAAAATGTTCGAATCAAAGTTAATCGCGAACGAACCCCTAAAAACCCGCTTGATTATAACTTCGGTAAAACACTTAGACAACGGGCGATAAAACTCGGAGCATAATATTGATTCGTAACGATCGACTTTAGAACTTGTATGACTTAAGTATGTCCCAAGTGTAAGTACAATGACATGTCGTATTAACGAACGAATGTCGGGTCGGATCGAGGATAAAAGGAATCCACTAAAAGGGGTATAACGAGATAACTCGAGAACGTGTTTCGATTTAAATATAACTTAACTTTTAAGATGTTAAGTGATTAATCCCGAATGCCTTGGCTATTTATAGATCACCAAGCTGACCCGGGACCCGCTACCACTACCCCTTACCGTACTCGACTACCAGGCAAGTTTCAATTCCCTTCTTTTAGGCTGTTGTTGTGATTGAATAAATTTATATATATGTTTTCTGTTATACATATGCCATAGCATGCATGCCTACTTTCAAATTATATCATTATGCTTGTTCCCTGATTGTTATTGGCTTATAAATTAGATAGCTATCGTATCAACTATAAGCCGGTTATTGTAAAACCCTCATAGAAGGGCGTATACATCTTATTCATCAAATATAGACCGGGAGTCAATATTTCTTGATATATCGAGATTACCTCGGAGGAAAATATTTAAGTAAATATTTTCCATTATTCGGGCGACGAATATTATTGGAATATTCGTTCGAGATTATTTATTTTAACGATCCTTACTTCAAATAATTATTTGAACGTAGCTATTCGACGAATAATATTTTTAATATTCATTCAGAGTCGAATTATTTATCGATTATTATTTCGAATATTCTTCTAAAGGTTGGACTACTAAATGAATATTATTTGGATATTCATTTAGAATATTATTCATTAAATGAATATTACATTTGAGTATTTATTTAAGATAGTAATTACCTGTCGAATATTATTTAATGTTCATCTGAAACTTGATTTATTTATCGAGTCTTATCTCGAATATTCCCTTAAAGCTTGAATTACTAAATGAATATTACTTGATATTCATTTAGAATATTATTCATTAAATGAATATTACTTTATCAATATTCATTTAAATTCCTAATCAATTATGAATATTATTTTGAATATTCATCCAGGGTTCTATTTAATCATCGAATATTATTTTAAATATTTTAAATATTCCTTTCAGGTCTTATTAATTAATGAATATTATTTTGAATATTCATTTGATTATTTAATTATGCAATAAATATTCTCTCGATATTTCTTCAAGAATTATTTGAGAGATACTCTGATTAAAGATATTCTTTCATATTCCTAAATATTCTGTAAAATATTTTAATTCAATAAATATTCTCTGAATATTTATTCCATACTTAGAATAACCTCGATAAGGTTTATCTTCTTCGATTATTACAGAAAATATCTCGGAGTCATATTATTATTAATCTTATATCAAGAAAGGTTCTCAGACATCATTCTTCTTTTAGTCTACCTCTCTAATAATAAGGGAACCTTACTTGGAAAATGTTATTTATCTTGTCGACTTCCCGGTCATAAAGTATTCTCTCCACTCGCAACTCGGATGCTATTGACTTATTAAGTCATTGTTTACCTTCTTATCTTTCGAGGGGTAAGATGTTGGAACAAGTTGATATCCGTTACCAAGTAATAGCTTGGGAGTTATTGGTAAATTTTCCTTTCCAACTAGATACGACTACTTTGTGGAGTCTTATCAACTAGTATTATACTTGGGGAAAGGGGGACGAACGTTACATTCAGAATCATGAATTCTATTTGAACTAGGAGTCGTGTAAGAGGCCGAGTAGCGCCGGTCCATCCCCTTTGGCCCAACCGTTGGCCGGGGAGAGCTAGTAAGGCGGTATACAAGTAAAGCCGTCAGTTCTTCCTTCTACCGGTAGTAAATCTAAATTGAGCTGTACAATCTCGACTGATCATCAAGATTGGAACAGCGGGCGCGGTGAATACTCCATCATCGGTTCATCATCCAAACTTATTTATTTCCTGCAACGTGATTACTGTTGGCAGAGCTGGAAAAGTGTTCATAACTGGAATTGCAACCTTTTCATGCAAGTTCCTCTTCTTAATAACAATGAGAATATCTCGCTTACTTTTGATGTAGCAGATATTTCTATAAACAAATACTTTAAGTTACCTTGTAACTTCATCGTTCATATTATACTGGCATCATTTCCGTAAATGCATGGCATATGGTTTGAAAGATACTTTTGAACTGTTATACATTATCGTTCACTTATATATTATTGTTGGTGGGCTATTGCTCACCCTTGCTTTATTATTATATCACAACAACAGCTAGACCAGATGACTCGCACAAGGCGCACTCGATGCGGGCGAGGACGATGAGACTACCAGAGCTGAAGAAGAAGCTATTGGTAGGATATATTTATTCTTTCAGTACCAAGAATATGGTCTAGTATGACTTATGTAAATGGATGGCAAAGAGTATGTATTTATATTGAATTCTTTTGGATTTTAATAACTCATAATGTGATTAATAAAAAATTTGATTGTTACTCTGATTTCATCTCTGGGACTATAACGGGTGTGTTTTATATTGTTGTGTTGGGTCATAGAGTCGTAATTTATTTTATGTTAAGGAAAGTTCAATTGTTGTGGACAGAATTGGAAACCGTAACCACCGGATCCCGGACCCCGGATCTGGGGGTGTTACATTATTTCTACTTCCCTAATAGATATAAGCTACGTCCTTCATAGGATAATCAAACATAATAGACCTTGAGATTCGATGTGTGCCAAGTGCGAGGCATCTCGTTCCCTTCTACAGTCTCCAACTTGTATGATCCTCGACCTAGTGTGCCTTTGACCCGATATGGGCCTTCCCAATTTGGTGCCAGCTTTCCTTTTTGTCCAACTCCGGATGCTTCAATCTTTCTGAGCACTAAGTCTCCCTGACGGAAGAACCTTTCTTTCACCCTTAGGTTGTAGTAGAAGGAAGCTTTCTTCTGATGCTCCGTATTCCTAGCATGGGCTTCATCCCTTACTTCGTCGATCAGATCGAGGGCTAATCTCATCCCTTCCTCATTGGTGTCTGGTTCGAAGGCCTCCAATCGTGGAGATACATGTATGATTTCCACGGGTACTACAGCTTCAGCCCCGTAGGATAACATGAATGGAGTTGCTCCAGTAGTCACCTTGCATGTGGTTCGGTATGCCCAGAGTATGGGTAGTAACTCATCCACCCAAGTATTTCTAGAGCGTTCCACTCTTTTCTTAAGTCCATCGAGGATGATTCGATTGGCAACCTCAGCTTGACCATTATCTTGAGGATGGGCAACTGAGGTGAATCGAAGCTCAATCCCATTCTCATCACAATAGTCCTTGAACTCTTTGTTGTTAAATTGTAAACCATTGTCCGTAACAAGGATTCGTGGTATTCCATATCTGCACATGACATTCTCGCAGAAGAATTGCATGATTTGCTTGGTTGTGATTTTAGCCAAGGGTTTGGCCTCAGTCCACTTTGTGAAATAGTCAATAGCTACAACTAGAAACCTTCTTTGAGCAGTGGCCATAGGAAGGGCCCAAGAATGTCCATCCCCCACATAGCAAACGGGATGGGGGAGCTAACGGATGTCAACATCTCTGGTGGTTGTCTAACCACTGGTGCATGTTTCTGGCACCGATCACATTTTTTCACATACTCTTTGGCATCGGCCATCATCTCAGGCCAATAGAATCCAAGCCTGACTATCTTATGAGCTAGGACCCTGCCTCCCAAGTGTTGTCCGCAAATTCCCTCATGGACTTCCTCAATAGCTGATTTGGCCTCTTCGGGCCTTAAACATTTTAGATACGGAATCACAAAAGACTTTTTGTAGAGTATCCCTTCAATCAGAGCATACCTCAACACTCTCACAGATAACTTTCGTGCCTCCATGGCATTAGTCGGGAGCCAACCAGTCTCGAGGTGTGCTTTTATGGGATCTATCCAACATTCCCTCACTTCAATAGGTGCGACTAAATTTGAATCGATGGTACGGGTTCTCAGAACTTGGAAGTAAACACTTCCAGAGTAATTCTCTATCTCAGAGGAGGCAAACTTGGATAAGGCATCAACCTTGGTGTTTTCCTCCTTCGGAATGTGCTCAATGTAGCACTCATCAAATTGAGTCATTATTGCCTTTACAAGCTTTAAGTATTTAGCCATGGTTTCATCCCTTGCCTCAAACTCTCCATTGACTTGAGCCACAATCAGCCTAGAATCTCCACAAACTTTAAGGTTTTTAACCCTTAGGACTCCTGCTAAGCCAAGTCCAGCAATCAGAGCTTCATATTCTGCCTCATTATTGGTTGTTGGAAAGTCCAACTTCAGGGCGTATTCAATCATGAATCCATCGGGACTTTGTAAGACAAGACCTGCGCCACTTGTTTTTGTTTTTGATGCCCCATCAAAATAGAGCATCCAGAATTCCTTCTCTTCTATTATGGGTTCCTTGTCCTCCTTATTGCCTTCCTGAGGTATCTCCTGCCCCCCGACTTCGTGGTTGTACTTGGTTGTCAGCGGTGCATTCAACCACGAAGTCAGCGAGTGCCTGAGCTTTGATGGCCGTCCTTGGCTTGTACTTAATATCGAATTCTCCCAACTCAATTGCCCACTTGATGAGCCTACCACTGGCCTTAGGGCTGTGCAAAATATTCCTCAACGGCTGTCCTGTAAGGACCTCAATCTTATGTGCCTGAAAATAGGGCCTTAGTTTCCTAGAGGCAGTTACCAATGCTAAAGCAAACTTCTCAATAGTGGAGTAGTTCAACTCTGCTCCGTGTAAAACTTTACTCACATAGTATACGGGTTTCTGAACCTTGTTTTCCTCCTTTATCAGCACCGCACTCACAGCTTGACCTGAAATTGCCAAGTAAAGATAGAGGATTTCTTCCGCACTTGGCTTGGCCAACAGCGGGGCCTCAGACATATACTTCTTTACCTACTCAAAGGCCTCTTGGCTTTCTTCTGTCCACTCAAAGTTTTTTACCTTCTTCAAGGTTTTAAAGAACGGCAAACACTTGTCCCCGGATTTGGAGATGAACCTCCCTAACGCAGCAATCCTCCCGGTTAACTTCTGTACATCCCTTATAGAACGGGGTGACTCCATGTCCAAAAATAGCCTTGATTTTGTCGGGGTTGGCCTCAATTCCTCATTTCGAGACCATGAGACCCAAAAACTTTCCAGACCCAACACCAAAAGCACACTTGGCCGGATTCAACATCATCTTATGGTGCCTCAGCACTCCAAATGCCTCGCGCAGGTGTTCAATGTGATCTGCCTTGTGGAGGCTTCACCAGCATATCATCCACATAAACCTCCATAGTCTTTCCAATGAGATGAGCGAAAATCTTGTTTACCAACCTCTGATAGGTAGCTCCTGCATTTTTTTGTCCAAAGGCCATGACCAGGTAACAATACACACCGAAGTCAGTGATAAACGATACCTTAGGAATATCATCCTTATGCATCTTGATCTGATTATATCCGCTAAAGCCATCCATGAAGCTTAACATCTCATGCCCAGCCGTGGCATCTATCAGCGTATCGATCCTTGGCAAGGAAAACAGTCCTTTGGGCATGCGTCGTTCAGATCAGTGAAGTCTATACACATCCTCCACTTTCCATTAGCCTTCTTGACCATCACAGGATTGGCCAACCATTCCGGGAACTGGATTTCCTCAATGAACCCTGCCTCTAGAAGTTTGTCAACCTCCTGTTTTATGGCTTCTTGCCTCTCAGGTGCGAAATTTCTCTTCTTTTGTTTCACTGTCTTCCGGTTTGGATCCACATTCAGGCTGTGTGTTATCAATTGGGGATCTATCCCTGGCATGTCAGCTGCTGTCCATGCGAAGACGTCACTATTGTCTTGCAAAAAGGAGATCAATTTGCTCTTCAAGGGGTCTTTCAAAGATGCCTCGATGTAAGTAACCTTCTCAGAATCTCCCAGCTCCAAAGGTACGGGAAGCAAGTCCTCTGCTGGGTTTCCTCTCCGCTTTTCATTCTCCCGAACATCCATATCTTCGATTGGGAGGACCTGCCCCCCGGTTCCATCCGGCCTTAGTGCGGCCACATAACAACTCCTTGCCATCTTTTGATCCCCTTTCTCTTCTCCTACTCCATTTCTGGTTGGGAACTTAACCTTTAAATAATAGGTAGAGGCAACCGCCTTGAAAGCATATAGTCCCGTCCTACCTAGGATAGCATTGTATGTGGATGTAGCTTTGATAACCAAGAAATTTAACATCTGAGTTGCCTCCCGTGGCTCCTGCCCTATAGTCATGGGTATCTGAATTGTTCCCTCGACCTTCGACTCTACTCCGTTGAACCCATATATGGGCATGTTTGACGGCGTCAACTGAGACTCAGCGTATCCCATTTTTAAGAAGGCATCATGAAACAGGATGTCCACCGATGCTCCATTGTCGATCAAGACTCTCTTCACTTGGGAGTTGCCTATCACAGGTGAGATAACCAGGGGGTCATCGTGGGGAAACTTCACCCCTTCAAGGTCTGAATCATCGAATCCAATCAAGACTTCTGTCTTTGCACGTTTTGGCGCTTCCCCTACAATGTGCATCACTTCTCGCGCATACGCCTTTCTGGAATTTCTACTTGTCCCGGCCGCTGTTGGGCCACCAAAGATCATGTTGATCACTGGCCCCCGGGGCTGCTGATTGGGATTACGGTCCTCATCTTTCCTATCATAATCTCGCCTTGGGTTTCCCCGATCCCCATCTTTGCAGAATTTATTCAATTTTCCCCTACGGATCAAGAACTCAATTTCATCCTTTAATTGTCTACAATCGTCGGTATCGTGACCCACATCCTTATGGAACCGACAGTACTGATTCTTGTTTCTTTTCTCAGGATCAGTCCTTAGTGGCTTCGGCCATCTCACATCCCTGTCTTTTTCTATCTCCATCAGGATTTGACTTCTTGGAGTATTCAGCCTTGCGTATTCCGTAAACCTTTGCCCGGGACTCCCCTTCTTAGGGGCTGAATCAGAATCCCTGCCCGTGCGCGGGTACTTATCTTTAGCATCATATTCCTGTTCCGACTTCCGCTTCTTAGAGTTGTCACCGTTTCCGGTGTTCCCCGTTCCTGACTCTTTCTTCAGACTATCTTCCGCCTTGATGTACTTGCTCGCCCTTTGTTGGAGCTCAACCATATTTTCAGGGGGATGCTTAGCCAATGACATTTTGAAATTAACATTCGAAGTTCCATTCTGCAATGCCACCATGGCTACCTTGTTTTCCAAGTTTGTAATGTTGAGCGTTTCCTTTGTGAATCGCTTGAGATAGTCTCTGAGATTTTCATTCTTTCCTTGTATCACAGTCATGAGAGATGCGGAATCTTTCTCATAAATTCTTCCTCCTATGAACTGGCTGATAAAAGCATTGCTTAGCTCTTTGAAAGAGGCAATGGAGTTTGGTGGTAGGCGGCTGTACCAACGTTGTGCCATGCCCGCTAATGTTTGGGGAAATGCCCTACACTTCAAGGCGTCACTGGCGGGTTGTAACAGCAGTGCGTTAGAGAACGTCCTTACCTGATTAGCGGGATCTCCCGTTCCATCGTAAACCTTTATGGTAGGCATCTTGAACTTCCGTGATATATGCGCATTCATCACCTCCTCAGTGAATGGAGGGGTTGGATCATCAGGATCTCCAAGTTGCATCAAGTCTTCAGGATTGCCTCTGGGGGTTTCGACCCTCGTGTTTCTACCTCTAGGGACTTCGGTCCTTCTCTCTCTCTTTGGGGTTCTTTCCAAATCAACAAAAGGAATGTCTTCTCCCGTCACTGGTGGGGGTCGATTCTGATTCTATCTTCGCTGTTCCCTTTCTATGTCCTCCTTTAATTTTTGGATCTTGGCCTCGTGAGCCTTGATTTTTTCAGCAGCCGTTAAGGGAGGTCGATCATGGGTTCTTCGACGTCCAATAGGTTCCTTACTTGGACGACGTCTTCTCGGGGCTTCATCCCTATCTTCTTCCGAGGATGAATCATCAGAATATGGGCCTGAGTAGTCATAGTATTGCTGGCCTTGATTGGGTCCTAAACCCCTGATGTAAGGTGGATTGTACGGCTCGTGTATCTGGAGGGCGTGACCACTTGGTCCGGTCTGATACGGGGGATAATTGGGCAACCCATATATCGGGTTCGTGCTTGCGGGGATCACTGTAGTAGAGATCTGAGCGGTGGGTGGAGCGGACTGCCCTCCGAGAGGGGCGACCACCATCTGAAGGGGATTCGTCCCTTGGGTGGTAGGATTCGTCACTAAGGGTAGCGACTCATGAGGTTGCGATTCAGTTCCTTGTGGCCGAGTGACCAGCGGTTGAGAATTCGCCCCTGGGGGCACTTGTTCCCCAATCGGGGGTGCGGTGGTGTTAGTGATGGTTTCAGATAGTGTTGGTGTTCTCCGGGTGGTAACCATGGTTGATATCCGGTTCCCACAGACGGCGCCAAATGTTGTGAAACGAAATATAGGGTGTATTTACTGCGTATTTAATGCTAAGGTTTATTAGAGCTTCGAGCTTTAATGGCTGATCAAGTGTTTCGTGACTTAACTCGGGTCCTCACAAGATGCCTACGTATCTTGCAAATATCAAGAATCAAGCCAAAAAACGTAGTTCTTGGTGTGAAGGAGCAGGTCCTTATATAGGTGTTGAAAACCCTAGAATTAGAGTTGAAATAGGAGACTTGGTGGGCAAGTTATTCAGTTGGCCCAATTCTAGAGCCTTCCAAGAGATAAGAAGATAAGTATTGAAGATATATACCTTGGAGGTTACTCCTGATATGATTTAGTTTGCTTTTCAGACTCAATTACGAAGTCCCTTATTTGACTGATTTACCAGCTACGAATTTTATTATTTAATTAGGGTTTCGGGCCTCATAAAGGGGATTTAACTTTGGACCAGGCTAGGTCTAATTAATGCAATATTAACGGTGTCTTTAGGGCTTGCTTTTAGCCCATATCAGATTCATTGGTGCATTGGAGTGGAAAAGGATAATAGCTTTTTTAATTTAATTTGTTAAATGTAAGGGTGGATCAAAATTAGAAATAATTCTTGACCAATGGCAGAGTGCACAAGATAGGTCTTTCGACCCCTCTCTTGGGTTTATGACCCCAGCAGACGGAAACGAGCACTGGCAGTTACCTCAGATAAACACGGTTAAGATAAATTCTGATGCAGCTTTGTTTGAAGAATTCGGACGATACAGTTTTGCTATGTTGGCTAGAGATCACGAGGGTGGTATGATAGAAGCTCGAGCATGTTGCAGGCAAGGGAATATAGCACCCGAGATGGCTGAGGCAATCGGAGTGCGGGAGGTTTTAAGCTGGATTAAAGCAATGGAGTGGCCACAGGTAATTGTCGAAACGGATTGTTTGACAGTAATCCAAGCTATCAGGAGTTCATATGTTAGCCTGTCATACTTTGGCAGGATTATTGATGAGTGCAAACAACACTTGTCGGAGTTGCAAAATCGTCTTGTGATGATTAATTTTATTAAACGGTCTGCGAACGCAGTGGCTCACTATTTAGTAGGGGTGATCATAAACCGCACCAAACCGCAAAAACCGTCCGCACCGCACCAACCCGCACCACACCGCGCGGTTTTTATTTTCTGTGGTGCGGTTGCGGTTTCAAATTTTGACAAACCGCGCGGTGCGGTGCGGGTTGCGGTTTTAATTTTCTGAAATGCGGTTCAAACCGCACCGCAATATTATATAATTATATATATACATATAATTATATATATATACATATAATTATATATATATATATATATATATATATATATATATATTAATTATATATATTATGTTAGTATTTTGTTAATGATTTAAGGAATAGTTTGCAAGCTATTTGCTTCGTTAGTGCCTACTGCCTAGTAGTAGTTTATTTTAGTGGCTTATGTTAGAATTGTACTGATCAATTACATCTTTCTCTAGTTTAGTAAGTATTTAGCAAGAAGCACTAGTTCTTTAGCTGATCGTAGGTGGAGTAGGGGTGATGTTTACCCAGATTTATCTCATGTATTGCTGAAAGACTTGAATCATTAATAAAATTGTTTCTTTCTCGACAAAAAAAAAATTAGAAATAATTCTTAAATATTATAATTTAATGTATAAATATTAAGATGAAAGGGCCGTCCTTAAAATACATAATTTATCTGCCTAAATATATATTCAATCGAATCCACCGGAAAAAAAATGATTTCTCACATGTATTTCTCCTATAATAAAATTATAGAAGGTTTATATAAGCCTACCTAGTCAAAAAATAATAAAACTATAAAGGAACACATTGCTTTACAATGTTTTTACATTTTCGTAACAAATTTATATAAGGAATTTAACTATCAAAAAACAAGATATCTATATAAAATTAAAATTATACACATAATCATTTGATTATTGGGTTATTTGGGTAGTTTATTTTTCAGAAAAGTTGACATATTTTAAAAAATAAACTAAAATTTCTAGTATTTTAATGAAAAACATTTTTTTATAATTTATGGAATCTCAAACATATATTAAATATTTATATTAATTTTGTTATTAAAATATAAAATTTTATCCAAAAATAAATTCATAAAAATTTATTTTAAAGTGAGCCAAACATTAGCTGTGTACATCAGTACATCACCTTAGTTCTGTAAATTGGCCCAGTAAGCCATAACCATGAACCAATACTTTCGTTACAGCCTTAAACGTTCGTTACGATGGATTGATGGGTTGAGACAAATTCCTAGCCCATAAAATATTGGCTAGACTCGAACTGTAGTTTATATAGCCCAACTGTATGTTTTTAACAAATAGGGAGTTATGGGCCTATGGCGATAATCAGTAATCACGTTGGTAAATTAGCTCAGCCGCAATAAAAGCTCATATTTATGCAGTTTAATCATTAAGTAGTGATAAAATGCTTATAAAACTTACAAATAAATATTTGTTTTAACAATTTTGAGGGATTAGCGGAATTGAACCTATAATCTGAATTCGACAAAAAATATATTCTTGAGTAGTGATAAATTGATAATGATATCAAACGAGATATCAAAACTTAGTAATTGAATTTTTTTAAAGAACTTAATTATTGATTTTAATCGATTGCGTTGATGTGAATTCAAAGAAAAGAAAATTATTCCCATAATCGTTTCTGAGTTGTCATCATATATTTGATTATTTTTTTTTATAAATGTGGATCCTTATATTTTAATATAAATTTCATGAATAAAATAATAATAGTGCTAGGTACCTCAAATTTGTTCCCAAAATTTTTTTATCAAATGATGTGACATGACACATGAAACATTTTAATTTGTGATAAAATTTTGAAATTTTTTTTAGGATATCTAGTATTTTTCATAAAATAATATCATATGATATTTGGGATGATTTTTAGGATAATTTTCGGAATATGTAGTAGTACTCTTTTAAAGAAAAATCACTTTATTTGATTGTATTATAATCAATTAAGATTTGCCTAAAAGCGTTTAAGATTATATTCCCCGGCAGAGATATATCATATGATTAATCTCAAGAAGTTTTTCTGATTTAGTAAACTTTATTGGATCCACAAAGTTAATTAATAAAATTTTAAATAAATTTTGATTTTAAAAAATGTTCATCCATATTTAGATATAACATTATATTATTTCAGGGAACTTACATCTCAGGTTCTCTAGTCCCTACTCTCTTTTATCATCTCCGTTTTGCTTATTTTCCAGCTAGTTTGAATTGCATATATATATATATATATATATATTTCACACGATTCTCATATTAAATGAATCTCATTTTTATTAAAAAAAATGAATCTCATTTTAGAGCATGAAAGCTATTATTAATTTAAAATATTTTATAAGAGAAAAATGGTTCTGAGGTTGATCTCAGGACACTTACTAAATAATAGAAATTACCCTCTTGTATTTACAATAATATCCTCAATTTAGTGTATTATGTCTTAACCTGTCCAGGAGTCGCATACGTAGTTGTTTAAGACTTAAACCTCGGCTTTGATAACTAGAGTTAAGATCAAAGGGTATCAGCATTTGATAAATGATAAGCTACAAATTTTAAGTTGCAAGAAAGAAAAAAGAAACAAGAATATTGAAATGATCAACATTAAAAAAGTAATATCACTAGATCAGTAGTTGTTTTCTTTTTTTTTAATAATCAGATTAGTAGTTGTTAATTATATGTGGTGGTAGAAGCTTATGCAAGTAAACGACAGAACTGATCGACTTCTACACCCAATTATTCAAACTTCATATTTATTTAATGGCCGGCAACTCGGCAAGGAAGGAAAAATCAATAAAGAGAAAACAGAAGAACGCCGCGGTAATAGCTAGTAAGGTTTTGGATGTGGTAGCATTCTCCAAATTAGTTGAGGTATGCGAAAGCTAATCCAGACACTGAATTATCAAAAAAAAAGTTTTGGATCGTAACAGAAGAGTGTAAATGTGTAATGTACGCACATGAATGCAGCAAACTCTATACTATTGTTATATTAGGCACTGCACCGGATGCAGGAGTATTGTGCATTATGTACGATTTTGTTAGTAATTTATCCGGAAGATTATCTTAACAGCTAACAATATAATTGAACTGAATTTGTATGTATGGACAACGGGACAAGATACAAAACAGACAGAGCAATCGGTTTTGGGATGCACACGTGTAAAAAGATCTATAGTCGATACCTTAATATATATATATATATATATCCAAACAGATTACTCAAACATCTTTATTCCTTAATTAATGAGCCAGAGTGCCAGACGAAAAATCAAACCTTACGAGTGTTTGGGGGAATTTTTTTTCAGAATAAGTCAACTTATTTTAAGACAAAGTTAGAGATTCCTAACTTTCCAACTTATTTTTCAACTTATTTTTGCAATTTATTGAATCTCAAACATACATTAAATACTTGTATAAAAAAAAATTATCAAAATATAAAATTTTTACCCGAAAATAAGTCCATAAATCCTTTAAAAAAGGCGAGCCAAACACCCCCTTAGTGTACCGTTTCTTCCCAGACGAGGAAATGACTCAAATTTAGACGATACGGTCTTACGATACAAACATAAGTTAAATAATGCAGTCCAAAAGCAGGTTAATGATTTAAGAAATGTTTAATATTTATCTTATTAAATACCTCATGGAAGATTTGAACTGTTAAACTGTATAAAAATATAAGACAATCAATAGGCTTATCAGTGTTTTTGAATGGGCATAAACTCTTCCAGTTGGACAGAAGAATTGTTGTCACATAAGCGACTCATAACTTGCACTCCATTTTAGCAAATATCGAAGAATTTAACTCTTTTTCCCAAAAAAAAATCGTACTGATTTTTGCGGAAACAACTCTCTAATCGTCTGCACATCTCATCGTCTCGAATTGTGATATTGCCATCATTTGCTAGCAGCCTAGCATTATACTGAATGTAACCATGATTTGAGTCTTTGCATGGTCCAATATCAGAGTAAAAAACAGCCGTTCATACATTATTTTGAGTCTCTTCATCTCTTGTCTGTTTATCTTTGTATGCCATGCTTGTTGATGTAACATCTATATTGAATATAGTTCTTTGCAGGAGGAGATTGGACTATTTCTGTCAGTGTCACTATAAATTCAAGGTTCTAATCACATCACCGGCCAGTAGAAATTGCAATTTCATCTTACTCTCATATATATTGTATATAATCATTCCTAGCATTACATTAGCTCCTCTCGATTTAAGCAACATTAATTGCACTTCATTCTTTTTTTCTTTAATTTCTTGAAGCTTCATTCAATTGTAAAAATGAAGTTTGGTAAAGAATTTACATCCCAGATGGTGCCAGAATGGCAAGAAGCATACATGGACTATGCATATCTCAAAACCCTTTTGAAAAAAATCCATCTTTTTAAACTCAAAACAAAACCACAGGAATCATCCACAAATGCTCAAGGATTAACAAGAAGGCTCACTTTATATAGAGCTTTTAGTGGCCTAACTCAAAGAATCACTTCTCCTAGAATTAGCCCAAGCACTAATTCTGATATCGAGAGCCAGCCAATTCTATTCAATTCTGTCAAAAAAACAGACGGAGAATTTGGATTAGAAACAATGTTTCTAATGACATCAGATGAAGGAGGTGAATATGAGCTTGTGTACTTTAGAAGACTTGATGATGAGTTTAATAAAGTCATCAAGTTTTATAGAGGTAAAGTTGATGAGGTGATGAAGGAGGCTGCAGTTCTGAATAAACAAATGGATGCTCTGATAGCTTTCCGGATAAAAGTGGACAATCCACACTATGAATGGCTGGATAGTGCTAAAGAGATGACTCGCCTTGCTTCGGATGTTGCTGCTTCTACTGCTTCATTAGCAGCTTCTAATCCTGGACTTAAAGCAAGCAGTAAGCCTTTCTAATTTATAAACCACACCTCTCATTTATAAGGATATATTTATCCGATCTATGTTAAGTACTCGTGCTTACTGTGTAGGAAGAGTGACTGTAATGGATATGATAGAGGAAGACAGATCACTTGAGGCACAGGCAGCTGAATCATCAGCTGATGAAGATAATAAATTTATTCAAGGATTCAAGCCAATGAACTCTAAAGATTATGATGATCATGAAGAAGTAGACAATGGAAACAGAGATGTTCAAGAAATGAAGCCAACGAAGGGTAAAACAGCTAAAAGACCAGCTCCATTGGTAATACTAAACCGCGTGACAATAAATAATACTCTTGAGACGCCTCGTTCATCTCTTAGAGGTATACTCCATGTTCCTAATAAAACAGAGTTGAAATTCAGCAAGGAAAATCTCAACAAAGTTGAAGATCAACTAAAAAGAGCTTTTGTTGAATTTGACCACAAGCTTCGGCTCCTCAAAAGTTACAGGTAAAGATCAGTAATATCAGTTCTGCTACTTTGTACATAGTTTCATCTTTGGAGTTCTTGTTTCCTTGGAGACTTATAATCGTTTTGGATGATGCATTGTAACAGCTTCTTGAATATTATGGCTTTTTCGAAAATCATGAAGAAGTACGATAAGGTAACAAGTAAACTGATATTTCCCACTTTATTAATTTGAGGTATCTTTGTTCTAACAATTACGTTTCTTGATCAATTTTGCAGATCACTTCAAGATATGCTTCAAAGTCCTACATGAAAATGGTCGAAAACTCTTATCTAGGAAGCTCCGAGGAGGTGAACTACCTTGAATCTATTAAGGACAGTCCTCCTCAGATTAGCATACCAATATTATGTTTAAAACTGAAACTAAAGATGATCTCAATTGATTTATCTGTGCAAAACTTTTCAGGTAGTTAAGGTAATGGAAAGGGTTGAAGCAACATTCATTAAGCATTTTTCAAATTCGAATAGAAAGAAAGGACTTAGCATTCTAAGACCAAAAGCTAAAAAGGAAAGACATAGAGTAACTTTCTCTTTAGGTACATCTATATATCTAGTTCTTTTTTTTTGTTTTTTGTTTTTGCATATATACTAATTTCCTTCCGGCATTTCTATGCCTCAGTATATAATAATTCATCTCCATATAAATACAGGTTTCTTCGCCGGGTGCACTATAACACTCATATTTGCTCTCGTTTTGATAATTCATGTTCGCCATATCTTGAACAAGGAAGGACAAGAACAGTATATGGTAACCATGTTTCCTCTGTACAGGTCATTTACAGCCCAATTTCCCTTATATTGATCTGATCATTTTTTTTTTGTTTCTTATCATAATGAGAAGCAGATTATCTTTAAATGATATGTAGCATATACATTGTTTGCAGCCTTTTTGCCTTCATCGTTCTACACATGTTCATGTATGCTGCAAATATATACTTTTGGAGACGATATCGAGTCAACTATCCTTTCATATTTGGATTTAAGGAAGGATCTGCATTAGGTTACAGAGAGGTTCTTTTAGTTGCATTTGGTTTTGCAATGATAACATTAGCAAGTATTCTTGCGAACCTTGACATGGAGATGGACCCAAAGACAGGAGATTACCAAAGATTTACTGAGCTTCTTCCTCTAGGAGTAGTTGTTGTAAGATTTTATGAAAGCCCTTATCATCTTCTTATGCTAGCAATGCCACCAAGTTAATTTGACTACCAAACAGATATATTTATTTTCTTCCTCTGCAGCTTGCAATTGTCATCATAATCTGCCCATTCAACATCATCTATCGTTCCAGCCGCTTCTTTATACTTACATGTGTGTTTCATTGCATCTGCGCTCCTCTTTACAAGGTTCAGAAAAATAAAATTAAACAAATGGTTGCAAAAATTTAAGGATACACAACACGTACCGTATAATATTTCTTTTTTCTATATGAAGGTTGCACTTGCAGATTTTTTCTTGGCAGATCAACTTACTAGCCAAGTTCAAGCTTTAAGAAGTCTAGAGATATATATTTGTTACTATGGCTCAGGTGACTATGCACACAGAGATAGCAGTTGTAGTTCTAATGATATATACAGGACCTTCCATTACATTGTAGCTATCATTCCATACTGGTCCCGGCTTCTCCAGGTAGTTCAGTCAGTATATCTTGTTTTAACCATTGTTACTAACCTATTCACGGTGAGCGTAACAAATTATTATTGGCTATCTTTTGTATTCTGAACAGTGTTTAAGGCGGCTTTTCGAAGAAAAAGATGGTATGCAAGGACTGAATGGGTTGAAATATTTTGCAACAATTGTGGCCGTTACAACCAGGACAGTGTATAGTCGCAGCCGCTATAGTACTGAGTGGTATATTATAGCCTGGGTTGCTTCTGGGGTAGCAGCTGCTTCTGGGACATACTGGGACCTTGTTTTGGATTGGGGACTTCTGCAAAGAAATTCTAAGAACCGTTGGTTGAGAGACAAACTCCTAATACCTCACCACAGTGTATATTTTGGAGCCATGGTTAGTTCTCTCCAGTAGATTTGAGATGTGCTGGATTATTTGATTCTCTATAGGTTTAAATTAACGAGGTACTATTTTTATATCTATAGCTTCTGAATGTGTTGCTGAGGCTCGCTTGGCTTCAAACAGTTTTGGACTTTCAGGTTTCTTCCCTACACAAACAAACTCTGATTACTATTGTGGCCAGCCTAGAGATTATTCGTCGTGGTATCTGGAACTTTTTCAGGTAAAGTTAGTTCTTGACTAAAAGTATAATGTATATGCATATATACATATAGAGAGTCACGCAAATGGGCGAGCAGAGGCATGCAAATATACATTCAGACATTGCTCATGTTCATTCTTATTCATATCTTTAGGTTGGAGAATGAACACCTCAATAATGTGGGAAAATACCGGGCTTTTAAATCAGTACCATTACCTTTCCACTATGATGAAGATGAGGACAAGGAAGGATAATTTATGTTAAGAAATTTTTGTTTTGTGCTTGTGTTGTAAGAGAGCAACACAAGATAATTTATGTTAAGAAATTTTTGTTTTGTGCTTGTGTTGTAAGAGAGCAACACAATTTTCCGGATCTTTTTTTCTTTTGTTTGCATGGTATTAGATGTCAAACTAGTCAGACCCTTCAGTAATCAATGGTTCCACCAGAAACATTGAACTTTACTAGTTGAACACGAGTACCCAAACAAAATCTGTTTAAAATGTATAACATTACTGATCTTATCATCAGTAATAAGATCCTTAGACAAGGGAAATAACATGGAGGAACGAAGTAAGAACCCTGAACTGCAGATGGCTGAAAATTGTATTGAAGGGGGCTTAAAATGCCTATATAGCCTCCAATGCTTGAAGAATATCAGCCTTCAAGTCAACAAAATCTTCAAGCCCGAAACTAAAACGAACCAGATTGTCCTTTATACCGAATTTTTCCCTTTCTGACTGGGCGAGATCCCTGTTAAGATCATACATATATAGTTCCAGTTTAGTTGGAGTATAGGTGCTTAATCCATTTACCGAACAATTATTAACAATATAAAAACAGTTGCAAAAGAATCTAGTATGGTAATCAATATCTTATGAAGAGAAGTATACCAGTATGACATGATCGCAGGCTGATCTACAATGCTCTCACAGCCTCCAAATGAAGGAGCTATGTACGGGATCTTCAGGGCATCAATAAACTTTGCCGTGGTCATCAAGTCCCCATCAATCTACATAAAGATGCAGTTTACACCACCAAGAATTGAGAAATTTGCTGAAAACTCTAAAATCCGATCACATCTGAGAATTGGGACTAACCTCAAAACTAACAACACCACCAAAACCAGTCATTTGAAGGGTGGCAAGATGATGCTCAGGATGATTAGAAAGGCCAGGATAATATACGCAACTCACCTGTAGAAACTTAATGTCAGGTATTGAAAGGAATGACGGCTATTTTGTTGGTTTTGGTTTTATGGGGATAGGTGTATCAGCATGATGAATAAAGCAGAAGAAAGCAAATATAAGTGAATAGACTTATTTTATTAATGATGGAATGGATGGGCTTATATAGAGCCTATTCTAACAGAAATATCTTATCAGCTAAAAATCCTACTGCAATTCAAATTTAAACTAAACTACTCCTAAAGATATGGTCAACATATCCAATTATTTAAATAATTCAAAATTTAAAATATCAAAACATAATTCTAACATATTTAACCCTAGGTAGTCAAAACCATTCACAAGAGCATAAATTTGAGAGTGTATTGCATGAAATTATTCACAGGAGCATAAATTTGAGAGTAAATTGCATGAAAATTATCCATCAGCCTACAATATTTGCATATTAACCTTGCCACTTATTCACCTTTTCATTGTTACCAAATAACAGATGCAACTCAAAAACCAAAACTACAGATATCTAAATTTGTTGGTAGGACTAAGCATCGTCGCACCATAGATTGTTTGTTTATGAAGCACTTAAAATTACAAGTAAAAAAGTTACTAACTTTTAGTGTTTGGAATCTATTAAGGTCATATTGATTTGGAAATGGAAATAAAAGTTTACAGCTAAACAGCTGTTATCAAGCACAAGTATAGTTCATACAGGTTTAGCAAAAAAAAAAAAGTATAGTTCATACAGAATTCATTCGTTAGCAAAGAGGGAGCCCGAGCAAGATGTAGACACTAATTTTCAGCACCAAAATTTGATACAAGAGCTGAAAGCTCTTCACCAGCGATGTTAAAATAAGAAAAACCTTCATTCCCCAAAATAAATCTACCTTTGGATGTGCCTCTAAAAGTCTAGCCATCTTTAGTGCTGTTGCATTTTGTTGCTGTACACGAAGATGCAATGTCTTCATTCCTCGAATGATCAAGTATGCAGCATTCTGCGTAAACGAAAATAATCAAAAAGGAACTTCTAACAACTCATCTTAGCCAGCACGAGACTTTATTTGTTCTCTTCGTCTTAAAAACAATTTTTTTTTGAAATATTTGATATTCTTTTAATATAACTTTGAAAAACAAAAATTTAGAAAATGAATCAAAGGACTCACAGGATTAAGAGTACCACCCATCATGTTATGAAGTGTTCTAACTGAAGCCAAAAGCCTCTCTGAACCACTAATGCATCCACCAAGGACCTGCAGCAAAGAAAATCATCAGGTCCTACACGCCGATTTTTCAATTTCGAGCTAATGTTCTCTTTTAGGGACAGTTAGGGTCTTTTACGAACACACTTACATCATTATGACCAGCAATATATTTTGTTGCAGAATGCAAAACAATATCAGCACCAAGGCTAAGCGCCTTTTGGTTCAAAGGTGTTGCAAATGTTCCATCCACACAAACCAATGCTCCTTTACTATGACATAGCTTTGAAACCAACGCAATGTCTACACACCGGAGAAAAGGATTTGTTGGTGACTCCGTGAAAAAGAGAGAAACCTAACGAACAAAGTCAGAAATGCCAATAGCTGAAAAGAGGAAAAAAGGTAAGAAAATTTATGATTTAGTACAGTATGTACTTTATTCTTATCCAATGCAGATTCCAAAGCAAAAACATCAGCTGGATCAATAACAGTGGCCTGCACAAAATTTGAAGAAGACGATTTCAGGGCATAGGAGACTGAAAAAGAAGAATAACCTTATCACAGACCGAGGCCTTAGATGGTATCAAACAACATAAAAAAGGACTGATTCGTAAGCATGCCCTCACTCAAATGCATTTATCAACAATGAAAATCAACTTAAAAGGCATAAAAATGCCAATGCAAAGTTAAAAAATAAGAAACAAAAATCTGGCAATACCATATATATTATAAATTAGGACCATACCGAAAATGAAACTCTCATATAAAATCATTTCTTGTTAGAAACGGCCACAAAAACATTCCTTTCTCAAGAAAATTTTTAATTACAAAACACAAAAAAAAAAAACAGCAGGAGCTCAAGTTATCAATACTTTTACACTAACTAATCCTTTATGTAGATCTCAAATGCCAGAAAATGTTTTTTTTTGGGGGGGGGGGGGGGGGGGATGAGCGTGAACTGGAAAAATGAGAGTTGTGATAGTCAGCTTAATTTCAAAGTTCATGCACAGCTTAATGCTATAGGTTGGCTGATTCCATAACTAGAATAAACTGCTTTGCACATGCTCTCTGCTCAGTTTTGTATAGTTTCTTCCCATTTTTAACATGAAATAAACACAAGTTTTGAAGAAAATGCCACAAGGTAATAGTGATCAAAAGAAATCTATCTATTAACATGTTAATATCTGTACGCTATTACCCATAAATTCAGTAAGGGATTAACATATGACCTTGATGTTCATTTTAGGGAGTATAGTTTCTATGAAAATCCGAGTCTTCCTGTAGCAATCTGTGGTTGTCACCATATGGCCACCAGCTGGAATCAATGCCATCAACATAATAGTGCTCGCACACATTCCAGATGCCATTAACAAAGTTGATTCAGCCCCCTCGAGTGCACTGCTCAAACATGGAGTTCAAGTTCTCGTCATTCTTATATTCAAGGCATGACCTGATCAATTGGTTAAATTGCAGCAACTTTGACATACCTGATCTTTTGCTCTGCAACAACAGTGGTAGGGTTCCCATAACGCCCATACTCAAAACTTGAAAAGCGCCCCTCCTACAGTGAGTTGGCAAAACAAAAACATTAACATCAGAGGCTTAACGTGATTCGATAACCTATTAGAAGCTACCAGACTGACCTTGAAATCAATGAGCTCGGAAGTTTTCTTGAAAAAATATGCAGAAGTGTTAACAATTGGAGTAGTAATAGCATCAGTAACTATACCGCGACCTAACCTTTCACCTGAGGTTTCCAAAATATCATTTACTTTTAGACACGTACAAGGCTGCACACAAGTAACCGCATAAACACACATAACAAACACTCTTGACTAGTAGCTAGTCTCTTGGAGTTGCTCTTACACCAGAATTTCAGTCATATTACTGACTATAAACCAATGTTGCAAATAAATTTCTACCGTTGAATAACATTTAGGTACAATAAACGTGAATTCTATCATTCTCTGATATATAATGATGAATGAGTTTATTCCTAAATGTCCGCATGAAAAACTTATATTCATTTTTTCATGACATTCGAGATTTCATTTTTTTAGGAGTTCGGCTTCTTCAAACGTTCCAGCCTCGTTCTTTACAGGTTCGGACTCAGAGATTGTGCTCAAGATTGTTTAACTTCAAACTCAATTTTATTTGTCAATTACAGTTTCTGTACAATTCAAACAATGGGTTCAAATTCAATTCGTTTGAATTTACTTTATTATTCAGGGCCTAACGAAACCAAATTGAGATTTGACTTATAAAACTCGAGTTCGAACATTTTCTCATCAAACCGAGCTCTCATCCAGCACCTCAATTTTTTTTTTACGGCTTAGGGACCGTAAACAAAGTGATCAACCCAACTTTTAGCTTATTGGACTCAACTCTAGCTTTTCCAAATCCAACCGAGCTAAGCTCAATAAGCTTATCATACAATTTTTTTAGTTCGAACTCACTAAATCAATCTAACTTTACTTATTAAACCAAGTCAATCCAGCAATCGACCATCTCATTTCGTTTATAGCTCCACTTCTATTATTCCTTATACTTATAAACATCTTGATATGCGTAATTATAACCGCAATACAATCCATTCGAAAACCTAGTTTCCTCTCTAACTCTAATATCTATTTCATCTTTTTCTCATATCACATTATAAACAGAATCAATTAATACACACAAACATATGTATATATATATATATAAGCTTATTAAGTGATGAATGTACCGGCATGAATAGCAATGCTTCCGTCCGACCGACAAAACTCGGCCACGTCAGCGTCTCCAATCACCGGCGACAATTCAACGGCGTCGCCGGCGACCGGAGCTTCAAATTCCGACGCATTCGTCGACCACGTGGCAGATACGACCTGAGACACGCCGATATTGCTGCAGTTTCTGCGAGACTTCGTGCGAAGTTGTCGCGCATAATTTGGCGGGAACTTGTAAATTAGAGATGAGAGAGCGCCTTTAAATGATACGGCGGTTTGTTTGGATATATGCGGTTTGGCGGCGGTAAAATGGCCGGAATTTGAGTGATCGCCGACGCCGGAAATTGATTGCGTTGGTAGTGGAACCCTAGCGCAAGTTGATGAGGTCATTTTTAGGTTTGAAAGGGTACGACGAGATATTTGAATTTATGTACAGCAACAACAATTTGAAAGGACGGATAATAGAATTTGTTATTTAAAAAAAAAATAATATACTTTTTACTAATTTTTCAGACATCAATCAATATATATATATATAAAGGAGGATGACGGGAGTTTAGGTGGCGCTCTAATATAGTCTCAATCGATTTTTCTAATTTTCTAGAATTTTAAACACTAATAAATATAAAATATCAAATACTATTGTCATGAAAAAAGTCACCGAATTTAAAAAGAAAAGAATTGATGTGTTAACATAATAAAAGAACAATGAGTAAAAGAACAATCTCATGCAGAAATCATAAATAAATACAGGAGTATCTATAATATAAAGAGAAAATAAGATGTGTTTTCATTTTCTAAAATGCCAAAACTTTTAGAAAATCTAGAGAAAGTATAAATTGGAATTCACTCTATTTTTAGGTATTGATTTTAAGGAAAAAAATTGTTGTGTAAGATAAGTAACATCAATAATATGTAATGGAGTTAGAATTTCGATCCCAAACGAGAGCGGCTCGAAACGTGTTTAACGGGAAGACGGCTCACTATAAAAGATGGTACTAGCTATTAAAATATCATATGATGTTATAAATTTTATTTTATTTTTAGGATTTGATTTTATTTTGTATTCTTAGGATTGTACTAGCTTTCTTTTTAGTAATAACTGTGTTTAATAAGAAAGCGGTTCATTAGATAAGACCGTATAAAAGATGTTTACATATATAATCAATACATAAAATAAATTGTTTTATTGGAAGTAGAATACGAGGGCGGTGGAGACGTCTTATACGATATTTTAAAACTATACATCTTTTTTCCTAGAAATCCTTTATTTTAACTTTTTTATACAAGTTAATTGTACTTGCATTACAAAAATATATCCATAAATGTAATATTATTCCCGTAACGAAAAGTCTTCGTATTTTAATTTTTTTTTTTTGATATGTTAACATAACAGAAAGACATTTCCATGCGGAAACTGTAAATAAATACAAGAATATCTATAATATACAGAAAATATAAGATGTATTTTCATCTTTTAAAACTCCATAAATATTAGAAAGTTTAAAGAATATAAAAATTTGAATTTACTCTCTTTATATAATGAAGTTAGAATTTCGGTTTCAAATAAGAGCGGCTCGAAACGTATTTAACGGGAAGACGGCTCGCTAGAAAAGATTGTATTAGCTATTAGAATTTGATACTGAAGTCATAATTTTTTTTATTTTTACGGTTCAATTTTATAGATAAAAAATATTATATAAGTCTTTATAATATATGTTAAAAAGTTGGGATTTCGGTTTTAACGAGAGAGCGGCTCAATCGAAAGAATCGTATTTAACAAGAAATTGATTCATTAGAAAAGATTATTTAATTATTAAAATTTAATATTAATATTATAATATAACGTAAATGTATTGAATTTTTTTAAAAATATTGTAATGCCGCCGCGAAGCGCGGCTTTATCAACTAGTTTAATTACCATAAAATTGTATATTCTAAAGTTAATTAGTAACCTGATATATAAGCATAATGCTCAGTTCATTTTCCTACTTAATTTAATAATTTTTTATAAAAAAGAAAGAGTCCAATTTGTTTTTTCATAGTTGGACAAAAAATAACCAACGACGTGCAACCAACAAATATAAAAAGAGAAATGTTTGATAATTCAATTTTCTTTTTCAAATTCTATTCAAAAAGATTTTTGAAATTCTTCTCAAATGTTATGTATCAAGTTATATTTTAGTAGGTAATTTTCATGAAATAATCAACTCTTCTTGCATTAATATACATCGCAAACCAAAATGTCATGAAAAAGTAAAAAGAAAATATTGGAATTTTTTTGAAATCTCTAATATTGCTCTTATGAAAAATGGTAGCATATACGAAAATTCGGTGCCTGAAAAACAATAAAACCAAACCAAACCAAACATACCCATTATATCCCGTTTAGAACGGGGTCTAGGGTGCCTGAAAAACAATGTAACCGTATATATCCAGTTTTACCGGTGGTAAGTGGTAAATGAACCGGGCGTGCTGGGATGCCTTCCTGTTAACTAAGCACATGTTATTAAACTGCCATTGATGAAGATAATATACATTTAAAAAGTTCTCCACATGACAGATTAACAGTCATGGGGAACGCCTCTTTCCTTTTCTTTTCCTGCCTACAGAATTAACAGTTTCCGTAAGATATATGATGTGTGGCATCTTTGCAATGATTTCTATCATTGTATTCTAAGGACCTCTCAAGAGTATGGATTGCTTGGTGCATTGCCTTCCCCATGACGATACTCGCAGAGGAAGGATAAAAAATCCGGTGTGAAGTCTTGCTTCTTGTTTCTGGAATACAAGATGGCTTGATCCAAAAATCAGATACTTAATCATCCTTTTCACTGTTCTCATCATCATAGTAATAGAAGGGGAGTGGAACCGACTTGAATGCTCGATATTTGCCAACATTATTTACGTGCTCGTTCTCCAACCTACCCAAAGACAGTTAAAAAAGATCAAGATTCAAGAACAACAATGAATATATATGTGCAGAAATTTCCCGTCCCGGGTAGATTCATCCTCACATAGGCAAATAAGTACTACTGAACTTTCCCCGAGCAGCAGAAACGGACTGTGCGTTTGCTCTGGGGGTTTTCTAAACTTAATACATAAATGTATTTGATTAACAGAGGGTTGCAAATTGAGATATGTTAATAAGCAATTTTTATATTGTTAGTTTGTTACCATACCTGAAGAAACTCCAAATGTTACGGCGAAGGATCTCTAGGCAGGAACATAAGCTTGTTTTGGCATCACCACGCAAAGCAGATACGTTGAATTTTAAAACCAGTTGCAGCCAAGCAAACCTCAGTATCACATCAAGAACCTGCACAACATCCAAACCATATATATGTCAACTAATCAACAAGTGCAGCAGTAACCAAATATGAGATCAGGTTTAGCCATATAAAGATTACCATAGCTGTGAAGTACACACTCTTGTGCGAAACAAGAAGTTTGTCCCTCAAAAACAAGTTTTTTGACTTCTTCTGTATTAGCCCCCAATCTACAAAAATATCCCAATATGTGTTGAACATAATTGCAAAGATGGAGCTCACAAAAGCCAACACCTTCCAAGTGGTTGTCTTTTTTAGTTCGAATGCGGTTCTAATGGCCACAGCAACAATTGTCAAGAAATATCTGAAACCATTGATAGCATGCACTGATTCTTTCTCCTCAAACAGTCGACGAACACACTATAGAACATGTCATATCATCTGTCAGGTGACTCAGGTGCTCCTCAATTGTTTAAATAAATGCAATAATTAAATAATTGAGATACAAAAGTTAAGAAAGGTAAACGTGGACTTCACAAGTCATTTTTAGGCGACCAAAAGCATGCAAAGAATTCAAGATATTGTGGAGCCTGAAACTTGGACATATGTCCATGTCGGACACTTTCAGTCGAAACTGGATAACATTGGTAAATTACTTTTAAGTGATTGTCGATGCCAGGCAAAAACGAAAGTCTATACTTATCCCTGAGTAAGAAGCATCTCTTTTAATGTAATTTTGCAGTTGCATGGTGTTCTGATGAATAGAAGAGGTGAAACTTATTAAATATGGATATAGAAAATATGTGAACACCTGAAAGAAGCGAATCCAGTATGGTACAATTGCTACGACGAAATAGAAAAAATTGTAAACATCAAGTTCATGGCACTTAGATTCCCCCTTGATATGTCTTCCCCAACCATAAAAGCAAGTATAGAACTCGAAACTCCTTAGCGCTTGAACCTAAGGTCAAGAGGAAGTATAAATTATTATTCTAGCAGAAAGCTGCAGCTGAAGTGGAAAATTTTGAACCTGGCTAGCGAGATGGTCTGCCAAGAAAAAATCTGCAAGAGTCACCTGCAGAGTTTTTTTTAAGACTATGAGCACATCAGAAAAAGTACATAATTGGATATTGAGGAGGTACTACTCATTTACCGTGCATAGAGGAGCACAAATACAGCGAAAGAAACATCGAACAAGGAAGAAACGACTTGATCTGTATATGATATTGAAAGGGCAGATGGTTATGAGAAGAACAACCTGCATGCAGTGAAGAGAAGAAGTTTAGGATAAATTTATCTACATCAATTGATCACTTTAGTTTTGGATTCTTACACAAACTAGGCCCAGCGGAATCCAATCAATGGAATCATAATGCTGAGTTCTCGAATCCATTTTTATATGCAAGTGCACCAGAAAAGTGGAAAGCACAAGAACTGCAAGACCAGTACTGAGGAGAAAGACTTCCCGATAGCCCAGTTCAGTTCCCTGCTTGAAGCCAAATATGAAGGCATAGTTGACCTTGTAGCGTCTCCAAAAATATATACTAGCAGAATAGAATAGCATATGCAGGACAATATATGCATAGAAACTGCAATAAAGTTCCAAATCGTTTATCAGAGCAAGGGCTTCTTAACATTGAATCCAAATATGCTTTTTGATAAAATTTGTGTTTAACAGGGGAAGGAAGTCTTTAACCTGTAAAGTGGATATATGTTGTCCATGTATTTGGCTTGCTGTTCTTTGTCCAGTACTTTCTTAGCTTCTATAAGTAGAATGGCAGCAACCAGTAGGGCAATTGCACAACCAAAGAAGAACCCTAAAATTTAATATGTAAAATGAATGAGAAAGCTATGATGTAAAGGCCCAAGACACTATGAGTACAAAATATACTATTACATTATACGTTCCATTGACAATGAAAAAGGTGGAGAAATGAGATGCAGCAATTACATATTGTTAGATCTAAATGACGTCGTATGTATGTAAGCAATGAATAGTACTGATTTAGTGGTTGCTGCATTACTTCAAATACATATGTAATGCATCCAGTGGAGAAGGTTCAAGTAACTTACCTGAAAAAAAAGTTACTCTGTGCTTCTCCTTTTTTAATTTTGGCCTCAGTGATTTCATGCCTTTCCTGCGGTTAAATTTTGAGAAATGCTTAATGAAAGCATCTTCCACTCTTTCCAAGAGGCATGCAACCTATAATTAATAAAAAAACAGCTAAGTTATTGACCAGGATTTCGATTACCTTGAAGCATAAACGCTCCTCATATTTTGCAGGCTTAATGCACACATGGTTTTGATTATATGGAGGAACTCTAAGGGTATCACTGATATACTAACCCAACTAGAATGGAAGATATTTTCTCAAATTCACTTTACTTGGTTTACCTTTTTACTGCATACTACATATTATATCTTTGTTATTGTTTGTCATTTATGTCATTACTGTAATTTGTTCTAAGAGTAAATATATTTGCAATAAATATTATAGCATGAACATTATCCACGCCTTTATTTGCAAGCAAGTGTAACAAACGTCCAAAGTTAAGAACCAAAAACAAAAGTACATCAAAGAAAAGTGGAGAACCTCTTCCGAACTCCCCAGGAAAGAAGTGTCCACTATTTTCATGTACGATCTTGATGCATTTCTGGATGCGATCTAAATAAAAGCAAACACATACAACATAATATTAGTTTTTTGTATTAAATTTATGGTATGGATCTATAATATTTTTAATAGGAGACGTCAAACCTAAGAAGCTAGATATTAATCACAATAGAAGTTGTATTGTCGATAATGATGTCTAACGACTCTAACCTTTTCATACTTCTTCATAATCTTGGAAAATGCTAAGAGGTTGATGAAACTGTTTTAGTGAGTCATAGAAATAGTAAGACGCATAATATTAATTAAGGAAATGAAAAGGAACCAACAAATCTTTGGAATACATTCATGCTTGAAAAATACCTGTAATGCTTTAGCAAACGTAGCTTGCGGTAGAATTCGATAAAGACTACTTTTAACCTTTCTTCAGCCTTTCTGAGCTCCTCTTTGTTAAAGCTCAATTCCTTTCCCTTTGAATCATTGAGTAAGCCACTTATTGTTATTATAGAATTTTCAATTGCACTGTTCATTTTTACACGATCAAGGACTTCCAATTCAGTTGCGTGATGTATGTCAGAATCTGCCTCCTTCCCACGCACAGCAACATAATCCTCTCTGGAAATGGCATTCTCTTGTGTGCTTTCAGTAGCATTGTCAACTTCAGGTGTCACATCCATTGGGTTTACCTCTACATGGACCATGTTAATGTAGTTAGTACATAAAAAATTATGACCTTATCGACAATAAAAAAGGAAAAACAGGTAGTACGCTATGGCAAACAGTATAACATGCGCTGTAAAGAAAAACAATATATTTTTCGAGATGGTTTGCAAGAATCATCAGCTATTCAGCTCTCCTCTATATTCTACGTCAGGTGCATTTTTCTTCTCTATCTTGCTTATTATATATTTAAATCTGCTCGACTTCCCTTGCTTTTCTATCTTCAAAAGTCTACACAGGCTTTGCTAATTTAATGATACCTAAAATATCACCCAGACAGACTCCTAACATCAATGCACACCACCCACGGTAATTGAAAATTGCTTATTTGTGAGAAATTGATGAAAAACGCACAGCTGAAACGCTTAGACCACTTTATTAACGAAAAATACATTAAATACTATCATCCGCTTATATTAATTACTGAATCATATAAGAAAGTGCATACATATTTATAGTAAGTACTATATAGTGATTATCTTGCTTTACTTGATAACTGGTGCTGACTTTAAATTTTAATTTAGGTGGTCAATGTACCTTGATGACGTTTCTGCATTTGGAACATTTCTATACTAGTAGAACTTGCATCATTACGCATATGTTCATCAAAACTTGCATCATTACGCATTGATTACAATCGTATACATCATCTTATACGATATTAGTCATCATTCTCTTTTTCAATTGCCGCATCTCATACGATATTATTGAAAATAACCATCTGAGTTGCATTATAAAACAAAATGTGCATAACTGATTGCGATAATTACATGTGCACTTACCTGGAGTCTTTTCCCTACTTGGAGAAGTAACTTCAACTGCTACTGAATTACCAAGATCGCCCTCGCGTCCCAGATAGTTGTTCTTTGCAATATCTGGCTTTTCAACCCTGATTCGTAATGCAATCAGAGCATCCATTTGTTTGTTCAGCTCAGTTGCTTCCTTCATCACTTCCTCTACTTTGTCCTTATAAAATTTATTGACCTTGTTGAGCTCATAATCAAGTTTACTGAAGAATGTTACTTCAGTATCACCTCCTTCTTCAGTGGACTTGAGAAACTTAGTGTTGTATAACTTCGTAGAACCCTCTTGTTGCGTCGTGCTGACATCTATCACCTGGTCTTCAATATCACCTTTACTCTTATGGACACTCTTTGGTCGCGCGTTAAGACCACTGAATCCAGTGTACAACATCGATTGCTGCTGTGACACTCTTGATGGTGTTGGAGGCCCCTTAATTTGTCTGGAATGGCGGATATCTCGTAATATTCTCTTCAGACCATTATAATCCATGTAGGCTTCTATCCACTCAGGCACCTTCTGCTTCTTAAATTCTTTTCCAAACTTCATTTTCACGTGTCTGTTCCTGCAATGCCCAACACTTGACGTTCAATTGACTCATTCTAGAACCAAAACTAACGGTTAAAATAGGCCAAGACTCGAGATTGTGTGCTGCTGACTATGCAGAACCTTTATCTCCAGTACCAATTAATATAGACAGAACTTATTGTCACATGCAAAACGCCAACATAATAACAAAAAGAACCATGGTAAGATTCCCTATCTATAAAGTAAAAAAAAAAAACTATATACATTTACATATATTCAAGTACATGAAAGCCTCCGCATAGTTGCAAAAGGCAACCTAGGTAACGTCCTCTTGCTAAGAGTACATTGTCCTACTATGGAACCTAAAGAGGTTTTAAATGATCCTAGAGTCCGGTTAACTTATAATGTGTTGGGTTGAGTGAAACAGGACGAGAAAGGAATCAGATACAAATTATTAGTATAAACAATTATGCATAATACACTAATTACTCCATTCCAGTCCATAAATTTGAACAATCCTAGCAGAATCCAGTTATTCCTCACGTACGAATAAACGTTCAATTCATCAATTCACTACATTCTCACTCGGATCCTTCACCATCACATGTTTTACCGTAAAAAAATTACACTCTCACACATCTTTCACAATTTTACGCCTCGTGTTCAACTAATCGAGCTCTGCATTAGTGTTTGCTAATCATCGGCATTAACTATCCGAAAACCTAACAATAATGCGCACCAATACTCGAAGCGCCTCATAAAATTCGACATCTTAAGGGATATAAACATTTACTACAACTACATATAGCAGCACTATAACAGTATTCACAACATATGTATATATTGATGATTGCTAAGAGTATCAAAGACACATTAACAATTTAGTCTAATACATCATATAAACATCAAACGTGACATTGAAATTTTAAAGCAACTACAAATTAATCCATTCGATCGTAACACACACATATATATTAGAGAGAGAGAGAGAGAGAGAGAGAGAGAGAGCGAGAGAGAGGGTACCTTGTTTAATGTTTACAGGAGGGGAGAGAGAGAGAGAGAGAGAGAGAGAGAGAGAGAGAGAGAGAGAGAGAGAGAGAGAGAGAGAGAGAGAGAGAGAGAGAGAGAAAATTAAAGAAGCTTTGTTGTGCGGGGAAAAAAGGCAGGAAAGATGATAAATATATATAGACGTGCACGAACTTTACTTCACCAAGAATTAAGCAGCAGTAGCGCTACATTTACTGACTTGCCACAATAAATCACTAACGACTTGCAACAATAAATTGGTGAAGGCGATTAGATCCGTAAAATCTATGTATAGTATGTATATTTAAGGAGCGTGTCATTACTTGCTACGTGTATTATTGAAACCCTTGGTGATGGATTAATCGAAAAAAATTTAAATAAGGAAAATATTATTTGGTTTACTAATAATTTCCGAAAATCCTATAAATATTATAAAAAGATGAGGGAGCTAAATAATAATTGAGTTAAAAATAAAGATATGGTTGGAAATGAAATAAATATTAATTAGTTGAGGGGGCAGGCGATAGCGTGCAGTTGAAAAGCAGAGGGATTTTACGTGGAGTGTTTATCTGATTCGCCGGTGTAATTCTCATTGCACAACACGTGTCCCGTTTCTCTGTGTGTTGCAGCTGTGATTGCTTGCACCCCTAACTGATTCTTCCTGTTTTCTGCTGCCGCGTTTTTTAAATGTGAACATGCATATGAATGTGTAATCGTCTGTGCTTAATTAAAACCCAATATTTATTTGTGTATTTTGAGCAAATAGAATTTTGGGCCCGTTTGATATTGTTGTTCTAGACAATAACATCGAAAAAATAGGTAAAAAGTTGTTTGTTAAATTTTAAAAGTATTTTTTATGAAAAGCGTTTTTTGCTGAAAAGCTGATTATAGAAAAGTATGTTCCCCATGTTTTTGAAAAATTTTCAAATAAAATTGCAAATATAAATGATATATTAGTATTAAGATGGAAAAAAAATAAATTCGTCCCTGCAAACTCGCTTTTCTAACTCCGTTATATTTTTTTCACAATTTAAAACATTCATATTCTTCCTACGACATCTTTATTGTTTTTTTAACAATCGAAACACGAATATGCAAGGTAGGAGTGAAAAGAGAAGTTACAATCCAACATATAAATTTCACAAGCCTTTCCTCACAAATTTGAAGTTAAAATCATTGTAATATATATTACGTAAAAGTTTAAATTTACTTTTAAAGGGTTTTCCAGTTTTTCTGTGTTAAAGAAATTGAACTTGTTTGTTATCAAAATGATTTCCAATATGAAAAGAATGACAGAAGAAAAAGAATTCATGCGAAATTAGACATTTTTATTTTCAACATGAACCAAACTTTTTGGTGAGGTGGACTGGTAGTCAGTCGGTAGAGAAAGACAAGAGTATCACTTCATGTACAATACTAATTTGTCAAATTTCCGCCTCTGTTGTTGCAGATATTCAATTCATGGGCCGGACTGGACCTATCAAAATCTTTTCCATACCAAAAATCTGACTTTTTTGCTTCTTTCATGTTTTTCAAGAAGGCCATGACATCATTGTTTTTCATTACCAATTTTATCACCCTTTTTCATTTCAGCATTGGTCCTTATTTTATACAGTATATTTTTTAAAAGTTATTTTATTAATTACAAAACATACTTTATTAAATTACATAAATATAAAAAAATTACAATATTTTTGTAGTTCAGTAGTTCAATAATAGAATTGTAATTATATCAGAATTCAAAAAATTCTGGGATATACAAATCTACAAGAGCTACTACTAAAATGGAATTTTACTTGTTCATAAGATAATTTATTTAATATTATTTTAAAAAAATTAAAAAAAGCACAACATACATAGTTCTAATAGATACGTTATTTGACAACTCAGTAAGATTATTATAATTGTAATTGTAATAAAATTCCAACAATTTTGTTAATTTTACGGGAAGTAGGATTTAGTGGTGAAACACTGAAACCAAATTTGATATCAAAGTGACATTAAAAAGTGGTTTTGCTTATGAATAAATGTTATAGATTCATTAGTGTTATATAAAAAGTTCTACGATTAGCATATGTATTCGTTGGCATTTTGTAAAAAGTTATAGCAAATGTAATCCTATACTGTACCTTGTATTCGTTGGTGTTTTATCATTGTAGTCTTTTTCTATTAAAAAGATTACAAATAAAAAAAATTACAATTAAAATAAAATTTCTATTTTTGTTCTTTTTCTATTAAAATAATTACAAATAAAAAAATTACAATAAAATTTCTATTTTTTAAAAACAACATAGAGTTCTGCTGAAAATAGGATTCTATTAAAAAAATTATATCAAATAAAAGAATTATAATTATAATAGAATTTCTATTTTTAATTTTATTTTTGAGAAATAACATGGAATTATATTAAAAATAAGATTTTAGGGGTAAAACCAAAATACGGTGGAATCAAATTTGATACAAAATAGCACCATTAAAAAGAGATTTCGCTTATTAATAAATGTTACAAATGTTCTTCCCTGCAATTGCAAAATCACTACTCTTTAATTGTGCTTGCCAATCCCAAATTTGATCAAATAATAATATACAATAAGGTCGAGTAAATATTTACCTACTCGAACTTAATTACCGGAGGTATTGCTAGGACAACCTGCAAATGGTTTGTCAAAAGTAGGTACTGGAGGTGCTGCTAGGACACTACCATCAGTCTTGGGGTGCTGCTAGGACAGTATCAGTCTTGGTATGTTTCACTAGGAAGAATGTCCGTGAGGATAATATGAAGGTCGTTAATCCTGAACCCAAGTACTAGTTGAAAAGACTGGTTGTGTGAAAAATTCTTGGTCCGAGTAAAAATAAATCCTGGAACAAGAACCAAATTTTTTTTTTTTTTACATATTCTACTAAACAAGACAGCAATGTAATGAAATCAAAAAACAGTAATGGTACAGCATGGAAAAGTTTGGAGGTGGTGAGATCATTTTTATTACTCCAGCAAAAACCTTCACAAGCAGCTGGGTCTCAAAAATCAATGAAAAAAATAGGAATCTGTTACTATGGCTTAGTTCCAATTGCAATACGGGCCCAAAAAAGAGGCAAATTAGGGTCAAAAAACTGTCGGGACACTAAAATGTTTGTCCTCTCTAAAGGAAGCAAGACTACAAACAAGTATTTACCCTTATAGAAGAGTTGGAATTTCAGATGGAGTGCTTTATTGTACTGATACAAGGATCAGATTTGTAAAATAAGGACATACCACAGTTTTCACTAGAAGGAAGAAAGACCGGCAATTTGTCTGAACTTTTCATAGGAAACCCAGAACACAAACTGCCACGGACCAAGCCTTGCCCATGTTGGAATGAACCCCTTCCAAAGTGCTTTGAATCCTTCAACTCTCACTGTCTTCACGAGACAATCATAAGAATTTCTATATTTAATCTTTCCTTCTTCACCCGCAGCCTGATTCATCATTCTTGTCTTCACAACATCAGCAGGACAACTCAGAGTGGTTGCTGAAAGGCCTGACATGATAGAGGCTAAAGTGTGCGCATAAATGTTATCATTGGCGATTTGGTGGTTGATGACAAAACGTTTTGCGTGATCGTAGCACGCTAGTTCTCCCATGTTTACCAAAAATGCTCTTTGAACATTTGGAAAGACCCCTTTCCAAAGTCCTCTTATGCCTTCTGTCCGGATTATCTTGCTTAAAGCATCATATGGGCCAGAGTACCTCGGTTGTTGACCTTGGCTAGCCAACCGACCATCTGCTTGCATCCTCACTTTAACAAGATCAGCAGGGCTAGCAAATACCTGTTCTGTTAGTGCTTAGTGCTAAGTCAGAATCTGGCACCATCCAAATATTTCTGTAAAACCAAACAATAACTATGCATAGAACATTCAAATGTAAAGAAAATCAATTCGCTGATAGCTAGTGACAATGCTCTTTCCCCAAACTAAGATATGGGTCTGGAGCTTGATTCCACGTGTACATAAAAAACAAAACGTATTGAAAATTACCCATCAATGTGCATATTATGATCAATCAACGAATGTGTGGAAATGCTTGTTCCGAAGTTTTTATTATTTGCAATTGGTTTTTAAATTCCAAGGTTTAAAGAGAAAATTCCTAGAAGACAAAGCACTGACGCCTCCTGCACTAAAGCTCACACAAGATCGAACTATTCTAACACAAGATCATACTGTGATGACAAGCACAGACATTAGTTTGACCCGACACCCACAGCCTCTAACACCTGCCTCCACGTTGCTACTTATACGAGTTGGTGCCTATGTATACCCACCCATCATTCCAAGTAAATGTACATTCACTTTACTACTTATTTTGATAAATTTCTCTACCTTCTTTCTACTTTCTTTATGTCTTCCAATGGAAACTTACTCTCACGTCAAAGGTGCCGCAGGAACAACAAGCTTGATCGGACATTGCCATTTCACATGACCTGGATATCACTTAAATAACTCACCAAGCACCAAACTGACTCCCATGAGTTGGACACCACCAGCAAGCCTAGCTTAAACAAGGAACTAAACCCCCACACGGTTTAGAGACCTAGCAGTACTTTTACATATTTATTTTTTGAAATAAATGAATATCAACTAGTACATGATTACATAAACTTATACCACTAATTAATAGATTAATAATTAAAATTTATAGAGACTTTGGATAATATTCGAGATGTATGCTATTTAGGGTTAAAAAAATCATCACTCTCAACCAAGGGGTTACTCTATTACCAATGCTTCCTATAACATTATGTTCCCGCCAATATTTATTGTAAGTTCTAATTATCAACACTTTGGAATTAATTAATTAATTAATTATTATGCGAAGTGTCGCTTTTGAATTTCTTTCTTAACAAGAGAACGTAGAAACAAATACGATAAACTAATCACAAATCCAAGAAAACTTGAAACAAGCATCACAACTCTTTTTACTCTACAGATTTTTTTTAACAGAATCTAATATTATCTCTTACCTCTCTAGGTACCACTACCACTATCTAATTGATTTGTCATGCATGCAGAAGACAGATACGATTATCACATGTTCTCGCGCTAAAGTGGTTCCCATTTGAACCCTAGCCTATATATAAATAAATACACATGTATATTGATTATTGAATATGTTTCCTACTTTTCAGTTTTCACCACTTTAGTAAGTTAGCCGGAAATGAAATTTCTCTGTGAACTTCTAAGGTGTCTTGCGATTAGGCTATCAAAAAAACCTCAATCACTAATTTTAAATTTCAGAGACTATTGACATAGCATCTTAGGTAAAGTTCAATAATTCATATAAACTAAACCAGATATAAGCTTAAGTAATAAGGCACATAGCAGCATTTATGCAATCACATCATTAATGATTGATGAAAAATAAAAATAAAAATACCTGAGCAACAGCACCAGAACATCCACCAATAACAGCTTTATCTAAAAACGAAACCTGTTGATCGTAGCTCGTAACAAAAACATTTCGAAGATGCTCATATCCAACAATCCGAGTAGGCGTATAAAAAAGATGCCTAATAATCGCCGGTGACAAGCCTTTGTAGAGACCACCAAGACCTTCATTTCGAACTATCTTCCCAGCAATTTGGAAAGCAGACGCCCGGCGAGCAGTGGAATGAGATAAAGACTCTCCGTGAAGTTGAAGCCTTGTTTTGGTTATATCTAAGGGAAATGTGGAGGCTTCTGCTGCCATTGCTGATAAAGATGTAACTGCTATCTTCCTAAAATTGTTGTTAGGATTACGTTTTTGATCATTTTCTTGAGGTTTCATGGAGGATCACCGCAACCTCAAACAACCTATTTAAAAGTGTAAACAATCACATTATTAACCAGGTTAATCAAATTATAAAATTTATCAAGCATATCATGCCAAAACCATCAATACATGTTCCTTATCTATAACAACTCATTAGTGTATGTTTACGAAATAACCGAAATTCAAAATCTTTTGACATAAATCCATTAGAAACAAGTCAAACAACACTCCAATCCCAATATCTATCCTCAAGGCCTCAATCCTAAAATCTACAAAGATACAATACAAGTCCACAAATTTATATAACTTGTTAGAATATAATATAAGATCCACATAAGGTCTCTCTAACACCATAATATTCTCAATATTAATATGGACACGAAGGCAAATTATGCTCCAAAGATGAGCGCCCGTGTCTACTCTTCGACCCAAAAATAAGTTTTCGATAATATAAGATTTATAAAAGACCTCCCTCACCTCAAGATTTTAAATGAGTTTGTTTACTTAACATATCTAAAAAGTATACAAAAATCCCAGATGTAATATTTAAAAACCCTCCAAGATTTTGACCTGGGCTATAAAAAGGTAGTACAAACTTTAGCACAAATAAACAATGAAAAAAAAAAAAACAAGAATCATGTTTGTACAATTAAACATACAAATGGGTAAAAAAAAAAAAGAATGAGAATTACAAAATCAAGAAGTTCTTGAAAAGAAGCAAGAAGTAAACATCACAATACATACATAACAAATACTTACAGATCAATTTGATATCTGATTTTTGCGGTCGGAATCGTTTAATCGGAGAGAGGGAGAGACGCCAGCACAGTCTCAGTCTCAGGCTAAACAGTACTTGTAAATTGTAATAATCGTATATTGATTATTGTTTTTGGTTATTTTTGTTAAAGATTATCGAATATGGATTTTTGTAATATTTAGGTTTATTACTTTTTTTAATTTTATATAGCATTACAATCTTATGTAAATACTTTTCCAGTATTTTTGGAAATCCTCTTCACTAGGATTTTGATAATTTGAAAATTACGTAATTTCTTTTCAATAATTTAAGATAGGTGATCAGAAATGATTCTATTTTTATTCAATTTTGAGAAAATGACCAAAATACCTCATTTTCACTACCCTAAGGCCTAAAATGCTGATTTGCGGAAGGTATGGTCCGAACTGCCCACGGGATGCGCCGTTTGGGAAGGCGCATCCACGCCACTGTAGCAGCCGTCTACTCAGAGCTCCAATGGTCGGCGTCTTCTCTCCCATGACCAGATCTCTCTCTCACGTAACTCTCCACATAACCAAAGCACCACCACAGGACCATATACTCATCTACTTCCTCCTCCCGTGATCAGTTTCTGTCCTTCGGCCCCGCAGGGGCCTGTTTGAGCTCGTCGGAAAATGGAATCGAAGAAATAGGGTTCGAATTGGGTGTTTGTAATCCGGCAATAGAAGTGTAATAAACTTGGTATGGATGTGTAGAGCATGAACAGGTGATTCGAATGGTGTATGATACGTGATTGGAAAGTGACGGATGAGGGAGAACGATGAAAATGCAATTCTGTCGCCGAAATCGCCATCGTCGTCACCTCTGGGAGAAAGAAGAGATGACGTAAGACGCGCATCTGGGATATGCGTGTCCTGGGATACGCATTCTCAGTATGCGTATCTTGAGACACGCATGTGATGGTCAGATTCCAACTACAAAAGACACGCATCTCCCAGATGCGTGTCCCCTCGGTATTTAGGACCGCTCCTTTCGGATATGGGTATTTCAGACCATGAGTTCTGAAAATTAGGCATAAAGGGCCATCACCCTTCAATTTTTATGTGTTCAACTTGACTAGTGTGTCTAACTATTGAACATTGTTCATTCACTATTTTACAAAATTGAAAAATACAGTTTTAAAATATATATGATAATCAATTCAATGATACATTTTTATAAATTTCTTCAATTATATAATATGCATAATTTTCAATCAAATTTCGATCAATTTGAATAGAAAAAATCAAATAAAACAACTACTGCAATTTGAAATGAAGGATGTAGATTTTAAATTTCATATTTGTTTTGAAAACTTTTAAGAGTATGATTTGATTCGGCACAATATGAAAATAAGTTGCAAATTTTGAAAATATGAAAACTATAATAAATTTATAAATATAAATTTGGATTAAGCTCGCAAGTTTTCCTAACCAAATAATTTGACATTTTAATCCGATTCAATAAATTATTTAAATAATTCACGGTTAGTACATGGTAAGCAATTTTTTTCCTATTCCTCACACTGTTTCAACTTGAGCATTCTACGATTGGATTGTCAAGTTTTTCTTAAATCATTACATCCTTATATATAATAATAAGCGTAAAAAGGATCTTATCCATAATTTTGGTTTGGTCGCTGTACTACCAAATTAATCTCAACCGTCAAATCTAATATTTTTAAAAATAGACGATCAAGATTATATCATATTAAAAAGGAAATTATAATCTAAAAAGGATATCATTAAAAAAGGTTGTATAAATTTATTTACAATTTTCCTTACATTGTATGTTTTTTTCTACCGTCAAATCTAATATTTTTAAAAATAGACGATCAAGATTATATCATATTAAAAAGGAAATTATAATCTAAAAAGGATATCATTGTACTATCAAAATAATCTCAACCGTCGAATCTAATTTTTTTAAAAATAGGCGATCAAGATTATATCATATTAAAGAGGAAATTCTAATCTAAAAAGGATATCATTAAAAAGGTTGTATAAATTTATTTACAATTTTCCTTCCATTGCATGTTTTTTCTAAAAAAAAAATAATTATATCCTTATATATAATAAGCGTAAGAGGGTTCTTATCCATAATTTTGGTTTTGGGCACTATACTACCAAAATAATCTCAACTAGACGATCAAGATTATATCATATTAAAAAGGAAATTATAATCTAAAAAGGATATCATTAAAAAAGGTTGTATAAATTTATTTACAATTTTCCTTACATTGTATGTTTTTTTCTACCGTCAAATCTAATATTTTTAAAAATAGACGATCAAGATTATATCATATTAAAAAGGAAATTATAATCTAAAAAGGATATCATTGTACTATCAAAATAATCTCAACCGTCGAATCTAATTTTTTTAAAAATAGGCGATCAAGATTATATCATATTAAAGAGGAAATTATAATCTAAAAAGGATATCATTAAAAAGGTTGTATAAATTTATATACAATTTTCCTTCCATTGCATGTTTTTTCTTAAAAAAAATTAATTATATCCTTATATATAATAAGCGTAAGAGGGTTCTTATCCATAATTTTGGTTTTGGGCACTATACTACCAAAATAATCTCAACTAGACGATCAAGATTATATCATATTAAAAAGAAAATTATAATCTAAAAAGGATATCACTGTACTACCCAAATAATCTCAACCGTCGAATCTATTTTTTTTTTTAAAAAAATTGACGATCAAAATTATATCATATTAAAGAGGAAATTATAATCTAAAAAGGATATCATTAAAAAAGGTTGTATAAATTTATTTACAATTTTCCTTCCATTGTATGTTTTTTTCTACCTTTCATTTTGATTACTTTTAAGGGTCTGCAGTGTCTAAGATTTTGTTTGTTTCATAAAATATTTAACTAATCTATCTATCTATACTATTATATTAAAGCCGAAACATTGAAAGTTTTAGTTTTCGGTTTGGTTATCCTAAGTTTTGGTTTTCGGTTTGGTTATCCTAATTATTAAAATAAATAATTAAATTACAAAAATAACTCATAAAGCTAATTACTAATGTTAACGTGGTTATATTCTGATTAAAATTCCTTCATCCACTTCTACTTGAACTCTTTTTTCTGCTCCAACAACTCAATTATTCATTTTTTCTAAAGATTTTACTTCTAATTAAAACACTTTACCGTTTAATTTAAAACTAATATTACAATAATTAATATATATCCAAAATATCACACCATATCTTTCCGTAATTATTTTTAGTAGTAATTTTTGTAATTAAAACATGGAGTACTTTTTAATTTAAAATTAATCTTGAGATCACTAATATACACCCAAAAATATCTCACCATATATACAAATCATTATTTTTATTAATAAATAACAATCGTTAGATCTAATAATAAGATATATTATATGATTAAATTAATTTACTAAAAATTCAAAGTTCGAACCCGTCAACGACATTTTTAATTTAGAATTTTACAAAATAAATTTTAAACCATGCATTTCATTATATAAATTTATATTAAATTAAAATTAAAAAATTATTAAAAATAAGGATTATATAAAAACATAATTATAATGTTAAATAAATTTTATAAACTATCAAAAGAAACTCGTGCTTCGCACGGGTTATAAGCTAGTACTATTATATTAAAGCTGAAACATTGAAAGTTTTGGTTTTCGGTTTGGTTATCCCATTTATTTTGGTTTTCGTTTTGCTTAATTTAATTTTTAATTAATTTTAAATATAAAATAAACCAATTTTAATCCGTTATTGGCTATAGTCCTAAAGACACAATAGTGTTTTATATTTACACCATTACTAATACAGCTAAACTTAAAACCTCCGTTGCCTTCACGGACACTGCGCACAGATAATTAAATTATAAAAATAACTTAAAAAGCTAATTACTAAGGTTAACGTAATTATATTAAGATTAAAATTCCTTTATCCATATTGAGCTTCTACTTGGACTCTTTTTCAGCTCCAACAACTCAATTACCCATTTTTTCTAAAGATTTTACTTTTAATTAAAACACTTTACCATTTAATTTAAAACTAATATTATAATTATATTAAAGCCGAAACATTGAAAGTTTTGGTTTTCGGTTTGGTTATCCCATTTATTTTGGTTTTCGGTTTGCTTAATTTAATTTTTAATTAATTTTAAATATAAAATAAATCAATTTTAATCCGTTATTGGCTATAGTCCTAAAGACACAATAGTATTTTATATTTACACCATTACTAATACAGCTAAACTTAAAACCTCCGTTGCCTTCACGGACACTGCGTACAGATAATTAAATTATAAAAATAACTTAAAAATCTAATTACTAAGGTTAACATAATTATATTCAGATTAAAATTCCTTTATCCATATTGAACTTCTACTTAGACTCTTTTTCAGCTCCAGCAACTCAATTACCCATTTTTTCTAAAGATTTCACTTCTAATTGAAACACTTTACCATTTAATTTAAAACTAATATTACAATAATTAATATATATCCAAAATATCACACCATATCTTTCCGTAATTATTTTAGTAGTAATTTTTGTAATTAAAACAAGTTACTTTTTAATTTAAAATTAATCTTGCGATAACTAATATATACCCAAAAATATCTCACCATATATTCAAATCATTATTTTTAGTAATAAATAAGAATCGTTAGATCTAATAATAAGATATATTATATGATTAAATTAATTTACTAAAAATTCAAAGTTAGAACCCGTCAACGACATTTTTAATTTAGAATTTTACAAAATAAATTTCAAACCATGCATATCATTATATAAATTTATATTAAATTAAAATTTAAAAATTATTAAAAATAAAGATTATATAAAAATATAATTATAATATTAAATAAATTTTATAACCTATCAAAAGAAACCCGTGCGAAGCACGGGTTATAAGCTAGTACTATTATATAAAAGCCAAAATATTGAAAGTTTGTCGTTTTGGTTTTTGGTTTGGTTATCCTAATTATTAAAATAAATAATGACATAAAATAATTAATGGTAATTAGCTATTGCCATTTTCCCATTCACTTTTTTAAAATATTATCTTTATAAAAACATCAATCGTATCGTATTTTCAAATCATTAATATTTTCTTTCTAATTAAAATACCTTACCTTTTTAAATTAAAATTAATCTTACAATCATTAATATATATCAAAAAACATCATACCATATTTTCAATTTTTAATATATTAAAAATCAATCATTCAACCATATTTGTGTTGTAATGCAGCAGAGCAGCCATGAAAGAGTTCGTGGATAGAATCGAGGTGACAATTTCTTTTTTAATTTTCTTAAATTTCGAGTTCGTGGATAGAATTTAGGCCGGTGACAATTTTTTTAATTTTTTAACTTCGATGACCCCTACATAAAAATAGCAATTTTTAAAATAAAAAACACTAAAATTAATTTATTAAATAGAGAAAATTAAAAAGAACCGTGCATCGCTCGGGCTATAAGCTAGTATTAGTAATATCCCACCCAGTCCATATCGAGAGTCCAAAAAAATTTGGGACTTTTGTTCAATTTGTAAGGCAAAAAATTATTATTATTTACACAAAAAATTATGATTTTTTAGGGAGCTTGTGATAAATTCGTGGATTATCCAAATTGATTATATTTTGGTCAATTTGTTTTGTTTTATTATGGATTCGAAATTGGGATTACCCGATTTTCAAAAAAAATTGGGATTTAACTCGTATTATCCCATAATAATTAGATAAGAACGATCTTGAACCTATCCGTTAGGCCTCAGGAGTTGAAGGACCCATGAGCTGTTCGTTAAGCCTGAAATGTGTTTCCCAGTCCCACATCAAGGAGATTTGGGATATAAGTACTACTAATTATACTAATCAAGGAGATTTGGGATATAAGTACTACTAATTGTACTAACAAATAATGATGTATTGAGAATTTATGGTGGACTTGTGGATTATTCAAATTATTTGCGTTTCAATTTGCTTTGACTTATTTTGGATTCTGAATCAAGAATTTATCCAATTTCCAATTTTTCAAAAAGGCTTCATGATTTTTTACCGGAGTTGTCACAATATTACTCCAGTAATCGATAAAATCCAAATTTTGGGGCCTTTGTCATGGGTTATTATGGGGGTGTTTGGAAAAGCTTATTTTCCAGAAAAATTAACTTATTTCAAGAAAGAATTTAAGACTTCTAGCTTTTTTCTAAAAAAACTTTAGTGTAAAAAAAAGCACTTTTTTTGCATCTTATAAAATCCCAAATATACATTAAATATACCAATTTTTTTTAATAAAATAAATTACACCCATAAAAAAAATTATCAAAATATGAAATTTTTACCTAAAAATAAGTTTTAAATTATGCCAAACAGTACCTAAGTTTGTAAAATTCGGCTTTCAAGTTGTCCAAGTCCAACAATAAACCTTTTGAGAGCAAATAAATTCAACTTTGTGAAACACTGTGAGATCCAGATCGAGACTAGTGATGACCGATGACCCACTCAAATAACCATCAAGCACTAAATAAATTTGTTAAAGAATCCGTAAAAATATTAGAGAAAATGACCAAATTCACACAAAAACACAATCCAGTTACCCAAAATGTCCATTGGCACGTGGTGTGCCAAAAATAATTAGAGGATCACGCATTAGGATTGTGCGTATATGGCCTACGCATTTTCCTCATGCGTATGTCATGTTTTGTTTTTTCCCCCTTTTCCCTGTTGAATATCCATTGTCTTGACTGACTATGCATGTTGCTTATGCTTGGTTTTCGAATTATTTAATAATTTTTTTTCCTTTTTTCAATTTTATATTATTTTTATATTATATATTTTAAAATTTTATCCATATTTTCTTTCGGGTTAAATAGTTTCCATTTGGGATTTAACGGGTTTTATTTGGGGTTTAACGGGTTTCAACAATTAACCTTTGGGGTTCAACAATTTCATTTTGGGTTTTAGAAATATTCGAAACGACGAATAAATCGTATACGAACTTCGGATTTAGGATTGTTTACAACCCTATACCCTAAACCCTAACTTATCCTGATTTTTAAAAAATCGGGGCTAGTCCCCGATTTTTTAAAAATCAGGGCGCCGAACTCAATAAGAAATATTCAATTTTTTAATTGAAAATTTTAAATTTTATCTGTTGTGGAACAAAAACTAGGTTATCGAGTTGTAATTAATGCTAGGGTTGGTGAGCTTCGAGCTTTCGAGACTAATTGTTGAGTATTGAATACAGTAAAAGAATACAGAGGGGGGGGGGTGAATGGATTCTTGAGTTTTTCTTCGGTTTTGAATCTTTGCAGCAAGATAAGTGATGAGTGTGTGAGATATGAAGATGCGGATAATTAAACACAAACACAACACAATATCACTTTAATCTAATATTTTATTAGATTAAGATGTTGCTACAATCTGTGAATACAAATGATAGTATTCTCAGCTTCGTTTTTCTCAGAGAGATATTTTCTGGATATATTTGAGAAACTTCAAAACCTTTTCAGCTAAGGAAGTGAGGCTGTATCCTTATAGACATGGATACACCCCCTTGCTACAAATGAGGTAGGTAAAAAACAAAAGCACTTTCCAGTCTGTCTATCTCATTTTAGTAAGAGTCCAAACGGCTACAGATTTGACTTTGAAAAGCCTGTTTAGATCCACTTCTTCAGCTCCTTGTCCCTTGTCTTATCTCTCCAAGCTTCTTTGTAGGCTTTCCAGCATGCTTTATAGGACAGAGTCAAATAAAGTATCCTGGCTTGTTGCAGGTTTCTGACTTGTACAATTCTTCAGTATTTTGTCCTCAAGAATGTATTCGAGAAGTGACTAAGTAAGTGATTCGAGAACTGGAGTTGACTTGATCGATAACTCTGAGTTCTCGAATAGTGTTATCTTGACATATCGAATCACTTCTCGAATAGCTCTTTTCTCTGGGACTCCTTGAGATATCGAATAGAGCATTTTGACATATCGAATCCCTGAGATATCGAATAGCATATTGAGAGATATCGAATAGTGTCTTCTGAGATATCGAACTTCAGACTTCTCGAATGCTAGACTTCTCGAATAGACAAATGTACTTCTCGAATTGGTACTTAGGCAAATTCTTCATTTCTTCAAATCCCAACTGTGATTATTTGGCAGTCTTCATTCCCTTGCTTGAGGCATGAACCTTAGAACTTCTTTCAAGCTTTATTCTTGACTTAGTAGGTACAGTTACACAGATAGAATTTGATGCCTATTACAAGTACAGAACAAATAGAAACTCTACAACTAGAGGTTCCCTCAGTTAAGAGGTCATGTAGGTAATGCATAGCATTACACATACTTAGGCTTGTTATTAGATGTATTCAGGCATGCCTCTGTGACTAACAATCTCCCCCAAATTGTGAGTAAGACCCTTAGTCACAATTTCATGTCTGATAACAAGCCTATCATACATAAAGATAAAACTTGACAGTACAGGTATGAATTTCCATCAGCAATTTGGATAGAACTACAGAGTGAGTAATCTTACAGCCTATGATGAAGAACTAGCCATTGTCTTTTGATTCCCTTTCCATAGCTTTGGCTTGAAATTCATCATATTCTTTCTCTCTTCTTTCTTTCTCCTTCCTTGTATTCTCATCCATAGCTTTTATTATTTCTGCCATAGCATCCAATTCTTCAAGCAAAATTGAGTCTTTGAAATCTTCAAGTACTGGTTCCAGAATATTTGCAGGATAGTGGTTGAGTAGATTCATTCTGATGTTGACTTGATTTCCATTCCTCCTCCTATACTTTACCATGTAGGGGTTGAACTGAACTCTACACAAACCCTTTTTCCTCAGCTTTTCTGCTTCACTTTCCAGTCTCTCAATTTCTTTCTCCCTTGCCAGCCATTTCTCAAAACACTCTTTTCTGACTTTTTCTTCATGATCTCTCTTCATTTTCACAAAATCAATTAGCTCCAGTTTCCATACTCTCTCCACTTTATCTTCTGAGCTCAACAGTGCAATGATTCTCTCTATGTCATATAGCTTGCCCCAGTGTTGACATCCTCCTTGTTTGAATTTCTCCTCCCTTCCATCCGAATATTTAATCTCAAGGCAATTATCAACAATGGCAACATGATAGATTCTTTGAGCTTGCAAAAATTGCAGTTGGTCTACATCATAATCTTCATCTAGTGGTTGGAGTTTTAGGCCTGGATAGATTGTCAGGGTTTTTGATATGGTTGGCTTTGATTTCCTTGCAGCTTGCTTGAACTTGATTCTTTTTACATGATTACTTGGCAGCAGTATGTGACCTTTGTTTGTAGACCATTGTAGTATTCCATTAGCAGTTTGCTTTTTGAAACATACAGATGGTTTCTTGACTTGAATCTTCTTCTCTTCTTGAGGTGGCAAGACAGTTGCAGAAGCCATAGATGCAAATTTTGAAAGGTCACTACTGGCAGCATTCACCCTAGACTTAGAGTCTTGTGTTGTGGTGAGGTTACTGTCAGCAATGCCTGAGGCTTGCTGTCTTCCACTTTTCCTCTCAGAGCCTTTACCTTGATCATCATCATTCTTCCTCTTCTCATCATCCTTCTTCTTCTTCTTGTCTTCATCACCCTTATTACTCCTGTGATATCTTCTCCTTCCATCACTTTTATCTTCATCCTTGTCTTGATCTTTGCTTGGGTTGAACTTAGCAGTCTCAGATACAATGCCAGTTGCAATATATGACCTGAGATAAGATATAGCTTCTAATTCTTCTGCTGTTCTAGATCCCTTCTTCTTGATCAGTTTCTCAATGATGGCTATGATGAGATTTTTATTTTGAGGAGTTAGATGCTTAGGAATGACCAGCTGCTTGATATCTTCAATTCTTGTTCCAGCCTGGTAGATAATAGTTCTAGGATCTGTGAAAACTTCAGGTAGCCTTGAAGGTTGACCATTCCTCAATTCATCATGAAGACTCTTGTTGTTCTCATTTCCCTTCTCAATTAGTCCAAGGAGCACATTCACTTCTGAGTGCTTTAGACTCTGTAGAGTATTGATGGTTAAGTGCCATATCTTGTTCTTTCCTACCATCAATATCTCCTTGAGCCATAGATCATTAAGCCTCCTTGGTACTACAGTGAGACAGTCAATCTGACTCTTCAAACTCTCATGATATAGCAGAGCATCACCAGCCTGTTCTCTAGAGACTTTCAGAAGCTCCAAGAATGCATCATCATGATAGACATTTGAGTTTGCAATTTCTTGTAGCTTGGCCTCAGTGACCACCTTCACTTCTACTGGCTTGGCACTCTTAGATATTGAGATTTGAGGCTTGTCAGATGGCATACTCCCTGCAACCACTGTGGTTGTAATAGACTGCCTTTGACCATCAGGAGTAGTGATGTGCACAGTTGGTAGAGTGACAACTGGCAGAGAAGTGGGAGGCACATCAACTTTGTCCTTTCCTTTTCCAGGCACATGAGTAGTAGATTTCAAAGTTCTCTGATGGCCACCCTCAGTGATCTTGATGCCCTTTTCTAGTGATCTCTCCCCCTTTGGATTTGAGTTCTTTGATATCCTCTTCTCCCCCTTAGGCTTGTTGACAGACACAGGGACTGTAGGATGCACCTTTGGAGTTGAAGATTCATCAGGTAGGGGAAGACCCATGTGCTTCATCATTGCAGACAACATTGATTGTTGATGCAGAAGGACATCAGCTGTGGTGGTGGCTTGAGTGTTCAACTGCTCAGTCAGAGTTGTCACAGTGTCTGTAAGATGAGCATTGGACTTGTGGAGAGAGACTACCTCCTTTTCAAGAGTATCCACTTTAGTGAAGAGTTCATTGGCCTTAAAACCAGATAGGGATTGATCCTTCAGTCTCTGCACTTCGAACCTTGACATCTCATGCACAGGAACCTCAGTGACCAGCTTGTCTCCATATTGATTTGCAAAGAGGGTCCTGAGCATGGCATTGGCATCAGTTGTCTGATCTGATAAGGATTGAAATTTGTGCCCCAGACCTGTGACAGCATCCTTGAGAATAGCTAAACCATTGTCCATCCTGGTGCAAGTAGCATTGCAGGTTCGAATGTCCTTGAGCACAGTCTCCAATTGAGGGAATTTAGCATCAAAAGTCCTCTTGATCTCATGCACCTCCTTGGTTGTAGCTGAACACACTTCATTAATTTCTGTCTTTAAGCCTTTACCAAGATAGTGTGCAGCCTTGAGAATGCCTTTATAGCTGTCATTCACTGCTTCAAACACATCAGTAGGGTTGAGAGATTTGGCATTGGACCCTAGTGAAGTGATGTACTCTTCTCTGAGATACTGGAGACCTTCTGAGAGAGGGATTGAATTGGTTCCTTGCAGCCAAGCATCGATATTCCCATCTCTCTCAGTTTCATCTATGATTTTCTCCTTCTGTAGCTCTACATCCTCTTTGTGACATAGGAGAATAGCTTCATAGTCTGGATTGGGCATGTTTGCAGTGAGAAGGTGCTGAGCAATTTTTGTGAACTCAGGGATCTGATCCACAACTAAGCTTTGAAGTGCTTCAACCGTCAATTGTGGTGGAACAGACCCTGATCCTGAAGCACTGTCATGTTGCACAGGCTTCAGCCATTGAGACAAAAAGTTAGAGCTAGAGCTAGGCTTGCTAGGCTCCTCAGTTACAGATGCAACTTCTGCAACCGGATGAACAGACTCTACTACTGTTGTCTCCACAGAAGTGGGATGAGTTACAACAGTAGTTGACACAGGCACAGAGTCTCTAGTAAGAACTAGTGAATCCTCTGTGTTTGTGATGGTGTCATTAGGATATGCCCCAGCATGCATTCCCTGACCATCCAAATGTGGTACCTGGGTGGTGAGCAAGGTGTCATGCACCAAGTCACTTGAATTCATTGGCTCATCAAAGGAAAAGAATTCTTGATGATCAATGCCTTGCTCCTCAATTGCTTGAGTTGCAGGCTCCAAAGAAATATGAGTGGTAGATTCTGAAAGAGAAGTGTGTTGTAGACAAGATTTTGGCAACTCCCCCTGAGAAATAGAGGGAGTTTCAGTTATGATGTGCTCTCCACTCAGTGTTGTGCCAGCCTTATCACTCCCTTGTGCTGACTCTTTACAGATAGGTGCATTGGGGAGGATGCTTGATTCTATAGATGCATCCTGTTGAGAGGATACATCTAGTGAGCTGTGTGCCCCTGATTTTACAACTTCAGCCATTTGAGTGACTGAAGAGGTGGTTTTAGACTTCTTCTTCTTCTTTAGGCTTATGATAGGTAACTCAGGTTTCTCACTTTCTAACCCTAGTTCTACAGCCAAGGCTGCTTCAGTTAAGATTTCTAAAGGTTCAGAAGCAACCTGTTTTCTCTTCTTTTTACTAACATCACCCTTTTGAGAGGATGATGCAGTTGGCTCTTTGCTGGATAGAGTGTTTGGCTGGGGGGGTTGGTTAGCAGGCCTTGGGTTAGCACTTTGTTCTCCTTGCTTAGGCTGTGCTAACTGAGATTTAGAATCAAATATTGGCATGTTGTGGGGGTAAGACCTAAACAAACCCTCCATGTGGGGAGTTATGCTAAGTCTTACATCCACATCATTCCTAGTCTCCAAATTACCAAAAATGAGTTTGGTCATGGACCTAGGATAGCCTATTTTACTCTTATCTACTCCAGGCAATTCAATCAAAGAAGCATTTTTAAAGTTAAGCACTGATTGAATAAAGCGAGGAAAGAAAATTTCATTACCTCTCTTGGCTGTGGTCTGACCAAGTCTCCCATAGAGTTCCTGTAGGATGAGAAGTCCAACATCTATCTTTCTCCCATGAGCCAAGGCATAGGCAAGCTGCTGCACGGGTGTACTAATCTGATCAAAGCTTGACTTCCGTGCAGTGAATACATGAAGGAGTGTAGCAAATACAAAGCTCCATTCTTTCCTTAAGAACTTCCTATTCAACTTTCCCAGCTTGATAGTATCAGAGTAGTTGATGAAGTCAAAGAATTCTTCCAACTCATCATTGGAGGCCAGAGCATCATACGTCTCTTGCTGCATATCCAAGGCTTGATTCATGTCTGCAGTGGTGATAGTGATATCCTCTCCTTGAATCTTGCAGTGAACAATATAAGAAGTGATAGCATTCTCAAGAGCGATGACCTCCACAGTAGCAGTCCTCCAGAATTGTTCCAATAGATCTATGTACAGAGTTGGGTTGGCTGAGAGCGCACTCTTGATGTATGATTCAGACAACCACCGAACAAAGCACTTGAAATTGGCATTCGGTGCTTCCACATCACTGGTGATTGCGATGAAATTAGTTTGGAATGATATGGTGAGTTTAGGGTTTGCCATTTGGGTAGAGAAGAAAAGAGAATTAGGATTGAAGAAGAAATTCGCAGTTAGGGTTTTTCAGAGGTTTCAGGAGTTGAGGTGCTTGAGAAATCGAACGAAAAGAATTGAATAGTTGTGAAGTTGAATGTATATGTATGAATGTCTTGAGTTGTCGATAGATAAGTGTTCTGTAGCGACAAGTCATTCGAGAAGTATGAAACAACTATTCGAGAAGTCAAGAAAGGCTTATTCGATATCTCAGACAGTTTTTAACTCACAGCTGGCAGTGATTTAACTCAGAAGAAAATTCAAAGTTAAGAATATTATGAGTGAAATGAAGTTTTGAATATAAATCCAAAAAGCGATTAAGTGTCAGCGAAAGATCAGCCTTTTCAAATGATTCGATAACTCAAATGCAGTATTCGAGAACTCTATCATTAGAGAACTAAAATACTCTATTCGAGAACTCAAAGTGTGCTATTCGATTTCTCTAAAAGACACTATTCGAGAACTCAAGAGGGTTCTAGATAGGCCTATTCGAGAACTCGAGCCAAGACATAACAATGAACCATTCGAGAAGTCTGACTTATCGAACTATACTTTTCACTCATAAAATTCAATTTTCACTATCTTTTAAAATTTACCAGAAATACTCACTGAAGAATATTCTACTAAATTAAATAGTGATTTTCTCAAAATTTCACAGAAATTTCAAGCTAAAGATGTATGATTTTCAACATGTGCAGCATTGGAATATTTATACATCATACTCCAGCCAATACTTACTTTTAAAAATATTGAGCATTTGATAAGGTAAGTGTTTACTGCTGCAACAATCTAGTTGATATATTCACTTAGCCAGAATTCGAAGAATTCAGCATTCCAATCTCACTGACCAGCCTAGTGAAGGTGGCTTCATCTAATGGCTTAGTGAATATGTCAGCTAGTTGTTTTTCTGTGGGAACATAATGTAACTCAATGGTTCCATTAGTTGCATGCTCCCTTATGAAATGATATCTGATGTCAATGTGCTTTGTTCTAGAATGATTGACAGGATTGGCAACTATAGAGATTGCACTTGTGTTGTCACACATGATAGGAATTCTTTCCAACACAAGTCCATAATCTCTAAGTTGGTTTCTAATCCAAAGCACTTGAGCACAGCAACTTCCAGCAGCTATGTATTCAGCTTCAGCTGTGGAAGTTGACACAGATTGTTGTTTCTTGCTGTACCAAGAGACTAACCTTTGGCCAAGAAACTGGCAGCTACCTGATGTGCTTTTCCTATCCACTCTGCATCCAGCATAATCAGCATCAGAATAACCAACCAGATTGAACCCTGTGTCCTTAGGATACCATAACCCCAAGTTTGGTGTGCCTTTCAGATATTTGAAGATCCTTTTTATAGCTATCATGTGTGATTCCTTTGGGTTTGATTGAAACCTTGCACATAAGCATGTAGCAAACATGATATCTGGCCTACTAGCAGTGAGGTAGAGTAGAGAACCGACCATGCCTCTGTAGATTGAGATATCTACCTTTTTGCCCTTAGCATCATCATCTAACTTGGTGACAGTGGCCATGGGTGTCTTCGCAGGTGAGCATTCTTCCAAATCAAATTTCTTCAGTAAATCTTTAATGTATTTGGTTTGACTTATAAAAATGCCATCCTTCCTTTGACTCACTTGCAGTCCAAGAAAGAATGTTAATTCTCCCATCATACTCATCTCATATCTGCTTTGCATGAGCTTAGAGAATTTTTCACACAGCTTCTCATTTGTAGAGCCAAATATGATATCATCCACATAGATTTGAACTAGGATAATATCATCACCATGTTTCTTGTAGAACAGTGTCTTGTCCAGTGTGCCTCTAGTGAATTGATTCTCCAGTAGAAATTGTGATAGTGTGTCATACCATGCCCTAGGAGCTTGCTTGAGTCCATACAATGCTTTAAGTAATCTGTAGACAAAGTGGGGAAACTGTGGATCCTCAAAGCCAGGTGGTTGTTGCACATATACTTCTTCTTCCAACTCCCCATTCAGGAATGCACTCTTGACATCCATTTGATAGACCTTGAAATTAGAATGTGCAGCAAATGCCAAGAAAATTCTGATGGCTTCTAGTCTAGCAACAGGGGCAAAGGTCTCATCATAGTCAATACCTTCCTGTTGAGAGTATCCTTTTGCAACCAACCTTGCTTTGTTTCTTATGACTACACCATTTTCATCCATCTTATTCCTTAGAACCCATTTAGTTCCAACAACGGTTCTATCCTTTGGTGCAGGCACTAGTTCCCATACTTTGCTCCTTTCAAATTGATTTAGCTCCTCTTGCATAGCAATTATCCAGTCAGGATCCAACAATGCATCATCAAGTTTCTTAGGCTCAACTTGGGATAGAAAGCAGCCATAGAGACATTCATTTATAGTTGCTCTTCTTGTCCTTACTCCTGCATTTGGATTTCCAATTATTTGATCTGCAGTGTGTGATCTATCCCATTTCCTTGTATGTTCAGATTGATTTCTCATCCTTGATGTTGCTTCATCATTTAGATCATGATCATCTACATTTCCTCCCCCTGTGAAGTTGTCACTCCTCACAGGTGTATCTTGGATGCTTGTTTCTTCATTGTTGGTTGACACAGGTTCTTCATTCACTTGAGTTTGTTGGATTATGAGTTCAGATTCACTTTCAATCTCCTCATCAGAATCATCTAGATTGTCAAACTTCAAGGGATCTTTATCTTCATTGTTGGCTTCTTCTAATCCAGGTAGTTTGCTGTCATCAAATGTTACATCTGTGCTCTCCATTACTTTCTTTTGACAAATGACATAAACTTTGTATGCAATTCTTTCCATAGAATAGCCAAGAAAGATTCCTTCAAATGCCTTTGCATCAAACTTTCCAACATGTTCTGAATTATCTTTTAGCACAAAGCACTTGCTTCCAAAAGTATGAACATACTTTAGAGTAGGCTTCTTTCCAGTCATCAAGTTGTAAGGTGTCTTTCCAGTGTTTTTGTTGATGAGGGTTCTGTTTTGGATGTAGCATGCAGTGCTCACAGCCTCAGCCCAAAAACATGTAGGCATCTTTGCATCAAGTAGCATTGTTCTAGCAGCCTCTATCAGAGTCCTATTCTTTCTCTCAACAACTCCATTTTGTTGTGGAGTCCTTGGAGCTGAGAATTGTTGAGAAATACCATTTTCTTTGCAGAATGCTCCAAGCATGGCATTTCTGAATTCTGTCCCATTATCACTTCTTAATGCAATCACACTTGCATTTATGGCCTTTGCTTCTTTGTCAACTTTCTTTATGTGCTCAATGATTACTTGTGGAGCCTCATCCTTTGATGCCAGAAATTCTACCCATGTATACCTTGTAAAATCATCAACCATCACTAGAGCATACTTCTTCCTTCCTAGTGACATAATATTGACAGGCCCAAACAAATCCATATGAATCAGTTGCAGGGGCTTGGTTATAGATGTCACTGTTTTTGACTTGTGGCTTGATCTTTTCATTTTTCCCTTTTGACACGCCTCACACACTCCTTCTTGACAGAATTCAAGTGTGGGCATGCCTCTCACTAACTCCCTTTTGACTAGGGAATTAATGGCTTTGAAGTTCAGGTGTGATAGCTTCTTGTGCCACAGCCAACTGTCTTCATTTGATGCTTTTGAGTAGAAGCAACAAATTGTGTCCTTGCTTGCAGAGTCCAAATTGGCTACAAACAGGCTTCCCTTCCTTACTCCAGACAGAGCAAAATCACCAGTCTTCTTGTGGGTGATCAAACATTCATCTTTGTCAAAGTTCACTTTGAAGCCTCTGTCAGTGAATTGACCAACACTCAGTAGATTATGCTTGAGCCCCTTGACCAGTGCTACATTCTCAATGATGACATTTCCAATTTCCAACTTGCCATATCCCAGTGTGTTGCCGATGCTGTCATCTCCAAAAGCAACCATTGGGCCAGCCTTTTCCTCATACTGTGATAGCAGGGCCATATCACCAGTCATATGATTTGAGCATCCACTGTCCAAAATCCACATGACCTTCTTTTTACTTTCTTTGCCCTGCAAACACAAAAGTATTACTTCTCCTTTGGTACCCAAACGAGTTTGGGTCCATGTGACTTAGTGACAGTTTTATCAAAATCAGCATGCTTATCAGTTTTCTTGATGTTGGTCTTCTTGTCACTGTTGGGAGTCTTAGAATCAGGGTTCTTAGACTTAGGTGACAGAGGTACCTTCCTAACTTTAGGAGGACTTGAAGACTTTGTCCTTGTGTAGTGTGTGTGAACATTATGATTGATACAGCCCTCCATGAATTGTCTTCTCAAATTAAAACAACTAGTCATCACATTCATGTTACATGGCATACAATCAAGTTTATCACAGAAAGGAGAGTCTCTATGTCTTAAAGGCACAGAGCAATCATAGAATGGTTTAGCAACACTACCAGATGGTTTCTTGCAAGCATGAGTCAAATGATTAGAGCTAAAACAGTTTTGACAAACTTTCCTAGGGGCATTTGGCACATAAGCATAGTTGTTATCTTTGTTAATCCCTAATTTGCCATTCCTGTTTGGTCTCTTATTAGTCACTTTCTTCTTAGTCTCATAATTTCCAGCTGAAACAAACTTTACAGGTTTCTCAAGTCTAGGTCTACCTCCTACTGGCTCCTTGGCTTTGGTTTTGACATTCTTACTCTCAGAGGATGCTTGTTGTTCATTTGATTGTGCCTCATCTTCATCCTCCAACATTTGCTTGATGAGTAAGGCATCCTCATCAATCTCAAGTGTTGGTGTTTTAAATATTGGATTCTCAGTCTTTTTCAAAACCTGAGGCACCTCCTCTTGAACAACAATGTCATCTTCAATGACTGCATAGCCTTTCCTCTGTTTAAGAGTGTCATAATCAAGTCCAATGGCAGCCTTAGGTCTAGCTAGATTTTTCTCATGATAAGACTGCAATAGACTAGAGGAATTCTTAAATGTTTTCAACTTAAATTCATTTTCAGCTAATTCATCCCTAAGAGCTTTCTCAACTTGACTAGCACATAGAACTTTGTTCTTTAGATACTCAATCTCTTGTTTAAGATTTTCTATTTGCACAGTAGTTGGCTCTAGTTCCTCATTTCTCTTATTTAACAGTTCATTCCTGGTAGACAGTTTAGCAATCTCTTCATTAGCAGCAGTCATACTAGTATGAATGTTAAACATCTCAACGGATAGTTGTTCAACCAAAGATTTATATTCAGAAACAGACATGTCTATGGTAGTGAGAGATGGTACCTGTGAGTCTGATGCAGATGGTTCTTCCTTGGAATTGGCCATCAAGGCATAGTTGCAGAATTCTTGTTCTTCCCCATCACTGTCAGAATCATCCCAACACTTCCCTTCAGCTATGTAAGCCTTACCTGGTGTCTGCTTCTTTAGAAGGGCCTCATACTTAGCTTCAAGCTCAAGAAACTCCTTATCCTTCTTTTTAGGCTTCTTGCATTCACTGGCAAAATGCCCTAGGTCATTGCATCTATAACATCTTACAGATGACCTATCCACATAGCTGGTTTTGAATCTGTTCTTGTTTGTTTTCATAGGTGCCTTGCCCTTGTTGAATGAATGATTTTGAGGTCTAGGCTTGAAGGGCTGATTCCTCTTGAATCTGATGTTTGGAAATTTTCTAGCCATAAAAGCATATGATGTATTTTCCATGCCATCCAGCTCTTCAAGAGTGTAGAACTCATCTTCTTCCTTGTCATCAGAAGGTTCAGTCACTACTTCCTCAGTTTCTTCATCATCTACTATCTCTTCTATTCTCAGCTGACTTGCAGATGCTTCCAGGTCTTGAATAGATTTGTTGACAATCAAGGCACAGGATGTGTTTATCATTCTGCCTTGGTTAGCTTGGATAGCCCTCTTTTGAAGCAACTCAAGCTCGTGTGTCTTTAAAACCCCATAGAGCACATCATACGTGACTTTGTTCAAATCTCTTTCTCTTAGAGATATGACCCTTTGCTCTAGATGGTTTGGTGACGATAGTAGAAACTTCATATTTAATTCCTTAGTGCTGTAAACCTTCCCATTCATTTGGAGCTCAGTCACCAGCTTGTGAAATCTTTCAAACACATCAGTGATACTTTCCTTGGGCTGTGCCATGAACGCCTCATACTGTGTGACCAGTATCTGTTTCTTATTTTCTCTTACCTCCTCTGTCCCTTCACATAACACCTCGATGTGATTCCACATGTCCTTGGCTGATCTGCATGATGCTACGTTGGCAAACATCGACATATCCAAGGAGTCTATGATTAACAACATGAGGTGGCTGTCTAGGGCAATCTTTTCCTTCTCTGAGTCCGTCCATTTGGATGGCTCTTTTGGAACATATGATCTAGGAATGACTACTGCGCCCACTGTGGATTCAGCAACTTCTTGTTGTGGTATGAATGGACCATTCTTGAGAATGTCAGGGTAGAGAGGATTGGCAGCTTTGATGAACAACAGCATTTTTATTTTCCAGAGGTTGTAATTTTCTTTGTCGAATTTAGGGACCTTTACCGTACCTGTAGTCTTTGGTGTATTCGAACTCATGATCGTTTTCTGTTTAGATTAAACAGCCTGCTCTGATACCACTTGTTGAGTATTGAATACAGTAAAAGAATACAGAGGGGGGGGGTGAATGGATTCTTGAGTTTTTCTTCGGTTTTGAATCTTTGCAGCAAGATAAGTGATGAGTGTGTGAGATATGAAGATGCGGATAATTAAACACAAACACAACACAATATCACTTTAATCTAATATTTTATTAGATTAAGATGTTGCTACAATCTGTGAATACAAATGATAGTATTCTCAGCTTCGTTTTTCTCAGAGAGATATTTTCTGGATATATTTGAGAAACTTCAAAACCTTTTCAGCTAAGGAAGTGAGGCTGTATCCTTATAGACATGGATACACCCCCTTGCTACAAATGAGGTAGGTAAAAAACAAAAGCACTTTCCAGTCTGTCTATCTCATTTTAGTAAGAGTCCAAACGGCTACAGATTTGACTTTGAAAAGCCTGTTTAGATCCACTTCTTCAGCTCCTTGTCCCTTGTCTTATCTCTCCAAGCTTCTTTGTAGGCTTTCCAGCATGCTTTATAGGACAGAGTCAAATAAAGTATCCTGGCTTGTTGCAGGTTTCTGACTTGTACAATTCTTCAGTATTTTGTCCTCAAGAATGTATTCGAGAAGTGACTAAGTAAGTGATTCGAGAACTGGAGTTGACTTGATCGATAACTCTGAGTTCTCGAATAGTGTTATCTTGACATATCGAATCACTTCTCGAATAGCTCTTTTCTCTGGGACTCCTTGAGATATCGAATAGAGCATTTTGACATATCGAATCCCTGAGATATCGAATAGCATATTGAGAGATATCGAATAGTGTCTTCTGAGATATCGAACTTCAGACTTCTCGAATGCTAGACTTCTCGAATAGACAAATGTACTTCTCGAATTGGTACTTAGGCAAATTCTTCATTTCTTCAAATCCCAACTGTGATTATTTGGCAGTCTTCATTCCCTTGCTTGAGGCATGAACCTTAGAACTTCTTTCAAGCTTTATTCTTGACTTAGTAGGTACAGTTACACAGATAGAATTTGATGCCTATTACAAGTACAGAACAAATAGAAACTCTACAACTAGAGGTTCCCTCAGTTAAGAGGTCATGTAGGTAATGCATAGCATTACACATACTTAGGCTTGTTATTAGATGTATTCAGGCATGCCTCTGTGACTAACACTAATCGATCCTCACAGAATGCCTACGTATCTCGAAGTTGAGAATCAAGCCAAAAACGTAGTTCTGAGATGAGGGGTCAGGCCCTTATATAAGCGTCAGGAGCCTAAGATTTAAAGTAGGGTTAGGAGACTGGATGGACAAGCCGCCTCCTTGAGGGAGGTTCTAGACTCCTGCCTTGTAGGAGTCTGTTTCAATATTGAATTAGGTGCCTTGGAGGCTACTTCTTGTAGGAGTAATGTCCTTATATGACTCTTACTGCTGAGCTGTTAATCACCCTCAATATTAATTACGAAATTAATATTGAAATAGATTTTGGGCCTCATTAATGGGCTTTGTATTTGGACCAAACTAGGTTCATTTGATGTAACATTAAATGTGTCTTTAGGGCTTACTTTTAGTCCATATCATTATCTTTATTCTCTTGGGAGTTCAACAGTTAACCTTTGGGGTTCAATAGTTCCATTTTGGGTTGTAGATTTGATAGTTTTTTATTTTAATTTAAAGAAATTTTGAAAAAAAACATACGCATGTGCAAAATGCGTGGCTTCAACCCATCCACGCATTTCCTAAATGCCTTTACCCAGGTACGCATGAGACATAGAGGGAAATGCGTGTTTCAAATTTTTTTTAAAAAAAATAAAAAAGCAAACAACGCATGTTGGCAATGCGTATTCTAATCTTCGCATATGTTAAATGCGTAGTTGTCTGGTCATTTCAGACGGTAATCTCGCCAGTGATCATTTTGGACAGTGTTATTTAAATTTTGGCTATTGGGGGCTTTCACCCAAAATATTATGACTAATGATTTTAAGATTCACCTTATCACAATCGGATCCTCTTGTTCGTATACTTCTATTGTCTAGTAATTGAGTGAGTAAACTTTCAAATTACTATTGTTAGAGCATCTCCGATGGTGAATAACCCTTAGCTAAATTTTAATAAAAAATATCATAAATAGAAATTAGATAGATTGTGTAATAAAATATTCACTCCTTATAACCAATCCCATTATAGGCAATCATTATAGCCAATCATTAAAGAGAGAGTCAGCTCATTTCAAAAATAGGCGGCAAGCATTAACTTAGGGGCATGAAACTATTAGCAGGCTACAGCTAGTGAGTAGGGGAGATATTTTGTGAAGAACACTCACATTGGAGTTTAATATTTTAAAATATTTTCACCGGTTACTGGAGAGGGGGACAAAACGGATAATTCAGTGATAGGTTATTTAAGAGCAAGAGGATATATTTAGAGTGGAAGCTTCGATTATAGGGGAGTACTAATCATTCAGCTAGAAGCATAGCCTAGCAACTCTTGTGCATTTAAAGTTTTCTGATGGAAAAGTTATATTCAAAGAGTTAGCTGAAGCTATTTATAGTATCTATGCTCAATATATATCCCAGTCGTCTCCTTAAATTGTCTACACTCCCAAATCCACATCCACCTCCTTTCATTTCCTTCTAGCTTTTAATTATTACTTTTCTCATGGCCTTCTACTGGGTACCCCCAAACACTGCAAATCAATGTGCATGGCACATACACGGACATGATCAAGCCTAGTGGGAATAACTCTGGCATTGGAGCAATATATCGAAACTCCAATGGGATCTTTGAGTTACTCACGATAGGAACCATTCCTTACCTAACACAGCTAGGTAACCAACTATGGGTGGACTTGGTGGCACTAAACCGCGCCTTTGAAGAAGGGTATCGTGACATCGAGCTGGAAACAGATAACCATGAAGCATACATGTTGGTCCCGGAGTATATTGCAGAAGGGGGGGTTGAATGCAATATAGATAATTCCAAATCTTTACCTCAACAACAATGATAAAGATCGTAAACTATCTATACAAGAAATGCAAACACAAGTAGTAACTCAAGATATTCTCACAAAATAAATGTTTTATTTATTTTGCAAAGTGTTGCTATAACCTCGAGAAAAAGTATTTTCTCAAGCTTCGACTTCTTGAATCGATTAAAGAAAGAATGAGATATGTTTATCTATAAAGACTAATCTTCTCTAACATCTCTGTCATATGGGTTGTGGAGCCGCTGTCATTTTCTAGTGGTAGCTCCTTACAAATTGCACACCCATGTGACTTTCCCAAAATGCTATACAAACAGACTATCATTAAGCATAAAGCAATCTGGGTTCTTTCTAAAACCAGCTAAAACAATTCTAGTATATGTAGACTTGTCATACTCTTGAATTGTCGAGCTTCGTCTTGTGATCTCTCATGCTTCGGTCGTAGTCTTGCAGGTCTGCTACAATCTTTGACAAAATGCAGCAAATCTGTTTCTTGAACATCTAAACTGTCACGGGTTTGACTGAGATAAATCCCCAATTTAAATATTCTATTGAGACAGTAACCTTTGACACCAAGTTTTCTATCATGAGAATGTTTCTTGGATGACAGTATGAGTCCCCGCCAATGATGCTGTCATGACTTTCAAACTTGCTGTCAAAGTGTGAGAATGTTGCTGTCTTCATGCTTCCGCCAATGTTGCTGTCAGATGAAACTTGCTGTCGTGACTTTGCAACATGTTGTCTTCTTGTAACCTTACTGTCAATGTTGTGACAGTAACATTTATTCTTTCTGTCTTCCTTTTGTATGTCTTGAGGCTTGAACAAATGTATGAACTTCTTCCAAGAGATACAATTATTACATGACAGTAGTTTATTCAATTACAAAGACACACTATGGCTGTAACAGTCTGTTCTACTTAGTCTATACAAATAACACTAAGTACTAGTTAAGTTGTCTCTAAGCTATCACCCATAAATCCTAACAATCTCCCCCAATTTGTTTTTATGGACAATAACAACAAATTTACAATTAAAGCATGCTGACAACTTAACTAACATAGATCAGAATAGTTAAAACACCATGTCTGATGAATGTTAAAGAATCCAGAATACAGCATTGATGTTCTAACTGCAAATCAATTACTCCTTTATGTTGAGCAAATAAGAAATTTTACTTAGCTTGATTTGAGCAGTTCTCAACTGTCTAGATTCTTCCCTCTCTTTTGAGAGATTCTTGTTTTGCCTTCTTGAGGTCTTCTACTAAAGCCTTTTCTTCAGGAGTTTTAGCATCATCTTCAATGTCTTCAATGTACCCTTGAATCACTCGAGAAGGAAACACTTTAGCATCTTTCAGTCAAACCAAGTTTCGAAGTCATAGGTATATGTTCTGAACTTTAAGATGCCTTCGATGACCTTGAATCTCCTTCCAGGGAAAGCATTGAGGGATACTCTCCTTTTTCTGTCTAGTTTTGGATCTTCATCTCTCCTTTGGTCAAAGATAACTTCAAGTTCCCAAGCACATAGCATTTCAAGCTTGTGAGATGATCCAACAACTCTCCAGTAGAGATTCTTCAAGATACTGGTCCTCAGTTTGTGAAAACTATCTACATAGATTTCTTCTTTTCTATCTATAATTCTGAGAGGATCTTCCAGTACATAGGGCTGATAATCTGCTTTCTCACTGTTTATTTTGTTGACCTTCTTGCAACTTTCTTTCAGTTGAGCTTCTAGATTTTCATCAGTTTGTTTGGCAGACTTGGGTGGTTTATCAGCATTTTTGAATTCTTCTTCAGTAGACCTGAATGTTTCCGCTGCTTCATTCACTTCTGCAGGTGTATAAGATAACGTTCTTTCTGCCCAGTCATACTTACACTCAACCTCTAATTCATCTGAACTTAGAGACGAGTTGGCATCATCAATTTCCATCCATTCACCATGTTTCTCATAGAATTCAGCATACCTTTCAACATAGTATTTCTGGATGTGTTCCATGGCTGGTTTAGGGACATTGCCATGACTCACCATAAGCTCCACCATCCTTGCCAACACAAAGAAATTAATTCTGCATGTTACTACTTCAGATGTAATTTTGAGGCTGTACCTGTCTACCACTGTTGACCATATGATCATATTGAAATCCTTGTCAACATACATCATTCTATTTCCATCTTTATGCCAGATGGTGTATTTGGTTGCATGCTGCTTACTCTTATCCAAGTACAAAGAGATAGATTTCATGTCTCTTTCAACATTTGCTTTATGACATTCGAAGCTGTTCATCATTTCTCTTTTCTGAATAACAGTCTTATCAACCACTACTCCATGCTTCTTTGTCTTAGCTGTAGCCTTTATCTTTCCCTTTATAGGAGTTGAGCGCTAGGCTCTTGCTTTTCTTTTTATCCTTTTAGGTTTGAATGCCTTGGCATCCTTCTCCTTGACAGCATCTTCATTCAAGTTCTTGACAGTGTCTTTTTCAACTGTGTTCTTCATGACAGTATCTTCATTTGAGCTCTTGACAGTGTCTTTCTTGATAGCATCCTTTTTAGCATTAAGGAATTCAACCGAAAACCTTAAAATATTTGCTTCCAAGGCTTCAAGAATGTCTATCTCCCCTTCATCTTTAGCATCAACATCTCTCTTGTCAGTTTTTGGGGGTTTCTTCTTTTGTTTTATCCTGAGTTTGACTTCTAGCAATCTCAGCAGTTGCTTTGGCACCATCTCCAGATGCACCAAATCCTCCACTACCATCAGGTTCATCTTTAACATCATCAAGGGTGTCATCAAATGTGCAGCTTCCACCTCTTTCACTTCTTTTGGCATTTACTTCAGAAATTAACTTCTTTATTTGAGAGCTAAGATTCTTATCTCTCTTTACCAAAAGTTTGTGAATGTCCTTGACAACCTTGACTTTTTCTTTTGTAATTCTGGATTTGAGAATGTGTCTCAGTACTGTCATAACTGAGTCAGTTTTTAACTTTGTTTCTCCATCCAAGTGTAGAAAACCAATTTTCTTTACTCCTGCACTTGTAGTCATCCTGTAGCAAACACCATATGGATTGCAATCACTTCTGGGAGTTTGTCTTCAACAAGCCTCTTGATCTGTGCCAACAGACTTTCATTAAAGGTTGTTGAATTGGCCTTCACTTTTGTTGCTAAGAAATTTAGTATTCTTGCTTGCAAGCTTTGCAGTAGTTGCATTGTGATGAATATTGAAATGCCAGATTTCAGATATACATCAATTGCCCATCTTTTCTCCAAGTTAACTTTCACAAGATACTTATTATTTTATCCTTCAGTATTGTTGACAATTTTTTGTAAACTTCTCCTGCTTCTGTGATTGAGTTATCCACCAACATACTGAATTCTTCATCCTTATTGTTCAAAGTACTCTTCATGTAGCTAACCATCATTATTCCTACTTCATCTGGGCTGTACTTACTTCCATCAGACCAGGTGGTTCCAGTTGTCAGATTTATGTACTCAGGCATTTTATCTTTGCCTTTACCCAGTCTGGTTTGCTCCTTCTGTTCTCTCCATAGTTTTTCCAGTGCAGTTTCCATGATTTCTGAAGTTGGCTCCTTAATTTTCAGAGGAGGCAGTATTGGTCTTTCAGACTTTTGAGTTTCTTATAATTGCTCCATTACTTCTTTAGTTACCAATACTGGCTCACCATCCATTTCATGTTTAATAAGATCACCATTTCCAGAGGCTTTCAGTTCTTCACCAAAGTTTCTTTCTTCTTTCTCCTCTGGCTCCCCCGTACTCTCTTCTCCATCTTCAACTTGTACCTGCTCCCCCTTACTTCTTGACTCCCCCTTGCTTGTTGCTTCCCCTTGTTTCCACTTCTCTACCACTTTGTCTGAGGTATTTGGATCTACCACTCTATTCTGATCTACCACTTTCTCCCCCTTAGTTAAGTTGACAGCACTAAGAGCAGCAGAGAATGATAGCAGAGTCTATGTTGAACCTCAGCAAAACCAGTAGCTACCATAGTGGGCAAATTGTCAATTTTAGCTTCCAAAGATGCACATCTGTCCTCAAGGGATTTCAACCTTGAATCAGCTTGTTTAGAAGGACCACCAGATCTTAACCTTTTTTGGAGGCAAAGAAAGATTGGGGCAAGGAGGCTATGGGGGTTCTCACACTCTCATTGTTTTTCATAGTGATCTCATCACTCCTCACAGTTGAACACTCAAGGCCCAGAGCCTGTTTGCTGGGGTTTCTCTCCTTTTCAATTTGGACATGCTCAAGTCCCTCTCCTTTTGCCAGCTCATTTGGTTGCCTCTTATTTTTATGCTCACCTCTCTTTTCTTTTATCTCTATTTTCTTTTTCACACCCCCACTCAACCTAGATGCATGGGTATGAACAGTACTAACATGAATTGAAAGAGAAGGTTTAGATTTTACCTTTTTGAAAGAGGATGTTGGCACATGATCATCATCAGAAGCATCTTCAACAATGACTGCGTCTTGATCAAGCCGTGTAGAGGTGACAACATCTTTATCCAAAAGGTTACTGTAAGCAGGTGGGGTGACAACAACTTTGGTTGTGTCTTTGACAACAGATGAGGCTGTGACAGCAACTGCCCGAGGGTAAGTTGCTTTCTGGAGATCAATCATGATGCTGGCTGTTTCAATATATGGCAGAATTGCATCATGATCTAACTCAGTGTTTGAGAGAGTGGTGTCCATCACACTTTGAGCAATGGGTTCTTGTGGACCACTTGATGGGGGCTCATCCATGATAGAAGATAGATGATCAAAACTTGAAGGGTTGGTACTGTCCCCTTCTCTAGGTTGTTGAGAAGAAACAATTGATGGATTAGAGAATAAAGAAGATGACGGTTTAGAAGAGAGTATTGGCTGTTCCACAGGGGTAACTTGTGGAACATCAATAGTTGGAGTTTGATCCTCACTGTGTCCTATCTCCATGTGTGTTTCTGCAAATGTGGGCTTCTCATAAGTAAGTTCATGAGTTTGTGCAGACTCTTTACAAGATGCCCTGGGAGACAGGCCAATTTCAATAGATATTCCTTGTTGAGAAGAAGCATCTAGGGATGTGTTTGATTCCCTTTTACCCTCCACAGCTTTTTGTGAGACTGTGGGATGGATGACAGTGGCTTTGGCCCTCTTAGATCTCTTCTTCTTAGGCTCAAGAGGAACCACTGTGGGTTCACTTTCACTAACATCCTTATTTGCTGCATCAAGTGCATTTTCTCCCTCAACACTCTTAAAATTACCTTCAACACCAGTCTCCAAGGGTCTTTTCTTGGATTCTTGCAGGGCTATTTTGGTGGCTTTTGGTAGTCTAGATTGTCTGACTCGTATAAATTGAGTAGAATGAGGGTTGACTGAATTTGGGCTTAATTCAGCTTCATTCTCAAGAGAGAAAACAGTATACCCAGAGGGTAATGGAAAATCAAGGTTGGGCACTTGATCAACCATGTGTTGTGTAAAACAGAGTGGAATATGTTCATTTAAATTCTGTGAATTGAGTGTAGTGTGCGTATTTCTTTTCAAAACATTGCACTCCAATGTGAGAGATGCATTTTCATCAATTCCAAGTAAAGAATTTATACACATCATAAGAAAGCGAGGATAGATATGTACCTTTTTGCCTAGGACAGATTTGAACTGTCCCATGAGCAGCTTTCCAACATTCACTTTGTACCCATGAACAAGAGAGTGAGTGAGTTTCTTGATGTAGGTAGGGATACATTCCACCCAAAGGTCTTTGTTGAGAAAACCTTCACCATTGCATCAATAATTATGCTCCACTCTTTTCTTAGATATTTCCAATCCATTTCTCTAGTTGGGTACCAGCTTGAAGTTCCTTCTTCAAGAACAGAGCCAGAATACCCAATTTTCAAGAAGAACTTCTTTAGGGTTTCATTATTTGCAAGCTCCTGGTATGATTCGTTTTCTTGCAGTTCAATTCCTAGAGCTTCATTAATGCCCTTGATTGTGAGAATGTAGGTAGTGTTGTTGATTTCAAAATTTATGGACTCACTACTAGCATCTCCTTGAACAGAGGTTGTTTTCCAAAATTGTTCAAGTCTGTCTAGGTCCAAAGAAGGGGTAGAGGTTATAGCACGACCTAGATAGGACTTGTTCATGAAGGATACAAGTCCTTTAAAACCTTCACCAGCATCTCCAATAGAGAGAATACCAACAAAATTTGTTTGAGAAGAGGATTGTTTGGGTGCCATTTTTGCTTTGAGATTTGGGAGAGAGAGGTTTAAGCTTTTGAGAGAGAGAGAGAGGTTCTGTTGAGAGTTATGTGTTTGTGTGTTTGACAATTGCTTATATGAGAGTAGCAACTGTTTTACTGAAGAGGGAAAAGTAACTTTGTCTTAACCCATTAAATGTTCACGTGGTGTAGTGGGTAGTTACTTTTTAGTGGCTCTAAATCGTGAAGGTAAAAATCCCAATTTCAACGGTTCACTAACTCTTGACAGTAACATGTGCGCTGGAACAAATCGTTGGTAAACTTGAGGTGGTGACAGTATGTTTCGCTTGACAGTAACATTGGAGCGAGAACATGCTGTCACCATTAAGTAATTTATAGACAATTTACATTAAAAAAAATCTCATGATAGCACCTTTCCTTGTTGACAACAAGTTGTGCGGAAATTCCAAACGTCATGGGTTTTAAATAAATTTTGTTTATTACTTAATTAAAATTACCAATTAGCATTTCAATCGATTAAAGCGCAAACTCGTTTCAGGCACACATACGCACATTCACATATACACACATGCATACATGCATTTACCCAACAGATAACCAAGGTATGAGAATAAAGTAAAGAGACAAGCAGGAACACTGAAAAAGACGATGAACTGTTCATTAAAGAAAACATTACAAAACAACTTTATGTTTCATCATCTGAAACAAGTTCATACAACTCCACTTCAACAACTTCTCCTGCTAACCCTTCTACCTCAATGAGAGCCTCGACGAAGTCGAGTAACTCCTTCCAGGCTGCAATATCTTCTTCAGCCTCCTTTTCTTTCTCCACTTCTTCTTCCTCTAGTGTTGTATCCATCAAATCGAACAGCTTGTCAATCTCCTCTTCGTGACCGAGCTCGCACCAAATCTTGGGTTTGCAGTCCATTTGCTCTCTTATTCTCTGTCCTTAGTGTGTTATGAATAATATGAAGGAAAATAGGGGATTGGCCTCGGGTTCATTTATAGCACACTAGGATACACTACAGTTTCCCACACGCTTCCTTTTAATAGAGTTTTTAAATTTAAAAGAAAAAGGACTGACAATTACCCCGGGTCATTTCAAATGACACGACTAATTATCACTGGCACGCGTGTGATTTAAGTTAATGTCACGTGACTACTCATTACATAAGTTAAAATACGCATATAATTTCAATTTAGCATAGTCATAGCAGACATGCTGTCAATAACAAGTAGCACATAAGCCAGTAACTTCTCATGATAGCTATTAGTCAGAGAGGCATGCCTGTATACATCTAATAACAAGCCTAATTGACTATAATGCTTTGCATTACCTACATGACCTCTTAACTGAGGGAACCTCTAGTTGTAGAGTTTCTACTTGTTGTAGTACTTATATCAGGCATCAAATTCTACCTGTGTAACTGTAATTAAAGTTAGAGAATAATGCTTGAAAGAAGTTCCAAGGATCATGCCTCAAGCTTGAAGACCAAGACTGTCAAAATAAACACAGTTGGAATTTGGAGAATGAAGATTTGCCTAAGTACCAATTCGAGAAGTATTTTGTCATATTCGAGAAGTCTAGCTTTCGAGAAGTCAGGGATTCGATATCTCAAGAGACACTGTTCGATATCTCTGACAGTACTGTTCGATATCTCATTCGATATCTCAGAGATTCGACATGTCGACTACTCCATTCGAGAACTCAAGAAGTCAACAAGTCAAAGTATCATTCGAGTTCTCTAGGAGTCAACAAGTCAATGTTCCATTTGATATCTCAATGACTCAGGAAGCTATTCGATATCTCAGGGATTCGATAAGTAAAATGCTCTATTCGATATTTCAAGGATTCCTGGAGAAAAGACTTATTCGAGAAGTGATTCGATATGTCAGCTCAACAGTATTCGAGAACTCAGAGTTATCGATTAATCCAATTCTAGTTCTCGAATCACCAACAGAGTTACTTCTCGACTGCAATCTTGGAGACAAAATACTGAAGAATTGTACAAGTCAGAAACCTGCAACAAGCCAAGACGCTTTATGGACCACATACTGTAAAGCACGCTGGAAAGCCTACAAAGAAGCTTGGAGAGATAGTACAAGAGACAAAGAGCTAAAGAAGTGGATCTGAACAGAGTTCTAAGAATTCAAATCTGTAGCAGTTTGGATGTTTACTCAAATAGGATAGACACATTAGAAAGAAAATTTGTTTGCTATCTTATTTGTTGCAAGCAAGTTGTTCACAGGATATAAGTGAACAACCCTACTTCTTTAGCAAGTATCAAACAGAGTGATCAATAGTTTTTACAAGTAATATCTCTCTGAGAAAGAAGCTGAGATTACAAAATTGTGTTCTCAGGTTGTAGCAACATTTTGATCTAATAAAACAATATATTAAAGTGAGTATTGTGTTGTTGTGTCTTATATTTCCGCACTCATATTTGTTTGAGCTCAAAAACACATACACGACCAAGAAGATTCAAAAGAAAAGTCGAGAATCCATTCACCCCCCTTCTGTATTCTCTTTGGTATATTCAATACTCAACAAGTGGTATCAGAGCAGGCTGTTTATTTAAAAACAGAAAAAGATCATGAATACACCAAAGACTACAGGAACAGTGAAGGTCCCTAAGTTCGACAAAGAGAATTACAATCTCTGGAAGATTAAAATGTTGTTATTCATCAAAGCTGCTAACCCTCCATATCCTGAGATACTCAAGAATGGTCCCTTTGTTCCACAATAGGAGATTCCTGAAAAGAATGTTGGAACTGTAACCATTCCAAGATCCTATGTGGCTAAAGAGCCATCCAAATGGACAAAGACAGAAAAGGAGATGGTTGCTCTCGACAGTCATCTCATGTTATTAATCATAGATTCTATGGAACTGTCAATGTTTGCTAACATAGCCTCTTGCAAAATAGCAAAGGAGATTTGGGATCATATTGAGGTGTTATGTGAAGGAACAGAGGAGGTTAGAGAAAACAAGAAACAGATACTGGTCACACAGTATGAAGCTTTCATGGCTCAGACCAAGGAAAGCATTATTAACATGTTTGAAAGGTTTCACAAGCTGGTGACTGAGCTACAGATGAATGGGAAGGTTTACAGTACCAAGGAGTTGAACATGAAGTTTCTATTGTCTTCACCAAACCATCTAGAGCAAAGGGTCATTTCTCTAAGAGAAAGAGATTTGAACAAAGTCACATATGATGTGCTCTATGGGGTTTTAAAGACTCATGAGCTTGAGTTGCTTCAGAAGAGGGCTATCCAAGCCAACTAAGGCAGAATGATAAACACATCATGTGCCTTGATTGTCAGCAAATCTGTTCAAGACCTAGAAGCATCTACAAGTTAGCTGAGGATAGAAGAGATAGTAGATGATGAAGAAAATGAAGGTGAAGTGACTGAAACTGTTGAAGAGAAGGAAGAAGAAGAGTTCTATACTCTTGAAGAGCTAGATGGCATGGAAAACACTTCATATGTTTTCATGGCCAGAAAGTTTCCAAACATCAGATTCAAGAGGAACCAACCCTTCAAACCTAGACCCCAAAACCATTCATTCAACAAGAGCAAGGCACCTATGAAAGCAAACAAGAATAAATTCAAAACCAGTCATGTGGATAGGTCATCTGTAAGGTGTTATAGATGCAATGACCTAGGGAATTTTGCCAGTGAATGCAAGAAGTCTAAAAAGAAGGATAAGGAGTTTCTAGAGCTTAAAGCTAAGTATGAGGCCCTTCTGAAATAGCAAACACAGGGCAAGGCCTACATAGCTGAAGGGAAGTGTTGGGATGACTCTGATAGTGATGGAGAGAAGCAAGAATTCTGCAACTATGCCTTGATGGCTGATTCCAAGGATGAACAATCTCTATCTGACTCTCAGGTACCATCTCTCACTACCATAGATATGTCTATTTCTGAGTATAAATGCATGGTTGAACAACTATCTATTGAAATGTTTAATATTCATACTAGTATGACTGCTGCTAATGAAGAGATTGCCAAACTGTCTGCTAAAAATGAATTGTTAAATAAGAAGAATGAGGAACTTGAGCTAAATGCTATGCAAGTAGATAACCTTAAGAAAGAAGTTGAATATCTACAGAATAAGGTTCTATGTGCTAGTCAGGTTGAGAAGGCTCTTAGGGATGAACTAGCTGAAAATGAATTCAAACTGAAAACATTTAAGAACTCCTCTAGTCTATTGCAGTCCTACCATGAGAAAAACCAAGCTAAACCCAAGGCTACTGTAACACCCCCAGATCCAGGGTCCGGGATCCGGTCGTTACGGTCTCCATTTCTGTCCACAATACTTGAACTTACTTCAACATAAAATAAATTACATCTTTATGACCCAACACAACAATATACAACACACCCGTTATAGTCCCAGAGATGAAATCAGAGTAACCATCAAATTTTATTAATCACATTATGAGTTCTTACAATCCAAAAGAATTACAATGTGAATACATACTCTTTGCCATCCATTTTCATAAGTCATACCAGCCCATATACTTGGTACTGAAAGAATGAATCTATCCTACCAATAGCTTTCTCTTCGGCTCTGGTAGTCTCATCATCCTCGCCAGCATCGAGTGCGCCTTGTGCGAGTCATCTGGTCTAGCTGTTGTTGTGATATAATAATAAAGCAAGGGTGAGCAATAGCCCACCAACAATAATGTATAACTGAACGATAATATATAACAGTTCAAAAGTTTCTTTCAAACCACATGCCATGCATTTACGGAAATGATGCTAGTATAATATGAACGATGAAGTTACAAGGTAACTCAAAATGCAAATATAGGTTGGAATATCTGCTATGTCGAAGGTAAGCAAGATATTATCATTTATCATAGAAGAGGAACTTGCAGGAAAATATTGCAATTCCAATTATAAATACTTTCCAATACTGCCAACAATGATAATGTTGCAGAAAATAAATGAATTTAAATGATGAACTTTTGCTGGAGTATTCACCGCACCCACTGTTCCAATCCTTACGATGATCAGTCGCAGATTGTACAGCTCAATTTAGATTTACTACCGGTAGAAGGAAGAGCTGACGGATTTACTTGTCTACCGCCCTGTTAAATCTCTCCGGCCAATGGTCGGGCCAATTGGGATGGACCGGCGCTACTCGGCCTCTTACACGACTCCAAGTTCGAAAAGAAGTTCTTGACTCTGAACGTAAAGTTCGTCCCCCTTTCCCTAAGTATGATACTTGTTGATAAGACTCCACAAAGTAGTTGTATCTAGTTTGGAAATGAAAATTCAACATCATATCTCTCAAGCTACTGCTTGTTAGAGGATACCATCTTGTTCCAATAATATTATCCCTCGAATGATGAGAAGGTTACTCAAAGATTCAATTGATATACAGCAACCAAGTTGCGAGTGAAATGAATAGTTTTACAAGATTTATGACCGGGAAGTCAACAAGATAAATAACATTGCTCAAGTAGGTTCCCCTATAATATGGAAGTTTGAGCGAGCATTTAAATCCTTTTAAGATAGATTTAAATGAAAAATAAAAAGAGTTGGGAACCTTTCCTTGATAAAATAGTCGTAAAAAGACCCCGAAATATTTTACATAATATCTGGAGGTGAAAGATAATCTCTGAATAATATAAATCATTTTAAAAATAATTTAAAAGAATTAAATAAATATTCCAAGAATATTTATTGACTCAGTAATAATTACGGAATATTATTAAATCGTAATATTGCCCGTAAGTAATCCTCGAATGAATATATAGAATTATTTGCTAAATAAATCCCTCCTTAAATGAATATTTAAAATAATATTCATTAAATAATTAAACTCCAATAAATATTTAAAATAATATTCAATAAATAATTCAAACCTTAAATGAATATTTTGAAAATAATATTCATTTAATAAATAATCTTCTAAATGAATATCCAAATAATATTCATTTAGTAATCAAAACTTTAAAGGGATATTCGCAATAATATCCCTTAAGTAAATATAACTTCCAATGAATATTTTAAAATAATATTCATCAAGTACATAAAATCTTAAATGAATATTCGAAAGTAATATTCATTTAATAAATAAAATTCCCATGAATATCAAAGTAATTATTCATTAAATACTCAAACTCTAAGTGAATATTCAAAAATAATATTCACCTAATATTTCTCGGCTGAGATAATACTCAAATAACATTCTTCGAAAGATTTTCAAGTAATTAATACTTTATGGAAATATAAATAATGTTTAATAATAACATTCCTCAAGATCAATACTAATCTGCCGTTAGAATCCCTCCGGGTTTCCACGACTATCTGTATCTCAAAATACCGACTCCCTGTCTATATTTAAGAATGAATATCATATGCCCTTCGCTAAGGGTCTTACCAAAACAATCCGGCTTATAACTGATAATTCTTATCTAGTCTATAAGCCAATATCAATTCAGTGAACATGTATCATAATATAATTTGACAATAGGCATGCATGCTATGGCATATGTAAAATGGCAATCACATATATATATTATCACAACAACAGGTTCAAAGTTTTAAACACTTGCCTGGTAATCGGGTGTGGGTGGAGATAGCGTGTCCTGGGTCTGCTCGATGATCTATAAACAATCAGAACATTCGAGATTAACCACTTAACACCTTTTAAAAGTCTAAGTATAACTTCACTTAAATCGAAACATGTTTTCGAATTATCTCGTTATACACCTTTTATTGTAACTCTTTTTATTACCGATACGATCCGACATTTGTTCGTTATTACGACATGTCATCATACCCACACTCGGTATATACTTAAGTCGTATAAGTTCTAAAGTCGATCGATTACGAACCAAGATTATACCTTGAGTTTTATCGTTCGTTTTCTAAGTGTTTTACCAAAGTTATAACCAAGCGGGTTTTTAGGGGTTCGTTCGCGTTTAACTTCGATTCCAACATTTTTATAAAATCGGAAAACGAACCGTTTGATATGTGGTTTTCTTTCATACCTTCCTTACGACCCCTAGTATTTATTTACCAAGATTCGTGTAACACCCCCAGATCCGGGGTCCGGGATCCGGTGGTTACGGTTTCCAATTCTATCCACAACAATTGAACTTTCCTTAACATAAAATAAATTACGTCTCTATAACCCAACACAACAATATAAAACACACCCGTTATAGTCCCAGAGATGAAATCAGAGTAACAATCAAAGTTTTATTAATTACATTATGAGTTCTTACAATCCAAAAGAATTTCAATATAAATACATACTCTTTGCCATCCATTTACATAAGTCATATTAGACCACATTCTTGGTACCGAAAGAATAAATATACTCTACCAATAGCTTTTTCTTCAGCTCTGGTAGTCTCATCGTCCTCGCCCGCGTCGAGTGCGCCTTGTGCGAGTCATCTGGTCTAGCTGTTGTTGTGATGTAATAATAAAGCAAGGGTGAGCAATAGCCCACCAACAATAATATATAACTGAACGATAATACAGAACAGTTCAAAAGTATTTTTCAAACCATATGCCATGCATTTACGGAAATGATGCCAGTATAATATGAACGATGAAGTTACAAGGTAACTTAAAGTATTTGTTTGTAGAAATATCTGCTACGTCAAAAGTAAGCGAGATATTCTCATTGTTATTAAGAAGAGGAACTTGCATGAAAAGGTTGCAATTCCAGTTATGAACATTTTTCCAGCTCTGCCAACAGTAATCATGTTGCAGGAAATAAATAAGTTTGGATGATGAACCAATGATGGAGTATTCACCGCGCCCGCTGTTCCAATCTTGATGATCAGTCGAGATCGTAAAGCTCAATTTAGATTTACTACCGGTAGAAGGAAGAACTGACGGCTTTACTTGTATACCGCCTTACTAGCTCTCCCCGGCCAACGGTTGGGCCAAAGGGGATGGACCGGCGCTACTCGGCCTCTTACACGACTCCTAGTTCAAATAGAATTCATGATTCTGAATGTAACGTTCGTGCCCCTTTCCCCAAGTATATTACTTGTTGATAAGACTCCACAAAGTAGTCGTATCTAGTTGGAAAGGAAAATTTACCAATAACTCCCAAGCTATTACTTGGTAACGGATATCAACTTGTTCCAGTAATCTTACCCCTCGAAAGATGAGAAGGTAAGCAATGACTTAATAAGTCAACAGCACCCGAGTTGCGAGTGAAGGGAATACTTTATGACCGGGAAGTCGACAAGATAAATAACATCTTCCAAGTAAGGTTCCCTTATTATTAAGGAGATAGACTCAAATAAGAATGATGTCTGAGAACCTTTCTTGATATAAGATTAATAATAATATGACTCCGATATATTTTCTGTAATAATCGAAGAAGATAAACCTTATCGAGGTTATTCTAAGCATGGAATAAATATTCAGAGAATATTTATTGAATTAAAATATTTTACAGATTATTTAGGAATATGAAAGAATATCTTTAATCAGAGTATTTCCCAAATAATTCTTGAAGAAATATCGAGAGAATATTTATTGCACAATTAAATAATCAAATGAATATTCAAAATAATATTCATTACTTAATAAGTCCTGAAAGGAATATTTAAAATATTTAAGATAATATTCGATGATTAAATAGAACCCTGGATGAATATTCAAAATGATATTCATAATTAATTAGGAATTTAAATGAATATCGATAAAGTAATATTCATTTAATGAATAATATTCTAAATGAATATCCAGTAATATTCATTTAGTAATCCAAGCTTTAAAGGAATATTCGATATAATATTCGATAAATAAATCAAGCTTCAGATGAATAAACCAAACCAAACCAAACCAAACATACCCAGTATATCCCGCTCAGAGCAGGGTCTGGGGAGGGTAGGTTGTACGCAGACCATACCCCCACTTTTAGAGCGGGGAGGCTGTTTCCGTGAAGACCCTCGGCTGAGTGCACAACAAACACAAAGTGTGGGAAAACGACGGAAATGATACGGAAATGGACAATGACATACCTGAGACCCATGGCGTTCTACACATGGGGCCTACCTGTCTGCGAGGATTTAAGCTACTCCTAGCTTGAAGCGCTCCAAGCCAAGCTCCCTGCAACTACAAAACCAGAAAACAGAAAGACACTGAAAACGAAGAGTGAGAACGCTAAAGCCGAACTACTACAAAATCGCCAACCGAGACAAGGCAACTCTGAGGCTCTCGACAACAGAACCACAACCTAAAAGGGAATCCACCACTCTGATACGCCGCCTCCAAGAACACCTATCCGCGAGCATGGTCTCATTTAAGTCTAAGGCCTTCAAATCCATCCGGAGCTGCTCTTCCCACGTCCTCCTCGGCCTGCCTCTCCTCCTCGCCCCAACTACCGCCAGACGCTCGACCCTCCTAACTGGGGCTTCCGCCAGCCTCCTTCGAACGTGGCCGAACCATCTCAACCTTCCTTCCCTAACTTTCGCAGATAACGGCGCCACTTCCAACTCGCTCCTAAACACCGAGTTCGGGATTCTGTCCAGCGTCGTACGCCCACAAGACCACCGCAACATCCTCATTTCAGCCCCTTCCAACTTGCTTACGAGAGCCTTCTTTTCCGCCCAACACTCAGAACCATACAGCATCGCCGGACGGATAGCCACTCTATAGAATTTCCCTTTCAGCTTTAGAGGGACTTTCTTATCGCACAAAACTCCTGACGCTGCCCTCCACCTAAGCCACCCAGCCTTGATGCGATGCGAGACATCGGCTTCAATCTCCCCTTCCTTCTGGATGATCGAACCCAAATACTTGAATTTGTCCGTCTGCGGGACGGTCTGGTCTTCAATCCTAACCTCCACCCCTTCTTCGTTTGCCTCACCACTGAAGTTACACCAGAGATACTCGGTTTTAGACCGACTCATACGTAGCCCTTGGGTCTCCAAAGTAGATCTCCACAGCTCCAATTTGTCGTTCACCTCCCTCCTCGATTCCGCCACTAGCACGATATCATCCGCGAAGAGCATGCACCAAGGGACAGCATCTTGAATCCCCCGCGACAAGACGTCCAGGATAAGGGCGAACAGAAAAGGACTCAGGGCCGACCCCTGGTGAAGGCCCACCTCAACCGGGAAAAAATGGGAGTCCCCCACTGGGGTCCGCACGCAAGAGGTAGCTTGGGAGTACATGTCTTGTATCACCCTAACGAGCGCCGACGACACTCCCCTCTCCTCAAGGCTCTTCCAAATAGCTACACGGGGGATGCTATCGTAGGCCTTCTCAAGATCGATGAACACCATATGGAGGTCTTTGCGACGTTCCCTGAACTTCTCCATAAGGCGTCTAACGATATGAATGGCCTCGATCGTTGATCTCCCAGGCATAAATCCAAATTGATTCTCTGAGATTTCAACTACTCTTCTAAGCCGACTATCCACCACTCTCTCCCAAAGTTTCATAGTATGACTGAGTAATTTAATACCCCGGTAGTTACTACAACTCTGAGCATCGCCTTTATTCTTGAAAAAAGGGACCACAACACTACGCCTCCATTCAGCTGGCATCTTATCACCCAAGAGAAGAACATTGAACAGATCAGCTAGCCATTGGACGCCAACCTCACCAAGACAAAGCCAAACCTCGATAGGGATAAGATCCGGACCAACCGCCTTCCCTCTAGCCATCTTTTGCAAGGCACCCTTGACTTCATCCTTGCTGATGCACTCACCGAGAACGGAGGAAGACACGTGCTGGTAGGTAGTTTTCCTGCAGACCAATTTTTAGTGTTGGGTGGCGATTTCAACGGTCACATCGGCGAGAGGTCAGATGGTTTTCCCATGGCGCATGGGGGTTTTGGCTTCGGGTCCAGGAATGTCGGTGGGTCCGCCCTGTTGGAGTTTGCCACGGCCCAGGAGTTGGTAATTGTGAATTCTGTTTTTCAGAAGAGGCCCGAGCACCTCATCACCTTTTGTAGTGGGGGTCGCAGCACTCAAATCGATTACCTTCTTGTGCGCAGCCGGGACGTTAGAGCTTGCGTGGACTGCAAGGTGTTCAGGAGTGAGGCGTGCGCGTCACAGCACCGGCTGTTGGCTTTGGATCTTTACTTGGGGGGTCGAGTTGTGCGCAGAAAGAATATTGAAGATAATATTCATCAAGTACTTAATATCTTAAATGAATATTCAAAAGTAATATTTATTTAATAAAATAATATTCTAAAAGAATATCCAAATAATATTCATTTAGTATTCTCATCTTTAGAAGAATATTCGAAATAATAATCGATAATCAATTCGACTCTGAATGAATATTGACAAATATTATTCGTCGAATGATTACGTTCAAATAATTATTTGAAGTAAGGATCATTAAATAAATAATCCCGAACGAATATTCAAATAATATTCGTTGCCTGAATAATGGAAAATATTTACTTAAATATTTTCCTTCGAGGTAATCTCGATATATCAAGAAATATTGACTCCCGGTCTATAATGATGAATAAGATGTATACGCCCTTCTATGAGGGTCTTACAATAATCCGGTTTATAACTGATACGATAGCTATCTAATTTATAAGCCAATAACAATCAAGGAACAAGCATAGTGATATAACTTTGAAAGCAGGCATGCATGCTATGGCATATGTATATCAGAAAACATATATATATTTATTCAATCACAACAACAGCCTAAAGAAGGGAATTGAAACTTGCCTGGTTGTTGAGTACGGTAAGGGGTAGTGGTAGTGGGTCCCGGTTCAGCTTGGTGATCTATAAATAGCCAAGGCATTCGGGATTAATCACTTAACATATTAAAAGTTAAGTTATATTTAAATCGAAACACGTTCTCGAGTTATCTCGTTATACCCCTTTTAGTGGATTACTTATTATCACTGATCCGACCCGACATTCGTTCGTTAATACGACATGTCACTGCACTTATACTTGGGACATACTTAAGTCATATGAGTTCTAAGGTTGATCGTTACGAACCAATATTATACTCCGAGTTTTATCGCCCGTTTTCTAAGTGTTTTACCGAAGTTATAAAAGAGTCGTCTTTTAGGGGTTCGTTCGCGTTTAACCTCGACTCGAACATTTTTAATAAATCGAAAAATGATCCTTTTGACATACGGTTTTCTTTCACACCTTCCTTTTTACCTCTAGTATTTATTTACCAAGATTCGCCATGACGTTACATAGTTTACGAGGGTTCAATTATAGTTACGAACTTTCGTTTACGGATTCGAACTACTTTTAGTAAACCGGCCGTAATTCCTAAACCGTAAGTCCGTTTCACGTGATCTTTATATCAAAACGAAGCTTATAACATAAGCTATCCTAACATGGCAGAAAAGGTTCTGGACAGTAGGGTCTTGATGTGAAAAATGGCATACAAAACATGATATTATAAAATCGGGCATTATAACGGCTATGTTTACACGCTTTTCCAAATTTTTATCATCATCAAATCATCCTCCAACAACAACCAAGTCAAGACCTAAAGTTTATCATCTATTCTAAGTAATGATATCTCAAGAACAACTCAAATCCAACAAGTATGAAATATCAATAACAACCAATTATGCATACATGGATCTAAGCATACTAACACCTCTCCATCATATATCCATCCAAAAAGATCCATAAACTCAAAGTAGTACTAAGGGTTCTTGAGCTTTATACCTTCCTTGGAGAGTGAATAACACTTGTTAAGCCTTTAATGATCCTTAAGTAGCCTTGGTATACTTGAATCAATCAAAAGAAAACAAGAACACAAAGTTAATACTTAAAAGTTACTATTCATCATCATCTTCTTGATTTTATATCTCAAGATTGGTATGGAATTTGAAGATGAAATTCATAGGATATCTTAGTTATGAAATATAGGACTCACCTTAATTTTCTTGAGATTTAACAATGGTTGGAAGTTGGACTTTGGATCTTGAATTATGCAAGAAGTCGAATGGAATTTTCAAGGGGGGGGGGGAGTTGCTTGGTTTATGTTGTTTTAATCTCATCCACTCTCATCTATTATCAAGATAATATCTTGTATAAATTCACTTTATTAAAGTGATGAGGTGTTGGATGAGGAAATACCATGACAAGTGTTGAAAATGTGGTGGTTTTAGCCTAACTACATGGTTGCCTTGCTAAGTACTTAGTTGCATTCTCTAGGGTGCTAGTTCCTTGATTCTAGTTTGGTTACTAGATATTTTATACTAGTAGCTTGCACAAGACTCTTGCTTCCTCTGCTTGTTTCTGTGTCCGGTTATTGCCCGTTTCGATTGATCGTTCGTAGGAATATTTCACGGGTTTCTAATTAGGGTTTACCGGGAATCCTTTTTAATATTAATACTTTCATTCTCCATCTTTCATTCCAACTTTCCAATTTATATTCCTTAAATCCATTCGTTAAATACTTAAGGCTATCAGTGTCCAGGGAACTCTCGGAGAAAATAAAAGTGTGGTTTTTCAGAATCCGACAGCTTTTACATACACTTATTTTCCCCCTGGATCACTAATACGAACTCGGAAATCCGTTCCGAATGCTTCTATATAGTGTCGTCTCATATTATTATATACTCCCACCAAAACACTATTCATTCTGTATTCTTTACTTGTTCTCTTAGGGTGGTACAATTGTCCGTGTTCTCTTTCGATCGTTCCTTATCCTTTTTACGAAACTACTGGATTAATCGTTACCGATCTGGATGACATGAGAATATTCTCCTGCTTGAAATTGCCATATCTTATTCCCTTAGAAGATAGATTATTCTTACCTATGTTGTTACTCTTTAGCATTCTTCAAGACATAGAAATAATAAAGTCGAATTCCATTCATTCTTTCCAAATATCAATTATTACATTGTAGCCATAACCACTCCTCAGTGGTTTCCTACCTTCATCCTTAAATCAATATAATAACATCCCAAAATATCAAATCCTCAAAGTTAATATCTCAATTCTTGGATTATAATAATATTTAATCCACTGCCCGGTCAAATATTATACTGAAAAGAATTTGGAATTTCTGAATTCCGATCGTCTCTGCATTCACTTATTTCCTCCGCGTATCACTAATATGACTTCGAAACATCCATATCACGTCCCGTACATAGGGTGGCGTGAAAAGTTTTCCAACTTACAAAATCACTATTCATCCACCAAATTACTATGCACGTACAGGAAACACTATGCACGTACGGGAAATACTATGCACGTATGGGAAACACTATGCACGTACTCATTTCCCTTCAAGGATCCATTAGCTCCTTCCTGGATGATAGATTATTCTTATCTAGGTCCTCAACCATCGAATTACTCTATTCTGACAATATACCAATGCATCAGGATCATTGTCCAAAGCAATATCCATTCATTACAATCATTGTTCTTTGAAACCACCATTCATTAGAGCTGGTGACCTTGTTGTCGGAATCATTGTTCCTCATTTTATCATTACTTAATAAAAAGTTTTAATTATATCCAAAATTTGGGGTTCTTACAGTCTCCCCTCCTTAAAAGGATTCCGTCCCGGAATCAGGTAGGAAGCAAAGAGTCGTTTGCCTGTCGTTCCCTTTTTAGCTTCCCGGTCAATTCTTAGTCGTTCTACCCTTCCTCAGCACATCTTCTAGTGCTACAATCCATACTGTATCCTTTTTTTTTTCCATCAACGTTGCTACTTTTCGTACAACTCACTGTCCGGGTTATACTCTTACTCAGTCTTATCCTTATTGATACCTGCAGTAACATTGGTATCACTATCACCCTACGAATTCGGAGGTAACCTCGCTCGTACTGTGCATTTCCTGATTGCTTTAATCTTCGCAATCTCGATCAATATAGAGAAGTGGAAAGATTGATTGAGAGATCACTATGATCAATTGAACATTTGTTATATTGCATAGTTAGTACAGAAGGGGGCCAGCCTTTAGTACTTGACAAGCAATTAAACAAGTCATGACATTCCACTTAGACTTCTATCACATAGACAGATAGTCACGTAGCAGTACCTCCCCTCCTAAAAGGGTTGTTCTTCTCAATTCATAAAGAAGATGAATAAGAGAGAAGAAGAGAAAAGAGTTCTAAAGGATTATAGAAAGCTTTCATGATTGAAGAATATCATACTCAGAATTTACCTCTGAACTATAGAGGTTTATCAAAGAAGAAATTAATCATAATTATATCCAATACTATTTGATCGCAATCTCATGTGTCAACATATCTTGCTGCTTTGTCCATTATTCTATGGACAAATACTCTTGTTCAATATTAGCGATACTCACATTCGGGAAATCCTTCAACCTTTCAGGTTAAATCTTAGATTTCTCACTTGACATCATTATAACTGACATCCCATATCATGTTACTAGCTTTTTCATAACTATAATATTGACACTATCAGGTTGTCATCCTGAGAATTCATTAGAAAACCCATTCATAACATTCCTTGCTTCTCATTCCATAGTTGCTTCCCCAGCCTTTTCTTTATCAATCACATCCTTCTTATTAGCTGATTCTTAATCATTTCTATTATTTACTTTCACGTTCACCTCTTTATTGAGACACCTTTTTGCACTTGGTACCTCTTTATCGGTATTCCGTCACATTTATTCTATAATCATCACGTTATTCCAATTTAAACTTTTCGAAATGAATCTGGCCCGATCCCTTTAACTTAGATTCCTATAATCTACTTCTGCCAACCTTGTTTCTCATCACTTGTTCTTTTCTATCCGTGATTTTCCACAGGTTGTCTTTCGTAAGTCAGACCAGGTCGTATATCTACATGCTCGTACTCCTATCATCTGTTGAACATCTGCATTTACTGGCGTAGCCTGGCCACATGAAAACCCATTATGACCGTGCTATAATTTTGGGGGTAAGGCTGGCTCGAATACCGCCGTTCGAACACTTTAAACTCTCAAGTGGCCCAATAAGTCTTGGGCTCAACCGCCCTTCCCTCCAAGTCTCATTAATTCTTTCTACGGGAATACGTTTAGCATCACGAATTATCAACCTCATATTCTCTATCTTGTTTGTGCAGAAGTACACTGACACAAACTTGCTTGTCATTCATCAACATGCCATTTAGCTTATCAATAGCAGCACTTTCTCTATCTTTACGTTTTCATCTCCTTTCTTAGAAGAATCACCATCGTTTGTTGTTTACGTAGTGCGTTAATAGCTAACCCTACGGGTTTCAAATCCCTTAGGGAGACAAAGTAATCATTATTCCTTATCCATATGGAACACTTCCTAAACTTGATGTAGATATAACGTGAAGCAGATAGAATTGCAGAAGAGTTTCAAGCATCGCAGCTAGGTCCGGTTGATGAAACTATCACTTATGCATCTTCCATAAAAGACTGGAAACTTAACGGTTTACTTCATCAATTTTGTACCATGGTCCTGGTTTGCCTCAAAACGGGACCTTCTAAAGTACGTAATATGCTTAAGACTCCATTAGGAATCGAATCTTTACTTAAACTATTATTACTGTCAATTCTTGCACAGTCATCAGAAGGAATGTAAATTCCTCCATTCCGATATGACCTTCAAGGTCCTTCCAAATATCATCCTGTTTTTTTTTTTTCGGTATGAACATTTGTAATTATTCCTTTATACTTAGATTGTCGGCCACCTCATTGGCCTTTCTTGATGATAATGATTTCTTGTAACCCATGTTTTCTGGGTACATTCCAACTCAAGTTTTTTCTACCTCATTCCCATCACTGTTGGGTTAAAGCATTCTCCCTTAAGCTCTGCTGAAGGAGAAAATATAACTATCAGTCATTTCCATAAGTCATTGCTTCCACTTACCCGTGGGAACTTTATCACGTTTATTCCCAATCCTACTTAGGATACTTCTTTTCTTAGTTCTTTCTTTATCTTAGGATAATCTCAACCTTTATAGGTTCAACCCATACTTTCTCAGGGTTTCATACATGCCTCATCTGGCATTATTGTTACGATGTCATACATTCCTTACCAAACTTCCATTTTTGAAGTTCGGAATATTACCTTTTTCCTTGTAAGGTTTCATAGGCCATCCTTATCATTCCTCCGGTATTTTCTGGGTACCGGGTATATCAAAATGTCATTGATCAATACTCTAATAATTCTATCTATGTTCTTTCCAGAACTCTTTTTAATAATCCTTACCGGTCATTGTTGCCTTAGCAAGTCCAGCTCATATCACCTGAAGTCATAATGTCGTTATTAGGGTTAATGCCACCCCTTGTGCATTCCCCAGGGTTTGTCTTAATTTATGGATATCCTATCCTTAATTCAACTGCCAAGGAATTCTTGCATCTTATAATTGGCAATCAGATCATGTATCCTTAATAAAGGTCTCTTTTCAATCATTCTCATTTGATAATCGATCGGTGGTTTAATGCCACCCTCTTCTTTCAGATAGTTGTCAGCCTATTTGGCCTTTCAAAAAGGCAACGTATGCCTATCTCTTCTCTTACCGAACTTGTTAATGGTAGTAAGGATGTTCTGGAAGATATTGGTCGAGTTCAACGTGAATCTCTTAGTGCTTATCGTTCTTCGCAAAGGTACTTGCCTCAGACAAAATTCCTACAGCATACTGTTCAATTTCTGACCTTTTCTATACCCTCTTCATATACCTTCATTGTTTACTTTCCTCCGTCATAATATATTCATGGTATTCATGATACCCTAACATCATACATCTCAAGTCACTATACTTCCATTTTACTCGAAATCTTGGACAACCATATACACATGAGTCACTTCAGTACGGGTGACCCCATCCCAAAAAGGTCTAGTGAATTCCCAATCAAAACATGGGTTGTTCAGCAGAAGATTCCTACGATCTCATTAATGTTTCCTTTATATCAGAAGCCCTTGCAGTTGGTGCTTTCTTAGAAGCAACCCTGCTTTGTCCTTTCATTTCTGGTCTAGTCACTCGATAATCCTTTGTGACTTGGCCTCAACTGGCCACACTAAAAAAAAAATATGATTTTAGGGGTTGGCTAATAGCATTACTTTTCTAGCAATTGCCGGCATAGTGCCTTCTTCTTTGATACCTTTCTACCTTTCCAAAACTTTACTCCATATAAGTCTTAATCGACTACTCGGCACCGTCTCCGGTCACCTTTCCTCCACTTTTATCTTTTCAACTATTCTTATCAATCCCGCGTGCCACGCAAGCTTACCATTCCTGGCATAACAGCCTTTTCACTTAAGTCAATCCCGGAGTTTCTCCGTCCGGCTAGTTTCTTACTTACATTTCCTATTTTCGTCCAATCTCACTTCATCATTTTATCACTACCGTCGATTGTAATGCTCAGGGTCCGTTTACTAACCCATTTTACAGCATCCTTACCCAAATCACAGGGTTTGCTCCAGTTTCTACTCTCTTCCATGACATTCTCTGATAATCAGAAAGACAAGGTTTGCCAAAATTCACCGAATTCCTTTCCAGACTCAGGGAAATTTTGATCAATCTACCCACCTACTGGTAACATTAAGGAGACCAGTTTCGAAACTTGAAGAATAGTTCTATGAACCTCCAAGCAGGTGGAATCATAAGCAGTCATAGTTAATGAAATAATCATCATCAGATTGGAAGTTTACCCACTGGAGAGGAATCAATTATATCCATCCCTTAGAAGGGAATCAACCGTTTCAAACTGAAACCTGTCACAATATCCTGATACCTATACGTCCTGATATTCAATACTACCAAATGTCGGTCTACCTAACCCTTTATGCGAAGCGTCATTGGAAGCACAAAGTCTCCTTTTTCCATTAAGCAATGCCAGCCCTTGGTCATTACCAATTTCACCTTTTAGCTCCAGGAAGATTTTCTCACATTTCTCTCTTTAATTGCTGATTGTATTACTTGATCTATTATAATTCCGCATCGGAATAAACTTAAGGCACTACTATAATCCATTCAAAGAGAAGAAGGAATTTAATATTCCTCTGAATCACATGCATCTAACGTTTCTGGTTCATCATTTAACTGAGCTGAATTAACTCTATACTCAGTCTCTGGCAGTAGTCTCATTACGAGTTCATCTTGACTCACTGGTCTTATCTTCCGGTAGATTCTGAGATCATTGTCTTGCTTACTACTTCCTTATATAACTTTACCCAATCATGCTATCACTTCCCAATGTCTTTACTTTCTAAATGATTCATTCATAAAATGAACATTTTCCTTAATAAAACCACCTTATTAACCTCAATTTGGTTCCATAATTTACAACCTACGACACCTGCCTTCTCATGGCGAATTATTACTGACCATATTCATACTAATTCATTTATCAAATGATATGGCACTTACTGCCTCCTTCTCAACTATTCCTAGGGACTCTACTCCTCGCCCTAAATCGATGTCTTTGATAATCATATATCCCTCTAGCTCTTTCTTTGTTAAGATGAAAATCTCTAAGGATTCTCATCTATTTCCGTATAAGATCTCAAGTAATTCTTCCCATCCTTCTTTCTTGCTGGTACTACATCTGGTAGTCCGGCTATGAATTCAACATGCATCTTCAGATCTCTTAATAATATCTCGGTTCTTTATACTCACTTTTCTGAGCACCATATCTTAATCATCACAGTCATTCTGGCTGCGACCCTCATTACCCATGGGTAAGATCCTTATCCTAACAGGATTTTCCTTATCTGTTGGAACCTCTTCCGGGTCTCCAGTAGGGTACTCCATCGAATTACCCGTTGATCTTCAGCATATAAAGCATCATCGCGCTGTTGCTCGTATGCCTCAAGGTCAGTCGCCTTACTCGTCGATACGATATCGAGCTAAGTTACTAGCATTATACTTACGAGTTCCCATAAGGGTTTTATATGTCATCACTACATTAAGTAGTCCGACTATGAACTTGGCAAGAGTTCTTATTATCTTATTGAATTTATTGTTTTAACGTCACCTCATCTCTGGGGTTTATAACGTACGCTCTGATACCACTTCTGTAACACCCCCAGATCCGGGGTCCGGGATCCGGTGGTTACGGTTTCCAATTCTATCCACAACAATTGAACTTTCCTTAACATAAAATAAATTACGTCTCTATAACCCAACACAACAATATAAAACACACCCGTTATAGTCCCAGAGATGAAATCAGAGTAACAATCAAAGTTTTATTAATTACATTATGAGTTCTTACAATCCAAAAGAATTTCAATATAAATACATACTCTTTGCCATCCATTTACATAAGTCATATTAGACCACATTCTTGGTACCGAAAGAATAAATATACTCTACCAATAGCTTTTTCTTCAGCTCTGGTAGTCTCATCGTCCTCGCCCGCGTCGAGTGCGCCTTGTGCGAGTCATCTGGTCTAGCTGTTGTTGTGATATAATAATAAAGCAAGGGTGAGCAATAGCCCACCAACAATAATATATAACTGAACGATAATACAGAACAGTTCAAAAGTATTTTTCAAACCATATGCCATGCATTTACGGAAATGATGCCAGTATAATATGAACGATAAAGTTACAAGGTAACTTAAAGTATTTGTTTGTAGAAATATCTGCTACGTCAAAAGTAAGCGAGATATTCTCATTGTTATTAAGAAGAGGAACTTGCATGAAAAGGTTGCAATTCCAGTTATGAACATTTTTCCAGCTCTGCCAACAGTAATCATGTTGCAGGAAATAAATAAGTTTGGATGATGAACCAATGATGGAGTATTCACCGCGCCCGCTGTTCCAATCTTGATGATCAGTCGAGATCGTACAGCTCAATTTAGATTTACTACCGGTAGAAGGAAGAACTGACGGCTTTACTTGTATACCGCCTTACTAGCTCTCCCCGGCCAACGGTTGGGCCAAAGGGGATGGACCGGAGCTACTCGGCCTCTTACACGACTCCTAGTTCAAATAGAATTCATGATTCTGAATGTAACGTTCGTGCCCCTTTCCCCAAGTATATTACTTGTTGATAAGACTCCACAAAGTAGTCGTATCTAGTTGGAAAGGAAAATTTACCAATAACTCCCAAGCTATTACTTGGTAACGGATATCAACTTGTTCCAGTAATCTTACCCCTCGAAAGATGAGAAGGTAAGCAATGACTTAATAAGTCAACAGCACCCGAGTTGCGAGTGAAGGGAATACTTTATGACCGGGAAGTCGACAAGATAAATAACATCTTCCAAGTAAGGTTCCCTTATTATTAAGGAGATAGACTCAAATAAGAATGATGTCTGAGAACCTTTCTTGATATAAGATTAATAATAATATGACTCCGATATATTTTCTGTAATAATCGAAGAAGATAAACCTTATCGAGGTTATTCTAAGCATGGAATAAATATTCAGAGAATATTTATTGAATTAAAATATTTTACAGATTATTTAGGAATATGAAAGAATATCTTTAATCAGAGTATTTCCCAAATAATTCTTGAAGAAATATCGAGAGAATATTTATTGCACAATTAAATAATCAAATGAATATTCAAAATAATATTCATTACTTAATAAGTCCTGAAAGGAATATTTAAAATATTTAAGATAATATTCGATGATTAAATAGAACCCTGGATGAATATTCAAAATGATATTCATAATTAATTAGGAATTTAAATGAATATCGATAAAGTAATATTCATTTAATGAATAATATTCTAAATGAATATCCAGTAATATTCATTTAGTAATCCAAGCTTTAAAGGAATATTCGATATAATATTCGATAAATAAATCAAGCTTCAGATGAATATTGAAGATAATATTCATCAAGTACTTAATATCTTAAATGAATATTCAAAAGTAATATTTATTTAATAAAATAATATTCTAAAAGAATATCCAAATAATATTCATTTAGTATTCTCATCTTTAGAAGAATATTCGAAATAATAATCGATAATCAATTCGACTCTGAATGAATATTGACAAATATTATTCGTCGAATGATTACGTTCAAATAATTATTTGAAGTAAGGATCATTAAATAAATAATCCCGAACGAATATTCAAATAATATTCGTTGCCTGAATAATGGAAAATATTTACTTAAATATTTTCCTTCGAGGTAATCTCGATATATCAAGAAATATTGACTCCCGGTCTATAATGATGAATAAGATGTATACGCCCTTCTATGAGGGTCTTACAATAATCCGGTTTATAACTGATACGATAGCTATCTAATTTATAAGCCAATAACAATCAAGGAACAAGCATAGTGATATAACTTTGAAAGCAGGCATGCATGCTATGGCATATGTATATCAGAAAACATATATATATTTATTCAATCACAACAGCAGCCTAAAGAAGGGAATTGAAACTTGCCTGGTTGTTGAGTACGGTAAGGGGTAGTGGTAGCGGGTCCCGGTTCAGCTTGGTGATCTATAAATAGCCAAGGCATTCGGGATTAATCACTTAACATATTAAAAGTTAAGTTATATTTAAATCGAAACACGTTCTCGAGTTATCTCGTTATACCCCTTTTAGTGGATTACTTATTATCACTGATCCGACCCGACATTCGTTCGTTAATACGACATGTCACTGCACTTATACTTGGGACATACTTAAGTCATATGAGTTCTAAGGTTGATCGTTACGAACCAATATTATACTCCGAGTTTTATCGCCCGTTTTCTAAGTGTTTTACCGAAGTTATAAAAGAGTCGTCTTTTAGGGGTTCGTTCGCGTTTAACCTCGACTCGAACATTTTTAATAAATCGAAAAATGATCCTTTTGACATACGGTTTTCTTTCACACCTTCCTTTTTACCTCTAGTATTTATTTACCAAGATTCGCCATGACGTTACATAGTTTACGAGGGTTCAATTATAGTTACGAACTTTCGTTTACGGATTCGAACTACTTTTAGTAAACCGGCCGTAATTCCTAAACCGTAAGTCCGTTTCACGTGATCTTTATATCAAAACGAAGCTTATAACATAAGCTATCCTAACATGGCAGAAAAGGTTCTGGACAGTAGGGTCTTGATGTGAAAAATGGCATACAAAACATGATATTATAAAATCGGGCATTATAACGGCTATGTTTACACGCTTTTCCAAATTTTTATCATCATCAAATCATCCTCCAACAACAACCAAGTCAAGACCTAAAGTTTATCATCTATTCTAAGTAATGATATCTCAAGAACAACTCAAATCCAACAAGTATGAAATATCAATAACAACCAATTATGCATACATGGATCTAAGCATACTAACACCTCTCCATCATATATCCATCCAAAAAGATCCATAAACTCAAAGTAGTACTAAGGGTTCTTGAGCTTTATACCTTCCTTGGAGAGTGAATAACACTTGTTAAGCCTTGAATGATCCTTAAGTAGCCTTGGTATACTTGAATCAATCAAAAGAAAACAAGAACACAAAGTTAATACTTAAAAGTTACTATTCATCATCATCTTCTTGATTTTATATCTCAAGATTGGTATGGAATTTGAAGATGAAATTCATAGGATATCTTAGTTATGAAATATAGGACTCACCTTAATTTTCTTGAGATTTAACAATGGTTGGAAGTTGGACTTTGGATCTTGAATTATGCAAGAAGTCGAATGGAATTTTCAAGGGGGGGGGAGTTGCTTGGTTTATGTTGTTTTAATCTCATCCACTCTCATCTATTATCAAGATAATATCTTGTATAAATTCACTTTATTAAAGTGATGAGGTGTTGGATGAGGAAATACCATGACAAGTGTTGAAAATGTGGTGGTTTTAGCCTAACTACATGGTTGCCTTGCTAAGTACTTAGTTGCATTCTCTAGGGTGCTAGTTCCTTGATTCTAGTTTGGTTACTAGATATTTTATACTAGTAGCTTGCACAAGACTCTTGCTTCCTCTGCTTGTTTCTGTGTCCGGTTATTGCCCGTTTCGATTGATCGTTCGTAGGAATATTTCACGGGTTTCTAATTAGGGTTTACCGGGAATCCTTTTTAATATTAATACTTTCATTCTCCATCTTTCATTCCAACTTTCCAATTTATATTCCTTAAATCCATTCGTTAAATACTTAAGGCTATCAGTGTCCAGGGAACTCTCGGAGAAAATAAAAGTGTGGTTTTTCAGAATCCGACAGCTTTTACATACACTTATTTTCCCCCTGGATCACTAATACGAACTCGGAAATCCGTTCCGAATGCTTCTATATAGTGTCGTCTCATATTATTATATACTCCCACCAAAACACTATTCATTCTGTATTCTTTACTTGTTCTCTTAGGGTGGTACAATTGTCCGTGTTCTCTTTCGATCGTTCCTTATCCTTTTTACGGAACTACTGGATTAATCGTTACCGATCTGGATGACATGAGAATATTCTCCTGCTTGAAATTGCCATATCTTATTCCCTTAGAAGATAGATTATTCTTACCTATGTTGTTACCCTTTAGCATTCTTCAAGACATAGAAATAATAAAGTCGAATTCCATTCATTCTTTCCAAATATCAATTATTACATTGTAGCCATAACCACTCCTCAGTGGTTTCCTACCTTCATCCTTAAATCAATATAATAACATCCCAAAATATCAAATCCTCAAAGTTAATATCTCAATTCTTGGATTATAATAATATTTAATCCACTGCCCGGTCAAATATTATACTGAAAAGAATTTGGAATTTCTGAATTCCGATCGTCTCTGCATTCACTTATTTCCTCCGCGTATCACTAATATGACTTCGAAACATCCATATCACGTCCCGTACATAGGGTGGCGTGAAAAGTTTTCCAACTTACAAAATCACTATTCATCCACCAAATTACTATGCACGTACAGGAAACACTATGCACGTACGGGAAATACTATGCACGTATGGGAAACACTATGCACGTACTCATTTCCCTTCAAGGATCCATTAGCTCCTTCCTGGATGATAGATTATTCTTATCTAGGTCCTCAACCATCGAATTACTCTATTCTGACAATATACCAATGCATCAGGATCATTGTCCAAAGCAATATCCATTCATTACAATCATTGTTCTTTGAAACCACCATTCATTAGAGCTGGTGACCTTGTTGTCGGAATCATTGTTCCTCATTTTATCATTACTTAATAAAAAGTTTTAATTATATCCAAAATTTGGGGTTCTTACAGTCTCCCCTCCTTAAAAGGATTCCGTCCCGGAATCAGGTAGGAAGCAAAGAGTCGTTTGCCTGTCGTTCCCTTTTTAGCTTCCCGGTCAATTCTTAGTCGTTCTACCCTTCCTCAGCACATCTTCTAGTGCTACAATCCATACTGTATCCTTTTTTTTTTCCATCAACGTTGCTACTTTTCGTACAACTCACTGTCCGGGTTATACTCTTACTCAGTCTTATCCTTATTGATACCTGCAGTAACATTGGTATCACTATCACCCTACGAATTCGGAGGTAACCTCGCTCGTACTGTGCATTTCCTGATTGCTTTAATCTTCGCAATCTCGATCAATATAGAGAAGTGGAAAGATTGATTGAGAGATCACTATGATCAATTGAACATTTGTTATATTGCATAGTTAGTACAGAAGGGGGCCAGCCTTTAGTACTTGACAAGCAATTAAACAAGTCATGACATTCCACTTAGACTTCTATCACATAGACAGATAGTCACGTAGCAGTACCTCCCCTCCTAAAAGGGTTGTTCTTCTCAATTCATAAAGAAGATGAATAAGAGAGAAGAAGAGAAAAGAGTTCTAAAGGATTATAGAAAGCTTTCATGATTGAAGAATATCATACTCAGAATTTACCTCTGAACTATAGATGTTTATCAAAGAAGAAATTAATCATAATTATATCCAATACTATTTGATCGCAATCTCATGTGTCAACATATCTTGCTGCTTTGTCCATTATTCTATGGACAAATACTCTTGTTCAATCTTAGCGATACTCACATTCGGGAAATCCTTCAACCTTTCAGGTTAAATCTTAGATTTCTCACTTGACATCATTATAACTGACATCCCATATCATGTTACTAGCTTTTTCATAACTATAATATTGACACTATCAGGTTGTCATCCTGAGAATTCATTAGAAAACCCATTCATAACATTCCTTGCTTCTCATTCCATAGTTGCTTCCCCAGCCTTTTCTTTATCAATCACATCCTTCTTATTAGCTGATTCTTAATCATTTCTATTATTTACTTTCACGTTCACCTCTTTATTGAGACACCTTTTTGCACTTGGTACCTCTTTATCGGTATTCCGTCACATTTATTCTATAATCATCACGTTATTCCAATTTAAACTTTTCGAAATGAATCTGGCCCGATCCCTTTAACTTAGATTCCTATAATCTACTTCTGCCAACCTTGTTTCTCATCACTTGTTCTTTTCTATCCGTGATTTTCCACAGGTTGTCTTTCGTAAGTCAGACCAGGTCGTATATCTACATGCTCGTACTCCTATCATCTGTTGAACATCTGCATTTACTGGCGTAGCCTGGCCACATGAAAACCCATTATGACCGTGCTATAATTTTGGGGGTAAGGCTGGCTCGAATACCGCCGTCCGAACACTTTAAACTCTCAAGTGGCCCAATAAGTCTTGGGCTCAACCGCCCTTCCCTCCAAGTCTCATTAATTCTTTCTACGGGAATACGTTTAGCATCACGAATTATCAACCTCATATTCTCTATCTTGTTTGTGCAGAAGTACACTGACACAAACTTGCTTGTCATTCATCAACATGCCATTTAGCTTATCAATAGCAGCACTTTCTCTATCTTTACGTTGTCATCTCCTTTCTTAGAAGAATCACCATCGTTTGTTGTTTACGTAGTGCGTTAATAGCTAACCCTACGGGTTTCAAATCCCTTAGGGAGACAAAGTAATCATTATTCCTTATCCATATGGAACACTTCCTAAACTTGATGTAGATATAACGTGAAGCAGATAGAATTGCAGAAGAGTTTCAAGCATCGCAGCTAGGTCCGGTTGATGAAACTATCACTTATGCATCTTCCATAAAAGACTGGAAACTTAACGGTTTACTTCATCAATTTTGTACCATGGTCCTGGTTTGCCTCAAAACGGGACCTTCTAAAGTACGTAATATGCTTAAGACTCCATTAGGAATCGAATCTTTACTTAAACTATTATTACTGTCAATTCTTGCACAGTCATTAGAAGGAATGTAAATTCCTCCATTCCGATATGACCTTCAAGGTCCTTCCAAATATCATCCTGTTTTTTTTTTTTCGGTATGAACATTTGTAATTATTCCTTTATACTTAGATTGTCGGCCACCTCATTGGCCTTTCTTGATGATAATGATTTCTTGTAACCCATGTTTTCTGGGTACATTCCAACTCAAGTTTTTTCTACCTCATTCCCATCACTGTTGGGTTAAAGCATTCTCCCTTAAGCTCTGCTGAAGGAGAAAATATAACTATCAGTCATTTCCATAAGTCATTGCTTCCACTTACCCGTGGGAACTTTATCACGTTTATTCCCAATCCTACTTAGGATACTTCTTTTCTTAGTTCTTTCTTTATCTTAGGATAATCTCAACCTTTATAGGTTCAACCCATACTTTCTCAGGGTTTCATACATGCCTCATCTGGCATTATTGTTACGATGTCATACATTCCTTACCAAACTTCCATTTTTGAAGTTCGGAATATTACCTTTTTCCTTGTAAGGTTTCATAGGCCATCCTTATCATTCCTCCGGTATTTTCTGGGTACCGGGTATATCAAAATGTCATTGATCAATACTCTAATAATTCTATCTATGTTCTTTCCAGAACTCTTTTTAATAATCCTTACCGGTCATTGTTGCCTTAGCAAGTCCAGCTCATATCACCTGAAGTCATAATGTCGTTATTAGGGTTAATGCCACCCCTTGTGCATTCCCCAGGGTTTGTCTTAATTTATGGATATCCTATCCTTAATTCAACTGCCAAGGAATTCTTGCATCTTATAATTGGCAATCAGATCATGTATCCTTAATAAAGGTCTCTTTTCAATCATTCTCATTTGATAATCGATCGGTGGTTTAATGCCACCCTCTTCTTTCAGATAGTTGTCAGCCTATTTGGCCTTTCAAAAAGGCAACGTATGCCTATCTCTTCTCTTACCGAACTTGTTAATGGTAGTAAGGATGTTCTGGAAGATATTGGTCGAGTTCAACGTGAATCTCTTAGTGCTTATCGTTCTTCGCAAAGGTACTTGCCTCAGACAAAATTCCTACAGCATACTGTTCAATTTCTGACCTTTTCTATACCCTCTTCATATACCTTCATTGTTTACTTTCCTCCGTCATAATATATTCATGGTATTCATGATACCCTAACATCATACATCTCAAGTCACTATACTTCCATTTTACTCGAAATCTTGGACAACCATATACACATGAGTCACTTCAGTACGGGTGACCCCATCCCAAAAAGGTCTAGTGAATTCCCAATCAAAACATGGGTTGTTCAGCAGAAGATTCCTACGATCTCATTAATGTTTCCTTTATATCAGAAGCCCTTGCAGTTGGTGCTTTCTTAGAAGCAACCCTGCTTTGTCCTTTCATTTCTGGTCTAGTCACTCGATAATCCTTTGTGACTTGGCCTCAACTGGCCACACTAAAAAAAAAATATGATTTTAGGGGTTGGCTAATAGCATTACTTTTCTAGCAATTGCCGGCATAGTGCCTTCTTCTTTGATACCTTTCTACCTTTCCAAAACTTTACTCCATATAAGTCTTAATCGACTACTCGGCACCGTCTCCGGTCACCTTTCCTCCACTTTTATCTTTTCAACTATTCTTATCAATCCCGCGTGCCACGCAAGCTTACCATTCCTGGCATAACAGCCTTTTCACTTAAGTCAATCCCGGAGTTTCTCCGTCCGGCTAGTTTCTTACTTACATTTCCTATTTTCGTCCAATCTCACTTCATCATTTTATCACTACCGTCGATTGTAATGCTCAGGGTCCGTTTACTAACCCATTTTACAGCATCCTTACCCAAATCACAGGGTTTGCTCCAGTTTCTACTCTCTTCCATGACATTCTCTGATAATCAGAAAGACAAGGTTTGCCAAAATTCACCGAATTCCTTTCCAGACTCAGGGAAATTTTGATCAATCTACCCACCTACTGGTAACATTAAGGAGACCAGTTTCGAAACTTGAAGAATAGTTCTATGAACCTCCAAGCAGGTGGAATCATAAGCAGTCATAGTTAATGAAATAATCATCATCAGATTGGAAGTTTACCCACTGGAGAGGAATCAATTATATCCATCCCTTAGAAGGGAATCAACCGTTTCAAACTGAAACCTGTCACAATATCCTGATACCTATACGTCCTGATATTCAATACTACCAAATGTCGGTCTACCTAACCCTTTATGCGAAGCGTCATTGGAAGCACAAAGTCTCCTTTTTCCATTAAGCAATGCCAGCCCTTGGTCATTACCAATTTCACCTTTTAGCTCCAGGAAGATTTTCTCACATTTCTCTCTTTAATTGCTGATTGTATTACTTGATCTATTATAATTCCGCATCGGAATAAACTTAAGGCACTACTATAATCCATTCAAAGAGAAGAAGGAATTTAATATTCCTCTGAATCACATGCATCTAACGTTTCTGGTTCATCATTTAACTGAGCTGAATTAACTCTATACTCAGTCTCTGGCAGTAGTCTCATTACGAGTTCATCTTGACTCACTGGTCTTATCTTCCGGTAGATTCTGAGATCATTGTCTTGCTTACTACTTCCTTATATAACTTTACCCAATCATGCTATCACTTCCCAATGTCTTTACTTTCTAAATGATTCATTCATAAAATGAACATTTTCCTTAATAAAACCACCTTATTAACCTCAATTTGGTTCCATAATTTACAACCTACGACACCTGCCTTCTCATGGCGAATTATTACTGACCATATTCATACTAATTCATTTATCAAATGATATGGCACTTACTGCCTCCTTCTCAACTATTCCTAGGGACTCTACTCCTCGCCCTAAATCGATGTCTTTGATAATCATATATCCCTCTAGCTCTTTCTTTGTTAAGATGAAAATCTCTAAGGATTCTCATCTATTTCCGTATAAGATCTCAAGTAATTCTTCCCATCCTTCTTTCTTGTTGGTACTACATCTGGTAGTCCGGCTATGAATTCAACATGCATCTTCAGATCTCTTAATAATATCTCGGTTCTTTATACTCACTTTTCTGAGCACCATATCTTAATCATCACAGTCATTCTGGCTGCGACCCTCATTACCCATGGGTAAGATCCTTATCCTAACAGGATTTTCCTTATCTGTTGGAACCTCTTCCGGGTCTCCAGTAGGGTACTCCATCGAATTACCCGTTGATCTTCAGCATATAAAGCATCATCGCGCTGTTGCTCGTATGCCTCAAGGTCAGTCGCCTTACTCGTCGATACGATATCGAGCTAAGTTACTAGCATTATACTTACGAGTTCCCATAAGGGTTTTATATGTCATCACTACATTAAGTAGTCCGACTATGAACTTGGCAAGAGTTCTTATTATCTTATTGAATTTATTGTTTTAACGTCACCTCATCTCTGGGGTTTATAACGTACGCTCTGATACCACTTCTGTAACACCCCCAGATCCGGGGTCCGGGATCCGGTGGTTACGGTTTCCAATTCTATCCACAACAATTGAACTTTCCTTAACATAAAATAAATTACGTCTCTATAACCCAACACAACAATATAAAACACACCCGTTATAGTCCCAGAGATGAAATCAGAGTAACAATCAAAGTTTTATTAATTACATTATGAGTTCTTACAATCCAAAAGAATTTCAATATAAATACATACTCTTTGCCATCCATTTACATAAGTCATATTAGACCACATTCTTGGTACCGAAAGAATAAATATACTCTACCAATAGCTTTTTCTTCAGCTCTGGTAGTCTCATCGTCCTCGCCCGCGTCGAGTGCGCCTTGTGCGAGTCATCTGGTCTAGCTGTTGTTGTGATATAATAATAAAGCAAGGGTGAGCAATAGCCCACCAACAATAATATATAACTGAACGATAATACAGAACAGTTCAAAAGTATTTTTCAAACCATATGCCATGCATTTACGGAAATGATGCCAGTATAATATGAACGATGAAGTTACAAGGTAACTTAAAGTATTTGTTTGTAGAAATATCTGCTACGTCAAAAGTAAGCGAGATATTCTCATTGTTATTAAGAAGAGGAACTTGCATGAAAAGGTTGCAATTCCAGTTATGAACATTTTTCCAGCTCTGCCAACAGTAATCATGTTGCAGGAAATAAATAAGTTTGGATGATGAACCAATGATGGAGTATTCACCGCGCCCGCTGTTCCAATCTTGATGATCAGTCGAGATCGTACAGCTCAATTTAGATTTACTACCGGTAGAAGGAAGAACTGACGGCTTTACTTGTATACCGCCTTACTAGCTCTCCCCGGCCAACGGTTGGGCCAAAGGGGATGGACCGGCGCTACTCGGCCTCTTACACGACTCCTAGTTCAAATAGAATTCATGATTCTGAATGTAACGTTCGTGCCCCTTTCCCCAAGTATATTACTTGTTGATAAGACTCCACAAAGTAGTCGTATCTAGTTGGAAAGGAAAATTTACCAATAACTCCCAAGCTATTACTTGGTAACGGATATCAACTTGTTCCAGTAATCTTACCCCTCGAAAGATGAGAAGGTAAGCAATGACTTAATAAGTCAACAGCACCCGAGTTGCGAGTGAAGGGAATACTTTATGACCGGGAAGTCGACAAGATAAATAACATCTTCCAAGTAAGGTTCCCTTATTATTAAGGAGATAGACTCAAATAAGAATGATGTCTGAGAACCTTTCTTGATATAAGATTAATAATAATATGACTCCGATATATTTTCTGTAATAATCGAAGAAGATAAACCTTATCGAGGTTATTCTAAGCATGGAATAAATATTCAGAGAATATTTATTGAATTAAAATATTTTACAGATTATTTAGGAATATGAAAGAATATCTTTAATCAGAGTATTTCCCAAATAATTCTTGAAGAAATATCGAGAGAATATTTATTGCACAATTAAATAATCAAATGAATATTCAAAATAATATTCATTACTTAATAAGTCCTGAAAGGAATATTTAAAATATTTAAGATAATATTCGATGATTAAATAGAACCCTGGATGAATATTCAAAATGATATTCATAATTAATTAGGAATTTAAATGAATATCGATAAAGTAATATTCATTTAATGAATAATATTCTAAATGAATATCCAGTAATATTCATTTAGTAATCCAAGCTTTAAAGGAATATTCGATATAATATTCGATAAATAAATCAAGCTTCAGATGAATATTGAAGATAATATTCATCAAGTACTTAATATCTTAAATGAATTTTCAAAAGTAATATTTATTTAATAAAATAATATTCTAAATGAATATCCAAATAATATTCATTTAGTATTCTCATCTTTAGAAGAATATTCGAAATAATAATCGATAATCAATTCGACTCTGAATGAATATTGACAAATATTATTCGTCGAATGATTACGTTCAAATAATTATTTGAAGTAAGGATCATTAAATAAATAATCCCGAACGAATATTCAAATAATATTCGTTGCCTGAATAATGGAAAATATTTACTTAAATATTTTCCTTCGAGGTAATCTCGATATATCAAGAAATATTGACTCCCGGTCTATAATGATGAATAAGATGTATACGCCCTTCTATGAGGGTCTTACAATAATCCGGTTTATAACTGATACGATAGCTATCTAATTTATAAGCCAATAACAATCAAGGAACAAGCATAGTGATATAACTTTGAAAGCAGGCATGCATGCTATGGCATATGTATATCAGAAAACATATATATATTTATTCAATCACAACAACAGCCTAAAGAAGGGAATTGAAACTTGCCTGGTTGTTGAGTACGGTAAGGGGTAGTGGTAGCGGGTCCCGGTTCAGCTTGGTGATCTATAAATAGCCAAGGCATTCGGGATTAATCACTTAACATATTAAAAGTTAAGTTATATTTAAATCGAAACACGTTCTCGAGTTATCTCGTTATACCCCTTTTAGTGGATTACTTATTATCACTGATCCGACCCGACATTCGTTCGTTAATACGACATGTCACTGCACTTATACTTGGGACATACTTAAGTCATATGAGTTCTAAGGTTGATCGTTACGAACCAATATTATACTCCGAGTTTTATCGCCCGTTTTCTAAGTGTTTTACCGAAGTTATAAAAGAGTCGTCTTTTAGGGGTTCGTTCGCGTTTAACCTCGACTCGAACATTTTTAATAAATCGAAAAATGATCCTTTTGACATACGGTTTTCTTTCACACCTTCCTTTTTACCTCTAGTATTTATTTACCAAGATTCGCCATGACGTTACATAGTTTACGAGGGTTCAATTATAGTTACGAACTTTCGTTTACGGATTCGAACTACTTTTAGTAAACCGGCCGTAATTCCTAAACCGTAAGTCCGTTTCACGTGATCTTTATATCAAAACGAAGCTTATAACATAAGCTATCCTAACATGGCAGAAAAGGTTCTGGACAGTAGGGTCTTGATGTGAAAAATGGCATACAAAACATGATATTATAAAATCGGGCATTATAACGGCTATGTTTACACGCTTTTCCAAATTTTTATCATCATCAAATCATCCTCCAACAACAACCAAGTCAAGACCTAAAGTTTATCATCTATTCTAAGTAATGATATCTCAAGAACAACTCAAATCCAACAAGTATGAAATATCAATAACAACCAATTATGCATACATGGATCTAAGCATACTAACACCTCTCCATCATATATCCATCCAAAAAGATCCATAAACTCAAAGTAGTACTAAGGGTTCTTGAGCTTTATACCTTCCTTGGAGAGTGAATAACACTTGTTAAGCCTTGAATGATCCTTAAGTAGCCTTGGTATACTTGAATCAATCAAAAGAAAACAAGAACACAAAGTTAATACTTAAAAGTTACTATTCATCATCATCTTCTTGATTTTATATCTCAAGATTGGTATGGAATTTGAAGATGAAATTCATAGGATATCTTAGTTATGAAATATAGGACTCACCTTAATTTTCTTGAGATTTAACAATGGTTGGAAGTTGGACTTTGGATCTTGAATTATGCAAGAAGTCGAATGGAATTTTCAAGGGGGGGGGAGTTGCTTGGTTTATGTTGTTTTAATCTCATCCACTCTCATCTATTATCAAGATAATATCTTGTATAAATTCACTTTATTAAAGTGATGAGGTGTTGGATGAGGAAATACCATGACAAGTGTTGAAAATGTGGTGGTTTTAGCCTAACTACATGGTTGCCTTGCTAAGTACTTAGTTGCATTCTCTAGGGTGCTAGTTCCTTGATTCTAGTTTGGTTACTAGATATTTTATACTAGTAGCTTGCACAAGACTCTTGCTTCCTCTGCTTGTTTCTGTGTCCGGTTATTGCCCGTTTCGATTGATCGTTCGTAGGAATATTTCACGGGTTTCTAATTAGGGTTTACCGGGAATCCTTTTTAATATTAATACTTTCATTCTCCATCTTTCATTCCAACTTTCCAATTTATATTCCTTAAATCCATTCGTTAAATACTTAAGGCTATCAGTGTCCAGGGAACTCTCGGAGAAAATAAAAGTGTGGTTTTTCAGAATCCGACAGCTTTTACATACACTTATTTTCCCCCTGGATCACTAATACGAACTCGGAAATCCGTTCCGAATGCTTCTATATAGTGTCGTCTCATATTATTATATACTCCCACCAAAACACTATTCATTCTGTATTCTTTACTTGTTCTCTTAGGGTGGTACAATTGTCCGTGTTCTCTTTCGATCGTTCCTTATCCTTTTTACGGAACTACTGGATTAATCGTTACCGATCTGGATGACATGAGAATATTCTCCTGCTTGAAATTGCCATATCTTATTCCCTTAGAAGATAGATTATTCTTACCTATGTTGTTACCCTTTAGCATTCTTCAAGACATAGAAATAATAAAGTCGAATTCCATTCATTCTTTCCAAATATCAATTATTACATTGTAGCCATAACCACTCCTCAGTGGTTTCCTACCTTCATCCTTAAATCAATATAATAACATCCCAAAATATCAAATCCTCAAAGTTAATATCTCAATTCTTGGATTATAATAATATTTAATCCACTGCCCGGTCAAATATTATACTGAAAAGAATTTGGAATTTCTGAATTCCGATCGTCTCTGCATTCACTTATTTCCTCCGCGTATCACTAATATGACTTCGAAACATCCATATCACGTCCCGTACATAGGGTGGCGTGAAAAGTTTTCCAACTTACAAAATCACTATTCATCCACCAAATTACTATGCACGTACAGGAAACACTATGCACGTACGGGAAATACTATGCACGTATGGGAAACACTATGCACGTACTCATTTCCCTTCAAGGATCCATTAGCTCCTTCCTGGATGATAGATTATTCTTATCTAGGTCCTCAACCATCGAATTACTCTATTCTGACAATATACCAATGCATCAGGATCATTGTCCAAAGCAATATCCATTCATTACAATCATTGTTCTTTGAAACCACCATTCATTAGAGCTGGTGACCTTGTTGTCGGAATCATTGTTCCTCATTTTATCATTACTTAATAAAAAGTTTTAATTATATCCAAAATTTGGGGTTCTTACAATTCGCCACTGAGTAACATGCTTTACGAGGGTTCAATTGAAGTTACGAACTTTTACTTACGATTTCGAACCAATTTTAGTAATTTGACCATAACTCCTAAACCGTAAGTCGGAATGTTTCGATTCTTTCGCCAAAACGATCTATGACTCGAGGTCTACGAGGAAATATCATGTTCATAACCAGTTAAGACAATTAACCCTACTGTGATGCACGAATTCTTTAAGGTTATCGAAAATCGGGCATTACGACGGCTATAAATCGAATATTTCCAAATTCCAAACTTTCCAATAATCATAGTTTCCACTCCAAACAACATATATACATGATTTATAACCATGAACTGAGGCCAAGCAATGCCTTTCCGTTCATCTTACTATTTTTAACATTTATCAAAACCCCATTCATAATCATGCTTATAACCTACTAACAACATAACTAACTTAGATCACTCAAGAACATGCATAAAACTCAAAGTAGATCTAGGGTTTCAAGAGTGGTATACCTCCTTGAGAGTGTGAACTAGCCTTACAAAGCTTGGTACGGACCTTGGATTGCATTAAGCTTGCTAAATCAACCATGAAAACAAGAAAATCAAAGATTAGTTTTCATGAAAACTCTATTCACCCTCCTCCTTCTTGATTTTTTTGAAAATGGAAACAAAGGAGTTTAAAGCTAAAATTTTGAGGAGATTACTTTCTTGAAATATAGGACTCGCCTTAAAAATTACAAGATCAAATGATGGTGGGAGCTTGGACTTTGGATTTGGAATTAAGGAATGGTCGAATGGAATGAAGTAAAGGGAGGGGGGAGAGTTTTGCTTGGTTGCTCTTGAAAATAATGCATAAAGTGATGTGTTTAACATAATATCTCATCCTTGGTTGCTTTAATAAAGTGATGATGCACTAGATGATGTGTTTGGCTTGGACATGTGTTGATCATTGGATGGTTTACAAGTTAACTAAGGTTGGATTGGCTAAGTACTTGGTTGCTTCACTTGTTTCTAGTTAGTAATGAAACTAGATTGGTTGCTAGATATTTTCATATGGAAAGTGCATGCATCTTGCTTCCTCTGCTTGTTTCTTCTGTCCGGTTATTGTTGGTAGGAATATCTCACGGATTTCTAATTAGGGTTTACCGGAAACCGTCTTAATATTTATACTATCATCCTCCATTCTCTTTAATAATTCTTGAACCTATTTTCCTTAATTCCCTTCAATAATTCCTTAAGTCTTTCAGTGTCCAGGGAAATCTCGGGGAAAATAAAAGTGCTATTTTTAAGAATCCGATAGCTTTTACATACACTCTTTTTCCCCCTGGATCAATAATATGAACTCAGAATTTCATTCCGGGTATATCTATATAGCGTCGTCTAATAATATTCCTACGTCCACCAAAATCACTATTCATCCTTTTTCTTTACTTATTCTCTTAGGGTTGTACAATTGTCCCTGATCTCTTTCGATCGTTCCTTAACCTTTTTACGGAACCACTGGACCAATAATAGATATCGATTTGGATGACATAAGAATAATCTTCTTCTTTAGAATTATCAAATCTTAATTCCCTAGGAGATGGATAATTCTTATCTAAAGTGTCAACCAATAGTATTCTTCATGGCATATAAACATTTGAATCCAAATCTATTCCTTTCATTCATTATCTTAATCGTTACATCGTAGTCGTAATCACTATTCACCATTGCCTCAGTACATAATAAAAGTTTTAATTATATCCAAAATTTGGGTTCTTACAGCTGCCATTGGACTTGACAATGGCACTCTTAAACGGAGAAAATGCTATGCTGTCATTGAAGATGACATAGTTGTTCAGGATGAAGTGCCTCACATTTTGAAAAAGACTGAGTCTCCAATTTTTAAAGAACCAACATTTGAAATTGATGAGGATGTCTTACTCATTAAGCAAATGTTGAATGATGAGGATGAGGCACCGTCTAGTGAACAACCAACATCCTCTAAGAGTGAGAGTGTCAAGGCAAAAGCCAAGAAGCTAGTAGGAGGTAGACCTAGACCTGAGAAGTTTATGAAGTTTGTTTCAGCTGGGAAAAATGAACCTGAGAAGAAAGTGGCTAATAAGAAACAAAATAGGAATGGCAAGCTAGGGATAAACAAGAATAATAATTATGCTTATGTGCCAAATGTTGTTTTAGCACTAATCACTTAACTCATGCATGCAAGAAACCAACTGGTAGTATAGCTAAGCCGTTCTATGATTGCTCTGTGCCTTTAAGACATAGAGATTCACCTTTATGTGATAAACTTGACTGTATGCCATGCAACATGAATGTTATGACTAGCTGTTTTAATTTGAGAAGACAATTCATTGATGGTTGCATCAGTCACAACATTCACACACACCACACAAGGCCAGAGTCTTCAAGTCCTCCTAGAGTTAGGAAGGTACCTCTGTCACCTAATTATAAGAATTCAGATTCTAAGAATTCTAATAGTGACAAGAAGACTAGTCCTAAGAAAGTTGATAAGCATGCTGTTTTTAATGAATCTGTTTCTAAGCCAAGTGGACCCAAACTTGTTTGGGTACCAAAGAAAAAGTAATACCTTTGTGCTTGCAGGGCAAAGAAAGTGAAAATAAGGTCATGTGGATTTTGGACAGTGGATGCTCAAATCACATGACTGGTGATATGGCCCTGCTATCACAATATGAGGAGAAGGCTGGCCCAATGGTTGCTTTTGGAGATGACAGCATGGGTAACACATTGGGATATGGCAAGTTAAAAGTTGGTAATGTCATCATTGAAGATGTAGCACTAGTCAAGGGTCTCAAGCATAATCTGCTAAGTGTTGGTCAGTTTACTGATAGAGGATTCAAGGTAAATTTTGACAAAGATGAATGTTTGATCACCCACAAGAAGATTGGTGATTTTACTCTATCTGGAGTAAGAAAAGGAAGCCTGTTTGTAGCCAATATGGACTCTGCAAACAAGGACAAAGTTTGCCGCTTCTACTCAAAAGCATCAAATGAAGATTGTTGGCTATGGCACAAGAAGTTATCACACCTGAACTTCAAGGCCATTAATTCTCTAGTCAAAAGAGAGTTAGTGAGAGGCATGCCCACACTTGAATTCTGTCAAGAAGGAGCGTGTGAGGATTGCCAAAAAGGAAAGATGAAAAGGTCAAGCCACAAGTCAAAGACAGTGACATTAATCACCAAGCCCCTGCAATTAATTCATATGGATTTGTTTGGGCCTGTCAATATTATGTCACTCTCAAGGAAGAGGTATGCCCTAGTGATGGTTGATGACTACACAAGGTATACATGGGTGGAATTTCTAGCATCAAAGGATGAGGCTCCACAAGTAATCATTGAGCACATAAAGAAAGTTGATAATGAAGCAAAAGCCAACAATGCAAGTGTGATTGCATTGAGAAGTGACAATGGAACAGAGTTCAGAAATGCCTTACTTGAAGCATTTTGCAAAGAGAATGGCATTTCTCAACAATTCTCAGCTCCAAGGACTCCACAACAAAATGGAGTAGTTGAGAGAAAGAATAGAACTCTAATTGAGGCTGCTAGAACAATGTTGCTTGATGCAAAGATACCTACATGTTTTTGGGCTGAGGCTGTGAGCACTGCATGCTATATCCAGAACAGAACCCTCATTAACAAAAACACTGGAAAGACACCTTACTATTTGATGACTGGAAAGAAGCCTACTCTAAAGTATGTTCATACTTGTGGAAGCAAATGCTTTGTGTTGAATGACAATTCAGAATATGTTGGGAAGTTTGATGCAAAGGCATTTGAAGGAATTTTTCCTGGCTATTCTATGGAGAGAACTGCATACAAAGTTTATGTAATCAGTCAAAAAAAAGTTATGGAAAGCACAGATGTGACATTTGATGACAACAAACTACCTGGATTAGAAGAAGCCAATGATGAAGATAGAGATCCATTAAAGTTTGAAAATCTAGATGATTCTGATGAAGAGATTGAAACTGAAGTTGAAACTCTAGTTCAACAAACTCAAGTGAATGATGAAGCAAGAGAAGAATTTGATCCAATCAACAGTGAAGAGACTAGCATCCAAGACACACCTTTGACTATTAGCAACTTCACAGGGGGAGGAAATGAAAAGGGTCATGACTTGGATGATGAAGCAACATCAAGGTTGAGAAATCAAACTGAGCACTCAAGGAAATGGGATATGTCACACACTGTAGAGCAAATTATTGGAGATCCAAATGCAGGAGTGAGAACTAGGAGAGCAACTCAAAATGAGTGCCTCTATGGTTGCTTTCTATCTCAGATTGAGCCTAAAAAACTTGATGATGCACTGTTGGATCCAGATTGGATTATTGCTATGCAAGAGGAGCTGAATCAATTTGAAAGAAACAAAGTATGGGAACTTGTGCCTGCACCAAAGAACAGAACCATTGTTGGAACAAAATGGGTTCTGAAGAATAAGATGGATGAAGATGGTGTAATAGTAAGAAACAAAGCAAGGTTGGTTGCAAAAGGATACTCTCAACAGGAAGGCATTGACTATGATGAGACATTTGCTCCTGTTGCTAGATTGGAAGCCATCAGAATCTTCTTGGCATTTGCTGCTCATTCAAACTTTAAAGTCTATCAAATGGATTTCAAGAGTGCATTTCTGAATGGGGTGTTGGAAGAAGAAGTTTATGTGCAACAACCACCTGGCTTTGAGGATCCACATTTCCCAGAACTTGTCTACAGATTGTTTAAGGCAATGTATGGACTTAAGCAGGCTCCAAGGGCATGGTATGACACTTTATCACAATTTCTTCTTGAAAATCAATTCACAAGAGGCACATTGGACAAGACACTATTTTACAAGAAGCATGGTAATGATATTATCCTAGTTCAGATCTATGTGGATGATATCATATTTGGCTCTACAAATGAGAAGCTGTGTGAGAAATTCTCTAAGCTCATGCAAAGTAGATATGAGATGAGTATGATGGGAGAGTTAACATTCTTTCTTGGATTGCAAGTTAGTCAGAGGAAGGATGGTATCTTCATCAGTCAAACCAAGTACATCAAGGATTTATTAAAGAAGTTTGACTTAGAAGACTGCTCACCTGCAAAGACACCCATGGCCACTGCCACCAAATTGGATGAAGATGTCAAAGGTAAGAGAGTAGATATCTCAGTCTACAGAGGCATGGTTGGTTCGCTACTATATCTCACTACAAGTAGGCCAGACATCATGTTTGCTACATGTCTGTGTGCAAGGTTTCAATCAAATCCAAAAGAGTCACATTTGATTGCTATAAAAATGATCTTTAGATATCTGAAGTGTGACGCCCCTAGATCTGGGGTCAGGAATCCAGGTCATCACGGTCCAATTTCCATTTAATAACATTATATTCTTGAAAGTTGAAATATAAATGCGTAATAAAACCCACACAGTAGACCCCACACCTAATAATAATATTACACACCAGTCATATGCTCATAGAACAACATTCATAATAATAACAGTTTAAAGTTAAAAGAGTTATTACAAACCCAGAATCTTACTTAAGTAGTGTTGCTGAATATTACTTCGAGAGGAAGCATTTCAACAACCAAAAGTTTATTACACACTTACACACTTAATTTACATAAGTCTACCAATACCCATCTGTCTATCAACTACCTCAGGGATAGGCGGCAACACTCTCTCAAAAGGTCGTCTTTCCCTTACCCTCTTGCAGGGTGTAGTGCGGAGTATCGGCATTTGACCTAGCTGTTATATACATAAGTAGCAAGGGTGAGCTATAATAGCTCAGCAAGATAAATTTTGTAAACCAGTATCAAAGAAAACATATATATATATATATATATATATATTAATAAACAAAAGACCCATCGTAATCATTAAGAAAAGAATTAATTCTTATTTATTAAATACACCATCTATTTATCTTTATAAGAAAAGAAATATAGAACCATATAATACCAGTTTCTCTTCTAACATAATATAATATCAGTTTCCCTTCTAATATAATATCAATTTCTCTTCTAAATCATAAAAACAATTTCATAATTTCATACCATTTTTCCTTTTTCAATATGTCGAACTGTAACCATTATCAATTCTTTCTTTTATTACTTTGGGGATATCTGCTATCGCCTGATACGTTAGGAAGATGATCAGTCGCCAAATCGTACCTGCTCTCTGTTTACTACTAGTAGAAGGAATGATCCAACCTGGTCATCATCCCTGGAGGAAGGCTCTCTGCTACATCCCCCTTCGGCATCTCTTGGGCCGTATTAAAATATTGAGTGCTGGACTGTGCCGAACACAGCGTCTTACGCTTGCTGCCTTTTTATCAAATCATTATTCCATTTATAAAACACCATTCCATTTTTTCCATTTTCCGTTTCCATTTCCATTCACATGTATCATTTCCATTTCAATTTCCATTCACATATATCATTTCCATTTCCATTTCCATTTACATATATCATTTCCATTTCCATTTACATATATCATTCTTTAGAAAGACAACATCATAATACTTTGATTATAACTCAGACATCTCCTCCGTATTTAATAAAGTCACTTATGCTATTAAATACATAACTATTCCATCTATTTTTAAAGTATTAAATAATATTCAAATAATATTTATTAAATCACAAATGTTTAAAGATTATAAATAACATAATATTATAAACCATATAACCCTAGATAACAACTGATTCAATTCTTTTTCATATCTTTTTAAGCCATAAAGTATATTGGCTCCCTTCATATTCATATCCACAATCCATATCATATATTGATATAAGATTCATATATTATCTAGCAAAACCATTTTTCTTTGAAACATAACAATTTATCAAAATAAGGAAGAAGAAATCTTGCCTCGATCTCTAAATCCCAGAGGTATGACCCGGTGTTCGTCTTAAGTTTCTATAAGAACGAAAAGGATCATCATTAGCATATGCCCCATTATAATTATTATTACTAACAACGCTTATCCTAACCATTTAACTCACTTGATCCCCTAATCTTTTAGCTTATCAAATACACCATAACTTAACTCTTATTAATGCCGCCACGTAATGACACTTAGTACATTATCAAGGTATGTCATTATCTTATACACTTAGTAGATATTTAAGTTTTAAAGACTTCTAAGTCGACCATTAACTCGAGAAACTTATCCTTTATCCGTTTAAGTGGTATTCCATTAGCGTACCCTTGATCTAAACATTTTTATAAAATTGAAAAATTATTCGTTCAACATGAGACCTTCTCCTATACCTTCCTTATGACCTCTATTATTTAATTATCAAGATTCGTAACGGAATCACTTAGGTTAAGGGTGTTCAATTGAAGTTACGAACTCGCACTTACAAGTTCGAACCACTTTTAGTATTTTGGCCATTTTTCCTAAACCGTTCATCAAATTTTTACGTACTTTATATCAAAACGACCTATGAACTAAGACCTATCCTATCATGACCAGTGGTTATGCCCTAATGACCTTGACAGGTTCGGGATTGCTATGTTTTTAACAAGTAATTACCGTTTTAACAAAAATCGGGCATTATAACGACTATATTTCCATACTTTCCATAATATAACTCCTCCAAATCCAACATCCAACACATATACCAAACCCTAAACCATGTGGACATCATACCAACCATGGTTACTAGCACTCACAACACCTTCATGTTCAATCAATCACTTATAAACATACATATAATCATGTTTTCATGCTTAATACTCATTTAACCACTAAACTAACCATAAATCATCATAAACTCAAAATAATACTAAGGGTTCATGAACTCCATACCTTCTTTGAAGCTTAAACAACAATAAATAAGCCTTGTCTAGTCCTTAAACAACCTTAAAATAGCTTGGATAGTCTAAAGAAACCATAAAAACAAAGTTAGTTCTTGGAGTAACTATTCATATAGCAACTTTGATGAATTTATTACCTATGAAAATGATGTTGAATGGCTATGAAACTTGGTGGATGATCTTCTCTAACCTCCAAGAACCTCCATGAATTTTCCCTTGAATTGTAGTTGATTGTAGCTAGGGTTTTTATTTCCTATTTCTCCCTTTTTCTTGAAATGGCCGAATTGGGTGATAATGGAAAGGGGGAGAGATTTCTTTGTGTTGCTTGCTCTTATCTTGCTAATCTTGAGAGTTCTAGAGTTTTGTAGCATGTTATAGATAATTACATGGTGAATTTACTAATTAACCCTTGGTTAAAGTTAGTGGAAAGTGATGTAAGAGGTGATGTCATTTGGATTATCATGAGAGATGATTTTATAATCTTGTTCTTGATTTTCTAATTAATGTTTTGATGATTTTGGTTATTAGTAATGTAGTGTATATCCTTGTTATGATATTAATCTTGGTTGTTTAGTCTCCATATTCGTCTAATTACGATTCATTTCGAATATACCTCATTTTCCAAGTGGTTCTAAATTGTTTAACAATCCAAGTTCCTCTAGCATTCCCTTGAATTAATAATCCCCTGGTTTAACCTAATTTTTCTATTTCCTCAAGATATAAACCCTTTAATATTTCTATACTCCTTCATATCACATTCCATAGAGTCTCAATTGAGATTGAATCCTTAAAATCCACACTTAGGAATTTCTGAAATCTGTCATCGTTTCGAGTCACTTATTCATAGTACATCACTAATATGGTTTCTGATTATTCATTTTCTGTTTCAATGGTAGGGTACCTACATGCCATTTCCCTAAATCCTCAAAATTTACTATTCCTTTAAGCACTGTAGCATTTCTAAAGTTAGGGTTATTACAGTCTTCCCCCCTTAAAAGGATTCCGTCCCGGAATCACGTTGAAGATATTGACGAATACCTTTCTCACATTACACCTTCTAATTCTCATATTGCTTCCTCCATCCTTTAGTTCCTCCTTAAACATCTCTATCTTGTTTGTACAGAAATACACCAATATAACTTGCTTGTCATTCATCAACATGCCATTTAGCTTATCAATAGCAATACTTTCACTATCTTTACCGTACCAACCTTCTCTGGCATTCTGTCATTCCATATTATCTCATCCCTCCTTTCTCTTTTTACTAAGGGTATCAGCCACCACATTGGCCTTCCCTGAATGGTAGTATATCTCACTTATTCTCTAACTATATTTTGATCTCTATCATAACATAAAATATAAATACTTCAATCTTATTATATCCTGTCTCTGTAAAATCTTCCAGAAATTTGACTAGAAGGCTATTCCTTGAAACAATTGTAAGAAATATTATCTATAATATATTATTATAATTTTTTTTAAACTCTTACTCTCTCTCTCTCTCTCTCTCTCTCTCTCTCTCTCTCTCTCTCTCTCTCTCTCTCTCTCTCTCTCTCTCTCTCTCCTTGGACCAGCATATCTTAATTCCTAATCAGATAGATTATTCTTATCTATTTTATTAACTTATTTACACCATTCATTGACCAAGTTGATCCCTAACCAAACATTTACACTTAAAAGGTTAAATAATAAAAAAATACCTGTGTCTGCATCGGGTTTCTTCAACGCCTCTCCTAAGGTCCTATTGTACACTCTGGCAATATGTCTATTCGAAGCAGTCATACTTTGTCCTGTCGCAGACGACCCACTAGAACAGCAATATCTAGCTATGTGTCCTAATTTTCCACACTGGTAACACTTGACGTCACTCCTAGGGTTTGTATCAACTGATGGGCACTGGTTAAAATAGTGTCCTTTTTGTCCACACTTAAAACAAGTTATTACCAACATTCTACACACTCCCGTATGCTTCTCAGGGCCGTCTCCAGTATTTTGGAGGCCCTAACTTTCTTATACCAAAATTTTTTTAAGACATCAAATTTCATGAATTAAAACCACACAAAAAAATTACAATACGACTTTAATCCAGTAATAACAAAAAATGTAAAATAATAGAGGCAAGTTAAGTTGAGATTAAGAAGTTAATCTCCTCGCTTTAGCTAGTGCAAAATCTCTAATCAGAGTACTATAATCTAACTTATCTAACATTTCTTCTCAATAGACAACATAGCCAAACCGTTGAGTCTCTCTTGTGACATGGTTGATTGGAGATAATTTTTTATGAACTTCAATTTGGAGAAACTTCTTTCCGTAGTAACTACAGTAACTGCTATAGTTAATATAATTCTGTAAGCAACCCATGTATTGGAATATTGGATGTAATGTTGTTGGTGTACTTTATAACTTTAGTGTATTAGGTTTTACTTTGTTTACTTTGATAAATATAAGATACTTATACACCAGCACACACTAATGGGCTTTTTTATAATCAATTAATGGGCCTCTAAATATATATAAACTAATAAATAATAAGAGCCCAAATGTTGCAGCCTTCAACTTCAACTGAAACCCATCAATCAAATATCTTTTTGGACCAAATAATCAAATACTTAATGCCAATAAATATATACATAAACCTTACTTATAATAAAAAAATGTGGCCCCCTTAATTTGTGTGGCCCTAGGCAGCCAACTATGGCAACTCCCACAGGAGCCGGTACTGATGCTTCTTACCACACGTGTTACAATCTGGTAAGGGTGGTCGTGATTGATTGGACTGAAATGTTCCTGAGGATTTACCACCCTGATTCACAGTCTCACTAACAGCCTTATTACTCCCTGACTTTCACACAAACTGAGATTTTTGTCCTTTACTAAACTTGCTAAAGTAACTTCCTTCACTTGAACCTCCTTTCTGGCCTTCAAATTTCCTTATCTTATTCTCTCGACCAATTTGAGTTTGTTCACTCTCGGCTTCTATAATAGCTGCTTTTTGAACCACTGCAGCATAATCAGTTAGTTCAAACGGTGCCACTCTTGTCCGTAGCCATCGTTTCAATCCTTGTTGGAACCTTTTTGCTCGTTGTTCTTCAGTACGCACAAATTCCGGAACAAACCTAGACAGTTCAGTAAATTTAGTTTCATACTCCGCTACTGTTAGATTGTCCTGCTTTAACTCCAAACATTTTATTTCCATTTGGTTTTCCAAATACCTAGGGGAATACTTCTCTAGAAACACTCTATTAAAACGCTCCCAGGTTATCATTCCCGCTCCTTCTAGACCATTCTTAGCCTCCCACCAATATTTTACCTCTCCCTTCAAGAGATAGGCAACGAAAAGGGTCTTCTGTTCCTCATCTACCCTCAAAATTTCAAAAGCTTTCTCCATTTATTTCAGCCATGCTCTGGCTACTACTGGGTTAGCAGTTCCCTCAAACTCTGGGGGCTTTAATGACTTAAAGGCACGAAATGTATTAGCTACCTGGTTTGGGGGAACAGGTGGTTGTTGAAGATTCTGTGGATTAGCTAAATTTTGCCTTAATAAGTCCATAAATTGGTTTAAGGGATCACCTCCCTGGTTACCTTGTTGGCCAGCTGATTCATCTTCTTTTTCTTCCTCATTATTTTGTTCTCCCTGAGCATTTTCATTCTGCCTATTTTGACTTTCTTCATCTCTTTCATTTTCCCTGGCATTCTCTCTGTTATTACGTCTAGCCATTTTTCTGTCAATAATAATATTCTCCATTAATTACCCAAATTTAGGGTACAATATTCATCATTCCCATATACAATAATTATATCACTATTTACTCATTTATATATAACCATATTCTCAAATTCAAGCAATTAATATCAAGTAATAATACCATTAATACGAAACATATAAGCTCACTACCTTTAATATGATAACCTTTTCATTTAAGTCAATCACCTTATATACATTAATATTTTCGAATCTCAACATTTAGTATCAAAATACGATAAAAATTAGACAAAATACATAAACTTCATTAATTCACATAAATATATTACAACTTGTGGATAACATCCTTCACTACTAATTAATATATACATTATAAAGTACAAGGTTTGAAACCCCAAAAGCATAGCCGTACATACTAATCCGCTATAACAAAAGTACTACTAACGTCCCTCTAATTAGACTGGGATTAAGATAGTAAACACTAAACTAATCCCCAAAGTGACATCAGTAAGATGACTACAGTCTGATTAGTGACTAAAACTACTACCCCCGGCTCACGGTAATCCTGCTCTAACAACATCCCTGATCTGAACCATCATAGACGTGACAACCTCCTCTACCTCAGCTATCCATGCTAAATCTCCTCTCTGAGCTAACAACCTCGTCATAACACCAAGTGCCTGCAGCTCAATGCTAATCAATCCCAAAGATACACCATCTGGAATAACACCTCCTCTACCTCCAACTAACCTCTGCAATAGTGTATCTATCATCCTACGAGACTCCTCTAGCTGACCCTGTAAGATATGGTAGTTTGACTGTAAAGTCACATAGACCGGATCACCTGCAAGTATAGGTACCTCCTGTGGGGGTGCAGCTACTGGTGATGGTGCAGCTACAGGTAAAGGTGCAACTACTGGTGGAGGTGAAGGAACTGGCTCTGTATCCACATCCTCTGAAGGGTCCTCCTCCTCCTCTGAATGGAAAACAAGTTGTCCTGGGGGAGTGAATTGCTCTATCGGATCATCCAAAGGATCCGGACTCGGTGTAGGGGATGGAACAGGTGAGGGCACTAGCACAGGTGGAATAGGAGTAAGAATCATGTGGATATCTCTCCACTCGGGCTGCTCCTCAGCTATCACTGATAATCTAGGCCTCTTACGCACTGGCATATCTCCCTCTGGAACCTCTGATCTAACTCGGGAAGGACCTGCCTCATCGGATCCTACAGATGGTCTCCCAGTGTATGGCACTATAGCCACAGCATCTCGCGCTCTGCGCTCACATGCCTCCCTGGCTCTCTCCCGAACTCTCCTCCTCAAGTCTGCTATAGCATAGTCTGGAACCTCGACACATGCGTACAATAAGTCCGTAATCTCCTGCTCCGACATCCCTAGCCACTCTCGGGTATGACTCGGCTCACCGATCTCAATCTCTTCTCTCTATAAATAAAAAAAATAACTTTTATTAGTAATAATCTATAAAATTATAAACATTACTTAAAATAAATGCTACATTCGATAAACCACCCTTGAACTCGATGTGAGTTCACAATTTATATTATTACTGATATATTTATTATTATCATTATTGTTTCTGAGCATTAGGACTCTTAGCTCTGATACCATCTGTGACGCCCCTAGATCCGGGGTCAGGAATCCAGGTCATCACGGTCCAATTTCCATTTAATAACATTATATTCTTGACAGTTGAAATATAAATGCGTAATAAAACCCACACAGTAGACCCCACACCTAATAATAATATTACACACCAGTCATATGCTCAGAGAACAACATCCATAATAATAACAGTTTAAAGTTAAAGGAGTTATTACAAACCCAGAATCTTACTTAAGTAGTGTTGCTGAATATTACTTCGAGAGGAAGCATTTCAACAACCAAAAGTTTATTACACACTTACACACTTAATTTACATAAGTCTACAAATACCCATCTGTCTATCAACTCCCTCAGGGATAGGCGCCTGCACTCTCTCAAAAGGTCATCTTTCCCTTACCCTCTTGCGGGGTGTAGTGCGGAGTATCGGCATTTGACTTAGCTGTTATATACATAAGTAGCAAGGGTGAGCTATAATAGCTCAGCAAGATAAATTTTGTAAACCAGTATCAAAGAAAACACACACACACACACACACACACATATATATATATATATATATATATTAATAAACAAAAGACCCATCGTAATCATTAAGAAAAGAATTAATTCTTATTTATTAAATACACCATCTATTTATTTTTATAAGAAAAGAAATATAGAACCATATAATACCAGTTTCTCTTCTAACATAATATAATATCAGTTTCTCTTCTAATATAATATCAATTTCTCTTCTAAATCATAAAAACAATTTCATAATTTCATACCATTTTTCCTTTTTCAATATGTCGAACTGTAACCATTACCAATTCTTTCTTTTATTACTTTGGGCATATCTGCTGTCGCCTGATACGTTAGGACGATGATCAGTCGCATAATCGTACATGCTCTCTGTTTACTACTAGTAGAAGGAATGATCCAACCTGGTCATCATCCCTGAAGGAAGGCTCTCTGCTACACCCCCCTTCGACGTCTCTTGGGCCATATTAAAATATTGAGTGCTGGACTGTGCCGAACACAGTCTCTTACGCTTGTTGTTGCAATCCCCTTTTTTATCAAATCATTATTCCATTTATAAAACACCATTCCATATTTTCCATTTTCCGTTTCCATTTCCATTCACATGTATCATTTCCATTTCCATTTCCATTCACATATATCATTTCCATTTCCATTTACACATATCATTCTTTAGAAAGACAACATCATAATACTTTGATTATAACTCAGACATCTCCTCCGTATTTAATAAAGTCACTTATGCTATTAAATACATAACTATTTTATCTTTTTTTAAAGTATTAAATAATATTCAAATAATATTTATTAAATCACAAATGTTTAAAGATTATAAATAACAGAATATTATAAACCACATAACCCTAGATAACAACTGATACCATTCTTTTTCTTATCTTTTTAAGCCATAAAGTATATTGGCTCCCTTCATATTCATATCCACAATCCATATCATATATTGATATAAGATTCATATATTATCTAGCAAAACCATTTTTCTTTGAAACATAACAATTTATCAAAATAAGAAAGAAGAAATCTTGCCTCGATCTCTATATCCCAGAGGTATGACCCCGTGTTCGTCTTGAGTTTCTATAAGAATGAAAAGGATCATCATTAGCATATGCCCCATTATAATTATTATTACTAACAACACTTATCCTAACCATTTAACTCACTTGATCCCCTAATCTTTTTAGCTTATCAAATACACCATAACATAACTCTTATTAATACCGCCACGTAATGACACTTAGTACATTATCAAGGTATGTCATTATTTTATACACTTAGTAGATATTTAAGTTTTAAAGACTTATAAGTCGACCATTAACTCGAGAAACTTATCCTTTATCCGTTTAAGGGGTATTCCATTAACGTACCCTTGATCTAAACATTTTTATAGAATTGAAAAATTATTCGTTCAACATGAGACCTTCTCCTATCCTTTCCTTATGACCTCTATTATTTAATTATCAAGATTAGTAACGGAATCACTTAGGTTAAGGGTGTTCAATTGAAGTTACGAACTCGCACTTACGCATTCGAACCACTTTTAGTATTTTGGCCATATTTCCTAAGCCGTTCATCAGGTTTTTACGTACTTTATATCAAAACGATCTATGAACTAAGACCTATCCTATCATGACCAGTGGTTATGCCCTACTGACCTTGACAGGTTCGGGATTGCTCTGTTTTTAACAAGTAATTATTGTTTTAACGAAAATCGGGCATTATAACGGCTATATTTCCATACTTTCCATAATATAACTCCTCCAAATCCAACATCCAACACATATACCAAACCCTACATCATGTGGACATCATACCAACCATGGTTACTAGCACTCACAACACCTCCATGTTCAATCAATCACTTATAAACATACATATAATCATGATTTCATGCTTAATACTCATTTAACCACTAAACTAACCATAAATCATCATAAACTCAAAATAATACTAAGGGTTCATGAACTCCATACCTTCCTTGAAGCTTGAACAACACTAAATAAGCCTTGGCTAGTCCTTAAAAAACCTTAAAATAGCTTGGATAGTCTAAAGAAACCATAAAAACAAAGTTAGTTCTTGGAGTTACTATTCATCTACCAACTTTGATGATTTTATTACCTATGCAAATGATGTTGAATGGCTATGAAACTTGGTGGATTATCTTCTCTAACCTCCAAGAACCTCCATGAATTTTCCCTTGAATTGTAGTTGATTGTAGCTAGGGTTTTTATTTCCTATTTCTCCCTTTTTCTTGAAATGGCCGAAGTGGGTGATAATGGAAAGGGGGAGAGATTTCTTTATGTTGCTTGCTCTTATCTTGCTAATCTTGAGATTTCTAGAGTTTTGTAGCATGTTATATATAATTACATGGTGAATTTACTAATTAACCCTTGGTTAAAGTTAGTGGAAAGTGATGTAAGAGGTGATGTCATTTGGATGATCATGAGAGATGATTTTATAATCTTGTTCTTGATTTTCTAACTAATGTTTTGATGATTTTGGTTATTAGTAATGTAGTGTATATCCTTGTTATGATATTAATCTTGTTTGTTTAGTCTCCATATTCGTCTAATTACGATTCGTTTCGAATATACCTCATTTTCCAAGTGGTTCTAAATTGTTTAACAATCCAAGTTCCTCTGGCATTCCCTTGAATTAATAATCCCCTGGTTTAACCTAATTTTACTATTTCCTCAAGATATAAACCCTATAATATTTCTATACTCCTTCATATCACATTACATAGAGTCTCAATTAAGATTGAAAATCCTTAAAATCCACACTCAGGAATTTTTGAAATCCGTCATCGTTTCGAGTCATTTATTTTCATAGTACATCAGTAATATGGTTTCTGATTATTCATTTTCTGTTTCAGTGGTAGGGTACCTACATGCCATTTCCCTAAATCCTCAAAATTTACTATTGTTTTAAGCACTGTAGCATATCTAAAGTTAGGGTTATTACATGAAGGGCACTGGGTTTATGGTATCCTAAGGACACAGGGTTCAATCTGGTTGGTTATTCTGATGCTGATTATGCTGGATGCAGAGTGGATAAGAAAAGCACCTCAGGTAGCTGCCAGTTTCTTAGACAAAGGTTAGTCTCTTGGTACAGCAAGAAACAACAATATGTGTCAACTTCCACAGCTGAGGCTGAATACATAGCTGCTGGAAGTTGCTGAGCTCAAGTACTTTGGATTAGAAATCAGCTTAGAGATTATGGAATTGTGTTGGAAAGAATTCCAATCATGTATCACAACACAAGTGCAATCTCTCCAGTTGCCAATCCTGTCAATCATTCTAGGACAAAGCACATTGACATCAGATATCATTTCTTTAGGGAGCATGCAACTAATGGAACCATTGAGTTGCATTATGTCCCTATAGATAAACAGCTAGCTGATATATTCACTAAGCCATTAGATGAAGCCACCTTCACAAGGTTGGTTAGTGAGATTAGAATGCTGAATTCTTCAGAATCTGACTAAGTGAAAATATCAACTAGATTGTTGCAGCAGTAAACACTTACTTTACCTAAATTCTCAATATTTTTGAAGTAAGTGTTGGCTGAAATATGATTTATATATATTTCAAATCTGTTGCATATGTTGAAAATCATATTCGAATTAGCTTGAAATTTCTATGAAATTTTAAGATTATCACTATTTAATTTGTTAGAATATTCTTCATTGAATAATTCTGGTGAATTTCGAAAAGATAGTGAAAATTAACTTTTATGAGTGGAAAGTGTAGCTCGATAAGTCAGACTTCGCTAATGACTTTCATGTCTATGGTCGACTTCTCTAACAAGTCTATCTGGAACACTCTTGAGTTCTCGAATAGTGCATTTTGGAGAAATCGAACAAAGACTTGCTTGACTTGTCGAATAGGACATTTGAGTTCTCTAATGAATGAGTTCTCGAATAAAACATTTGAGTTGTCGAATCATTTGAAAAGGCTGAATTTTAACCATTTTTGGATTTTTATTCAGAATTTTAAATCACTCATAAAAACATATTTTATTTAATTTGGAATTATTTCTAAGTTAGATAATAGCCAGCTGTGAGTTACAAACTGCTTGAGATATCGATTAAGCCTCTCTTGACTTATCGAATAGTTGATTTCTACTTCTCGAATGACTGACTTGTCGATACAAAACATATATCTAATCGACAATTCAAGTACTTTATACTTATACAGTTTTACATCTATTCATTTCATTTCATTCGATTTCTCAAGTATCTAAAGTTCCAAAACCTCTGAAAACCCTAACTTCAAAAGCTAAATTTCTCCTTCAACCTTCATTCTCTTCTCTCGTCTCTCTATGTAACAATGGCAAATACCCAACTCACAATTCCTACCCACACCAACTTCATTGCTATTACTAGTGATGTGGAAGCACCCAATGCTAACTTCAAGTGCTTCGTTCGCTGGATGTCTGAGTCATACATCAAGGATGCACTCTCAGCCAACCCAACTTTGTACCTAGATCTCCTAAAACAGTTTTGGAGGACAGCCACTGTGGAAGTTATTGCTCTCGAAAATGCAGTAACCTCTTATGTCATCTACTGCAAAATACAAGAGAAGAGGTTACTATCACTACAGAGGATATGAATCAAGCACTAGGACTTCATCAGGACCTATATCATCCTCTGGTATATGATGATGATTTGATTACATTCTTCGACTTTATCAGATATGCTGATACAATCAAGATTGGAAAAATGAACCGGAAGTACCTCAGAAAGGAATGGAGTTTTGTGTTCGCCACACTGCTACAGGTGTTCACTGCTAGAAAGTCGAGTTTTGATCAAATCAGTGCACCTGCACAGCAAATTGCATACTCACTGGCATATGATAGGAAAATCAATGTGGGTAATTTAATTATGCAGGAGCTATATGGGAGACTTTGTAAGAACTCAACCAAGAGAGGTACTGAAATTTTCTTCCCTCGTTATATTCAATTTGCTCTTAATTTTGTAGATAATAAACTGATTGAATTGCCTGGGATGAATAGAAATAGAATAGGCTATCCGAAATCCATGACCAAACTCATTTTTGGTAACTTGGAGACTAGAAATGATGTGGATGTTAGGCTTGTAATAACCCCTCATATGCAGAGGTTATTTGAGACTTACCCCCACAATATGCCAACATTTGCCTCTAAGTCTGAGTTAGCACAGCCCATGCAAGTAGAACAAAATGCTAACCTAGGGCCTGCTAACCAAACACTGTACCAAACACAAAGCCACCTGCATCATCCTCTCAACAGGGTGGTGTTTGTAAAAAGGAGAACAAGAAGAGAAAACAGATTGTTTCTGAACCATTGAATATCTTAACTGAAGCAGCATTGGCTGTAGAATTTGGTTTAGAAAGTGAGGAACCTGAGTCACCCTTACTAAGGCCAAAGAAGAAGAAATCTAAAACCACCTCTTCAGTCACACAAATGGGTGAAGTTGTAAAATCAAGGGCAATCAGCTCATTAGATGTACCCTCTCAACAGGGTGCATCTATAGAATCAAGCATCCTCCCCAATGCACTATCTTGTAATGAGTCAGCACCTGGGAGTGATAAGGCTGGCACAACACTGAGTGGAGAGCACATCACACATTAAACTCCCTCTATTTCTCAGGGGGAGTTTCCAAAATCCAATCTACAAGACACTTTTCTTTCAGAATCTTACAATGATATTTCTTTGGAGCCTGCAACTCAAGTAATTGAGGAGCAAGGCATTGATCACCAAGCTCTTCTCTTTGTGAGCCAATGGACTCAAGTGACTTAGTGCATGACACTTTGCTCACCACCCAGGAACCATATTTAGATGGTGAGGGAATGCAAGCTGGGGCATATCCTAATGACACCATCACAAACACAGAGGATTGACTAGTTTTCACTAAAGACTCTGTGCCTGTGTCAACTACTGTTGTAACTCATCCCACTTCTGTGGAGACAACAGTAGTAGAGTCAATTCATCCGGTTGCAGAAGTTGCATCTGTAACTGATGAGTCTAGCTTGCCTAGCTCTAGCTCTGACTTCTTGTCACAATGGCTGAAGCCTGTGCAACATGACAGTGCTTCAGGATCAGGGTCTGCTCCACCACAATTGACGGTTGAAGCACTTCAAAGATTAGTTGTGGATCAGATTCCTGAGTTTGTAAAGATAGCCCAAAACCTTGTCACATCCAATATGTCAAACCCAGACTATGAAGCCATTCTGCTGTGTCACAGGGATGATGTAGAGATGCAAAAAGAGAAAATTGCAGATGAGGCTGAGAGAGATGGGAATGTAGATGCCTGGCTGCAAGGGAAATATGATATTAATCTCAATGAAGCCCTTCAATATCTAAGAGAGGAATACCTCACTTCACTGGGTTCAAATGCTAAATCTCTGACTCCTGGTGAAGTGTATGAAGCCATGAATGATTCTTACAAGGGATTCCTCAAGGCTGCACACTATCTTGGCAAGGGTGTTAAGACAGAAGTCAGCAGGGTGTGTGATGAAACAGCCAAGACAGTGGGAGAAATCAAGAGAGAATTTGCTGCTAAGTGATAAGTGGATTTTTATCCACTTGGATCGTTCTATTTTGGCTTGAATTGATCACTTAAGTCTCAAGTATTTGTGTGGTTTAATGTGTTTTGTGGAGTTTGTGCAGGAATTAAGTTTTGCAGGTAGTTATGGTGTTTTGTGGCTTTTGGAACAGAAGTTAGTTGTGGTGCAAACGGCGCGTAAAGAATTAATCTCCAACGGAAATTCTGCAGAGACAGCATTATAAGAGCGCGACCGCGCCAATATTATACTGCATACCAGCGCGACCGCGCTAAGAAGAATGAGAGGAATTGTGTAGAGCGCGACCGCGCGGAAATAACAAGGGAAGATAGCGCGACCGCGCTGTGGTAAAAACTGACCGACAGGAACTTTGCTGATTCAGATTTTAATAAGGAATGTTGCCGTTTTCTTCTCCTATTCGACATGGAAATGATCTTGGACGGTGGGAACAGTCTAGAAACATTATTTGACAAGGGAATTTGTAATTTATATCATATTCAAAGATGGAAACTTGTCAATTTCAATTCCTACTCAAGAATGGCAATTGCTTGGAGAAGAGGCAATATTGAGCTATAAATACACATGCTGGGAGGTCAGATTTACACAACACCATACACCAGAGATCAGATTACTTCACATCACATACACACTTTTGAGCACGAGATTGAGAAGCCAAGGCGAGGATCGTGACAACAAGAAGATCTAGACATAGTTTTCTTGTATTCTTACTAGGCGTATCTTTTAGATGCTTGATCATTATTCGGATTTGTTCTCTAAACATTGTTACCATTGATTTATTCATCATTATTCTCTTCATCTTTGTCATGCTTTCATCAAACCCCATGATGACGAACGGTTCGATTATGAACTAATCGCCGTCATGGGGTCCTAACGGATTTACTTATAGAATTTAGATGTTGATTGCCTAACTTGATATATGTGTGGTGAATTTGCGATATCCTTGCAGGGTTGTATTTAATTCATATAGATGCGTAGCTAACATCTATCTTGTTAATCTTTAGTGAAGCGACAGTGGATCTTTAGATTTAGAACTTGTCATGCTAGCATAAGTCCATGAATGTTATTCATGTTTGTGGTGTGCTTCTAACCGTCTCATACTACCTTATGTAATCTTATGGACACTTGATCTTCAACCATTATGTTTTCAAATTCTATAGACATATAGGGTCTAACCATAATTGGTGCCTGCATGATTTCTATCTTATGTGGATATTGTGTAGATTGGTGTGCGTGTACTGAAAGGTAACGTATACTTATTTCGTGTTGTCCGATTAGTAATCGTAACCACCACATGTATTGATAAAAGGGCATGATCTCTAAAGGAAGTTTGTATTGAAGTTAGGATCCCATGTTTTCCATCTCATAAGTAATTCGAAATCACTTAGTTAATTTAATTTAGTTGTTAATTAATTCTTCTTAGTTAATTTAGATAATCAAAACCAATTTGTCCATTGTCTTAGCATTGAACGATAATCATACATTGATGCTTAGGTACAAGAACTAAATTATACAATCTCTATGGGAACGAACTCTACTTTATTCTATATTACTTGTGACCACGTGCGCTTGCGTGATTTTGTGCAAACACTAAGTTTCCAACTTTAGATCCTGTCCTCAAAACCATACAAGACTGCAAATCTACCTGCATCAAGATGGACAATGGCTTGGCTTTGCTTCATGGAACTGTCAGCAATCTAGCAACTCAAGTTCAGAATCTCTCTGGTCAGACAACAGATGCCAATGCCATGCTGAGGACCATGCTTGTAAATAAATATGGAGATAAACTGGTGACTGAGGTCCCTGTGCATAATATGACCAAGTTTGAGGTAGTGAGGCTCAAGGAACAATCATTGTCTGGCTTTAAAGCTACCGAGTTATTCACCAAGGTGGATACTCTGGAGAAAGAAGTGAGCTCACTCAAGCAGTCAAATGATCATCTTACAGACACAGTAACAACTCTCACTGAACAGTTGAACACTCAAGCCACCACCACAGTTGATGTTCTTCTGCATCAGCAACTGATGCTGTCTACTATGATAAAGCATATGGGACTTCCTTTACCTGATGAATCTGTTAATCCCACCTCTTCCAACCCAAGGGTCTCTACCAAAGCCTCTGTGCCTGACAACAAGCCTAAGGGGGAGAAGAGGAACTTCAGGACATCAAAGCCTAAGGAAGATTAGCAGACTAAGGGAGAGAAGCCTAAGGAGAAAGGCATAATCATAATTGAGGGTGGTCAACCAAAAATCTCAAAACCTACAACCTCTCATGTTCAAGGCAAGAGCAAAGCCAAAGTCAATGCACCTCTACCTTCTCTACCAACTGTCACTCTACCACCTGTAAACATCACTACCCCAAGTGGCCAAAAACAAACCATCATCTCTACAGTGGTTGCAGGATCTATGCCAACTGAGCAAGCTAAAACCTCCAGAAATGAAGAAGATCAACCAGTTGAAGTGGATGTAGTTACTGAGGCCAAGCTGATAGAAGTAGCAAACTCAGAAACTTATCATGATGCTGCCTTCTTGAAGTTTCTGCAAATCTCACAAGCAAAGGTTGGAGGGGATACATTGGAGTACAGAAGGAGTCTGAGAGAACAAATCAAATTTCTGACAGTGATTCCAAGGAAGCTAAATCAAATCTATCTCAAGGAGATTATGATGGTGACCAGTGGTAAAATATGGCATCTATCTTATGACACCTTGAAGGCTCTAAAATTCACAGAGATTGATGCTATCCTGGGGTTGATAGAGAAGAATGGAGAGAACAACAAAAGTCTATATGCTGATCTGAGGAATGGTCAACAAGCTAGGTTGCCTGAAGTTTGCACTTATCCAAGAACAATTATCTATCAGTCTGACACAAAGATTGAGGATATCAAACAGCTGGTCATTCCCAAGGATCTCACTCTCCAGAATCAAAGACTTATCATTGCCATTATTGATCAATTACAAAAGAAAAATGGGATAAGAACTGGTGAAGAAGTAGAGGCATTGCACATTCTCAGAACCTTCATTGCCACAGTTGAGATTCTAGAAATAACCAAAGGAAGGAGAAATAAGGATGATGAAGACAAAAGTGATGGGAGAAGAAGACATCACAGGAGTGATAAGGGTGATGAAGACAAGAAAAAGAAGAAGGACAGCAAGGACAAGAAGGATGATGATGACCATGGCAAAGTCTATGAGAGGAAAAGTGGAAAACAGCAAGCCTTAGGCATTGCTAACTGTAACCTCACCATAACACAAGACTCTAAGTCTAGGGTGAATACAGTTAGTAGTGACCTATCAAAATCAATATCTATGGCTTCTGCAACTGTTTTGCCACCTCAAAAAGAGAAGGATATTTAACTCAAGAAACCATCTGTATGTTTCCAAAAGCAAACTGCTAATGGTGTACTACAATGGTCTACCAGCAAAGGTCACAAGTTTCTGCCAAGCAACCGAGTGAAAAAGATCAAATTCAAACAAGCTGCAAGAAGAGTGAAGCCATCTAAATCAAGGGCCCTTACTATCATTCCAGAATTAAAACTCCAACCACTAGATGAAGACTTTGATGAAGACCAACTACATTTCCAAAGGGCTCAAAGAATCTATTATGTTGCCATTGTTGATGACTGCCTTGAAATTAAATATACTGATGGAAGATAGAAGAAATTCAGGCAAGGGTCATGTCAGCATTGGGGCAAGCTAGATGATATAGAAAGGATTATTGCTATGTTGGATTCTAAAGATAGAGTGGAAAGAGTATGGAAGCTGAAGTTGAATGACTTTGTCAAGATGAAGAGAGATAACCAGGCAGAACATAAAAAGAAAAGTGAGGAGCTGTTAAAGAAAAGAGAGGAGGAGTTTGTTGCTATGGAAGCTAAGGCTGATGAGTTAAGAGCCATGGATCTGTGTAGAGTCAAGTATAATCCTTACATTATTGAATACAAGAAATATGGAAGAACTGTGAAGGTTAGAATGGACTACATCAGTTCCTACTCTGAGAAATAGCTGAATGAAGTTCTTAAAGATCTATCAGGCTCTCCTCTAATTGAGGAACTCACTAGTCACTGCTATAGAAGACATTGTTCTTGCCATGGAAGAAAATGCAAAGAAGAAAGCTAAAGAAGATGAAGAAAAGAAGAAAAATGAGAATCTGCAAGCCAAAGCTCAAGAGATGAATCCAAAAGTATATGGCTAGTAATTCTACATAACTTGTAAGGATGCCTCTTTGTATTTTCAATCAAATTACATACTTGTACTTTTCAAGTTTTATCTTTATGTATGTTAGGCTTGTTATCAGACATGAAATTGTGACTAAGGGTCTTACTCACAATTTAGGGGAGATTGTTTGTAATAACCCTAACTTTAGTAAGCTACAGTAATCACATGAATAGTAAATTTTGAGGATTTAGGGAAATGATATGTAGGTACCCTATACTTGAGACAGGAGATGAGTAAACAGAAACCATATTAGTGTTGTACATTGAAAATAAGTAACTCGAAATGACGATAGATTCCAGAAATTCCTGAATATGGATTTTTAGGATTTTGATTTCGAATAAGCTTCTTTTTGATATTAGGGAGCATAGAAACCCTATAAGAATTATATATTGAGGGATTAGTGAATTTAGATTAAACTAAAGGATTATTAAGATAAGGAATTATCAAAGGAAATTGGATTGTTAAACGATTTCAGAACCACTGAGATAATGAGGTATACTCGAAACGAACCACAATTAGACGAGTATGGAAACCAAACAACCAAGATTATAACATAACAAGGATATATACCACATTATTATTACCAAGAGTGCTAGCAAATTACTTAGGAAAATCAAGAAAAAGATTAAAGGATGCATCCAATGACATCATGAATGACATCATCATCCACTAACTTGTTTTAAGGGGCAAATTAGTCATTAACCATGGGATTTATCCACCAAACTCTAGAAGTCTCAAGAGATTAAGACAAGATGAGATAAGATTAACAAAAGCAAAAGAACTCTTCCCCATTCTCTTCCTTGTTCCATTCGGCTACTAAGAAAAAAAAAAAGAAAAGGAAAATCAAAACCCTAGCTCTCTTCAATATTAAATCAAGGGATAAATCATGGGTGTTCTTGGAGGTTAGGAAGGATCATATACAAAGTTTCATAGCAAACCAACATCATTTACCAAGGTAATAAAATCATTCAAGTTACTAGAAAAGATGATGAATAGTGTTTTCTAAGTGTTAACTTGTTTTTATGGTTTCCTTTAGTTGATTCAAGCTATTGTAAGGTTGTTAAGGATTACCCAAGGCTTGTTAAGTGTTGTTAGAGCTTCAAGAAGGTATAACTACTCTTGCCCTCTTTGTATTTATGGTGGAAATTAAGTTGGTTAGTAGTTAAGTGATGTTAATGTTTAGTTTATAATGAGTATGTGTTATAAATGGTTTGTTTTGATGTGGGAATTGTGTGTTGTGGACTTGTAACCATGGATGGTAATGAAGACCACATGGTGTAGGTGATGATTATTGTGTTTGAAAATTGATTTGGAGGAGTTGGATTATGGAAAGTATGAAAATATAGCCGTTATAATGCCCGATTTTTGTTAGGAAGAAATCTGCCCTGTATTGTGACCCCTGTATCCGTACGGTTCCCTACTGCCTAGGTTACCAATTGACCATGTAATGATAGAGCTTAGTTCATAGATCGTTTTGATATAAGGCACGTTAAAATCTGACGTACGGTTTAGGAGAAAAGTCAGTTTTAGTGAAAGCGGTTCAGAAACCGAGAAAACGTAGTTGTGTCAACTTTGAGGCAATGACTACCATACTTAAACATTTTTAAAAATTATGAAACTTTGGGATATTGTAGTAAGGTAGTCAAAGAGTGGTTACCAGTTGACCTTGTGGTAAAATTCGAAATCCATATTTTCTGAGAATTTTTACAGTTAAGTGTGATCGTTAGGGGAAATGGTGAAAACCCCTGAAACTTCGATTAAGGTTTTAAATGGCTAAGTTCTTGAACCTTTGGGGTAATAGTAATACGTTAAACATATATTAAAGTTTCAAAGGTAATGTTATACAAGAGTGTAGTGAGTAAGAGAAGTGGTATTCTAACGACGGTCCTTTTGTGTTTATAGAAACTCCGGAAGAGGAACGAGCCATACCGTCAGGATACCGAAACCGAGGCAAGATTTCTTCTATCCCTACTTGTAAAACTACTTATCTTCACAAAGAAACTTGATTTCATGGAATATATATGTGATGCTATTATTACTATATTGTGAAGAAATTGTCTTCCTTGAGTATTGATATTAGAAAGAAAGATATACGAACATGGATATGAGTATGAGATGGATATGTATAGAGATGATTATGCATGATGTGAACATGCCTTATGATTAAGAGAATGGTATCAGTTGTTATCTAGGGTTATATGGTTTATAATGCTATATCAAAAATGTTCTTTTTGAATATCGGTGGTTTAATAAATATTATTTGATTATCATCCATTACTCTTAAAACAAACATAATATTTTATGAATATAAAAGTATATTTGATTCCTGAATATGAAAGAGATGTCTGGATCATAATCAAAGCATTATGTTATATATATGTATATATATATATATATATATATATATATTATAGAAGTAATGTGCGAGAATGGGAATGATATGAGTGAATGATATGTGGAAATGAAAGCGAGAAAATGGAAATGTGGAATGATATTTTAAAAAAGGGAATAATGATGTGATAAAAAAGGGGGATTGCAACAGACTTGCGTAAGTGGTTGTGTCAGGGCTGTGTGCAACACAGTCCAGCATTTATTATTTTTATTTCGGCACGAAGATGCCAAGGGAGGATGTTAGCAGGTGGCCTTCCTCCAGGGATGATCTTCATTCCTTCTACCGGTAGTAAAAAGAGAGCAGGTACGATTAGGCGACTGATCATCGTCCTAACGTATCAGGTGACAGCAGATATCCCCAATGTTTTTGAAAAGAAAGTGTAGACAATGGTTTTCAGATTTCTATACTGAAAACAGAATAATGATATGAGATGATGGAATTATGGTTACAGATGAAGAAAAACTGATATTATATTATTTTAGATTTCTTTCTTATAATAGTAAGTGGATGATGTATTATTAAATAAGAGCTTTATTCTTCCTTAAGGATTTTAATTGTTTCCTGCTATTACATATGCATATACATATATGTATACCTGTTCACATTTTAAATTTTAGTTACAGTATTATCTTGCTGAGCTATTATAGCTCCTCTTGCTACTTATGTATATAGCAGCTAGGTCCCATGTCGATACTACGTACCACACCCCGCAAGAGGGTAAGGGAAAGGCGACCTTTTGAGCGAGTGCTGGCGACCATCCCCGAGGTAGTGACAAGCGAAGGGGCTTCGTAGATTTATGTAAATTAAGTGTGTAAGTTTGTAATAAACTTTAGTTGTTGAAGTGCTTCCTGTAGAAGCTTTGTTCAACAATGTACTTAGTAAATTCTGGGCTTGTAATAACTGTTAACTTTAAACTTTTAAATATTGTGGATGTTGTTCTATGAGCATATGACTGGTGTGTGTGTGTGTGTGTATTAGTGTGGGGTCAACTGCTTACTTATTAAAAAAAAAGACTACAGAGATATTGATCTTGATCGGAAATTTGACCTTGACGGCCCGGATCCTTGACCCCGGATCTCGGGGCGTCACAGATGGTATCAGAGCTAAGAGTCATAATGCTCAAGAACAAAAGTGATAATAATAAATGTATCAGTTATAATATAAATTGTGAACTTCCATCAAGTTCAGGGGTGGTATATCGCAGGTAGTATTTACTTTAAGCATATATTATAATTTATTAGACTGTTACTAATAGAATTTTATGTTTTATTATAGGGAGCGGAGATGGGTGAGCCGAGTCAGGACCCCCAGTGACTAGGGATGTCAGAGCAGGAGCTATTAGATCTTCAGCTGGCCGGGGTAAAGGTCCCCGAGTATGCAGTTGAGGACCTCAGGGAGAGACGCCGGGCGGCGGCTAGAGAGAGATTAGAGAGAGAGGAGGCAGAGGAGCAGAGACGGAGAGATGCTGTGGCCATAGTGCCATATATGGGTAGACCTTCTACAGGATCTGATGAGGCAGGTCCTTCCAGAGTGAGATGGGAGATTCCGGAGGAGGAGAGGCCGTTACGTAAGAGGCCTAGATTGTCAGTTATAGCTGAGGAGGAGGAGGAGGAGGAGATTGAGTGGACTGATATCCATATGATACCTACCCCTGCCTTGCCTGTTCCAGTACCATCACCAGTCCCATCTCCCTCACCGAGTCCTGGCCCTCTAGAGGATCCAGTTGAGCCATTCACTCCGCCTGGACATTTTATCTTCTCAGAGGATGAGATTGAGGGAGATCCGTCTGAGGATGCAGATACCGAGTCTATTCCTCCATCCCCACCATTTGCACCTCCACCACCTCCACCTGTACAGGCACCTACCCCAGCTGCTATGCCCCCTCAGGAGGCACCCTTACCGACAGGTGACTCTCTACCAGCCATTCTGTTGACGGAGTACTTTGCCCTTCAGGGTCAGTTGGAGGAGTCCCGCCGAGTGATAGACACGCTGATGCAGAGGTCAGAGAGAGGGAGAGGAGGCATCATTCCTGATGGTATATCTTTGGGATTAGTGAGTGTTGAGCTGCGGGCCCTGGGTGATATTAGGAGGTTGTTAGCTGATAGAGGAGACCCAGAGTGGAGGGCTGCGATAGTGGATACAGTCACGTCTATGGTAGTCCAGATCCGGGACATTATTAGGGCAGGACTGTGAGTCGGGATAGTAGTCTACGTCTCTAAACAGACTAGTCATCTTACTGATGTCTTTTTTAGGGGATCAGTTTAGTTGGTTGCTGTTTTAATCCCAGTCTGATTGGAAGACAGTTAGTAGCACTTTTGTTGTAGCAGACTAGTATGTACAGTTATGTTTGTAGGTTTCGAACCATGTACCCAAGTTGTAAAATATTTATGTAAATTAATGAAGTTTGTGCATTTCTATCTAAAGTTTTGCTGCATTTTTAATAATAAATGTTGAGACTCAAAAACATTGATGTATAAAAGGGTGATTGACTTAATGAAAAGGATATCGTGTTAAGGGCGATACACTTACCTACTAAAGTTATGATATAACTAGATGCAAATCGCGTGATGAGAATATTGTGATGTGCAAATGAGTTAATTAATGATATAATTGTGTATATAGAAATGATGTATATTGTAACCCAAATTCGGGTAATTAATAAGGACTATTGTTATGTACAGAACTATGCCGCCTAGACGTGATAGTAGAGCGAATGCAAGGGAAAATGAGAGAGACGAAAGAAGTCGAAATATAGAAGGTACTAGACTGAACGAAAATGCTCATAATGAAGAAAATCATGAAGAAGGAGAAGAGGAATCAACTGGCCAACAAAGGAATCCGGGAGGTGATCCCTTTGCCCAATTCATGGACTTATTAAGGCAGAATTTAGCGAATCCACAGAATCCTCAACCACCACCTGTTCTCCCCAATCAGGCAGCTAATTCTTTCCGTGCCTTTAAGTCATTAAAGCCCCCAGAATTTGAGGGAACCACTAACCCAGTAGTAGCCAGGGCATGGCTAAAAGAAATGGAGAAGGCTTTCGAAATACTAAGGATAGAGGACGATCAGAAAACAGTCTTTGCAGCCTATCTCTTAAAGGGAGAGGCAAATTACTGGTGGGAGGCTAAGAAGAACCTAGAAGAAGCGGGAGTGATAACCTGGGAGCGTTTCACTAGGGTGTTCCTAGAAAAGTATTCTCCTAGGTATTTAGAAAACCAAATGGAATTAAAGTTTCTGGAGTTAAAACAGGATAACCTAACAGTGGCAGAGTATGAAACTAAATTTACAGAACTGTCTAGGTTTGTTCCCGAGTTTGTGCGTACTGAAGAACAACGAGCGAAAAGGTTTCAACAAGGATTGAAACCCTGGTTACGAACGAGAATGGCCCCATTTGAGTTGACTGATTATGCTGCAGTGGTCCAAAAGGCATCAATTATAGAGGCCGAGAGTGAGCAGGCTCAAATAGGTCGAGAGAATAAGAAAAGAAGATTTGAGGGCCCAAAAGGAGGTTCAAGTGAGGGAAGCTACTTTAACAAAGGAGGTAGTGGACAAAAATCTCAATTTGTGGGAAAGTCGGGGGGTAACAAGACTACTAGTGAGACAGTGAATCAGGGTGGTAAATCTTCAGGGACATTTCAGTCCAATCAATCACGACCACCATTACCAGATTGTGACACGTGTGGTAAGAAGCATATAGGAGTCTGTAGAGTGCTGGGAGTAACTTGTTTTAAGTGTGGACAAAAAGGACACTACCTTAACCAGTGCCCATCAACTGATACAAACCCTAAAAGAGATGTTAAGTGTTACCAGTGTGGGAAATTAGGACACATTGCTAGAGATTGCCGTTCCGGTGGGTCATACGCGCAAGGACATAGTGTGACTGCTTCAAATAGGCCTACTGCTAGAGTGTACAACATGACCTTAGGGGAAGCGTTGACGAAACCAGATGCGGATACAGGTACTTGTTTTTTTCGATTTAAATTTTGTGTGTAAGTCTTTGGTTAAGGATCGACTTAATCAATTAATGGAATAAATAAGTTAATAATATAGATAAGGAAAATCAGTATCTGTTAAAGGCTAGGAAACGTTATGAAAAGGAAAGTAGGAGTGTTTTGGGAAAACACAAGCTCGTTGAGACGAACCGGAAATATATATTATAGGTAGTATTTTCTTACAATTGTTTTAAAGAATATTATTAGAGCTTATTTTCTGGAAAATTTTACAGAGAGGAGCTATAGGAATATTGAGGAGTTAATATTTATGTCATGATAGAGATCAGAAGATGGTCGAACCATAAGTGAGGTACACTACCATTCAGAAAAGGTCAATGTGGTGGCGGATATCTTCGTCAAAAGTGGAAGGAGAGACGAGATAACATGGAATGACTGGAAACAGGAGGAGATTTGTGAGGAAAAGACAGTAAAAGGACTGCTATTGATAAACTAAATGGCATGTTGATGAATGACAAGGAAGTTATGTTGGTGTATTTCTGCGCAAACAAGATAGAGATATTACGAAAGGAAAAGGATAGAGGAAATAGGGTGGAAGTTAGAAGGTGTGAATGAAAAAGATACCTTTGGACATTTCCAACATGATTCCGGGACGGAATCCTTTTAAGGGGGGAAGACTGTAATAACCCTAACTTTAGTAAGCTACAGTAATCACATGAATAGTAAATTTTGAGGATTTGGGGAAATGATATGTAGGTACCCTATACTTGAGACAGGAGATGAGTAAACAGAAACCATATTAGTGTTGTACATTGAAAATAAGTGACTCGAAATGACGATAGATTCCAGAAATTCCTGAATATGGATTTTTAGGATTTTGATTTCGAATAAGCTTCTTTTTGATATTAGGGAGCATAGAAACCCTATAAGAATTATATATTGAGGGATTAGTGAATTTAGATTAAACTAAAGGATTATTAAGATAAGGAATTATCAAAGGAAATTGGATTGTTAAACGATTTCAGAACCACTGAGATAATGAGGTATACTCGAAACGAACCACAATTAGACGAGTATGGAAACCAAACAACCAAGATTATAACATAACAAGGATATATACCACATTATTATTACCAAGAGTGCTAGCAAATTACTTAGGAAAATCAAGAAAAAGATTAAAGGATGCATCCAATGACATCATGAATGACATCATCATCCACTAACTTGTTTTAAGGGGCAAATTAGTCATTAACCATGGGATTTATCCACCAAACTCTAGAAGTCTCAAGAGATTAAGACAAGATGAGATAAGATTAACAAAAGCAAAAGAACTCTTCCCCATTCTCTTCCTTGTTCCATTCGGCTACTAAGAAAAAAAAAAGAAAAGGAAAATCAAAACCCTAGCTCTCTTCAATATTAAATCAAGGGATAAATCATGGGTGTTCTTGGAGGTTAGGAAGGATCATATACAAAGTTTCATAGCAAACCAACATCATTTACCAAGGTAATAAAATCATTCAAGTTACTAGAAAAGATGATGAATAGTGTTTTCTAAGTGTTAACTTGTTGTTATGGTTTCCTTTAGTTGATTCAAGCTATTGTAAGGTTGTTAAGGATTACCCAAGGCTTGTTAAGTGTTGTTAGAGCTTCAATAAGGTATAACTACTCTTGCCCTCTTTGTATTTATGGTGGAAATTAAGTTGGTTAGTAAGTGATGTTAATGTTTAGTTTATAATGAGTATGTGTTATAAATGGTTTGTTTTGATGTGGGAATTGTGTGTTGTGGACTTGTAACCATGGATGGTAATGAAGACCACATGGTGTAGGTGATGATTATTGTGTTTGATAATTGATTTGGAGGAGTTGGATTATGGAAAGTATGAAAATATAGCCGTTATAATGCCCGATTTTCGTTAGGAAGAAATCTGCCCTGTTTTGTGACCCCTGTATCCGTACGGTTCCCTACTGCCTAGGTTACCAATTGACCATGTAATGATAGAGCTTAGTTCATAGATCGTTTTGATATAAGGTACGTTAAAATCTGACGTACGGTTTAGGAGAAAAGTCAGTTTTAGTGAAAGCGGTTCAGAAACCGAGAAAACGTAGTTGTGTCAACTTTGAGGCAATGACTACCATACTTAAACATTTTTAAAAATTATTAAACTTTGGGATATTGTAGTAAGGTAGTCAAAGAGTGGTTACCAGTTGACCTTGTGGTAAAATTCGAAATCCATATTTTCTGAGAATTTTTACAGTTAAGTGTGCTCGTTAGGGGAAATGGTGAAAACCCCTGAAACTTCGATTAAGGTTTTAAATGGCTAAGTTCTTCAACCTTTGGGGTAATAGTAATACGTTAAACATATATTAAAGTTTCAAAAGTAATGTTATACAAGAGTGTAGTGAGTAATAGAAGTGGTATTCTAACGACGGTCCTTTTGTGTTTATAGAAACTCCGGAAGAGGAACGAGCCATACCGTCAGGATACCGAAACCGAGGCAAGATTTCTTCTATCCCTACTTGTAAAACTACTTATCTTCACAAAGAAACTTGATTTCATGGAATATATATGTGATGCTATTATTACTATATTGTGAAGAAATTGTCTTCCTTGAGTATTGATATTGGAAAGAAAGATATACGAACATGGATATGAGTATGAGATGGATATGTATAGAGATGATTATGCATGATGTGAACATGCCTTATGATTAAGAGAATGGTATCAGTTGTTATCTAGGGTTATATGGTTTATAATGCTATATCAAAAATGTTCTTTTTGAATATCGGTGGTTTAATAAATATTATTTGATTATCATCCATTACTCTTAAAACAGACAGAATATTTTATGAATATAAAAGTATATTTGATTCCTGAATATGAAAGAGATGTCTGGATCATAATCAAAGCATTATGTTATATATATATATATATATATATATATATATATATATATATATATATATATATATATATATATATATATATTTTATAGAAGTAATGTGCGAGAATGGGAATGATATGAGTGAATGATATGTGGAAATGAAAGCAAGAAAATGGAAATGTGGAATGATATTTTAAAAAAGGGAATAATGATGTGATAAAAAAGGGGGATTGCAACAGACTTGCGTAAGTGGTTGTGTCAGGGCTGTGTGCGACACAGTCCAGCATTTATTATTTTTATTTCGGCACGAAGATGCCAAGGGAGGATGTTAGCAGGTGGCCTTCCTCCAGGGATGATCTTCATTCCTTCTACCGGTAGTAAAAAGAGAGCAGGTACGATTAGGCGACTGATCATCGTCCTAACGTATCAGGCGACAGCAGATATCCCCAATGTTTTTGAAAAGAAAGTGTAGACAATGGTTTTCAGATTTCTATACTGAAAACAGAATAATGATATGAGATGATGGAATTATGGTTACAGATGAAGAAAAACTGATATTATATTATTTTAGATTTCTTTCTTATAATAATAAGTGGATGATGTATTATTAAATAAGAGCTTTATTCTTCCTTAAGGATTTTAATTGTTTCCTGCTATTATATATGCATATACATATATGTATACCTGTTCACATTTTAAATTTTAGTTACAGTATTATCTTGCTGAGCTATTATAGCTCACTCTTGCTACTTATGTATATAGCAGCTAGGTCCCATGCCGATACTACGTACCACACCCCGCAAGAGGGTAAGGGTAAGGGAAAGGCGACCTTTTGAGCGAGTGCTGGCGACCATCCCCGAGGTAGTGACAAGCGAAGGGGCTTCGTAGATTTATGTAAATTAAGTGTGTAAGTTTGTAATAAACTTTAGTTGTTGAAGTGCTTCCTGTAGAAGCTTTGTTCAACAATGTACTTAGTAAATTTTGGGCTTGTAATAACTGTTAACTTTAAACTTTTAAATATTGTGGATGTTGTTCTATGAGCATATGACTGGTGTGTGTGTGTGTGTGTATTATTGTGGGGTCAACTACTTACTTATTAAATAAAAAAAAGACTACAGAGATATTGATCTTGATCGGAAATTGGACCTTGACGGCCCGGATCCTTGACCCCGGATCTCGGGGCGTCACATTGTTAGTCACAGAGGCATGCCTGTATACATCTAATAACAAGCCTAATTGACTATAATGCTTTGCATTACCTACATGACCTCTTAACTGAGGGAACCTCTAGTTATAGAGTTTCTACTTGTTGTAGTACTTATAACAGGCATCAAATTCTACCTGTGTAACTGTAATTAAAGTCAGATAATAATGCTTGAAAGAAGTTCCAAGGATCATGCCTCAAGCTTGAAGTCCAAGATGTCAAAATAAACACAGTTGGAATTTGGAGAATGAAGATTTGCCTAAGTACCAATTCGAGAAGTATGTTGTCATATTCGAGAAGTCTAGCTTTCGAGAAGCCAGGGATTCGATATCTCAAGAGACACTATTTGATATCTCTGACAGTACTGTTCGATATCTCAGAGATTCGAGATGTCGACTACTCCATTCGAGAACTCAAGAAGTCAACAAGTCAAAGTATCATTCGAGTTCTCTAGGAGTCAACAAGTCAATGTTCCATTCGATATCTCAATGACTCAGGAAGCTATTCGATATCTCAGGGATTCGATAAGTAAAATGCTCTATTCGATATCTCAAGGATTCCTGGAGAAAAGACTTATTCGAGAAGTGATTCGATATGTTAGCTCAACAGTATTCGAGAACTCAGAGTTATCAATTAAGCCAATTCTAGTTCTCGAATCACCAACAGAGTTACTTCTCGACTGCAATATTGGAGGCAAAATACTGAAGAATTGTACAAGTCAGAAACCTGCAACAAGACAAGACGCTTTATGGACCACATACTGTAAAGCACGTTGGAAAGCCTACAAAGAAGCTTGGAGAGATAGTACAAGAGACAAAGAGCTAAAGAAGTGGATCTGAACAGAGTTCTAAGAAGTCAAATGTGTAGCAATTTGGATGTTTACTCAAATAGGATAGACATATTAGAAAGTAAATTTGTTTGCTATCTTATTTATTGTAAGCAAGTTGTTCACATGATATAAGTGAACAACCCTACTTCTTTAGCAAGTATCAAACAGAGTGATCAATAGTTTTTACAAGTAATATCTCTCTGAGAAAGAACCTGAGAATACGAAATTATGTTCTCAGGTTGTAGCAACATTTTGATCTAATAAAACATTAGATTAAAGTGAGTATTGTGTTGTTTTGTCTTATATTTACGCACTCATATTTGTTTGAGCACAAAAACACATACACGACTAAGCAGATTCAAAAGAAAAGTCGAGAATCCATTCACCCCCCTCTGTATTCTCTTTGGTATATTCAATACTCAACAACAGCAACATTGAAGGCTACTGTCACGAGCTGCAATTTAACACCTTGAAAATGTAAAAACTGGTAAGTTAACATACCAGATTTAGCATTCCCAATTCACTTACCAACCTGTTGAAGGTTGCTTCATCCAATGGCTTGGTGAAAATATCTGCAAGTTGCTTTTCCGTAGGAATGTAGAGCAGCTTCACAGTTCCCATTTCAACATGTTCCCTTATGAAATGATGCCTTATATCAATGTGCTTTGTCCTGGAATGTTGAACTGGATTGTCTGAGATGGCTATGGCACTAGTGTTATCACAGTAGATAGGAATGTTTGATAACTCTAAACCATAATCCAAAAGTTGATTCTTCATCCAAAGAATTTGAGCACAGCAACTTCCAGCTGCAATGTATTCAGCTTCTGCAGTTGAGGTAGATACAGAATGCTGCTTCTTGCTGAACCATGACACTAATCTTCCACCAAGAAATTGATAGCTTCCTGTTGTGCTTTTTCTGTCAATCTTGCATCCAGCATAGTCTGAATCGGAATATCCAACTAGATCAAATCCACTGTCTTTAGGATACCAAAGGCCTAAATTTGGAGTGCCTTTCAAGTATCTAAAGATTCTCTTAATAGCAATCAAGTGTGACTCTTTTGGATCAGCTTGAAACCTTGCACAGAGACATGTAGCAAACATTATGTCTGGTCTGTTAGCAGTTAGATATAGCAGTGATTTAACCATGCCTCTATAAGTATTAGAGTCCACTTTCTTTCCTTTAGGATCTAGATCCAGTTTGGTTGCAGTAGAGATAAGTGTCTTGGCAGGTGATGCATCTTCCAAGTTGAACTTCTTGAGCAGTTCCTTGACATATTTTGCTTGACAAATGAAAATGCCATCACACTTTTGGTAAATCTACAGGCCAAGAAAGAATGATAGTTCTCCCATCATACTCATCTCATATTTGTTCCTCATAAGGGATGAAAACTTCTCACACAGCATTTCATTTGTAGAACCAAAGATTATGTCATCAACATAGATCTGTACCAGAATGATGTCCTTGCCATGATGTTTGTAGAATAGTGTTTTATCTACAACACCTCTTATAAATTGATTCTCCAATAGAAAGGTAGAGAATGTATCATACCAAGCTCTAGGGGCTTGCTTTAAACCATAAAGTGCCTTGAACAGCTTGTAGAGAAAGTCATACAACTCAAAATCTTCAAATCCAGGTGGTTGTTCAACATACACTTCCTCATCTAGCTCTCCATTAAGAAAGGCACTTTTGACATCCATTTTAAATACCATGAAATTGCAGTGTGCAGCATAGGCTAGAAATATTCTGATAACTTCAAGTCTGGCAACAGGTGCAAATGTCTCATCATAATCTATTCCCTCCTGTTGACAGTATCCTTTGGCCACTAGCCTTGCTTTGTTTCTTCTCACATTTCCACTTTTATCTAACTTGTTTCTAAAGACCCATTTTGTGTCAACAACTGATTTCCCTTTAGGTCTTGGTACTAGTTTCCACATTGTTTCTTTCAAATTGGTTGAGCTCTTCTTGCATCGCTATCACCCAATCAGAATCCAACAATGCTTCATCAATTGTCTTTGGATCAATTTGTGATAGAAAACAAAAGAGCATGCTGTCAGGAGAGACATTTCTTCGAGTCCTTACTCCAGTGGAAGGATTGCCAATGATTAAATCAGAGGTGTGATCCTTGTTCCATTTAGTGGATCTGGGCAAGCTTCTATTTTGTTCTGCTTGATCAGTTCCTTCTTGAGGAATTGATTCTTCCACATTGTTGTCTTCTCCATGTTCTTCAAGATCTCCATAGTCACCATCAGCTTCATGATTATATGTAATTGTTTGTGACTGAGCTGGAGCTTGATTAACATCATTTGTGTTGACAGCATCTCCTCCAAACTCAAGAGTTTGAGTACAAGATGGTTCTTCAGTAACAATTTCTTCTTCCAAGTATCCTTGATTCTCAAATCTCAGAGGTTGCATCTGACCATCTTCTTGCAGTCCTGGAAACTTGGTTTCATCAAATGTGACATTCACACTTTCTTCAATGACATTGTGTTCTATGACATAGACTCTATAGGCAGTCCTTTCTAATCCATATCCCATGAAAATACCTTCATGTGCTTTAGCATCAAACTTTCCTTTTCTTATATGGTTGTCTATCATTATGAAACACTTGCTTCTAAATACATGAAAGTATTTGACAGTAGGTTTTTTTACAGTCAACAGATAGTAAGGAGTGTTCCCGTGAGTCTTGTTGATTAAGGTTCTGTTCTGTGTGTAACAAGCTGTGTTGATAGCTTCTGCCCAGAAATATGTTTGTAATTTTGCATCATTCAACATAGTTCTTGCAGCTTCAATGAGAGTCATGTTCTTCCTTTCTACTACACCATTTTGTTGTGGTGTCCTGGAAGCAGAGAATTGTTGAACAATTCCTTCATCTTTGCAGAAGTTTCTAAGAGTAGCATTTCTGAACTCATTTCCATTGTCACTTCTTAGAATTTGAATTTTTGCATTAGGAGTTCTATCAAGAACCCTGATGTGATCAATGATCTCCTGAGCAGCTTCATCCTTTGGTTCTAGGAACTTTACCCATGTGTACCTAGAATAGTCATCCACCATGACTAAGGCATATCTCTTTCTTGCTAATGATTGCACATTAACTGGTCCAAAGAGATCCATATGAATCAATTTGAGTGACTCAGAGCAATATCTTCAATGACAACATTTCCAATTTCCAAACAGCCATATCCCACAGTGTAACCTTTGCTGTTGTCTCCAAAGGTTATGATTGGGCTAGCTTTCTCAATATAATGTGATAGCAGGGCTTTATCACCTGTCATGTGTCTAGAGCATCCACTGTCGATGATCCACATGACTTGTTTCCTTTTCTTACCCTGCAAAATAGATGATATTTAATTTACATCTGGTACCCAATCCTTGTTGGGTCCTGCAGTTACAGCATCACATTTTATATCATCGTTAATCACATCTGAATCACCACTTGAATCATCTTGTTTGACTTCTTTTGCTACCCACTCAGTTTTAGAGTAAGACTTGGTCTTTTTCTCAGTGGAAGCTGCCTTTTTACCAACATTGGCAGGCTCAGAAGTCTCAACAGTTTGCATATAGGAGCATGTTTTAGTAGATAGAATAGGCAGATTAAAACATGTACTCATGGCAGTGATTTTGCATGGCATGCAGTCAATGTTACTACAAACATTCATTGTTCTTTGCATAATGGGAGTTCTGTGTAAGCTACCTTTAGCCTTGGTTGCATTAACCTTGTTCTCATTTGGTTTCTTAAAAACATGTGTTAAGTGTTAGGAGGATCCACAATTATTGCAAAGCTTCCTAGGGGCATTCTTGACATAAGCATAGCCATTTTTCTTATCAATTCCTAACTTGCCATTCCTATTCCTAGGCTTGTAAGCATCTGTGTTGACAGTATGTCCTGAAGTTGCTGTCGAGTTACCCTTGATAGTACCTTTCATACCTGCTGTCTTGACAGTAGGTTTTGGAAGTTGCTGTCCTAGGTACTCTCTTTACAGTATCTTTGAAAGTTTCTGTCTTATCCTTGTTGACAGCTTCTTTAAAACATTCTGTCTGATTGCTTGGTAAAGTTTCTGTTATGGGGATTTTGACCGTTGCTTTCCTTTCAGTAGATGTGCTGTCAATACACTCATCTTCATCACGAAGCTCTTGTTTGATGAGCATGGAATTCTCATCAAAATCAGCTTGAACAGTTTTGAAAATGGGTTTACAAACTCTCTTGTGAATATGAGGTTTGACAGCATCACCTTCTGAACAATCATCAATCACAGTTGCCTTACCAGGCCTCCTACCATAGTCGAAACCTAATTCAACCTTTTGGTTCTCAGTGTGATTCTCATGATATTCCTGAACTAACTTAGCAGAATTTCTAAAGGCCTTAAGCTTAAATTCATTTTCAGCAATTTGATTTCTTAGGAATTCTTCTATCTTCTTAGCACAGACAATATCATTTTTTAGTCTGTCATTTACTTGAGCTAGTGAATCTAATGGACTGGTTTTAAGCAAGAGCATTTCATTCTCATATTTGAGTGTTTCATTCTGTTCAGTTAAGTTAACAATTTCTTCATTAGCAGCAGATAAACTAACATGAATGTTAAACATCTCAGCACTTAATTCTTCAATAGTTTGCTTATACTCAGTTTTAGACATATCAAGTAAAATGAGAGATGGTACCTGATTTGAGGAGCTTGATGCTTCATCATCGGATCTAGCCCTGAGAGCTAGATTTACAAATTCTTCTTCTTCCTCATCATCAGAATCATCCCAACATTTTCCTTCATCCACATAGGCTCTTCCTTGATTTCTTTTAAACTGACTTCCAGATCCTTTCTCCATTCTTTGATTCTGTTTTGGCCTTCTGCACTATGTGGCAAAATGACTTAGCTCATTGAAGTTGTAACATTTGAACTTTGACCTATCCACCATTCCTGTCTTGTATCCTCCTCTTGTGGCACCACCAGCAGCTTTTGAAGAGTTTCCCTTGTTGAACTTGGATGCCTGACCCTGTGGCTTATATGGCTTATCTCTTCTGAACTTTATATTTTTAAATCTTTTAGCCATATATGCCATGGTTGTATTATCCATACTTTCAATCTCTTCTAATGAATAGAAGTCTTCATCTTCAACATCTTTGAGCTGTAGAACCACTTTCTCCTCATCTGTTATTCCCAGATTACACACTTGTATAATTGTAGAAGGGGGGGTTGAATACAATTCTTGATATTTATAAATTCATGAAAAGAACTCCAGAAATCTATAAGAAGATAATTGCTGTATAAATATTAATGCACAAACACATATAAAATTAGGTGGTTAAATGTACCACCTGAAGCTTTTATTTGAAGAAACCTCTGTGATACAAATGTACATAGCTGCTGTTTTACAACTCTTTGCTTTCTAAGGATATTCAAGAAAACTTTAAGCAAATGTATCTGTTTTCTTAGCTTCTAAAGAGTTGCTACACTTGGTTATATATCCCAAGTTTACAAGTACTACAGGAATAAGATAATATTAATCTAATTCAAGTTGACTTGCTACTTCACTCCAAATACACATGTAGCCGAAAGGTTGTCCTTGTAAACAGACATGTCCCCTGCACCTTTCTTGTATTCATAGTGTAAACGGAATGCTTCTTTCTTCTGTGTTTCCACAGTATGGATTTTGTATCTACTATCAACCCATGTGATCTATCAGTCAAACCTGTCTTTATCAACTGCTAATCCCCAGCTTAGCATAAAAGAAAGTGTTAATGATTATCCGTTGACATTGTACACTGTCATCCGTTGATAATAGATTGAGCTGTATCCGTTGATATTGTAGATTTGAGCTGTATCCGTTAATAGAGTTTTGTCTTCATCCGTTGATACACTTTCACTGAAACAGAATTACATAGCATAGCTTATTTACAATTGGCTACCCTATTCTGCCTATCCATTGATGGTCAACATGACTGTGGATAAAAATACTATCAATTGATAACATAGAGATACTGCAGTATGCTACAAAACCTCATCCGTTGATGAGCTACCTGTCAACGGATAGAGTTATAAATCCTCATCCGTTGACAGCTACAATACTTATACAATTTGATTGATTGTGAAGTTATCATCAATTACAACATATTCCTAACATCATCATCCAACACCTCCTCAATCTTCAGAGATGGCACTTGTGTTGGTTGTGAACTTTGTGAGGGTTCACTTGGCAGAGAAATAAGTGGCTCTTGAGCTACAAGGGCACCAGACATGTTTGCCATCTTTCCTTTGGTTCCAGTTTGAATAGCTCTCTTCTGAAAGAGTTCAAGTTCATATGACTTAAGTACACCATAAAGGGTCTCAAGAGAAACATCATTCAAGTTTCCCCCTTCTCTTATGGCAGTGATTTTGTTCTCAAGGTGCTTAGGAAGAGTGAGCAGAAACTTGACATTAATCTCTTTTTTGTCATAGAACTTTCCATGAATTTGTAACTCAGCTATTAGCTTACTGAATCTTTCAAACATGTGAGTGAGCTCTTCACCAGGCTTGGCCATAAAAGCTTCATATTGTGATACAAGAATTTGTCTTTGGTTTTCTCTGACCTCTTCACTTCCTTCACACAGCAACTCTATCTTGTTCCACATCTCTTTAGCAGATGAGCATCCCATAACATTTCCACACATGGCTTTGTCCAGTGTGAGAGAGTCAAGCAAGATGAGTTGTAAGTAATCATCCAAGGCTACCTTTTCCTTCTCAGGTTCTGTGTATTCTAAGGGTCTCTTAGCAACCCAGTGAGCTGGAATTACTTCACCATTCACAGTGGCAGCAGCTACTTCTTTCTTCGGAATGAAGGGGCCATTCTCGAGAATTCCCAAATACAGTGGATGTGTAGCTTTGATAAATAACAAGATTTTTCTTTACCAAAAATTGTAGTTCTCTTTATCAAATACTGGAATCTTGATACCACTTGACTTCTGTATACTCGTCATGATTTCAGATTAGTATGTCAATCTGGTGCTCTGATACCAGTTGTTGGTTCCGGAGTATATTGCAGAAGGGGGGGTTGAATGCAATATAGATAATTCCAAATCTTTACCTCAACAACAATGATAAAAATTGTAAACTATCTATACAAGAAATGCAAACACAAGTAGTAACTCAAGATATTATCACAAAATAAATGTTTTATTTATTTACGAAGTGTTGTTACAACCTCGAGAAAAAGTATTTTCTCAAGCTTCGACTTCTTGAATCGATTACAGAAAGAATGAGTGATGTTTATCTATAAAGACTAATCTTCTCTAACATCTCTATCACATGGGTTGTGGATCCGCTGTCATTTTCTAGTAGCAGCTCCTTACAAATTGCACACCCATATGACTTTCCCAAAATGCTATACAAATAGACTATCATTAAGCATAAAGCAATCTGGGTTCTTTATAAAACTAGCTAAAACAATTCTAGTAGATGTAGACTTGTCATACTCCTGAATTGTCGAGCTTCGTCTTGTGATCTCTCAAGCTTCGGTCGTAGTCTTGCAGGTCTGCTACAATCTTTGACAAAATGCAGCAAATCTGTTTCTTGACATCTAAATTGTCACGGGTTTGACTGAGATAAATCCCCAATTCAAATATTCCATTGAGACAATAACCTTTGACGCCAAGTTTGCTGTCATGAGAATGTTCCTTGGATGACAGTATGATGTTGTTAGGACTTTCAAACTTGCTGTCAAAGTGTGAGAGTGTTGTTGTCTTCATGCTTCCGCCAATGTTGCTGTCAGATGAAACTTGATGTCGTGACTTTGCAACATGTTGTCTTCTTGTAACCTTACTGTCAATGTTGTGACAGTAACATTTATTCTTTCTATCTTCCTTATGTATGTCTTGAGGCTTGAATAAATGTATGAACTTTTTCCAAGAGATACAATTATTACATGACAATAATTTATTCGATTACAAAGACACACTATGGCTGTGACAGTATGTTCTACTTAGTCTATACAAATAACACTAAGTACTAGTTAAGTTGTCTCTAAGCTATCACCCATAAATCCTAACTATACATGGCGATGAAGAATTTTCATTTCGGTGCACCAGTTGAGGTCTATGATCTGGCTTCTCAGATTGACATTAGGGCAAAGGATAAGCGTTAAAAATGTAAGATAGCTTATGTATATCCATCCAGAAACAAAGTGACACGTTTCTTAAAGAGATTGGGGCTTGAAACTACAGACAGGCTTTACACGTTTGACAGACCTGTTGGTGGTGTTGAAGAACTCTTGAACTGGGACATGGGCATGGGTATTGATCACCTTGATTTTCAAGATGTCTATCTGCCTACAGAAGCTGTAGATCCAGTTAACTTTGGAATTGTGGCAACAATCTCAGACCAGATTGGAAGCTTAGGTTTAGGTCAGGTGAACACACCTGAGGTGATTAGTTTCGACATGGCCCTTAACGCTGATGTAGTGCAACAAGACTTGGGTGTGGAGGAAGACATCTTCCATGAAGGAGTTCTTTTTCATGCTGACCAACCTCCTTTAATGGGGGGAGACTCACCAAGACAAGATGTCGTCTAAGAAGCAAGATTCTGTGACTGCTTTGGAATGGAAACCACCTAGTTCAGCAACAATTATGACTATCAACTTTTGTTTGTATCATGGTCTTTTTGATATAATCAACACCCTAAGTAATCGGCTTCACTGCACCTAGTACTAGTAGTGCATAGCTTGTGTAACTTGTGTGTTTCTATTCTGTTGTATCCTAATGAAGCCTACCAAATCTCAATTTAGTTGAGAGGTAACATGAGTTGTATTCTTTTCCAACTCTAATACAAATCTTGGCTTATCAAAAAAAAAAAAACAAATCAATGTCATTGAAGTACTAACATCTTATAAGTTCAATAAATATCTTACAGGTTCAATAATATTATTTTAGCCAATCCCATTTGAGATGCTCTTACCGTCTCCATTAAATAATAGTAGTGTTTTGATTTTGGGTGATCAAATTGAAAAATTGATTAAATTTTTATTAAATATTACAAATTGTTTATTTATAATCATGTAAAATCTTAAAAATACATTTGAAAGTAAAATACATTCATTTCTAATGATATAAGTTTTTAAAATTTCTTAATGATATAATATATGTAAATTTTGATCAAATTTTGATCAATTTAACCATACAAAATTGAAAGCAAGAATTTTATTTTGAAGCCGAAAGAATATTTGACAAACATTGATTCTCCTCATTCCTCAAAACACTTGCAAATAAGGACCAAGGCAAATTATTCATAAATAAATGACTACAATAATCATCATGCAAATATGTAGCTCATTAAGTTGAGCCCAATTGTTAGGGGTAAAATAGTTAATTAGTCACTAAAGTCACTAGTAACTTGCAAGTAAGTTACGAAGTTAAAAAAGCTTTCAGTCAACTAATGAAGTACTTAAAAACTTGCAAATTTGTAATTGCCATCAGTTCCGTTAAAAACTCTAACAGAAAGATGACGTAGATGCTGACATGGCACAATGAAACTTGCAAGTAGGTCACTGAACTTGATAACAATTTTCAATTAGGTCATTAGCCAAATTTAATTTTAATTGATTAAATTTTAAAAAAAATCCGAATGATATTTCTTTAATAAAATTTAAAATTATGCATACCAATTCAATACATATGCTTATGAATAAATAAAACGAAAAGATAACAAGTTTTTTTCCGATAATGATAAAAGGTAAAAAAAAATTGAATGTTTACATTTTTTCCAAATAATTATACTTTAAATAAATTTAATTTGTATACACCGCTTTAACCCATATGCTTATAAATCAATACAATTGAATAAATATTTAGATATCCCTTTTTTCATTTATTTAATTTATAATTTAATTAAATTTAAAATTGAACATATCCATTTATTTTATATGCTAGTAAATCGACGAATAATTTTTCTTTAATAAAATTTATAATTATGCATACCAATTCAATACATATGCTTTTGAATAAATACAACGAAAAGATAACAAGTTTTTTTCGATAATGATAAAAGGTAAAAAAAATCGAATGTTTACAGTTTTTCCAAAAAATTACACTTTAATTAAATTTAATTTGTATACACCGCTTTAACCCACATGCTTATAAATCGATACAATTGAACAAATATTTAGATGTCACTTTTTTCATTTATTTAATTTATAATTTAATTAAATTTAAAATTGAACATATCTATTTATTTTATATGCTAGTAAATCGACGAATAATTTTTCTTTGATAAAATTTATAATTATGCATACCAATTCAATACATATGCTTATGAATAAATACAAGTGAACGGAAAAATAACAAGTTTTTTTCGATAATGATAAAAGGTAAAAAAAATCGAATGTTTACATTTTTCCAAATAATTACACTTTAATTAAATTTAATTTATATACACCGCTTTAACCCATATGCTTATAAATCGATATAATTGAACAAATATTTAGATATCCCTATTATATGCTAGTAAATCGGTAAAAGCAAACAAATATTTAAAAAATATCAAGTTTCCGATCCATCTTTTTCGATATTAATAAGTGATACCAAATTTGTAATTTTTTTTGAATATTAAATTTTTTGAATGATTTCAATTTAAATTTAAAAAAACATAATCTTAAAAAAAATAAGTTCGTTAGATATTTTTTGAATATTTAATTTTTTTCAATCAATGACCTAACTGAAAATTAGCACATAGTTCAGTGACCTAACCATAAATGTGTTGTCTTTTAACGGAGAACCGTTAAAAGTCAACATAATTTAACGGTCGTGCAAATTATTTTAAGTTTAATATTGTGATTACAAGCTAATTGTAACTTCATGATGCGATTGAAAATTTCTTTAATTTCATGATCTAGTTATAAATTATTAGTGACTTCAGTAATCAATTAACTATTTTATCCCAATTGCTAGTGATGTATTAACAAACCGAGTCAAGCGTCATTTTGAAATTTATAGTTGCAAAATTAAACACATTTCAATTTCTTATTTTTCTATACTCACTTGTTTCCAAATGATGCCCATGCTTGGGATAATAAGACAAAAGTTGCCAAACCAACTTTGTTGAATCATGAATGTTGAAATTATCTTGGGATAATAAGACAAAGGTTGCCAAACCAACTTTGTTGAAATTATCCACAACCAACAGCTAACACATTTGATAATATTATGTTATACATCGTGTAAAGGTATTTACTACTAATATACAATGGTATACAACATGTTCTTTATACTTGCGACTTGAAAATTATACTCAAAAAGCAGTCACATGAAATGTAGCACGTGATTTTCTTCATATCTCCCAATTTTAATTATGTTGATTATAGCGAGGAAGTTTTTCTCTCTCTTTTTTAAACAATTTTGGGGAATATAAAAGTACATTATACATATATTTGTCTAAAAATAAGACAATCTACCTACAATGAAAATACAAAATGTACATTTGATTATTTGAATCTTGGTTAATAAATATAAAATGTAATTAAAATTTTCCTTTTTTATTAAAAGAAAATTACTGACTATAAAGATGTCCTCGAGGAAATTACCTGAAATAATGTTATTTTCAATACAATATCTGAATGATATATTTTTTAATTTAAAAATTCATTTACTCTATAAAGCTATTCTTATAATATTATTAAATTTCTTTTAATCTCAAGCGAATCAAGCTTTTTTTATTAGATCAGAATTTCATGATTCCAACGAAACACCAACATATATAATAATTAGGATTTCTTACCCGTTTCGCATGGTGTAATTTATTATTTCGTTTAATTTTGTTAAAAAATTTCCTAAAAAAATAACATATTTTGAATAAATATTTTGCAATTAGTTTATTTTAATCACTTTCTCCAGTTAGATTAACAACTAATGTGATAACATAATCGTCGAACTCATTTTATCATTCACTTTTTTTAATATTAAAATTGCTTGGTCACGAGTGTTGCTGTGTTGATAAGAATGTGAAATCGTGCATGATGACGAAAGAAGGAAGGAGGAAAATAAACAGAATGTAAAGTTAAAAGTTGAGGGTCAATAAAGTTACCGAATCTGATACAACTAACTTTATAGCCCGTGCAAAGCACGGATATGTGTTAGATACTATAAATTGTTGAATTCATTTATTTGTAGTTATTTATGGTATCTATTTTAATGACCATGGCTTGCACCAACCTGCACTTTAAATCATATTTGATTGTATTTGTGTTGATATAATGATCATTGTAACATTTTAAAGTGCCAAAGTAGAAGCTCTCTAAGAAAAAGTATCAATAATAAAGAAAAATATTTGTAACTTAACGACTAAACATTTATACATTACGCACTTGTATATGCTCTTGTAGTGCACATATATGAAGTCTTAAAGAGTGCTAGTATTCTGTCTCTTTTCTAGTTTTGCTGAAAATGCTTCCAATGAGGCAAAAACTCTAATTACAACTACAATTCAAAGGTGTCCTTTCACAACATCCCAATTATCTTTCCAGCAAATTTGTATTGCATAAAGATTTTCTTATTACCAGACTTGCAAAAGAAAATTACCGGTAAAGGGAATAAAAGAAAGCTGAATGAGCAAGGACAACCATTGCAAATATAGATTGACTTGTCCTGATTCTGCAAACAGTTCTCCCATACATTAATTGTTTTTTAACTAATAACTTGAATTATAAGCTGATATTATGTATCACATTTAAATATTTGACAACTGTAACTTTATTACAGTTTTTGTAATCGCCTCGATATTTACTGTGCATTGGTGGTTATATAAATTTCAATTCTGATATATGTATATGTGTTTTCAATTATAACTTTTATTGTGCTCATATTTTGCTTTTGATGATCTTCCTAATGTGCTATAGGCTTTGTTCAGTGCTTCAATAATTTGAATTGATGTCGTGCATAATTTTAATCATTTCTATAATTTGTTCGTTTATAATTTTAAGTTTAATCGATATTATTCCATTCGAATTCCTTCCCGCATATAAATGTGTTTAATTGCATTTTATAATTTTTGTGTTTTATAATTATATTTTATACTGTGTAAGGAAAATAAGATGGATAAGTATATCATCGTAATTTTGATCGACTTGTGACAACCTGGATCAAATTTTTAGTATTTTTTGAAAATTAGTTCAATCCTAAGACTCGATTACCAACCAGAAATCAATTTAAAAAAAAAACAAATTTAGTATACATTAGTTATTAACTTAGTTTTGAAGGTCTCAAACACACTATGTTAGTCACAGAGGCATGCCTGAATACATCTAATAACAAGCCTAAGTATGTGTAATGCTATGCATTACCTACATGACCTCTTAACTGAGGGAACCTCTAGTTGTAGAGTTTCTATTTGTTCTGTACTTGTAATAGGCATCAAATTCTATCTGTGTAACTGTACCTACTAAGTCAAGAATAAAGCTTGAAAGAAGTTCTAAGGTTCATGCCTCAAGCAAGGGAATGAAGACTGCCAAATAATCACAGTTGGGATTTGAAGAAATGAAGAATTTGCCTAAGTACCAATTCGAGAAGTACATTTGTCTATTCGAGAAGTCTAGCATTCGAGAAGTCTGAAGTTCGATATCTCAGAAGACACTATTCGATATCTCTCAATATGCTATTCGATATCTCAGGGATTCGATATGTCAAAATGCTCTATTCGATATCTCAAGGAGTCCCAGAGAAAAGAGCTATTCGAGAAGTGATTCGATATGTCAAGATAACACTATTCGAGAACTCAGAGTTATCGATCAAGTCAACTCCAGTTCTCGAATCACTTACTTAGTCACTTCTCGAATACATTCTTGAGGACAAAATACTGAAGAATTGTACAAGTCAGAAACCTGCAACAAGCCAGGATACTTTATTTGACTCTGTCCTATAAAGCATGCTGGAAAGCCTACAAAGAAGCTTGGAGAGATAAGACAAGGGACAAGGAGCTGAAGAAGTGGATCTAAACAGGCTTTTCAAAGTCAAATCTATAGCCGTTTGGACTCTTACTAAAATGAGATAGACAGACTGGAAAGTGCTTTTGTTTTTTACCTACCTCATTTGTAGCAAGGGGGTGTATCCATGTCTATAAGGATACAGCCTCACTTCCTTAGCTGTTAAGGTTTTGAAGTTTCTCAAATATATCCAGAAAATATCTCTCTGAGAAAAACGAAGCTGAGAATACTATCATTTGTATTCACAGATTGTAGCAACATCTTAATCTAATAAAATATTAGATTAAAGTGATATTGTGTTGTGTTTGTGTTTAATTATCCGCATCTTCATATCTCACACACTCATCACTTATCTTGCTGCAAAGATTCAAAACCGAAGAAAAACTCAAGAATCCATTCACCCCCCCCCCCTCTGTATTCTTTTACTGTATTCAATACTCAACAAGTGGTATCAGAGCAGGCTGTTTAATCTAAACAGAAAACGATCATGAGTTCGAATACACCAAAGACTACAGGTACGGTAAAGGTCCCTAAATTCGACAAAGAAAATTACAACCTCTGGAAAATAAAAATGCTGTTGTTCATCAAAGCTGCCAATCCTCTCTACCCTGACATTCTCAAGAATGGTCCATTCATACCACAACAAGAAGTTGCTGAATCCACAGTGGGCGCAGTAGTCATTCCTAGATCATATGTTCCAAAAGAGCCATCCAAATGGACGGACTCAGAGAAGGAAAAGATTGCCCTAGACAGCCACCTCATGTTGTTAATCATAGACTCCTTGGATATGTCGATGTTTGCCAACGTAGCATCATGCAGATCAGCCAAGGACATGTGGAATCACATCGAGGTGTTATGTGAAGGGACAGAGGAGGTAAGAGAAAATAAGAAACAGATACTGGTCACACAGTATGAGGCGTTCATGGCACAGCCCAAGGAAAGTATCACTGATGTGTTTGAAAGATTTCACAAGCTGGTGACTGAGCTCCAAATGAATGGGAAGGTTTACAGCACTAAGGAATTAAATATGAAGTTTCTACTATCGTCACCAAACCATCTAGAGCAAAGGGTCATATCTCTAAGAGAAAGAGATTTGAACAAAGTCACGTATGATGTGCTCTATGGGGTTTTAAAGACACACGAGCTTGAGTTGCTTCAAAAGAGGGCTATCCAAGCTAACCAAGGCAGAATGATAAACACATCCTGTGCCTTGATTGTCAACAAATCTATTCAAGACCTGGAAGCATCTGCAAGTCAGCTGAGAATAGAAGAGATAGTAGATGATGAAGAAACTGAGGAAGTAGTGACTGAACCTTCTGATGACAAGGAAGAAGATGAGTTCTACACTCTTGAAGAGCTGGATGGCATGGAAAATACATCATATGCTTTTATGGCTAGAAAATTTCCAAACATCAGATTCAAGAGGAATCAGCCCTTCAAGCCTAGACCTCAAAATCATTCATTCAACAAGGGCAAGGCACCTATGAAAACAAACAAGAACAGATTCAAAACCAGCTATGTGGATAGGTCATCTGTAAGATGTTATAGATGCAATGACCTAGGGCATTTTGCCAGTGAATGCAAGAAGCCTAAAAAGAAGGATAAGGAGTTTCTTGAGCTTGAAGCTAAGTATGAGGCCCTTCTAAAGAAGCAGACACCAGGTAAGGCTTACATAGCTGAAGGGAAGTGTTGGGATGATTCTGACAGTGATGGGGAAGAACAAGAATTCTGCAACTATGCCTTGATGGCCAATTCCAAGGAAGAACCATCTGCATCAGACTCACAGGTACCATCTCTCACTACCATAGACATGTCTGTTTCTGAATATAAATCTTTGGTTGAACAACTATCCGTTGAGATGTTTAACATTCATACTAGTATGACTGCTGCTAATGAAGAGATTGCTAAACTGTCTACCAGGAATGAACTGTTAAATAAGAGAAATGAGGAACTAGAGCTAACTACTGTGCAAATAGAAAATCTTAAACAAGAGATTGAGTATCTAAAGAACAAAGTTCTATGTGCTAGTCAAGTTGAGAAAGCTCTTAGGGATGAATTAGCTGAAAATGAATTTAAGTTGAAAACATTTAAGAATTCCTCTAGTCTATTGCAGTCTTATCATGAGAAAAATCTAGCTAGACCTAAGGCTGCCATTGGACTTGATTATGACACTCTTAAACAGAGGAAAGGCTATGCAGTCATTGAAGATGACATTGTTGTTCAAGAGGAGGTGCCTCAGGTTTTGAAAAAGACTGAGAATCCAATATTTAAAACACCAACACTTGAGATTGATGAGGATGCCTTACTCATCAAGCAAATGTTGGAGGATGAAGATGAGGCACAATCAAATGAACAACAAGCATCCTCTGAGAGTAAGAATGTCAAAACCAAAGCCAAGGAGCCAGTAGGAGGTAGACCTAGACTTGAGAAACCTGTAAAGTTTGTTTCAGCTGGAAATTATGAGACTAAGAAGAAAGTGACTAACAAGAGACCAAACAGGAATGGCAAATTAGGGATTAACAAAGATAACAACTATGCTTATGTGCCAAATGCCCCTAGGAAAGTTTGTCAAAACTGTTTTAGCTCTAATCATTTGACTCATGCTTGCAAGAAACCATCTGGTAGTGTTGCTAAACCATTCTATGATTGCTCTGTGCCTTTAAGACATAGAGACTCTCCTTTCTGTGATAAACTTGATTGTATGCCATGTAACATGAATGTGATGACTAGTTGTTTTAATTTGAGAAGACAATTCATGGAGGGCTGTATCAATCATAATGTTCACACACACTACACAAGGACAAAGTCTTCAAGTCCTCCTAAAGTTAGGAAGGTACCTCTGTCACCTAAGTCTAAGAACCCTGATTCTAAGACTCCCAACAGTGACAAGAAGACCAACATCAAGAAAACTGATAAGCATGCTGATTTTGATAAAACTGTCACTAAGTCACATGGACCCAAACTCGTTTGGGTACCAAAGGAGAAGTAATACTTTTGTGTTTGCAGGGCAAAGAAAGTAAAAAGAAGGTCATGTGGATTTTGGACAGTGGATGCTCAAATCATATGACTGGTGATATGGCCCTGCTATCACAGTATGAGGAAAAGGCTGGCCCAATGGTTGCTTTTGGAGATGACAGCATCGGCAACACACTGGGATATGGCAAGTTGGAAATTGGAAATGTCATCATTGAGAATGTAGCACTGGTCAAGGGGCTCAAGCATAATCTACTGAGTGTTGGTCAATTCACTGACAGAGGCTTCAAAGTGAACTTTGACAAAGATGAATGTTTGATCACCCACAAGAAGACTGGTGATTTTGCTCTGTCTGGAGTAAGGAAGGGAAGCCTGTTTGTAGCCAATTTGGACTCTGCAAGCAAGGACACAATTTGTTGCTTCTACTCAAAAGCATCAAATGAAGACAGTTGGCTGTGGCACAAGAAGCTATCACACCTGAACTTCAAAGCCATTAATTCCCTAGTCAAAAGGGAGTTAGTGAGAGGCATGCCCACACTTGAATTCTGTCAAGAAGGAGTGTGTGAGGCGTGTCAAAAGGGAAAAATGAAAAGATCAAGCCACAAGTCAAAAACAGTGACATCTATAACCAAGCCCCTGCAACTGATTCATATGGATTTGTTTGGGCCTGTCAATATTATGTCACTAGGAAGGAAGAAGTATGCTCTAGTGATGGTTGATGATTTTACAAGGTATACATGGGTAGAATTTCTGGCATCAAAGGATGAGGCTCCACAAGTAATCATTGAGCACATAAAGAAAGTTGACAAAGAAGCAAAGGCCATAAATGCAAGTGTGATTGCATTAAGAAGTGATAATGGGACAGAATTCAGAAATGCCATGCTTGGAGCATTCTGCAAAGAAAATGGTATTTCTCAACAATTCTCAGCTCCAAGGACTCCACAACAAAATGGAGTTGTTGAGAGAAAGAATAGGACTCTGATAGAGGCTGCTAGAACAATGCTACTTGATGCAAAGATGCCTACATGTTTTTGGGCTGAGGCTGTGAGCACTGCATGCTACATCCAAAACAGAACCCTCATCAACAAAAACACTGGAAAGACACCTTACAACTTGATGACTGGAAAGAAGCCTACTCTAAAGTATGTTCATACTTTTGGAAGCAAGTGCTTTGTGCTAAAAGATAATTCAGAACATGTTGGAAAGTTTGATGCAAAGGCATTTGAAGGAATCTTTCTTGGCTATTCTATGGAAAGAATTGCATACAAAGTTTATGTCATTTGTCAAAAGAAAGTAATGGAGAGCACAGATGTAACATTTGATGACAGCAAACTACCTGGATTAGAAGAAGCCAACAATGAAGATAAAGATCCCTTGAAGTTTGACAATCTAGATGATTCTGATGAGGAGATTGAAAGTGAATCTGAACTCATAATCCAACAAACTCAAGTGAATGAAGAACCTGTGTCAACCAACAATGAAGAAACAAGCATCCAAGATACACCTGTGAGGAGTGACAACTTCACAGGGGGAGGAAATGTAGATGATCATGATCTAAATGATGAAGCAACATCAAGGATGAGAAATCAATCTGAACATACAAGGAAATGGGATAGATCACACACTGCAGATCAAATAATTGGAAATCCAAATGCAGGAGTAAGGACAAGAAGAGCAACTATAAATGAATGTCTCTATGGCTGCTTTCTATCCCAAGTTGAGCCTAAGAAACTTGATGATGCATTGTTGGATCCTGACTGGATAATTGCTATGCAAGAGGAGCTAAATCAATTTGAAAGGAGCAAAGTATGGGAACTAGTGCCTGCACCAAAGGATAGAACCGTTGTTGGAACTAAATGGGTTCTAAGGAATAAGATGGATGAAAATGGTGTAGTCATAAGAAACAAAGCAAGGTTGGTTGCAAAAGGATACTCTCAACAGGAAGGTATTGACTATGATGAGACCTTTGCCCCTGTTGCTAGACTAGAAGCCATCAGAATTTTCTTGGCATTTGCTGCACATTCTAATTTCAAGGTCTATCAAATGGATGTCAAGAGTGCATTCCTGAATGGGGAGTTGGAAGAAGAAGTATATGTGCAACAACCACCTGGCTTTGAGGATCCACAGTTTCCCCACTTTGTCTACAGATTACTTAAAGCATTGTATGGACTCAAGCAAGCTCCTAGGGCATGGTATGACACACTATCACAATTTCTACTGGAGAATCAATTCACTAGAGGCACACTGGACAAGACACTGTTCTACAAGAAACATGGTGATGATATTATCCTAGTTCAAATCTATGTGGATGATATCATATTTGGCTCTACAAATGAGAAGCTGTGTGAAAAATTCTCTAAGCTCATGCAAAGCAGAAAAACAACTAGCTGACATATTCACTAAGCCATTAGATGAAGCCACCTTCACTAGGCTGGTCAGTGAGATTGGAATGCTGAATTCTTCGAATTCTGGCTAAGTGAATATATCAACTAGATTGTTGCAGCAGTAAATACTTACCTTATCAAATGCTCAATATTTTTAAAAGTAAGTATTGGCTGGAGTATGATGTATAAATATTCCAATGCTGCACATGTTGAAAATCATACATCTTTAGCTTGAAATTTCTGTGAAATTTTGAGAAAATCACTATTTAATTTAGTAGAATATTCTTCAGTGAATATTTCTGGTAAATTTTAAAAGATAGTGAAAATTGAATTTTATGAGTGAAAAGTATAGTTCGATAAGTCAGACTTCTCGAATGGTTCATTGTTATGTCTTGGCTCGAGTTCTCGAATAGGCCTATCTAGAACCCTCTTGAGTTCTCGAATAGTGTCTTTTAGAGAAATCGAATAGCACACTTTGAGTTCTCGAATAGAGTATTTTAGTTCTCTAATGATAGAGTTCTCGAATACTGCATTTGAGTTATCGAATCATTTGAAAAGGCTGATCTTTCGCTGACACTTAATCGCTTTTTGGATTTATATTCAAAACTTCATTTCACTCATAAATATATTCTTAACTTTGAATTTTCTTCTGAGTTAAATCACTGCCAGCTGTGAGTTAAAAACTGTCTGAGATATCGAATAAGCCTTTCTTGACTTCTCGAATAGTTGTTTCATACTTCTCGAATGACTTGTCGCTACAGAACACTTATCTATCGACAACTCAAGACATTCATACATATACATTCAACTTCACAACTATTCAATTCTTTTCGTTCGATTTCTCAAGCACCTCAACTCCTGAAACCTCTGAAAAACCCTAACTGCGAATTTCTTCTTCAATCCTAATTCTCTTTTCTTCTCTACCCAAATGGCAAACCCTAAACTCACCATATCATTCCAAACTAATTTCATCGCAATCACCAGTGATGTGGAAGCACCGAATGCCAATTTCAAGTGCTTTGTTCGGTGGTTGTCTGAATCATACATCAAGAGTGCGCTCTCAGCCAACCCAACTCTGTACATAGATCTATTGGAACAATTCTGGAGGACTGCTACTGTGGAGGTCATCGCTCTTGAGAATGCTATCACTTCTTATATTGTTCACTGCAAGATTCAAGGAGAGGATATCACTATCACCACTGCAGACATGAATCAAGCCTTGGATATGCAGCAAGAGACGTATGATGCTCTGGCCTCCAATGATGAGTTGGAAGAATTCTTTGACTTCATCAACTACTCTGATACTATCAAGCTGGGAAAGTTGAATAGGAAGTTCTTAAGGAAAGAATGGAGCTTTGTATTTGCTACACTCCTTCATGTATTCACTGCACGGAAGTCAAGCTTTGATCAGATTAGTACACCCGTGCAGCAGCTTGCCTATGCCTTGGCTCATGGGAGAAAGATAGATGTTGGACTTCTCATCCTACAGGAACTCTATGGGAGACTTGGTCAGACCACAGCCAAGAGAGGTAATGAAATTTTCTTTCCTCGCTTTATTCAATCAGTGCTTAACTTTAAAAATGCTTCTTTGATTGAATTGCCTGGAGTAGATAAGAGTAAAATAGGCTATCCTAGGTCCATGACCAAACTCATTTTTGGTAATTTGGAGACTAGGAATAATGTGGATGTAAGACTTAGCATAACTCCCCACATGGAGGGTTTGTTTAGGTCTTACCCCCACAACATGCCAATATTTGATTCTAAATCTCAGTTAGCACAGCCTAAGCAAGGAGAACAAAATGCTAACCCAAGGCCTGCTAACCAACCCCCCCAGCCAAACACTCTATCCAGCAAAGAGCCAACTGCATCATCCTCTCAAAAGGGTGATGTTAGTAAAAAGAAGAGAAAACAGGTTGCTTCTGAACCTTTAGAAATCTTAACTGAAGCAGCCTTGGCTGTAGAACTAGGGTTAGAAAGTGAGAAACCTGAGTTACCTATCATAAGCCTAAAGAAGAAGAAGAAGTCTAAAACCACCTCTTCAGTCACTCAAATGGCTGAAGTTGTAAAATCAGGGGCACACAGCTCACTAGATGTATCCTCTCAACAGGATGCATCTATAGAATCAAGCATCCTCCCCAATGCACCTATCTGTAAAGAGTCAGCACAAGGGAGTGATAAGGCTGGCACAACACTGAGTGGAGAGCACATCATAACTGAAACTCCCTCTATTTCTCAGGGGGAGTTGCCAAAATCTTGTCTACAACACACTTCTCTTTCAGAATCTACCACTCATATTTCTTTGAAGCCTGCAACTCAAGCAATTGAGGAGCAAGGCATTGATCATCAAGAATTCTTTTCCTTTGATGAGCCAATGAATTCAAGTGACTTGGTGCATGACACCTTGCTCACCACCCAGGTACCACATTTGGATGGTCAGGGAATGCATGCTGGGGCATATCCTAATGACACCATCACAAACACAGAGGATTCACTAGTTCTAACTAGAGACTCTGTGCCTGTGTCAACTACTGTTGTAACTCATCCCACTTCTGTGGAGACAACAGTAGTAGAGTCTGTTCATCCGGTTGCAGAAGTTGCATCTGTAACTGAGGAGCCTAGCAAGCCTAGCTCTAGCTCTAACTTTTTGTCTCAATGGCTGAAGCCTGTGCAACATGACAGTGCTTCAGGATCAGGGTCTGTTCCACCACAATTGACGGTTGAAGCACTTCAAAGCTTAGTTGTGGATCAGATCCCTGAGTTCACAAAAATTGCTCAGCACCTTCTCACTGCAAACATGCCCAATCCAGACTATGAAGCTATTCTCCTATGTCACAAAGAGGATGTAGAGCTACAGAAGGAGAAAATCATAGATGAAACTGAGAGAGATGGGAATATCGATGCTTGGCTGCAAGGAACCAATTCAATCCCTCTCTCAGAAGGTCTCCAGTATCTCAGAGAAGAGTACATCACTTCACTAGGGTCCAATGCCAAATCTCTCAACCCTACTGATGTGTTTGAAGCAGTGAATGACAGCTATAAAGGCATTCTCAAGGCTGCACACTATCTTGGTAAAGGCTTAAAGACAGAAATTAATGAAGTGTGTTCAGCTACAACCAAGGAGGTGCATGAGATCAAGAGGACTTTTGATGCTAAATTCCCTCAATTGGAGACTGTGCTCAAGGACATTCGAACCTGCAATGCTACTTGCACCAGGATGGACAATGGTTTAGCTATTCTCAAGGATGCTGTCACAGGTCTGGGGCACAAATTTCAATCCTTATCAGATCAGACAACTGATGCCAATGCCATGCTCAGGACCCTCTTTGCAAATCAATATGGAGACAAGCTGGTCACTGAGGTTCCTGTGCATGAGATGTCAAGGTTCGAAGTGCAGAGACTGAAGGATCAATCCCTATCTGGTTTTAAGGCCAATGAACTCTTCACTAAAGTGGATACTCTTGAAAAGGAGGTAGTCTCTCTCCACAAGTCCAATGCTCATCTTACAGACACTGTGACAACTCTGACTGAGCAGTTGAACACTCAAGCCACCACCACAGCTGATGTCCTTCTGCATCAACAATCAATGTTGTCTGCAATGATGAAGCACATGGGTCTTCCCCTACCTGATGAATCTTCAACTCCAAAGGTGCATCCTACAGTCCCTGTGTCTGTCAACAAGCCTAAGGGGGAGAAGAGGATATCAAAGAACTCAAATCCAAAGGGGGAGAGATCACTAGAAAAGGGCATCAAGATCACTGAGGGTGGCCATCAGAGAACTTTGAAATCTACTACTCATGTGCCTGGAAAAGGAAAGGACAAAGTTGATGTGCCTCCCACTTCTCTGCCAGTTGTCACTCTACCAACTGTGCACATCACTACTCCTGATGGTCAAAGGCAGTCTATTACAACCACAGTGGTTGCAGGGAGTATGCCATCTGACAAGCCTCAAATCTCAATATCTAAGAGTGCCAAGCCAGTAGAAGTGAAGGTGGTCACTGAGGCCAAGCTACAAGAAATTGCAAACTCAAATGTCTATCATGATGATGCATTCTTGGAGCTTCTGAAAGTCTCTAGAGAACAGGCTGGTGATGCTCTGCTATATCATGAGAGTTTGAAGAGTCAGATTGACTGTCTCACTGTAGTACCAAGGAGGCTTAATGATCTATGGCTCAAGGAGATATTGATGGTAGGAAAGAACAAGATATGGCACTTAACCATCAATACTCTACAGAGTCTAAAGCACTCAGAAGTGAATGTGCTCCTTGGACTAATTGAGAAGGGAAATGAGAACAACAAGAGTCTTCATGATGAATTGAGGAATGGTCAACCTTCAAGGCTACCTGAAGTTTTCACAGATCCTAGAACTATTATCTACCAGGCTGGAACAAGAATTGAAGATATCAAGCAGCTGGTCATTCCTAAGCATCTAACTCCTCAAAATAAAAATCTCATCATAGCCATCATTGAGAAACTGATCAAGAAGAAGGGATCTAGAACAGCAGAAGAATTAGAAGCTATATCTTATCTCAGGTCATATATTGCAACTGGCATTGTATCTGAGACTGCTAAGTTCAACCCAAGCAAAGATCAAGACAAGGATGAAGATAAAAGTGATGGAAGGAGAAGATATCACAGGAGTAATAAGGGTGATGAAGACAAGAAGAAGAAGAAGGATGATGAGAAGAGGAAGAATGATGATGATCAAGGTAAAGGCTCTGAGAGGAAAAGTGGAAGACAGCAAGCCTCAGGCATTGCTGACAGTAACCTCACCACAACACAAGACTCTAAGTCTAGGGTGAATGCTGCCAGTAGTGACCTTTCAAAATTTGCATCTATGGCTTCTGCAACTGTCTTGCCACCTCAAGAAGAGAAGAAGATTCAAGTCAAGAAACCATCTGTATGTTTCAAAAAGCAAACTGCTAATGGAATACTACAATGGTCTACAAACAAAGGTCACATACTGCTGCCAAGTAATCATGTAAAAAGAATCAAGTTCAAGCAAGCTGCAAGGAAATCAAAGCCAACCATATCAAAAACCCTGACAATCTATCCAGGCCTAAAACTCCAACCACTAGATGAAGATTATGATGTAGACCAACTGCAATTTTTGCAAGCTCAAAGAATCTATCATGTTGCCATTGTTGATAATTGCCTTGAGATTAAATATTCGGATGGAAGGGAGGAGAAATTCAAACAAGGAGGATGTCAACACTGGGGCAAGCTATATGACATAGAGAGAATCATTGCACTGTTGAGCTCAGAAGATAAAGTGGAGAGAGTATGGAAACTGGAGCTAATTGATTTTGTGAAAATGAAGAGAGATCATGAAGAAAAAGTCAGAAAAGAGTGTTTTGAGAAATGGCTGGCAAGGGAGAAAGAAATTGAGAGACTGGAAAGTGAAGCAGAAAAGCTGAGGAAAAAGGGTTTGTGTAGAGTTCAGTTCAACCCCTACATGGTAAAGTATAGGAGGAGGAATGGAAATCAAGTCAACATCAGAATGAATCTACTCAACCACTATCCTGCAAATATTCTGGAACCAGTACTTGAAGATTTCAAAGACTCAATTTTGCTTGAAGAATTGGATGCTATGGCAGAAATAATAAAAGCTATGGATGAGAATACAAGGAAGGAGAAAGAAAGAAGAGAGAAAGAATATGATGAATTTCAAGCCAAAGCTATGGAAAGGGAATCAAAAGACAATGGCTAGTTCTTCATCATAGGCTGTAAGATTACTCACTCTGTAGTTCTATCCAAATTGCTGATGGAAATTCATACCTGTACTGTCAAGTTTTATCTTTATGTATGATAGGCTTGTTATCAGACATGAAATTGTGACTAAGGGTCTTACTCACAATTTGGGGGAGATTGTTAGTCACAGAGGCATGCCTGAATACATCTAATAACAAGCCTAAGTATGTGTAATGCTATGCATTACCTACATGACCTCTTAACTGAGGGAACCTCTAGTTGTAGAGTTTCTATTTGTTCTGTACTTGTAATAGGCATCAAATTCTATCTGTGTAACTGTACCTACTAAGTCAAGAATAAAGCTTGAAAGAAGTTCTAAGGTTCATGCCTCAAGCAAGGGAATGAAGACTGCCAAATAATCACAGTTGGGATTTGAAGAAATGAAGAATTTGCCTAAGTACCAATTCGAGAAGTACATTTGTCTATTCGAGAAGTCTAGCATTCGAGAAGTCTGAAGTTCGATATCTCAGAAGACACTATTCGATATCTCTCAATATGCTATTCGATATCTCAGGGATTCGATATGTCAAAATGCTCTATTCGATATCTCAAGGAGTCCCAGAGAAAAGAGCTATTCGAGAAGTGATTCGATATGTCAAGATAACACTATTCGAGAACTCAGAGTTATCGATCAAGTCAACTCCAGTTCTCGAATCACTTACTTAGTCACTTCTCGAATACATTCTTGAGGACAAAATACTGAAGAATTGTACAAGTCAGAAACCTGCAACAAGCCAGGATACTTTATTTGACTCTGTCCTATAAAGCATGCTGGAAAGCCTACAAAGAAGCTTGGAGAGATAAGACAAGGGACAAGGAGCTGAAGAAGTGGATCTAAACAGGCTTTTCAAAGTCAAATCTGTAGCCGTTTGGACTCTTACTAAAATGAGATAGACAGACTGGAAAGTGCTTTTGTTTTTTACCTACCTCATTTGTAGCAAGGGGGTGTATCCATGTCTATAAGGATACAGCCTCACTTCCTTAGCTGTTAAGGTTTTGAAGTTTCTCAAATATATCCAGAAAATATCTCTCTGAGAAAAACGAAGCTGAGAATACTATCATTTGTATTCACAGATTGTAGCAACATCTTAATCTAATAAAATATTAGATTAAAGTGATATTGTGTTGTGTTTGTGTTTAATTATCCGCATCTTCATATCTCACACACTCATCACTTATCTTGCTGCAAAGATTCAAAACCGAAGAAAAACTCAAGAATCCATTCACCCCCCCCCCTCTGTATTCTTTTACTGTATTCAATACTCAACACACTAATTCTATTGTCGTTCCAGATCCTGGGTTCGATTCTTGCTCATCTCGAGATTTATTGAGAATAAATACTCATGATAAGACATATAAGCCTACATATTCAAAAAAAAACTTAGTTTTAAGGCCTCAAACATGATAATTCTATCGATGAGATGGTACAAACATTCTACTTTATACAAACAACTTATTTGTGAAACTCATTAACAAACTTATTAAACTCAGTAACGACAGTGTACCTTTAGCCGGGTAGGTTCTAATATCACATGCTATAATTTTATAGTAAAAAGTAGTAAATAACACGCTTCAAATTTTGTTTGGTATTACGTGAGATTCTATATTTGAAATTTTCAATTTTTAAATCAAATTTACACCTAAAATTTTGAAGTCGATTCACCCATTTTAGTTTTTGTTTGTTTTGATGGTGGTATTTTTGAAATATTATATAGGATTTAGTTTTTTTTAATTATTTTTTAAAAAATTTCAATTAGCTAAGGTTGCCTACATTTTGGTCGATTTATCTTATATTGTATATTATTTAACATCTTTTTTTATTCTAGTCTTTTTTTGACATAATTATATATTTAATTTTAATTATTTTGTATGTTATTTTAAATAATCGAACTATGTATGTTCAAGTTTTTAGAGAATAAGAGGTAACATTTTTTCGTTCAAGGCATACACAAGCATTCACATATTAAGTATATGATTCACGACACATATGAATTAGTTCCCTAGTGGTATGGTGATGTGCAAATTTCTTGATAGACCAAAGTTCGATTCTCCATAAATACATTTTTTCTAAAAAAAAATATAGGTAAATTAGTAATTTCATTTTGAATAAATTGTCTCACCAAACCCCTTGTTATTTAAATATATGACACTTTCTTATGTGTAGAATAAACTGAATAATTATTGTTAACTTGAATGTTCTTTAATTTAATTAAATTCTGTAATTTTTTATATAAACAATTGTTTTGTTCTCAATGAGTTATAATCACGAATTCATTCCTGAACATAATAATTATTATTAAATAACTAAATTAATCATTTCAACTTTCCAAATTTCTTAAATTTAAAGTTTAGTTATCGTTCTCGTACTAATTTTTCTAAAAGGTTAAAATTTGCACAAAAATAGTTAAAACATTTATCATTCTACTATATCCTGATAAGGAAAATAACGACTAGAGACGGCGTGAACTTAATTAACAATTAAATAATGCTTAATCGTGATTAGAGTGAATTGACCACGCCACGTCAACTTATCCTAACTGGTGCTGTTGGGCTCGGGTAAAAATTTCATATTTTGATAAATTGTTTTATACAAATATTTAATGTATGTTTGAAATTTTATAAATTACAAAAAAAAGTACTTTTTTTCAGGAAAAAAATAGAAATTTTAGCTTATTATTAAAATAAGTCTGACTTTCCTGACAAAAAAGAAATATTAAATTTGACTTTTTTTAAAAAATAAGTTCAGCCAAACACCCTCTTTAAGTCGATCACACGATTAAGTACTCTTTTTATTTGTTTGAACTCGCAAGCCAGTAACAATATTCGAAAAAATTGTAGCTGAGGTGGCTTGATAAGTACCACAAGCAACTAAACCTAATTTTTTTTCTCGATGCTTATCTTCATATTTAGTAAGCTTTTTAAATTAACTTACACGTGTCGACTTACTAATAGCAGCTGACAGCTACTAAAAGCTTGGAGATTATATTATGCCAGATGTACTTTCCCTATTGGGAAAGTGTATTTTTCATTTTAGCAAGCCACACTCTTTTGTTCTATTGACTTGTTCATACGATACGAGTGCTTGAATATTTCAAATTTAATTTTATATATTTTTAACATTACATCTTTGTTCCCCTCTTTGGTGAAAAAAAAACATTCAACACACTTGGTTTAACCGATTAATATTTGACTATTTTTATTTTTTATGCAGATAAGTTTGTGAGTGCATGAATCTTTTGTCAGTCGCAAGTGTATATATATTCTTCCATATTGTAATATTAATATTGTATGCTAGTTTTATATAAATCTTGACGAAATCAAGTCTGAAATTGATTCAAGTTCAAATGTTACTATGTTCTAAACAGATGTAAATTATTTTGCGAAATGCTAGAGTTTCGGAATCCATTTCCAAAATCGTTTTCGAATGCTGAGTTGTCAACATATAATTGGTTATCGTTTTATAAATGAGATGAGATCCTCACGTTTTAATATGAATCCCACAATTAAAATGATATCACGTGACATTCGAAAATATTTTTGGGAATCTTTTCGACATACATAGCATCACTCAATTATTTTTATGAAACAAATGTTAGTTGTCAGACTATATAAAGAATGATTAATTAAATTAAGTCAAATCGAATCGAATCGAATCGAATGATCGAATATTTATACAATCTAGTCTAACGAGTTCAAAGTGTAAACTGATGTCAACTAAATTTAATAGTATGGCTGAAAATGGAGATAAAGAGATAAGCAAGGATGAGCTAAGATAAAGAAAACAAACTGTAAAAGCTACACAAGAAAGAAAAGAAGAAGATAAACAAAGGGATATTCTTTTTCCTCCTAAAGGATGAAATAGATGATGTCTTAAGTTTTTTGGCAGCAAGTGTGTATGGTAACATGCATATAGAATAAACAAATACATACTACTGTACAATTTTATCCAAATCATAAAGTATGAAATAATAATACTATATAATTTCTACCCACATTCATACATTACACATCCTATCATACGAGGTACTGCAACAAGTCAATAAACTAACCAATCAAATCCAAATCCATTCACGCTGATGTAATCATGCAAAACGACAAATATTTTTCTCAATAAATTGCCTTCCTTCCTCCTTTCAAACATTTCAAACACTCTTCTTTCTAAAATCTCTTAGTAGTAGTATATCTTTTCCTCTAGCTAATTCTTGTGATCAGTTCAATAATTTCATATTATGACAATCAACTCTAGCTCTAATCTTCCTCCTGGATTCAGATTCCATCCTACTGATGAGGAGTTAATCATGTTTTATCTTCGATACCAGGCTTCGTCGCGGCCATGCCCTGTTTCTATAATCCCGGAAGTCGACATTTACAAGTTTGATCCATGGGAACTACCTGGTAAATTTTGTCAAGCTTATTATCTATCATATGATACGTCTTTACCACTAGGTTGTTTGTGAGATCATGACGGTATTATATGTGCGCTAATAATTTGTTTGCAACTTTTAAAATGTGCAGAGAAGGCAGAATTCGGAGAAAATGAATGGTATTTTTTTAGTCCTCGTGACAGGAAGTATCCGAATGGGGCGAGGCCTAACAGAGCAGCTGTTTCGGGTTATTGGAAGGCTACAGGCACGGATAAGGCTATTTATAGTGGTGCTAAATATGTTGGTGTGAAAAAAGCTCTTGTTTTTTACCAGGGGAAGCCACCAAAGGGTACTAAAACTGATTGGATCATGCATGAATATAGACTTAATGAATCAAGATCATCTCCTAACAAACAGCATGGTTCTGGTTCTAGTATGAGGGTAGGTTAATTTTGTCTGTATTTATGTTGTCGTGCTATAAATATCTCTGTTGATGGAACATTTCTTGATCTGCAACTTGTTTGTGTTTCTGCAGTTGGATGATTGGGTTTTGTGTAGGATATACAAGAAGAAAAACACAGCAAGAGTCTGTGAAGAGGAGCCAAAAGCAGACGATTTTCGGACCAATAATTACAGTACTGTTGCAGATGCTTGTGTTAATGATCTACCAAAACTGGAATTTCCAAGGACTAGTTCATTATCTCATCTGTGGGAAATGGAGTACTTTGGTTCGATTTCACAGCTCTTAAATGATAATACAACAAGCTACGATAACCAAAGTACTATAATGACTATGGCGCCTTCTCGGACAGTTGAGATGGGGGAAATGTCACACTCCTATGCAGATTCACTCAAGTTTCAAGTGAACAATGAAACTAACATGTTAAACCAGCAGTCAGTTTTTGTGAATTCAATATTTGAGTTCTGAAAAAAAGAGACAAGGTCTAGGTTTGATTCATTAAGAGGCAACAATGATGCTTCAGTTGCTATAGAAAATTGTAAAATTGCTTTCCAAATAGAGCAACCAGTACATGTATTGCAACCCTTTTTTAAAATTCATCTCATCATTGTAACCATTTTTAAAATTATCTTGCTCTATGGAAGCGTGTTTAAACACATATAATTGGCCTAATTTTGAAGTCACGAGTTCAGTAAATACTAAACAACTGCAGACTTGCTGACGAAAATTAAATAAAAGAAGGAATGTCAAGAAAGTCCAGGAAGGACATTAAATATACCTACAATATCCCTGTATACGGATTGACAATCCAATAATACATCACCAATTGGTTAGATCAGTTCACACGAACAACAATGGTAAAGTTATCAACTCTCCATTCAAAATACTTTTTTTAAAATGAAAGTTTCCGGAGCTGATCACCATGTGTTATTTCTAGAAAAAAATTTTGATCACTAAATAAATATGATTGTTTTTTACGGTTTTGAGATTTTAAGAGAATCGATACCTTTAACGACATGATTAGCTTCCGAGTACTTAGTTCTAGCCCCTTATGCGAAAAAAATTTATATTCCTACGCCCATATTTTCATGATCGAAGAAAAAGATGGAATGTTTATTCTCTTTTTGTATTCGTAAATAATGGAGAGGATAGAGTATGTAAGTTGCAAAACAATCTTTGTAATCTAGTACAAGTGTCAAGTGGCAAAGAGGAAAAGGATTGGAGGAGGTTAGTAAGTTTTGTCGTGTTATAGAATAGTGGTCAGAAAGAGTAAGGTCAAATAGGTAGACAACAAGAACCTCACAAAACAAACAACATTGGCTATGTTTGACTCTCCCAATTTATGATTTATAATTATTTTTTTGAAAAAAAGTTTGTATTTACATTTTTTTTTTAAAAATGTATTGGGGTAGTTTAACATTCATTTTCTTACAGAAATGATTATTTTTTCAATTTTTTCCTAAAATAAATTACTTATTTCTAAAAAACAAGATAAGCAAGAGGAACCATTGTGTCATATGATGCCCGCGTGGACCAGTTGAAGATGGCTAGTGTGGATCGTCTCAAAGCCGTTGGTGCATGCATGGGTTCAGTATCGTATGTACATGGATGCGTATACGGTGACGCAATTAGGAAGAGCCTAAGCGAATTAAAAAAATTCTAAATCGAAAAAATTAGTAAAATTTCGTTCTTAAAAATTAGTATAAATTTTACTTTCAATCCGAACTAATCTTAATCATTAGTAAGGTGCTTCCTATTAACTTTTCGAACCATTTCGGTTCATGTTCAGATTCTACAACTATGGTATATGATTTTTATGCGTATAGGTAACTGAAAATGACCGTATAGTAAACAGTCATGACTTCTGGTGCTTTCTTGTGTAATCATCTAATTGCAGACAAGTTAATACGCAAGTTAAATGGAGGATAACGAATCATCTGGCGATTGTTACAACAATAGGTTGAATTTACTACTGAGTGGCTAGTCAAAACTCATAGTAAGATTTACTGTTGCGATAATTGATTTGTGATTGGTATCATTTGTCTCTACTTGTGTTTGTATACTGAAGGTTTGTTTCTGTACGTTAATGCGAACGCAGAAAGTTGGTGCATGACTATCGTCAGCTCATATTGTGAGTTAATTAAGATTTGATGACTACAATATAAATATAAAATTACAGTCTATGCATGTTAAAATTTTATGAAACTGATCGAAAACATTTAAATACTCACACATACGCAATCTCGGAATTTACAAAATTGTACAGAACAGTGCCGGAGCGAACCATTAGCTGCAAGTAGAATATACAGGCATGTTTGATTAGAAATGTCCGGTACTTCTGGTTGATAGTGGTTCATGATTTCACTCTTTGCATGTTTGTAATCTGTGTGATTAGGAAAATTACTGTTACTGTAGCTCCTTTTTACAATAGTTGACAATTGAAATGCTTAATGCTGGTGTAAGATGCACTACTGAGCTCAATAGTACTGGGCTTGGAGCTGCTACATTCCGAAAGGCACAATCGTAACGCATTGTTACGGGCCTAACGCCTTGCTCCCAAGTTTTTTTTTGGGAGGAAAGCAAGGTAATGCAAGTGAAAGTAAAGTAATGCAAGTGAAATATATTTCATCAACTTGCTTCCGAGTTGGATGGAGTGTAAATAAAAAAGGAATGAAACTATTTTCATTCACGTGCTCCCGAGTAGGAAGGAAAGCATGTAAATGATTGTCAAACTACAATTCTATCCTTAGATATAAAATGTTTCATTTAAATGATAAGGGTATATTTGTAATATCAAATGTTTTTAATTAAGTTACTTTCACTTGCTTTCCTTTTCATCCCAATTTTGGGATGAAAATTTTGGAAAGAAAGTAAGCAAAATTTGCTTTACCTTTCACTTGCTTTCCTTCGTAAAAAGAACTCCGGAGCAGGTGTAAACTATCCTAAAACAGAGCAATTTTATAAAAAGTACTAATTTTGTTTATTAAATATATGGAAATCTGCATGATCATACGAATTATTACTTGTTCTCCTTTAGTTTCAAAGGAAACTCTACAGTTCAATGCATTCTTCCCAGATTAAACAAATTTGTATATCAGTAGCAACTCAATTGATTACATGTGTTGAGCTAATGAAAGAGGTTAGCTACTCTTGCTAAATGCTATCAGATTATTACGAAGATTTTTTTTAAAAATGATACTGGATCGCAGAAGTTTTTTGGAGTTTCGACCACTAGCCAGAGAAATAGTCATAGATGTGCAATAGTTCATAGTCTTTAATCAGAAACAGCGCATAAATTGTACATATTACATTAAGACAATCTGATAAATTTGTCTGGGAATCGTGAAACAACAGTGAATGAAAAATAATACACAATTACACATGACACTTGAACTCAAACATTACAACTATGAAGCAAATAAGCACACATTCTGGCCATGCGCACATACAAACCTCATGTAGAAGGTTTTAGGATCGTCGCGCTAATGCTGTGCCCTGAATAATGATAAGCAGCATAAGAATGACAACTGCACCAAAAGAACCAATCAACGATCCAGAGGCTTGGTGACAAAAATCATTAAATTGTTGGCAAACTGCAAGCCAATTAGCCGAACCGCTCCCTGAATGCGCTAGATACAAAATGGATGCTGTTGCAGAAGCTGCAGCGGTAAGTAGTCCCAGCATTACCTAGCAAAGTCACGATTTTTTTTTCCAGGTCTATAATTGAGCTATATATAAACAGGTTATCAATTTTGACTAATTAAAAAGCAATAACAAATTGAATTTTGCTTACAGAATCCAAAATAATCAAGATAATCCTGCTTCTTTCAGCTCCTTTTCTGGCAATAGTTAAGATTGACAGTGGAATAGAGAAAGCAAAATATCCACAGGCTAGTGCATTTACCAAAACAAAGAACCTGTACAAAGACACAACTGTTAGGCTTCTTGATAAATGTTCTAATATTTCGTACCGATGCAACAAAATATAATAGCTAAAACTAAGATAAACTTACGCGAAAGTTGGAAAATCATCATACTGAGCATCGAATTTCAAGAACCGTGTGAAAAATGGGAGTTGTTGTTCACTTGTGGCCATGGCCACTGAACTTCCTAACGTTGCACCAAGTGCAATAACCCGAAAAATGAGGTCTAATATGGAAATGCCTCTGTTACTCCGAGGAGGGGAAAGCTTAGAAGATTCAACAGCTTCATATTGTGATGCCTTCATCATTCGGATAAGCTCTAGAAAATATGAGTATAATTAAGCTGATGTTTCTATGCTTTAACTTGGTTATGAAATGTGAGAATGTACGCTTGCTTATATACTAATCTGCAGATTAAATTATGTTCAAGACTTCAAGTAATTCACCAACGAGATACGATTAACGTGGATATGGTACATGATTATGGTAATTAAGTTGACGTTCGTACAAGTGATAATAATAAACGAACACTAGTCGCTGGTTTGAATTGTTAATAAGTTTCTACCTGCTCTTCACATGCTTTATCTTGTGTATAAAAATTACTCCCAACTCCATTACTCCATGCCTAATCCTGTAAATGGCGGCTTAACTTTATGTATGCAAATCATTTGTTGAAGTGAATATTCCTTATACTCAGAGGAAAGAAACAACGAATCAGTCCCATTGATAATGTCAGGACTCAGGATAGGTAAATGCATGTATTCGATAACAAATAACAAAATATGTGAATTATATATACCTACTTCAGACAAATGTATATTTGACCTCAAATCTTATTTTTATTTAGCGCATAAAAAAATTGTAATTAAGAAGATAGTTATGTGCAGGATGATGTTACTCTCTTTTTTTTTTTGGTTTGTGGTTCACTTGTTTTATGCAAGATAGGAGTAGATGTTCTTGACCGCGAGCTAATGGCCCAATATAGAGTTAACTACACTGAAATTAAGAAATATGTCGTTTTTACACTAAAGGCGAAGATCAGTCTGTGACAAACATGAATCGTAAACTTCAGTGGCTTATGATGTTTTTGGACAATCTAGGGGAATGATGTAGAACACATTTGTGCTATGAACTTGTATTGTGATCTACAGTTCTTAATAATCGAGCAGCTCTTTGTATATCTCGCAACCAGGAATTCTATGCAGGAACGAATTATATTAAGGTAGAGTGTTATATTTTCCAGAATGTTATTTGGATGGCACAATCAATTAGTCCATCTCATTTTCTTTATAAATGCACATCTGGTTGATAGTTCTTCTAAGACGTTGAGCTAACAGCAATTGTATTTTAATTTTTTCTACTTTGCAGTTTAGCCTGTGTGATTTGTGGAATGGAGGAGCATTGTAATGATCTGATGTTGTATATCAACATCAGTTATTTAGTAGTACTTGGGTTTAGTTCATTACTCCCTCTAGTCAATTATGTTTGAAAAAATTCACTCTGCTGTGTTTTGGTGGAATCAAATATCACAGTTGTGTATGAGTTATCTTACCTATATGATCAATGCACCATAAATAGTATGAAAATAAGAAAGAGTTCGATAGTATTTCATAATCTTTTTGAAAGCAATACAAATATGGCCTTGCTTGATTGAATATAATTATAAAAAAATAGCGAAATACATACATGACACAACAAAACCTAAAACATCAACTAATAAAAGTACAGGACAGGCACACACGCCCCACGACTAATCCAACGTATGCATTAGCTTCGTGCCAATGCTGCTGTGGACATGAAAATGAGGAGCATGAGGATGACAATGGCAATGAAAGAGCCAATTAAGGAACCGGAGGCTCGATGGCAAAAATCGGTGAATTGGTTGCATATGGAGTTCCAGTTAGCATTATTATTCCCATTATGCGCCAAAAACAGTATTGCAGCTGCTGCTGATGCTGCTGACATAAGTAGCCCCAATGTCACCTTGCACAAAACTTGAACAATATTAGTACAAATACACGTATTCAGAGTGGGACAATGTAGGAAGGCCGAAGGGGGCCTCCCTCAAAGTCGAATTTTAGTATTAATAAAATCAAAAATAATTGTATGTTATGCTTGAAAAATTTGTCGCACATACTAATTTGAGTACAAGATGATTTGGAAATACTTGCAAAAAAATACTACTACTTGTGAGAATAAATAAACTTGGAATACTATCTATGCATTTACCGTATCCATGATGATCAACAGAGCTCTACTCTGTTTAGCTGCACTCCTGGCGATTTGCATGATGGCAAGCGGTATAGAGAGAGCAAAGTATGCACATGCTATCGAATTTATAACAACAAAATACCTGTATGAACAAAGCCCCTTGTTAATTTTGTTACTCGTCATTTCTTGTTCTTTTTTTAATGACGTATACAACTTCATATTGAAACAAATAGAAACAGATAATAGTAGTTACCACAGAGTAGAAAAATCATCATATTCCACGTTAAAGACAGAGACTTGTGTGAAAAACTGGAGTTGTTGATCGCTAGTTGCCATGACCACAGCCGCTGCTATTGTTGAAGCAATTGCAACAAGTCGAAGAATGATGTCAAGTATCGTCATTCCTCTGTTAATTCCAGCTGCTGGCGACTTTGGGATCATGGAAGCTTCACCAGTTTCAATCTGCGATGCCTTCATATCTGATAGTATGTTGGCCTATTTCTCTACTATTTTTAATTTCTTAGTATGAAGATAAAGTCGTGATTGCTATTTATGGAATGTGAGAATATGCAGCATTTATGTACAAAGTTAGAGTGCTAATTTAACTGAGTAAGGTTGTTAAGAAATTCTCAACTGAAACACTATCAATTTGGATGCGGTGGCATGGACATGAAGTTATGGAACATAATATTCTTAATTCAGAATAAAGCAGTTAGGTTTTCGTAGTTGAATCATTTACCTAATCTTAGTACCAAACAAAAAGTATAAATTTGATGTTCAAGTCAAAGGGGTTTTAACCTTATATGCCATTCATGCTGCTAGCCAGATATAAGGAGTAGATATATATTCCTCAGCAAATACAAGACAGCAACGCAGCTGAACTAGTGCAGACATAATTAAACCTACGACACCATCTATGCTCTTTATTAACATGGAAAACCACGTTTTAATGGCGAGTAATAGTACCAAATTAACATATTTGGTTATCATTAAATTCAGGGTTCGATTCCTTTTAACTTTATAATTATACAAGATTGATTTACCTTAAATTCTTTGGATTCGATTCCTTAGAACTACGTAATAATACAATATTTATTTACTTTAATTTCTTTAGCTTCATTCGGTTCCCCATAAGTACATGATTAAATTAGTGTTTATTTATTTATTAATATTAATATATTTTAATCTTGACTCATGTTCAATCTCTATCCGTGATTCGTACGGGTTATCAGCTAGTACATATGAAAAAAAGGAATAAGACGGGTTATTAGCTAGTACATATGAACAAAGGGATAAGTAAATGTATCGTGTACTATAAGTTCATAACTTAAAAACCAGAGAGTGCACAGCAGTGGGATGCTGGCACAAGTACTTCAGCTTCGTCGATATGTAATTTAGAGTTTCAACGTTCAGTTTCATCAATAACAAAAAAAAGGGAGTTTCTTTTCATCATCGATCGGATTTCTTTCTTAATTAATCGGATACGTTATAGCTTTGGTGTTTTCCTATTATCCTTTGAGACTTCTTAATTCATCAGTTAAGGACTTGTATTATGTCGCGACAAGCAAAGTAACAAGCTATTCATATTCTTAGTCCATCATTGTCTATAAAATCAATCATTTGTATTAGCATTCCAGTAAATCGTTATCCAGCTGTTATCCCTGGAACAGGTATATATTTTTGTACTACTATCAATCTCATTTGCGTTCAAAGTTAATCCATTACTGTAGATTAATGCAGTCAATCTCTCGTTGAGTTGTAAATTTCATGATTTGATATAGCTTGCAGCGAAAACTGGTCCTATAAAATTGCATACTTTTTATCTGTTTTACATAATCAAGATTTCCTCACAACTGCAGTGAATTATCTGCAAATTCACATTCATAACTCATTCTTTTTGTACATTTAGCTAGCCGTCATTATTGTTAAGAGATTCAATAAGACAAACAGATATCAACTTTAACAGAGTTCATCTGCCTAGCTCAATTTCAAGATATTCCAAACATGCTAGTAATTTGATATTGAATTCTTGTAGATGACCGGAGTAAAAGGTTTTACACTCGAAAATCACTTATGTTGTGTTTGGTTGGGGAGAATGGAATGGAATGGAATGAGTAAAAATAAAGAAAAACTATCGAGATTAGAGGGAAGATTTGAAAAAAAATGAATGGGTGCAAAATTCCTATGATGAGATTTGTGAAGAAAATGGGTAGGGGGGAGAATGGAGCATTCCTTCCAAAATAGAGATGCGTGAGTTTTTATATATTTTGTTAGAGATGGAATGAGGAAGGAATGAAAAGTATTAAAATTTTACCATAATTTAGTTCAAAATCTCATTCAATTCCCTCCTAATTCATTCATGCCAACCAAACACAACATTAGTCTTGGCTATCTTTTGACGAACATACTTCCGATCACTCCCATAACATAAACAAACAACAAACAAGTGAAATACTGCCTTGCCTGAACACAAAATGGATCAAATTCAGTTCTTTGCCAACAACTTTTAAGTAGTACAGATATGTCGAAAGCTGTACAACAATGGCCTTGCTCGATTAAATGTAGATGTAAAATCAGTAAAATACGTGCATGACAAACCAAAACCTAAAGCAGCATCTACTAATAAAGTACAGGATGGGCACACACGCCACACAACTAATCAAAAGTATGCATTAACTTCGTGCCAATGCTGCAGTAGACATGAAAATGAGGAGCAGGAGGATGACAATGGCAATGAAAGAGCCAATTAAGGAACCAGAGGCTCGATGGCAAAAATCGGTGAATTGGTTGCATATGGGGTTCCAGTTAGCCGAATTATTCCCATTATGCGCCAAAAACAGTATTGCAGATGCTGCTGATGCTGCAGACATAAGCAGCCCTAGTGTTACCTTGCATAAGGAAAAATGAACACTTTCAGCATAAATGCTTTGCTAGTACTGCTATTAGTACAAGATGAGTTGTAAACACCAGCAAAGCAATATTACTTCTAATGAATCAACGAAATTGATATATTATAGCTATGCATTTACCATATCCATGATAATTAAGAGAGCTCTAGCCTGTTTAGCTGTACTCCTGACAATGTTCAAGATTGCAAGTGGTATAGAGAGAGCGAAATATGCACATGCTATCGAATTTATAACCACAAAATACCTGTACAGACAAAACCGGTGTAAATTTTGCCACTCATTATTTCATTTTGTTAGTATTCTGAAAATTACAACTTTAGGTCAACAAACAGACAGAAAATCACAGACACCTGAGAGTGGAAAAATCCTCATATTCTACGCTGAACACGGCGACTTGAGTGAAAAACTGGAGTTGTTGGTCGCTAGTTGCCATGACCACAGCACCTGCTAATGTCGAAGCAATTGCAACAATTCGGAGAATGACATCAAGTATCGACATACCTCTATTGATTGCACTTGTTGGGGTAGGAATCTTGGAAGATTCTCCAGTTTCAATATGTGCTACCTTCATTTTTGCTAATACGTTGACCTCTTTCACCTCGGTTTTTATAGTTTCCAATGGAGTTTAAGTTGTGTTTCCTGCTTATGGATTGTGAGTAGAGTGCACATTTTTATACAAAAACTTATGTGCTGATCTAGTTGAGTTAGGTCTTGGGAGACTACAACTGAAACATTATGAATGTGGACGTGGTGGAATGCATTGTTTAAAGCTCGAAAGGCAATAACAATTCAACTAAACTGGATTAGGTGCAGACATTTTTTTTTTTTTTTGTTATTTTGGGAAAATAAGATGGAGATATACTTTAAACCTACAGAAACGAAACAAGTCAAACAGAGAGAGTCATAGTGCACAACTCATTATTCTGAAACAGAGAGAGGGTTGCCGCCTTGCCGATTTTTCTTCAACACACGAACTCCTCATAATTTTCATGCAGCTCTAAAGATTTTTGGCTTTTAAATTGATCAATTGACAAAATAAATGACTTTTTATATGATTATACGTTAACTTCATACTAGTCAAATTGATACCATAACTATACAAATAATTATTAATATTTTGATACATTAAAACTTAGATATGATGATATATAGATTACTAGATAATACCCGTGTATATGCATGATTTAAAAAATAATGGAAAAAATTAAAAAAATATGAGTTAAGTGATAGATCAAATAATATTGTGAGAAACATTCAAAAAAAAGTAAAAAAATTCGGACAGATTGAATATAAATTTATAAGTAATATATTTTTGAATACTATTCAAAAAAATTAATATGTTATTATTATTGTATTTAATAGAATTAATTTTTATATTCATTAGTGTTTTTGCCTTTTGTCAAATATATTTATTGAAATTTGAATTAGTTAATTTTGGAGAAAATACAATGTACATGACTACAAATCTTGTTCATAATAATTAATTTTCATTTACGTTAGTTAGATTTTTGACATTCTAATAAAAATTAATTCAATTAATTAGCTATTAATTTTTGGATTAGGCAAAAACCATTTTTTCTCATATATCATATATAACTTCTTTTTTAGATTATGTTTAGTTACATTTTATATTTTTAGATTGAAATATTAGGTTCTCATCGATTTATTTTATAAATATAGTATAAATGGGATAATTATAACTAAAATAACATTTTTACATAATCAAAGTATTTCAACTTTTACTAAAATGATACTTTAGAGTATAACATTTTAATTATTTATGTAAACTGTTACATCAAATAAGGAATAATTAATTAAAGACGATTGTCAAAGATTATTTTTTCAATTATTTTTAGATGCAAACTCAAAAATTTCAGTTGCAAATATAAAATCAACACCTTAATATGCCCCTCACTCAAGTAATGAATCTCTTCACAAATATATATCATCAATTTGGTTAAATTTTCTAAATTCAAATTATTCAAAAAATAGAATGCTTTCCACACATATAATGTTATAGATAAAATAATTTTTCAAAGTAATCTACATAAACAAAAATATTGATTATTTATATAAAATGCTATATATGAGTTAAATAATCGTGACAAAAAAAATTACAGTTGTAGATATACATAAAAAAGTATGAAATACAAATTTGATGAGGATTAAATTTTGTTCAGCTTATACTATTATTTATAAAAAAATAATATGATAGAAATTAAAAAAAAAATTGGCATTTGAGAAAAGTGTGACAATTATGAAACGGAACAAATACAAATTTAAATGTAAATAGAAATAATGGATGGTAAGAAAAAAAATGAATGAAAAACTTAGGAAGGAAAATAAGAATTGAGTGAAAAAATATATAATAATAAATGAATGGAGAGAAGAAAGAAAATAAGGGAGGGAAGAAAAGTGGAGAATAAACTAATAATATTTGTGTGCAAAGTGGAAGGAGAGAGAATATTAGAATTGAAAAATAAATATTTGCGAAAGTAAGAGAAAAGAGAGGAGAAAATTTTGGGAGGGAAATTGGAGGTAGGAATTTTTATTTTAGTATAGGATAAAGATAGTTTTATTTTTACAAAATATAAATAAAAAAATTAAGGTCAAATTTTAATCAATTTGACTAAAATTTAATCAAGACATCTAAATAGGTACCAAAAAGTATAAAACAATATTATTCCCCCTTTCATCAATTATTTGAAACGTTACACCTTAATCGTCAAACTTTTTATGCATGTTAAAATAGTTCCAAATGTTCCCTTCAGGATGTAAATAAAAAATAAAAAAGCTATACTGCATCTTTCTTTCTTCTTATTGGCAAAGTTTGAAAAATCAACTCAAATTCATTCTTTTCGTAGGTATAGCTTACTGTTAATATTGTTATACATGTTGAGAAGCGCTCACCTACATGCATAACCATTTACACTGATTTCCTTTGTAGAGAACAAAATGGGTAAGAAACGATATCAAAGAGGAAAAAAAAAAAATTGAAGTCTCAAAACAGCGAGTAGGCTGAAAATAAACCATCCATCTTTAAACTTGTCAAATATAACTCATTAAGGTTCATTTATGTAATCCACTGCCCTGGCAAGGTCACAATAGTTGATTTAATTGGTTGCACCAACATTTGTTTTCTTTAGAAGGTAAAAATCTAAAACTATGAAGACTTTCTTAGTGACCTAGTCGGATGCCACTTACAGTGAACAGTTCCTAGAATTTGTCTTTGATCATAAGTTGATATATATTGTTTGATCACGGGGGCACTAGCAACCACCATTATAAGATAACATATCATTTGATTATAGGGGCACCTGCAGCCACCGACTTAGCCCAGTAACTTCGAGACCTCAGCAATGAAGAAGTGCACAGAAAACCTCATGCAATAGGAGGGGTAACCTAGCAACTCTAAGAAAACACTACTACTAGCATCACTGATGCATTTGCTAAACCACATTGTCATTATGTGAAACAAAAGTCTGTTGCAGCTAGATGCTCACTTAGAAGGGGGGCAGAAACACAACTGGTCTTGGCAACACCAGTATTTATTCATTTAAAGGTGCTTAAAAAGAACATATAGCATACACCAAAGATTTAACCGACAATTATAAATTTCTGACAGATCAAAGTAGAAAATCATGCCTTCCGTACTTAAATACATAACAAACGATAGCACGCATTTTATATATGATCAAATAACTTAACTATTACATCCTTACGAGGACGCATTTCTTCACAGCGATCCATTTGACGAGTGACAGAAAAAACAAAAAATATCATGGAAAACACCAAACACAAAGATGATGGTTGGCATAAGAAAATAACCTTTCAATAATGTATCTTCGTTTTCTTTTCTAGCTGCAAAATTGTAAGACTTAAAATTTAAATACTGCATTACAGTAGATTCAAAATTACCCAGACCCTTGCACTTATCATATTACAGACTTCTTAAATATTTGCACATGCCTACTTAGTGATAACTAAATCTCACCTACGTTTCTTGAACCTAGTAACAATCAAATACGCAATTCAACTCTATGAAAACTGGTGTGCATACATATGCAAATATTAAGAATTATCAAAAACGAAGTAGTCAAATACATGTTCTTTTTTGTTTCCGGAAACATAATTTCTATATATCCAGCCACCCTATAAACTAGGTACAGATTATGCTAGATTTATACATGAGAGCAGCTGCTATAATAGGTGATCTTTACTTAACAGGTTCTTTTTATCATGTGAAAAAATGAAACAGGTCACCTCTGAACACAACTTGAACAGCACAAATCTTCTAGTCATTATCCAAAGCTGAACTGATTCAATGTCAATGACAATATTTCATACCGAGGATATGTTTTGCGCATATGGTCACACCATAAAAAGAACTTACCAGATGGTCATTAAGAACTACTTTCATCAAATCTGGCTGAGGATGGCATGAAGGGTGAGATGATGCTGTATATCAAAAACTCGTGAGTTGACCATGTACAGCTGATTTAGTATAAAGAATCCAGATTGCTCAACCCCCTGATAGAATACAGACTGATAGTGCTACTGCCCTCAAGGCAGAGTCCCCCACAACTATTGTAGATCTACCACTAGAAATATTCACTTTTCAACAAAAAAAAAATTAGGAAAAATCATTCTATAATATTCTATTATTAGAAAAAGAACTAAGCACCTTGCAAGCTAGAAATTTCTAAATTTGATAAACAAATAAAGAACCTAGGAACAACACTGACAAACAAATAGTACTGAAACTACCACATCCTTAATTCTCTAGGAATAAGTAATGCATAGACGAAAAAATGACTGGACAGCCCCTCATTAGTTATACAGCATCAAAGGGAACTTCATTGGAAATGAAATAACAATAGTAATTTAAAAAAAAAAAAAAAAAATGACAGCCAAATGGTCTTGATACTTGTGATCTTAGTAGTTTCACTAGGTGTAAGGCCATAGATTTCTAGATGACTTGTAAGTTCCACATGACACTAAAGTAACAAAGGTGGGCCAAAATTGAACATAGTTTCTCATATTCAGGTCTTCTGGTCTTCTGGTTTAGGCTGGATGGAGGCATCATCAAAGGGGTAATAGGCTGGCTTCAGGCATCATGGATCACAAGCTGTTTTGATGGAAGAGGGAAGGAAACAGAAGACAATAGATTAGAAATAAAGATCGAGGATGTTCGGTGTTAATACTAAAAATTCTCTGTAACTAGCTTATATGCTGACTTTATGAATTTAGAGCAACTTGCTAACTATTATCCGATATAAAAGAGGAGGCATTATCTACCTGCAGGCTCTAGGGACCAGTGGATCTAATAACCATGATGTTTCCCATAGGAAACAGGGTTCTCACCATACAACCTGGTAACATGAATTTATGATCAGGCCTCAGGGTTTTCATTTGATGAAGAGAGCAACAATAAAATTCACATGGGATTTTAACTAAATGTGGCCAAATAATAGCATGCAGTATACTATATATGAACTTCTGCCTGCATGGGAAAGCAACATATGACATGAAAAAATGTTTTTTTTACCCAGAACCTCCAGAGCGGCCAGAGTAGACACCATATGCTCCATAACCACTTCCACCTCCCTGATGAAAACAATTAAAAAAAACTCTGTTGAGGATACTTATCATAGTCATTAGTCATCTGATTTATGCATATAATACAGGTTCCCACATCTCTCCCCCCCCCCCCCCCCCAAAAAAAAGTTCAGAAAACGATTTGGAAGAAGTGATGACAATGTGATACAGTTATTCACAATGGATCTAGATTACCTGTGAACCACCATAACTACCATAGCCATCATTCATGGGATAATCATTAGATTCATATCTGCTAGATGATGAATATCCACGTCCACGTGATTTACTATCACGACTCTCATATCTTGGGCTGTCTGACATCTCCACCGGCATTGGAAGGTACGGAACAGCGGGGGCCAAGAGAGCTCCCTCCATCTCAAACGTATTGGATCTTAAACGCATGATTACTTGCAAGAGAGCATTGGTGGCAACATCAAGGTCACCAGTAATCTGGCCAACAAGGATTGTGCAATTAATAGATTATATTGTAAAGCTGTATCTCTTCAGTTAAACCAGTGATCATATATTTTGATGAATATAGTATACTTGTTATTTGTTAGTGCACTTTACCTGGACCATTTCATCGTCTTCCTGTGCAACTTTGGGAAGATCTTCCTTTGAAAGAATTCGGATACTTGCTCTCGTGGCATTTCTCATCTCACTAATTATAGACCCGCCTTTACCAATAAGGCATCCAATTCGAGAGCTTGGAACTAGAAGGCGAGTTGTGAGTACAGAATCACCCGAATCCTTCTCAGTTTTCTCACTGCAACGAGGTTGTAACCGCATTGTTGCATCAATTGTTGGAGATGATTCTTCAAATGCCTGAAATATTTACACATAAAAACCATGGATATCAGAGCCTAGCATCTACATTGTTTCCATACACAAAACCAGTTATGAAAACTTTGCTCACCTCTTTAGCTGATACAGATATTATGCAATCATCACCTTCAGCAGCCGAACTATCAACCTTAATGGATGCGCCTGATTCCTGCCTGATCTGCTTGATTATAGAACCGCCTTTTCCAATGACAGCTCCAATATTTTCAGTAGGACAAACCAAACGAAGTGAGAATTCCTTCACAGAAGCTGGCCAATCTCTTGCATCACTCCTGTAACCTCCATAAGGTCCCATTAAAGAACTTACACCCATGATTGGGGCACTAGCACTTGGATTCATATAAGTAGCTTCAGATCTTTGGATAGTCGTTGAGGACAAGAGGAGGTGTTGGGACCGAGAGGGATTATCATGAAGACGACATGCCAGCTGATAAAGGGCCTTCTTGACTACTGGACCTTCTCCTGATATCTGAAACCATAAATTTGTACAACTCAAGTATGTAACCAATCAACTATCAATGCAACCTATAGTGTACATCAAAACTAAGATAGCATAATGATAATTCAAAAACAGAGTCTGGTTATTGTGGTCGCTAGCTTAGTGCTACTAAGAAAACCTTAGTACAAGTCAACAACAGACCATAGGGTTAAAATAATGAACCATGGTAAGACCCAACAAGCATAAGCCTAAGAAACTTCTAATAGAACACAGACTTTTCAGTCAAGTATTTACCATGAATATTTAAGGAAGAATAGTAAGTAATGGGCATGAAAATATATAATTACAAAAAAACCTTTGAAAAGTATAGTTTATAAATCTCCGAGCCTTAGCCTAGCAGATACCCCCTCTCCTCTTGGTGTAAAGAGGTTGCGGGCTCGAACCCGAATGGGAGCAGGTGTTTATCAGTGTATGCATATAAATTTCTGAAATTAATATTTTACCAAAAAAAGTAATATTTAATTGTCATTCACTATCCTAGTGCAATGTGAAGAAAAGTTATTTGATGGCTGTAAGACTAATATGTCATATGAAAAATCAAGGCCAGGATTCCTCAGGAACCTGCTGCATTACCTGGAGAAGCTCGTCAGAATTTGAAGCACAAGCTGGCAAATGTTGTTCACTGCTAAGGACCCGTATCTGCGCACGAGTTTCACTACGAATAGTTTGAATTACTTGTCCACCCTTTCCGATCACACAACCAATCTGATCCGATGGAACCAGCATTCTCACAGTAACTTGGTGAGGTTCGTCAAATTCATCATCAGCAGGTAAGTCCTCGGCTATAATCCGATCATGAACCTTGAAAAGAGCATCCTGAGCAGGAGAAACAAGATCTCCACTATCTCCGAAGCTATTAGTTTCCTCACTAGAACTATAAATTATGACAACACGCTCTTCACAACCTGGCACAGTCTCATTAATTCTGATCTTTGCCCGAGTTTCTTGCCTTAACTGCTTTGCAATATCGCCTCCCCTCCCAATAATACTTCCAATCTTCCTAACAGGGCACAAGTAACGATACACTGTATCTTCAGGTCCAATAGCATGCGACTCACGATCATCAGTGGGATTTCTTCTCTTGCTTCCACCATTTCCAGAATGGTCAGATTGATAATGAGACCTTTTTCCATAATCATTTTTCTGACCAGCCATGCTTATACACTGCTTTAAAGAATAAAATAACGGAAATGAGGACTAAAGCAACAAACATGAATTGTAATATTATCTGTTAGCAAAATATTCGTGAGAAAATGAGTTGGTCAATGCGAAAATAATAATATGAAATTAGTCAGGAACATATCCGAACTGGAAAGCATAGCGGAAATAAAGATTATCTTGAGAACATTAAAAAAAGAAGTCCACGATGGACACTTAATTGCAAATAACAAAAGAATACTTTCATGAAGAAAACAATACAGCACTTTGAAAAGGTAATCAATTCTTTGAGTCTCGCAATGAAAAGAATTCTTGACGACAAAATTCAATGTATATATCAGTGGAATATTACATTTATCTTTTTTTTTACGAACGGAACACGATTCTCTTACAATCAAGTTTAATCATAATCCGCTTTCTCTAAAAATTCAAAACCCGTTTCTAGAAGAAATTTTGTATTCTAATTTCTAAAAAATACAAGATATGGACGCAAAGTTGCAACTTTCAGCCAAGTAGTATTTCTTTTGTTAAAAACTCAGAATTAAAGTCTAGGTTAATAGCTTTTTCATATAATCAACCCCTACAATAACCAGCTTCTAGTCAAGTACTATATCCTAATTGGCTAACACAAAACAAAACCAAAGTTCTCAACAAACCTATATCTCGAAAATAAGCCTAAAATACACCCGTAAACGGCTAAAACAAATCCATACTTCACTCACTCCACTAGTACTAACACTATACACTAAAAAGAACAAAACCCACTCACAATCTCAATTCAAACTTTCACTCCATTTTCTTTATACACACACACAAGGCCGCCCTACTTGTACAACTTACAATAAAAGTCCAAACTTTCTGATTCTTTTCATATCTGGGAAAATTTAACATATCAAACAACAATCATATTAACTTTTACCAAGCTTAACCAGATTAAAAACATGCCCACGAGTCAAAAAATCAAGAAACATGAATAGATCTAGTAAAGATACAAACTTTAACAAAAAAAGGCAAGAATCTTTGAACAATTATAAATATAAGCAGTTGGGTATGTACAAAAAGGGTAAATAAACTACCTTCGGATTGTTGATTTCTCCAAACAGATAGATATTCTCGGTGAGTGTACTGATGCAAAGTTACACCTGTGAATGTGTATATACAGATGAGATGACTGTGTGTATATATAAGGTCAAAGATAATAGAGGCTATTGTGGAAAGATTTGTACGGGCTGTTTGGCTAAGGCGGTTGGGCTTGGGTTGTGTTTTTAGATTTTTTAAGGTTGAACCGACGTATACTTATTGAATTTATACTAAAAAAACTTTAATAAACAAATTATGGTATAATTATTTGTAATTTAATTTAATAATTTAATTATACAAATAATAATGATAATTAGATTTTTAGTAAATTGATGAGAACCGTTACATCTAACACAAAAAATTATTTCATACTAGCTTATAGCCCGTGCAAAGCACGGAATACTTTTAATTTTTTTTTAATTTGTTATAGTATAGTGTAATATTATAAATATTAATTTGAGGCATTTTGATAAATAAATAGGAAAAAGTAAATTTTTGCACATTTACTTTTGTTAAGAATAGCTATTTGCAATTTTACTAACTAAGTTTCAAAATTGCAAATATGCTAACCCTAACCCTAGCCCCCCTCCCCCCTCTTTCTTTGGCAGGCGACGGTTGTACTTTTTTTTTTTTTTAAAGATGGGGTGCTATTTTGGTTCATTTGGGTTACAAGGTCCTGCAGGGGCATATTCAACTAAATGCAACCACATGCAACTAAATGCAACCACATGCAACTAAATTTCTGATTTTAAGTTTCATTTGTCATTTGTCTTTTTCGACCTCATTTTTGAACTCTATATATATATATATATATAGGGTGTGGTTCAAAAGAGAACTCATTTTTTAAAGAAAACTAAGGTATTAATCGTAACTATTGGACGTATTATAATCAATGGCCCCGCTAGGGACACCCACACACTAATCAAATACACCCTCACACACACAATCCCACCTAATCCCCTCCGTTTTTAATTTGATTTTTCCCGTCAATCGGTGATATTTTTTTAAAATCTAATTTCACCACATTTTTCTGCATCTACCAACGATCAGTTTGCATACCAAATGTGCTACTCCCTCTGTCCCATCCATTTCTTTACACTTTCCTTTTTGAGATGTCCCATCCAATTCTTCACATTTCAAAACTTACCTAAAATAGTAAAATTTTATATATATAAAAATCAACTACATCCACTACTTTCCTCCACTATACTCACTTTATACATTATATATTTATGGGTCCCATCACTTTACTCACTTTTCTCCTCCACTATACCCACTTTATACATTATATATTTATGGGTCCCACCATTTTACTCAATTTTCTCACTTTTCACCCATTTTTTTATATATTTCCTTGGTCTCCGTGCCCGAACCCATATGTTAACTAATGGGTGGGACGGAGGGAGTATATTTTAATTTAGTTTTCTAAGTTCTCCTTTTAAAGAGTTTCTCTCTAGATCCCTACTCTCTCTCTCTCTCTCTCTCTCTCTCTCTCTCTCTATATATATATATATATATATATATATATATATATATATATATATATATATATAAGGTGGGTGATATTTTGGTGGATTTAGGTTGCATGGCCCCGCAGGGGCATATTCAACTAAATTTGCAACCGAATGCAACCATATGCAACTAAATTTCTGATTTCATGTTCCATTTTTCAGTTGTCATTTTCGACCTCATTTTTGGACTCTATATATAGAGTCCAAAAATGAGGTCGAAAATGACAACTGAAAAATGGAACATGAAATCAGCAACTGAATGCAACCATATGCAACTAAATTTCTGATTTCAGTTGCATTCAGTTGAATATTGCCCCTGGCGGGGCCTTGCAACCCAAATCCACCAAAATCACCCCACCTTAAAAAAAAGAAAGTTGAATGTGGTTGCATTTGGTTGTATATTGCCCCTGGCGGGGCCTTGCAACCCAAATCCACCAAAATCACCCCACCTTAAAAAAAAAAGTTGAATGTGGTTGCATTTTGTTGTATATTGCCCCTGGCGGGGCCTTGCAACCTAAATCCACCAAAATCACCCCACCTTAAAAAAAAGAAAGTTGAATGTGGTTGCATTTGGTTGAATGTGGTTGCATTTGGTTGAATGTGGTTGCATTCAGTTGAATATGCCCCTGCGGGGCCTTGCAACCCAAATCCACCAAAATAGCACCCCGCCTTAAAAAAAAAAAGTTGAATGTGGTTGCATTTGGTTGAATGTGGTTGCATTCAGTTGAATATGCCCCTGCGGGGCCTTGCAACCCAGATCCACCAAAATAGCACCCCACCTTAAAAAAAAAAAAAAAGTACAATCGCCGCCTGAAGGGATAAAGGGGAAAAGGGAAAGGGGGGAGGGTTAGGGTTAGGGTTAGGGTTGGTATTTTTGCAATTTTGAAACTTAGGTTGGTAAAATTGCAATTAATTCAAGGAGATGGTAGTTTTGCAAATAGAAACTTTAAATCTAGTATTCTTGGTAAATTTCCTATTAATTTTAATATGTTATTGGAAGAATTCCAACCTTACATCATTGTATATAATAATTTTTAGTATTAAATTGGCGGGAATTAAACCTTAGACCACTGTATATAACAACTTATTTGTATATAATAATTTTTAGTATTAAATATAAATTAATATGTTGTTGGCGGGAATCGAACCTTAGACCTTGTATATAATAACTTTTAGTATTATTGTATCGATCTAACGGTCATGATCTATTTGAGTTGAAGATCTAATGGTTGTAGATAAGGGATAACCAAAAATGAGAGGATAACAAAAAATAGGGGTTAACCATAGTATAGATTTTGTAAAAAAATTATATATGTAACTAATAATAAGTTGTTTTTTGACTTTTCTGTTACATCTTATTATTACCTGTTTTTTTTCAATATTAACGTAAATTATATGCACATATGAAATATAGAAGACAAACATGAATTTTTGTTTTGAACCATAACTATTTAGTAGTTAAAGTCATATTTATTTTGGATTGTTTCCTGAAAGCCATGGCGTAGTAGTTTTCTATAAAAGAGATAAGGGTTGTTTCGTGCTTGTGTACTCAAAATTTTTCAATCCTATCTTGTAAATTAAATTTTTGACGTGTGGATAGTATAAATTTTGTAAAAAAATTATATCTGTAACTAATAATAAGTTGTTTTTTGACTTTTTTGTTACATCTTATTATTACCTGATTTTTTTTTTCAATATTAACGTAAATTATATGCACATATGAAGTACAAAGACAAACATGAGTTTTTGTTTTGAACCGGAATTATTTAGTATTGAAAGTCAATTTTGATTTGGATTGTTTCCCGAAAGCTAGTAGTTTTTTATAGATGTGGGTTGCTTCGTGCTTATGTACTCGCAATTTTTCAATGTTATCTTGTAAATTAAATTTTTGGCGTGCGCTAATATCAAAATTAATGGATGATTAATAATGTTCTAATATTAAATTTAATAGATGATTAATGAGTTTTGAAAAGTGAATTTTATCATATGTTTTATTTTGGATAGTTTCCCGAAGCCAGGGCATAGTAATTTTCTATAGAAGAGATGAGGGCTGCTTCGTGCTTATGTACACGCAAATTTACAATGCGATCTTGTAAACTAAATTTTTGGCATATATTAATATCAAATTTAATAGATGATTAATGAGTTTTGAAAAGTGAATTTTATCATATATTTTATTAGTATATTGAGTTATAAATCTTAAATTTAATTATGTTGAGAAGTGAATTTTATCATATGTTTTATTAATATATTTAGAGTTATAAATATTAAATTTAATTATGTTGTTAATAAGAGTCGAACCCTTGACCTATGGTAGTACTCCCTTATTATTCCTCTTACTCTTATTATATAATAGAATATAATTTGTACTAATGTAACTATCTATATCTATACTATCTATACTATATTATAATAAGCGAAAGGTTATAATTTGTAGTTTGGTTAACCCCTTATTTTTTGTTATCCCTCATTCATTTATCTTCAATTCAAATAGATCATGACCGTTAGATACAACAAAATAAAAATCTATTACTATATATTAAAGGAGAACATAAGGGCAAAAAGTGCCAAAAAAATGGTTGTGAAGTTACTGCATGCCCCAAAATTGCAAAAATGCCACCCTTTTATAATTTATGCCAAAAAAATGTGATTTTCTGTATTTATTGAGAAACGAACCTTTAACCTCTTTTAACAAATTTAATGACACAACCACTATGCTACATTGTATTTTGAATTTACTTTCAAAATTTTATTAGATATGCCACATATTCTTCTCTTATCCTAACTTATTTTATTTTAACTATTGAGTAAAGTAAAATGTTGGTTTTATATATTTATATAACTCTGTTTTTTTAGTTATCGTAATTTTATATATAATCATTTATCCACTTATCATTATAAATTTTTATGATACTTGTATTTTTTTCAATTGAATATATATAAATTATTTTGTTAATTATTATATTTTTATATAATACCATACAACACAAGGGCAAAAAATTCCAATAAATTGGTTGTGAATTTATGATTTTACCCCTATATGTTAGAAAATTACAAGAGTACCACCTATCTATATTTCAGCAAAAAATGGAAGAATTTGTGTTAGCTATAAAAATCGAACCATTGACTTCTACCCACAAGAATTCATGTCATTTACATGATTGATATATTTAAAATGCTTTGATCGATTGGGCATGCTCTACACTTCTCTTTTGCCATTTAAAATGATTGATATATAAAATAAAAATTTAAGAAAAAATTCTAGGTTATACAAAAAGGTAACCGAGTCCGGATAAAAATAAATGGATTTATATACATCCGTCTCTATGTAGATATTAAATTAATAAAACAAAAAATAGGATTTGTTTCAAGAAAGATGTTAAATTTATTTAAAAGATTATACATAATAAATAATTACATAATATAATATTTAGGAATATAAAATTTTAAACATATGACTCATATTAGAAATTTTTGATCGACCAACAATTTAGATTTTCAGCGATTTAAATTATGATTTGTCTAAAAAAATAAATATTTAAAAATTTACGAAAAATAATTGAATTTATGTTAAAAAGACGAGATTCTGAAAATGGGATCTATGTTATATATATAAAATAATGTGATTAATATTCAATATTAAATGAAAAAAGATATGATTTTTTAAATCATAATATTACAACATTGCAATAATTATTAGCAATGATGAGTTAGATTATTACTCGACCATGGAGTATGGTAATATGGATTTTATGTGATATATTAGATCAATTAGTATAATAATGATTGTGTTATAGTTAACATATACTTGAATCAATATATGATGAAAGAAAAAAAAAATTGATCTTAGATGTGAGATTGATGCAAAAGTCTTTAAGTTCGTCTAATCATATTTTACATCGAATGAAATATTTGGGATTAAATTTAAAGTTAAGTTTTAAAAAAATTCTAATTTATAATATAAAAAATGTTGGTTTTATATATTTATATAACTCTGTTTTTTCAGTTATCGTAATTTTATATATAATCATTTATTCACTCGTCTTTATAAATTTTTATGATACTTGTATTTTTTTCAATTGAATATATATAAATTATTTTGTTAATAATTATATTTTTATATATAATACCATACAACATAAAGGGCAAAAAATTCCAATAAATTGGTTGTGAATTTACGATTTTCCAATAAATGAATACTTATAATATCATCCTACACTCTAAATAAATTATAAAAATAAATTAAGAGTAACATGTACCTGAGGTTGACCTTAGGGAGCTAACTGAGGTTATAAGTATTTCTAATATAAATGCAAGTGGGTAAATTTGTAAATTCAGGATGAGTCATTAGTATTTACATAAATGCCATTAAATATATATGGGAGAAGGATATAACCTCGGGGGGAGTTACCTGATGTCATCCTCAAACCCATTTTTCTCATTAATTAATGTCCACGATTTGAATTCCGTTAACAATAAATTGAAGTTAAGATTTTATAGTATTAGTTTTAAACAATACATGAGTTTTTGATTAATATATATTAAATTAACATTAAAATAATTATTAAACTAAAAAATCAGATAAAAAAATTAATTTTATTATAAAAAAATATTATATCATATTTAAAAGAAACCCTGTATCACACGGGTTATAAGCTAGTATATATAAGACTTATAAGAGCATCTCCAACCATATACAACCCTTACCTAAAAATGTATATAACGGGCCAAAAATAAGAATTATAGAGATTATGTAAAAATTTCTTCACTCCAATGGGTCGTTTATGTTATCTAAAATTTTAGCCAACCTGAACATCTTGTCTAAAAGTTATTGAACCTGTAATGACCTGTAGTGAAAAGACATGTCATTTATTTTCATGTTGAAACAATATATCCAATTTTTAATAATTTGAAATAATAATAAAATACTATTTTTGAAATATAAATGTTAGGATTTATGGGTGATAGCGTAGAGACAACTTAACTAGTACTTAATTTATTTATATAGGCTAAGTAGAACATACTGTCACAGTCAGCCTGTGTTCTTGTAATCGAATAATTGCTGAAATGTAATAAGTATGTATCTTGGAAGAAGTTCATTGATATGTTCAAGCCTCAAGAGAATACATCAGTTCGACAGCAATAATAAAGTTACTGTCAATACATTGATGGTAACGTTATAAGAAGACTGCATGTTGCAAGGTCACGACAGCAAGTCTCATTTGACAGCAACATTGGCTGAAGCATGGGACAACAACATTCTCACACTTGACAGCAAGTTTGAAGTTCCGACAGCAACATTGGCGGGAGCTCATACTGTTAACTACTGAATATTCCTATGACAGCAAACTTAGCGGCAAAGGTTACTGTCTCACTGAATTATTTGATTTGGAGATTTTATCTCAATCAAACCCCCGTGACAGTTTAGATGTTCGAGAAACAGATTTGCTGCAATTCGTCAAAGATTGTAGCAGACCTGCAAGACTACGACAGAAGCTTGAGAGATCACAAGACGAGGCTCGACAATTCAAGAGTATGACAAGTTTGCATCTACTAGAATTGTTATATATGCTTAATGATAACTCTGTTTTGTATAGCATTTTAGGAAACGTCACATGGGTGGGCAACTTGTGAGGAGCTGCCACTTGAAAACGACAACAGCTCCACGACCCATGTGACTGAGATGTTAGAGAAAGATTAGTCTATATAGAGACACATCTCTCATTCTTTCTGTAGTGATTTCTTTCAAGAAGTCGAAGCTTGAGAAAACCATTTTTCTCGAGGTTGTAGCAACACATTACAAAATAAATAAAATATTTATTTTGTGAGAATATCTTGAATCACTACTTGTGTTTGCAATTCGTGTGTAGATAGTTTACAATCTTTATCATTGTTGTTGAGCTAAAGATTTGAAATTATCTATATTGCATTCAACCCCACCCTTCTGCAATATACTCCGGGACCAACAACTGGTATCAGAGCAACAAATTGATATACAAATCTAAAGATCATAACGAGTGTTCAGAAGTCAAGTGGTATCAAGATTCTAGTCTTTGATAAAGAGAACTACAATTTCTGGAAAAGAAAGATCTTGTTATTTATCAAAGCTGCCCAACCACTATACATGAGAATCCTTGAGAACGGCCCCTTCATTCCTCAAAAGGAAGTAGTTGCTGCTACTGTAAATGACGAAGTCATTCCAGCCCATTGGGTTACTAAGAGGCCTTCAGAATACACAGAGACCGAAAAGGAGAAAGTAGCCTTGGATGACTACTTACAACTTATCTTGCTCGACTCTCGCACTTTAGACAAAGCCATGTGTGGTAATGTCATGGGATGTTCATCTGTAAAAGAGATGTGGTGTAAGATAGAGCTGCTGTGTGAAGGAAGTGAAGAGGTCCGAGAAAATCAAAGGCAAATCCTTGTATCACAATATGAAGCCTTCATGGCCAAGCCAAGCGAAGAACTCACACACATGTTTGAAAGGTTCAGTAAGCTAATAGCTTAGTTACAAATTCATGGGAAGTTCTATGATAGAAAGGAGATCAACATCAAATTTCTGCTCACTCTCCCTGAGCATCTTGAGCACAAAGTCACAGCCATAAGAGAAGAAAGAAACTTGAGTGATGTCTCTCTAGAAACTCTTTATGGTGTGCTCAAATCATACGAACTCGAACTCTTTCAAAAGAGAGCTATTCAAACTGGAACCAAAGGAAAATTGACAAACATGTCAGGAGCCCTTGTAGCTCATGAACCACAAGTAGCTTGTCCAAATGAATCCTCACAAAGTTCACAACCAACACAAGTACCACCATTGAAGATTGAAGAGGTGTTGGATGACGAGGAGAAGGTGGTTCTGCAGCTCAAAGACGTTGAAGATGAAGACTTCTACACAATAGAAGAGATTGAAAGCATGGATAATCCAACCATGGCTTATATGGCTAAGAGATTCAAGAACATCAAGTTCAGAAGGGACAAGTCATACAAGCCACAGGGTCAAACATCTAAGTTCAACAAGGGGAGTTTTTCAAAAGCTGCTGGTGGTGCCACGAGAGGTGGATACAAGACCAGGATGGTGGATAAGTCGAAGTTTAGGTGTTACAACTGCAATGAGCTGGGTCATTTTGCTACTGAATGCAGAAGACCAAAACAGAATCAAGGAAAAGGATCTGGAAATCAGTTTAAGAGGAATTAAGGTAAACCTATGTGGCTGAAGGAAAATGCTGGGATGATTCTGAAGATGAGGAAGAAGAAGAGTTTGTAAACTTGGCCCTCATGGCTAAATCTGATGATGAAGCTTCTAGTTCCTCAACTCAGGTACCATCTCTAGTCCTACTTGATATGTCTAAAACCGAATACAAGCATACCATTGAAGATTTAAGTGCTGAGATGTTTAACATTCATGTTAGTTTATCTGCTGCTCACGAAGAAATTGCTAAATTAACTAAACAAAATGAAACTCTCAAATATGAAAATGAAATGTTATTGCTTAGAACCAGTCCTCTAGATTCGTTAGCTCAAGATAATACTAGATTGAAAAATGATATTGTCTGTGCTAAGGAAATAGAAGAATTTCTCAGGAATCAAATTGCAGAAAATGAGTTTAAACTCAAAGCATTTAGAAACTCTTCTAAGTTAGTCCAGGAATATCATGATAATCACACTGAGAATCAAAAGATAGGTATAGGCTTCGAGTATGGTAGGAGGCATGGAAAGGCAATTGCTCTTGTTGATAGTGATGCTGTCAAACCTCATATTCTAAAAAGAGTATACAAACCGATTTTCAAAAATCTTCAAGCTGGTTTTGATGAAACCTCCCTGTTCATCAAACAAGAGCTTCTTGATGAGGATGAGTGCGTTGACAGCACACTAGATGAAGGGAAAGATACTGTCAAGTCTCCCATGATAGAAACTTTGCCAAGCAATCAGACAGAATGTTCTAAAGTAGCTGTCAACAAGGATATGACAGAAACTTCAAAAGATACTGTCAAGAGAGAACCCAAGACATTAACTTTCAAGCCTGCTTTCAAGATAGAGGGAAAGAAAGGTACTGTCAAAGGTAGCTCGATAGCAACTTTAGAACATACTATCAAGGCAAATGCCTACAAGCCTAAGAATAGGAATAGCAAGTTAGGAATTGACAAGAAGAATGGTTATGCTCATGTTAAAGACGCTCCTAGGAAGCTTTGCAATAATTGTGGCTCATCTCAACATTTAACATTTGTTTGTAAGAAACCCAACAAGAACAAGGTTAATGCGACCAATGTTAGTGGTAACTTACATAGAACCCCCATCATGCAAAGAGAAGTGGACGTCTGTAATAATATTGACTGTATGCCATGCAAGATTGTTGTTATGAGTACTTGTTTCAATTTGCCTATTCTGTCTACTGAAAGATGTTCCTATATGCAAACTGCTGAGACTTCTAAGCCTGCCTATGTTGGTAAAAATGCAATATCCACAAAGAGAAAGACCAAGTCTAACTCTAAGCCTAAGTGGACTGTGAAAGAAGTCAAACAGGAGGGTGTTGATACAAATGTGAAACAGAATGATATGAATAATAATGCTGTAACTACAGGACCCAACAGAGTTTAGGTACCAAATGCAAATTAAAATCATCTGTTTTACAGGGCAAAAAGCAGAAGTAAGTCATGTAGATCATCGATAGTGGATGTTCCAGACACATGACAGGTGATATAGCCCTGCTATCACATTTTGTGGATAAAGCCGGCCCAATCATAACTTTTGGAGACAACAGCAAAGGTTACACTGTGGGATATGGTTGTTTGGAAATTGGAAATGTTGTCATTGAAAACATTGCTCTTGTAGATGGATTGAAGCATAACCTACTCAGTGTGAGCCAGTTCAGTGATAGGGGATTCAAGGTTGACTTTGATATGATGGTTTGAAATATCTATCACAAGAAGGATGGAAGCCTCTCCTTGAAAGGAGTCAAGAAAGGAAGCTTGTTTGTTACAGGCTTAAATTCTGTGAAGAAAGACAAGGCTTACTGTTTTTACAGTAAAGCATCAGTTGGTGAAAGCATGCTTTGGCACAAGAAGCTCTCCCATCTCAATTTCAAGAATATGAATATTCTGATGAAGAAGGATTTGGTGAGAGGACTACCTCAACAGGAATTCTGTCAAGAAGGATTGTGCGAGGATTGTCAAATGGGCAAATTGAAAGATCAGTGCACAAGTCAAAGCAAGTGAATACCAACACTGAGCCACTCAAATTAATTCTTATGGATTTGTTTGGTCCAGTAAATGTTCAATCTCTTGCAAGAAAGTGATATGCCCTAGTAATGGTGGATGATTACTCGAGGTACACTTGGGTAAAGTTTTTAGAGACAAAGGACGAAGCTGCTCAAGAAATCATTGATCACATAAGAGTTCTTGATAGAACCCCGAATGCAAAAATTCAATATCTGAGAAGTGACAATAGTACTGAGTTCAGAAATGCCACATTGGGAAACTTCTGCAAGGAAGAAGGCATTGTCCAACAATTCTCCACTGCCAGGACACCACAACAAAATAGAGTTGTAAAAAGGAAGAATATAACTCTCATTGAAGCTGCGAGAACTATGTTGAATGATTCTAAATTACCAACATATTTCTGGGCAGAAGCTATTAATACAGCTTGCTACACACAGAACAAAACCTTGATCAACAAAACTCATGGAAACACTCCTTACTATCTGTTAACAGGAAAGAAACCAACTGTCAAATATTTTCATGTATTTGGGAGTAAGCGTTTCATGATGATTGACAACCATGAAAGGAAAGGAAAGTTCGATGCTAAAGCTTATGAAGGCATTTTCATGGGACATGGATTGGAAAGGACTGCGTACAGAGTCTATGTCATTGATCACAAAGTCATTGAAGAAAGTGTAAATGTCACATTTAATGAAACCAAGTTCCCTGGATTACAAGAGGATGGTCAAATGGAGCCTCTTAGATTTGAAAATCAAGATTACTTGGAGGAAGAAGAAGTTGTTGCTGATGAACCTACTTGCACTCAGACCTTTGAGTTTGAAAAAGATGCTGTCAACACCAATGATGTTACTCAAACTCCAGCTCAGTCTCAAACAATAACTCCCAATCATCAGAATGAGAATGAGTCTGGAGATGTTGAAGAACATGAAGGAGAAACCATCAATGGTGGAGAATCAACTCCTCAAAGATGAACTGATCAAGCAGATCAAGAAAGAAACTTGCCTAGAACCACTAAGTGGGACAGAGATCACACCAGCAATCTAATCATTGGCGATCCCACTACTGGTATAAGGACAAGGAGAAATGTTTCTGCTGACAGCATGTTCTCTTGCTTTCTATCTCAAACTAAGCCAAAGTTAATTGATGAAGCATTGTTGGATTTAGAATGGGTGATAGCCATGCAAGAAGAGCTCAACCAATTTGAGAGAAACAATGTATGGAAGCTAGTCCTTAGACCTAAAGGGAAATCAGTTGTTGACACAAAGTGGGTCTTCAGAAACAAACTGGATGAAGGTGGAAACGTGACAAGGAACAAAGCATGCCTAGTGGCCAAAGGATACTGTCAACAGGAAGGAATAGACTATGATGAAACATTTGCACCTGTTGCCAGACTTGAAGCCATAAGAATTTTCCTAGCCTATGCTGCACACTGTAACTTCAAAATGTTCCAAATGGATGTCAAAAGTGCTTTTCTCAATGGAGAGCTGGAGGAGGAAGTGTATGTTGAACAGCCACCTGGATTTGAAAATGCTGAATTATATGACTTTGTCTAGAAGCTGTTCAAGGCACTTTATTGATTGAAGCAAGCCCCTAGAGCTTGGTATGATACTCTCTCTACCTTTCTACTGGAGAATCAATTTGTAAGAGGTGTTGTGGATAAGACAATGTTCTACAAGCATCATGGCAAAGACATCATTCTGGTGCGGATCTATGTTGATGACATAATCTTTGGTTCTACAATTGAGTAGCTGTGTGAAAAGTTTTCATCTCTTATGAGGAACAAATATGAGATGAGTATGATGGGAGAACTGTCATTTTTCCTAGGTTTACAAATTCATCAAAAGGATGATGGCATCTTCATTTGCCAAGAAAAATATGTCAAGGAACTTCTCAAAAAGTTCAACTTGGAAGATGCATCACCTGCCAAGACACCTATCTCTACTGCAACCAAACTGGATTTGGATCCTAAAGGAAATAAAGTGGATTCTAGTACCTATAAGGGCATGGTGGGATCATTGCTATATCTAACTGCTAGCAGACCAGATATTATGTTTGCTACATGTCTCTGTGCAAGGTTTCAAGCTGATCCAAAAGAGTCACACTTGGTAGAAATCAAGAGGATCTTTAGATATCTCAAAGGTACTCCAAAATTAGGCCTTTGGTATCCTAAGGATTCTGGATTTGATCTGATAGGATATTCGGATTCAGACTATGCTGGATGCAAGATTGATAGAAAAAGTACAACAGGAAGCTGTCAATTCCTTGGTGGAAGATTAGTGTCATGGTTTAGCAAGAAGCAGCATTCTGTGTCTACCTCAACTGCAGAAGCTGAATACATTGCAGCTGGAAGTTGCTGTGCTTAAATTCTTTGGATGAAAAATCAGCTAATGGATTATGGTTTAGAGTTGTCCAATATTCCTATTTATTATGATAACACCAGTGCCATAGCCATCTCAGATAATCCAGTTCAACACTCCAGGACGAAGTACATTGATATTAGACATCATTTCATCAGAGAGCATGTTGAAAAGGGAACTGTGAAGCTAGTTTATGTTCCAACAGAAAAGCAACTTGCAGACATCTTCACGAAGCCACTAGATGAAGCAACCTTCAACAGGTTGGTAAGTGAATTTGGAATGCTAAATTTGGTATGTTAACTTACTAGTTTTTACATTTTCAAAGTGGTTAAATCGCAACTTGTGACCGTAGCTTTCAATGTTACTGTCATGAGAAGTTACTGTCATATGTGCTACTTGTTTAATTGACAGCATGTTTGCTATGACTATGCTAAATTTATATTACATGCCTGTTTTAACTTATGTAATGAGTAGTCACGTGACATTAACTTAAACCATACGCGTGCCAGTGACGACTAGTCGTGTCATTTGAAATGAACCCGGGTATTTGTCAGACTTTTATTTTAAAGTTTAATACTTTATTAAAAAGAAGCGTGTGGGAAGCTGTACCGTCACTTAATGTGTTATAAATAAGACTGAGGCCAAACCCTTATTCTTCATTACACACCTAAGAGACTCTAGAGAATGAGCAAGAGGAAAGCTTCTAAAATTTCCACTTCAGAAAGCTCAGCCAGCGAAAAAGGCAAAGAGGTGCTTAAGCAAACGGAGGAGACTACTGCTACTGATGAGAATCCTCTCAGTCCTTTCTTTGATAAGCTTCAAGATTATCTGGATGCAAAAGGGATCACCGAGGAAGAGGAAATAAGGAAGGTCATCGAGAAGCTGGTGGTGGAAGCTCTTGCTGAGCTTAATAAGAAATGATGTTTAGTTCTTAAGAACTATTTGTATCGTTTTAAGTTTTTTTTAATGAAAAGTTCATCGTTTCATCTCCCCAGTGCTATTGCATGCCTTATTTCTCATCTTGATTATCTATTGTTGTATGCATGTGTCTACTTGTGTGTATGGATGTATGTGGATGTGTACCTGCTAAACAAATATGTGCTTAAATCGATCAAAATGCTAATTGGTAATTTTACTCTTAAGTAATGAGCAAAGTCGATTAAAATTCATGACACAAATTATTTCCGCATAAGTTGCTGTCAATAAGTGAAGATGCTGTCACGATGTGCCTTGACATCAAGTTCCTTATCAGCAATGGAAAAAGTTTCTGTCATGAAATTAAAAGGAAATTGTATAAATTGCTTAATGGTGACAGCATGTTCTTGCACCGATGTTACTGTCAAGCAAAACTTGTTGTCATCCTCCCAAATTACTAATGAATTTGTTACAGCGCACAGGTTACTGTCAAGATTAGTGGACCGATTTAATTGGGATTTTACATCCACAACTTACAGCCACTAAAAAGTAACTACCCACAACACCACGTGACTGATTAATGGGCTAAGACATTGCTACTTTCCCTTCTTCAGTAAAACATTTGCTATTTTCATGTAAGCAACTGTCAAACACACAACACTCAACATAACCTCTCTCTCAAAAGCAAAAATCTCTCTCTCCCAAAACTCAAAGCAAAAATGGCACCCAAACAATCCTCTTCTCAAACAAACTTTGCTGGTATTCTCTGTGTTGGAGATGCTGGTGAAGGTTTCAAAGGACTCGTATCCTTCTTAAACAAGTCCTATCTAGGTCATGCTATAACCTCTACTCCATCTTTGGACCTAGAAAGACTTGAAGAATTCTGGAAATCTACCTTTTTTCCAGGAGGTGCAGGTAAAGACACCATAAACTGCAAAATCAAAGGGGTTACCTGCATCCTCACAATAAAAGGTATCAACGAAGCTTTGGGAACTGGACTACAAGCTAAAGAATCATACAAGGAACTTGCAAGTGATGAAACCCTAAAGAAGTTTTTCTTGAAAATTGGGTATTCTGGTCCTGTCCTTGAAGAGGGTACGTCAAATTGGTACTCAACTGGTGAAATGGACAGAAAGCATTTGAGAAAAGAATGGAGCATAATTTTTGATGTCACGGTGAAGGTTTTATCAACCAAAACCACTGGCTGGAATGGAATTCCCTCTTACATCAAGAAGCTCACTCACTCTCTAGTCAATGGTTACAAAGTGGATGTTGGAAAGGTGCTTATGAGTCAACTCAAGTCATCTCTGAGCAGGAAGGTACATGTCTGTCCTCGCTTTCTTACAATTTGTTTAAATTCATTATGTGGTATTGATGATAATGCATCTCTAACTATGAAGTGCAATGTTTTGAAAAGAAATACACACACATCACTCAATTCACAAAATTTGAATGCACATATTCCACTCTGTTTCACCAAACACATGGCTGATCAAGAGCCTAATCTTGATTTTGAACTACCTTCTGGGTATGTTAATTTCTCCCTTGAGAATGAAGCTGAATTAGACCCAAATTCAGTTAACCCACATTCTACACCATTCGTTCCAATCAGACCTTTCGGACAAACAAAAGCCACAAAAATAACCTTGCAAGAATCCAAGAAAAGACCCTTGGAAACTGGAGTTTGTGGTAGTTCTGAGAATGTCGAGGGAGAAACTTCACCTGATGCAACAAATAAGGATGTTAGTAAAAGTGAACCCACAGTGGTTCCTCTTGAGTCTAAGAAGAAGGGAGCTAAGAGGGACAAAACCACAATCAGCCACCCCACAGTCTAACAAAAGGCTGTGGAGGATAAAAGGGAATCAAACACATCCCTAGGTGCTTCTTTTCAACAAGAAGTGTTGAGTATTGAATACAGTAAAAGAATACAGGGGGGTGGATGGATTCTTGAACTTTTCTTTGTTCTTGAATCTTTGCAACAAGATATGTGTTGAGTGTGTGGGATATGTAAGTGCAGATAACAAAGACAAACACAACACAATATCACTTTAATCTAATATTTTATTAGATAAAGATTTTGCTACAATCTGTGAATACAAATGATAGTATTCTCAGCTTCGTTTTTCTTAGAGAGATATTTCTTGTGATGTATCTTGAAAAACTTATCTGCTAAGGAAGTGAGGCTGTATCCTTATAGACATGGATACACCTACTTACTACAAATAAGGTAGGTAAAACAAACTACTTTCAAGTATGTCTATATTATTTGAGTAAGAGTCCAAACGGCTACAGATTTGACTTTGCAAAGCCTGTTCAGATCCACTTCTTTAGCTCCTTGTCCCTTTGTCTTATCTCTCCAAGCTTCTTTGTAGGCTTTCCAATGTGCTTTATAGTACATAGTCAAATAAAGCGACTTGGCTTGTTGCAGGTTTCTGACTTGTACAATTCTTCAGTATTTTGTCTCCAAGAATGTATTCGAGAAGTGGCTAAGTGATTGATTTGAGAACTCGAATTGACTTAATCGATAACTCTGAGTTCTCGAATAGTGTTATATTGACATATCAAATCACTTCTCGAATATCTCTTTTCTCTGGGACTCCTTGAGATATCGAATAGAGCATTTTGACATATCGAATCCCTGAGATGTCGAATAGCTTCTTTAGTCCTTGAGATATCGAATAGAGCATTTACTTGTTGACCCTTAGAGAACTCGAATGATGCTTTGACTTGTTGACTCCATGAGTTCTCGAATAGAGTAATAGACATATCGAATCTCTGAGATATCGAATGAGATATCGAACAGTGTATTCAGAGATATCGAATAGTGTCTTATGAGATATCGAATCTCTGACTTCTCGAATGCTAGACTTCTCGAATAGACAAATGTACTTCTCGAATTGGTACTTAGGCAAATTCTTCATTCCTTCAAATCCCAACTATGATTATTTGGCAGTCTTTATCTCCTTGCTTGAGGCATGAACCTTGGAACTTCTTTCAAGCATTATTCTTGACTTTATAAGTACAGTAACACAACTAGAATTTGATGCTTATTACAAGTACAGAACAAATAGAAACTCTACAACTAGAGGTTCCCTCAGTTAAGAGGTCATGTAGGTAATGCATAGCATTACACATATTTAGGCTTGTTATTAGATGTATTCAGGCATGCCTCTGTGACTAACAATCTCCCCCAAATTGTGAGTAAGACCCTTAATCACAATTTCATGTCTGATAACAAGCCTAACATACATAAAGATAAAAACTTGACAGTACATGTATGAATTTCGATTAGCAATGTGGATAGAACTACAGGATAATTAATCTTACAGCCTATGATGAAGTACTAGCCATTGTCATTTGTTTCCCTTTCCATAGCCTTGGCTTGCAAATCATCATATGCTTTCTGTCTTCTTTCTTTCTCCTTCCTTGTATTCTCATCCATAGCTTTTATGATTTCTGCCATAGCATCCAATTCTTCAAGAAAAATTAAGTCTTTGAAATCTTCAAGTACTGAATTCAGAATGCTTGTAGGATAGTGGTTGAGTATATTCATTCTGATGTGGATCTGATTCCCATTTCTCCTCCTATACTTCACCACATAGGGGTTAAACTGAACTCTACACAATCCCTTTGCCCTTAGCTTTTTTGCTTCAATCTCCAGTCTCTCAATTTCTTTCTCCCTTGCTAGCCATTTCTCAAGACACTCTTTTCTGATTCTCTCCTCATGGTCTCTCTTCATCTTCACAAAATCAATTAGCTCCAGCTTCCATACTCTTTCCACTTTATCTTCTGAGCTCAACAATGCAATGATTCTTTCTATGTCATGTAGCTTGCCCCAGTGTTGACATCCTCCTTGTTTGAATTTCTCCTCCCTTCCATCAGTATATTTGATCTCAAGGCAGTTATCAACAATGGCAACATGATAGATTATTTGAGCTTGTAAGAATTGCAGTTGGTCTTCATCAAAATCTTCATCTAGTGGTTGGAGTTTTAAGCCTGGATAGATTGTCAGAGTCCTTGATTTGGATAGCTTTGGTTTCCTTGCAGCATGTTTGAATTTGATCCTTTTGACATGGTTGCCTGGCAGTAGCATGTGACCTTTGTTTGTGGACCATTGTAGTATTCCATTAGCAGTTTGCTTTTTGAAATATACAGATGGTTTCTTGACTTGAATCTTCTTCTCTTCTTAAGGTGGTAAAACAGTTGCAGAAGCCAAGGGATTAGATTTTGGTAGGTCATTACTAACAGCATTCACCCTAGACTTAGAGTCTTGTGTTGTGGTGAGATTACTGCTAGCAATGCCTAAGGCTTACTATTTTCCATTCTTCCTCTCATAGACTTTGCCTTGGTCATCATCCTTCTTATCCTTGCTGTCTTTCTTCTTCTTCTTATCCTCATCCCCCTTATCACTCCTGTGATGACTTCTCCTCCCATCACTCTTGTCTTCATCTTCATCATCCTTATTCCTCCTTGGCTTGGCCATTTCTGGAATTACACCAGTTGCAATGTATGATCTGAGAATGTGCAGTGCCTCTATCTCTTTAGCAGTACTTGTCCCCTTCTTCTTTTGCAGTAGATCAATGATGGCAATAATGAGTCTGTGATTTCGAGAAGTGAGATCATTGGGAATGACCAATTGTTTAATCTCTTCAACTCTGGTGCCAGACTGATAGATGATTGTCCATGGCTTCTTAATCACTTCTGGCAGCCTTGAAGGTTGGTCATTCCTCAAGTCATCATACAGACTCTTATTGTTTTTATTTACATTCCACTTCTCTATGAGCTCAATCAGCGCATCTATCTCTGAATGTTTCAAGGCTTGTAGAGTTTTGTAGGTTAGATGCCAGATTCTGGATTTTGCTACCATCATTACTTCCTTGAGCCATGAGCTAACAACTTTTCTAGGTACCACAGTGAAGTAATCGATCTGATCCTTCAAGCTCCTTAGATACAATTGAGTGTCACCAGCCTGTTCTTTTGAGACTTTCAAAAACTCCAAGAATGCATCATCATGATAGACATTTGAGTTTGAAATTTCTTGTAGCTTGGCCTCAGTGACCACCTTCACTTCTACAGGCTTGGCACTTTTAGATATGGAGAGTGAAGGTTTGTCAGATGGCATACTCCCTGCAACCACTATGGTTGTGATAGATTGCTTTTGACCACTGGAAGTAGTGATGTGCACAGTTGGTAGAGTGACAACTGGTAGAGAAGTAGGAGGCTCATCAACTTTGTCTTTTCCTTTGCCAGGCACATGAATTAGAGATTTGGAAGTTCTTTGATGAGCACCTTCAATGATTTTGATGCCCTTTACTGCTGGTGGTTTCTCCCCCTTTGTATTTGAATTTCTTGATGTCCTCTTCTCCCCCTTAGGCTTGTTGTCAGGCACAGAGGCTGTAGGATTGACCTTTGGGGTTGAAGATTCTTTAGGTAGAGGAAGACCCATGTGCTTCATTATTGCAGACAACATTGATTATTGATGCAGAAGAACATCAGCTGTGGTGGTGGCTTGAGTGTTCAACTGCTCAGTCAGAGTTTGTACCTTGTCTGTAAGATGAGCATTAGACTTAGTGAAAGTAGCTACCTCTTTCTCAAGTGCATCTACCTTACTGAATAATGCAGTAGATTTGAAGCGAGACAGGGATTGTTCTTTAAGTCTCTGCACTTCAAATCTAGACAGCTCATGCATAGGGACCTCAGTGACCAGCTTGTCTCCATATTGATTTGCAAAGAGTGTCCTAAGCATGGCATTGGCGTCTGTAGTCTGGTCAGATAGAATTTGAAATTTGCTTCCTAGACCTGTGACTGTATCTTTAAGTAGAGCTAGACCATTATCCATCTTGGTGCAGGTGGTGTTGCAGTGTCTGAGATCTTTGACCACACTGTCTAGTTGAGGAAATTTGGCATCAAAGGCCCTCTTTATCTCTTCTACTGAAGTGGCTATCTTGTCACTCACCTTGTTGACTTTAGTTTTGACTCCCTTGCCAAGATAGTGTGCAGCCTTGAGGAAACCCTTGTAGGAATCATTGACAGCTTCATACACTTCACTAGGGGACAGGGATTTTGCATTTGAACCCAATGAAGTGATGTATTCCTCTCTAAGATATTGAAGTGCTTCACTGAGAGTTACATCATACTTTCCTTGCATCCAGGCATCTACATTGCCATCTCTCTCAGCATCATCAATAATCTTGGCCTTCTACATCTCCACATCATCCCTATGGCATAGTAGGATGGCTTCATAATCTGGATTTGAGATGTTGGAGGTGACAAGGTTCTGGGCTATTTTTACAAACTCAGGAATCTGATCCACAACATAGCTTTGGAGAGCTTCAATGGACATTTGTGGTGGAACAGACCCTGATCCTGAAGCACTGTCATGTTGCACAGGCTTCAGCCATTGGGACAAAAAGTGAGAGCTAGAGCTAGGCAAGCTAGACTCCTCAGTTACAGATGCAACTTCTGTAACCGGATGGAAAGACTCTGCTACTGTTGTCTCTACAGAAGTGGGATGAGTTACAACAGTAGTTGACACAGGCACAGAGTCTCTAGTTAAAACTAGTGAATCCTCTGTGTTTATGATGGTGTCATTAGGAGATGCCCCAGCATGCATTCCCTGACCATCTAAATGTGGTACCTGGGTGGTGAGCAAGGTGTCATGCACCAAGTCACTTGAATCCATTGGCTCATCAAGAGAAAAGAATTCTTGATGATCAATGCCTTGCTCCTCAATTGCTTGAGTTGCAGGCTCCAAAGAAATATGAGTGGTAGATTCTGGAAGAGAAGTGTGTTGTAGATTAGATTTTGGCAACTCCCCCTGAGAGATAGAGGGAGTTTCAATTGTGATGTGCTCTCCACTCAGTGTTGTGCCAGCCTTATCACTCCCATGTGCTGACTCTGTACAAATAGGTGCATTGGGGAGGATGCTTGATTCTATAGATGCACCCTGTTGAGAGGATACATCTAGTGAGCTGTTTGCCCCTGATTTTACAACTTCAGCCATTTGGGTGACTGAAGAGGTGGTTTTAGATTTCTTCTTCTTCTTTAGGCTAATGATAGGTGACTCAGTTTCCTCACCTCCTAAACCTAGTTCCACAGCCAAGGCTGCTTCAGTTAAGATAGTTAAAGGTTCAGAAGCAACCTGTTTCCTCTTCTTTTTACTAACATCACCCTTTTGAGAGGATGATGCAGTTGGCTCTCTGTTTGGTAGAGTGTTTGTCTGAGAGGGTTGGTTAACAAGCCTTAGGTTAGCATTGTGTTCTTCTTGCTTAGGCTGTGCTAACTGAGACTTAGACTTAAATATTGGCATGTTGTGGGGGTAAGACCTAAACAAACCCTCCATGTGGGGAGTTATTTTAAGCCTTACATCCACATCATTCCTAGTCTCCAAGTTACCAAAAATAAGTTTGGTCATGGACCTAGGATAGCCTATTTTACTTTTATCTAATCCAGGCAATTCAATCAATGAAGCATTTTTAAAATTAAGTACTGATTGAATAAAGCGGGGAAAGAAAATTTCAGTACCTCTCTTGGCTGTGTTCCTACCAAGTCTCCCATATAGCTCTTGTATGATGAGATGTCCAACATCTATCTTTCTCCCATGAGCCAAGGCATAAGCAAGCTGCTGCACAGGTGTACTAATCTGATCAAAGCTTGATTTCCTGACAGTGAATACCTGAAGGAGTGTAGCAAAAACATAGCTCCATTCCTTTCTCAAGTACTTCCTATTCAGCTTTCCAAGTTTAATAGCCTCTGAGTAGTTGATAAATTCAAAGAATTCTTCCAACTCAGCATCTGTGACCAGGGAGTCATATGCCTCTTGCTGCAAATCCAAGGCTTCATTCGTGTCTGCGGTAGTGATAGAGATATCCACGCCTTGAATCTTGCAGTAGACAACATATGAGGTGATAGCATTCTCAAGGGCGATAACCTCCACTGTAGCTGTCCTCCAGAATTGTTCTAATATGTCTATGTACAGGGTTGGGTTGGCTGATAGTGCACCCTTGATGTAAGATTCAGACAACCATCGAACAAAGCACTTGAAATTAGCATTTGGTGCTTCCACATCACTGGTAATTGCGATGAAATTGGTTTGGGATGGTATGGTGAGTTGAGTGTTTGCCATTTGGGTAGAGAAGAGAAGAGAATTAAGGTTGAAGAAGAAATTCGCAGTTAGGGTTTTCAGAGGTTTTAAGAGTTTAGATGCTTGAGAAATCGAACGAAATGAGTTGAACAGTTGTGAAATTGTATATATGTGAGTGACTTGAGTTGTCGATTAGATATAAGTTTTGTATCGACAAGACAGTCATTCGAGAAGTATAAAACAACTATTCCATAAGTCAAGAAAGGCTTATTCGATATCTCAAGCAGTTTGTAACTCACAGCTGGCAGTTATTTAACTCAGAAAATAATTCTAGGCTAAATAAAATATGTTTTTATGAGCGAAATGAAATTTTGAATATAAATCCAAAAAGCGATTAAGTGTCAGCGAGAAATCAGCCTTTTCAAATGATTCGATAACTCAAATACAGTATTCGAGAACTCCATCATTAGAGAACTAAAATACTCTATTCGAGAACTCAAAGTGTGCTATTCGATTTCTCCAAAAGACACTATTCGAGAACTCAGGAGGGTTCTAGATAGGCCTATTCGAGAACTCGAGCCATGACAAAACAATGAACCATTCGAGAAGTCTGACTTATCGAACTATACTTTTCACTCATAAAATTCAATTTTCACTATCTTTTAAAATTTACCAGAAATATTCACTGAAGAATATTCTACTAAATTAAATAGTGATTCTCTCAAAATTTCACAGAAATTTCAAGCTAAAGATGTATGATTTTCAACATATGCAGCATTGTGGAATATTTATAAATCATAATCCAGCCAATACTTACTTTAAAAATATTGAGCATTTGATAAAGTAAGTATTTACTGCTGCAACAATCTAGTTGATATATTCACTTAGCCAGAATTTGAAGAATTCATCATTCCAATCTCACTAACCAACCTTGTGAAGGTGGCTTCATCTAATGGCTTAGTGAATATGTCAGCTAGTTGTTTCTCTGTGGGAACATAATGTAACTCAATGGTTCCATTAGTTGCATGCTCCCTTATGAAGTGATATCTGATGTCAATGTGCTTTGTCCTAGAATGATTGACAGGATTGGAAACTATAGAGATTGCACTTGTGTTGTCACACATGATTGGAATTCTTTCCAACACAAGTCCATAATCTCTAAGTTGGTTTCTGATCCAAAGCACTTGAGCACAGCAACTTCCAGCAGCTATGTATTCAGCTTCAGCTGTGGAAGTTGACACAGATTGTTGTTTCTTGCTGTACCAAGAGACTAACCTTTGTCCAAGAAACTGGCAGCTACCTGAGGTGCTTTTCCTATCTACTCTGCATCCAGCATAATCAGCATCAGAATAACTAATCAGATTGAACCCTGTGTCCTTAGGATACCATAATCCCAAGTTTGGTGCGCCCTTCAGATATCTGAAAATCCTCTTTATTGCTATCATATGTGATTCCTTTGGATTTGATTGAAACCTTGCACACAAGCATGTTGCAAACATAATGTCTGGCCTACTAGCAGTGAGGTAGAGTAGAGAACCAACCATGCCTCTGTAGATTGAGATATCTACCTTCTTGCCCTTACCATCTTCATCTAACTTGGTGGCAGTGGCCATGGGTGTCTTTGCAGGTGAGCATTCTTCTAAGTCAAATTTCTTCAATAGATCCTTGATGTATTTGATTTGACTTATAAAAATGCCATCCTTCCTTTGACTCACTTGCAGCCCAAGAAAGAATGTTAATTCTCCCATCATACTCATCTCATATCTGCTCTGCATGAGCTTAGAGAATTTCTCACACAGCTTCTCATTTGTAGAGCCAAATATGATATCATCCACATAGATTTGAACTAAGATAATATCATCACCATGTTTCTTGTAAAACAGTGTCTTGTCCAGTGTGCCTCTAGTGAATTGATTCTCCAGTAGAAATTGTGACAATGTGTCATACCATGCCCTAGGAGCTTGCTTAAGTCCATACAATGCTTTAAGCAATCTGTAGACAAAGTGAGGGAATTGTGGATCCTCAAAGCCAGGTGGCTGTTGCACATATACTTCTTCTTCCAACTCCCCATTCAGAAATGCACTCTTGACATCCATTTGATAGACCTTGAAATTAGAATGTGCAGCAAATGCCAAGAAAATTCTGATGGCCTCTAGTCTGGCAACAGGGGCAAAAGTCTCATAATAGTCAATGCCTTCCTGTTGAGAGTATCCTTTTGCGACCAACCTTGCTTTGTTTCTTATGACTACACCATTTTCATCCATCTTACTCCTTAGAACCCATTTTGTTCCAACAATGGTTCTATCCTTTGGTGGAGGCACAAGTTCCCATACTTTGCTTTTTCAAATTGGTTTAGCTCCTCTTGCATAGCAATTATCCAATCAGGATCCAACAATGCATCTTCAAGTTTCTTAGGCTCAACTTGGGATAGAAAGCAACCATAGAGACATTCATTTAGAGTTGCTCTCCTTGTCCTCACTCCTGTATTTGGATCTCCAATTATCTGATCTGCAGTATGTGATCTATCCCATTTCCTTGTATATTCAGATTGATTTCTCAGCCTTGATGTTGCTTCATCATCCAGATCATGATCATTTATATTTCCTCCCCCTATGAAGTTTCCACTAATCACAGGTATGTCATGGATGCTTGTTTCTTCATTGTTGGTTGACACAGGTTCTTCATTCACTTGAGTTTGTTGGATTGTGGGCTCAACTTCAGTTTCAATCTCCTCATCAGAATCATCTAGATTGTCAAACTTCAAAGGATCTTTATCTTCATCATTGGCTTCTTCTAATCCAGGTAGTTTGCTGTCATCAAATGTCACATCTGTGCTTTCCATAACTTTCTTTTGAGTGATGACATAAACTTTGTATGCAATTCTTTCCATAGAGTATCCAAGAAAAATTCCTTCAAATGCTTTTGCATCAAACTTTCCAACATATTCTGAGTTTTCTTTTAACACAAAGCATTTGCTTCCAAAAGTATGAACATACTTTAGAGTGGGCTTCTTTCTAGTCATCAAGTTGTAAGGTGTCTTTCCAGTGTTTTTGTTGATGAGGGTTCTGTTTTGGATATAGCATGCAGTGCTCACAGTCTCAGCCCAAAAACATGTAGGCATCTTTGCATCAAGTAACATTGTTCTAGCAGCCTCAATCAGAGTTCTATTCTTTCTCTCAACAACTCCATTTTGTTGTGGAGTCCTTGGAGCTGAGAATTGTTGAGAAATACCATTTTCTTTGCAGAATGCTTCAAGCATGGCATTTCTGAACTCTGTTCCATTATCACTTCTTAATGCAATCACACTTGCATTGTTGGCCTTTGCTTCCTTGTCAATTTTCTTTATATGCTCAATGATTACTTGGGGAGCCTCATCCTTTGATGCCAGAAATTCTACCCATGTATACCTTGTGAAATCATCAACCATCACCAGAGCATACTCTTTCCTTCCTAGTGACATAATATTGACAGGCCCAAACAAGTCCATATGAATTAGTTGTAGAGGCTTGGTTATTGATGTCACTGTCTTTGACTTGTGGCTTGATCTTTTCATTTTTCCCTTTTGACAAGCCTCACACACTCCTTCTTGACAGAATTCAAGTGTGGGCATGCCTCTCACTAACTCTCTTTTGACTAGAGAATTAATGCCTTTGAAGTTCAAGTGTGATAGCTTCTTATGCCACAACCAACTATCTTCATTTGATGCTTTTGAGTAAAAGCAACAAATTTTGCCCTTGTTTGCAGAGTTCATATTGGCTACAAACAGGCTTCCTTTCCTTACTCCAGATAGAGCAAAGTCACCAGTCTTCTTGTGGGTGATCAAACATTCATCTTTGTCAAAATTCACTGTGAAGCCTCTGTCAGTAAATTGACCAACACTCAGTAGATTGTGCTTGAGTCCCTTGACCAGTGCTACATTTTCAATGATGACATTTCCAATTTCCAACTTGCCATATCCCAGTGTGTTGCCAATGCTGTCATCTCCAAAAGCAACCATTGGGCCAGCCTTCTCCTCATACTGTGATAGCAGGGCCATATCACCAGTCATATGGTTTGAGCATCCACTGTCCAAAATCCACATGACCTTTCTTTCACTTTCTTTGCCCTGCAAACACAAAGGTATTACTTCTCCTTTGGTACCCAAACAAGTTTGGGTCCATGTGGCTTAGCAACAGTTTTATCATAAACAGCATGCTTATCAATTTTCTTGATGTTAGTCTTTTTGTCACTGTTAGAAGTCTTAGAATTTGGGTTCTTAGACTTAGGTGACAGAGGCACCTTCCTAACTTTAGGAGAACTTGAAGACTTTGTGCTTGTGTAGTGTGTGTGAACATTGTGACTTATGCAACCTTCCATGAATTATCTTCTCAAATTAAAGCAACTAGTCATTACATTCATGTTACATGGCATACAATCAAATTTATCACAGAAAGGAGAGTCTCTATGTCTTAAAGGCACAGAGCAATCATAGAATGGTTTAGCAACACTACCAGATGGTTTCTTGCATGCATGAGTTAAATGATTAGTGCTAAAACAATTTTGACAAACTTTCCTAGGGGCATTTGGCACATAAGCATAATTGTTGTCCTTGTTAATCCCTAATTTGCCATTCCTGTTTTGTTTCTTTTTAGCCACTTTCTTCTCAAACTCATTATTCCCAGCTGAAACAAACTTCACAAATTTCTCAAGTCTAGGTCTACCTCCTACTGACTCCTTGGCTTTCGTTTTGACATTCTCACTCTTAGAGGATGCTCGTTGTTCATTTGATTGTGCTTTATCTTCATCATCCAACATTTGCTTAATGAGTAAGGCATCCTCATCAATCTCAAGTGTTGGTGTTTTAAATATTGGGGTCTCAGCCTTTTTCAAAACCTGAGGCACTTCCTCTTGAACAACAATGTCATCTTCAATGACTCCATAGCCTTTCCTCTGTTTGAGAGTGTCATAATCAAGTCCAATAGCAGCCTTAGGTCTAGCTAGATTTTTCTCATGGTAGGACTGCAATAGACTAGAGGAATTCTTGAATGTTTTCAATTTAAATTCATTTTCAGCTAGTTCATCCCCAAGAGCTTTCTCAACTTGACTATCACATAGAACCTTATTCTTTAGATATTCGATTTCTTGTTTAAGGTTTTCTACTTGCATAGCAGTTAGTTCTAGTTCCTCATTTCTCTTGTTCAACAGTTCATTCTTAGTAGACAGTTTAACAATCTCTTCATTAGCAGCAGTCATACTAGTATGAATATTAAACATCTCAACAGATAGTTGTTCAACCATAGATTTGTATTCAGAAACAGACATGTCTATAGTAGTGAGGGATGGTACCTGAGAGTCTGATTCATATGGTTCTTCCTTGGAGTTGGCCATCAAGGCATAGTTGCAGAATTCTTGTTCTTCTCCATCACTATCAGAATCATCCCAACACTTCCCTTCAGCTATGTAGGCCTTACCTGGTGTATGCTTCTTTAGCAGAGCCTCATACTTAGCTTCAAGCTCAAGAAACTCCTTATCCTTCTTCTTAGGCTTCTTGCATTCACTGGCAAAATGCCCTAGGTCATTGCATCTATAACATCTCACAGATGACCTATCCACATAGCTGGTTTTGAATTTGTTTTTGTTTGGTTTCACAGGTGCCTTGCTCTTGTTGAATGAATGATTTTGAGATCTAGACTTGAAGGGCTGATTCCTCTTAAATCTGATGTTTGGGAATTTTCTAGCCATAAAAGCATATGAAGTGTTTTCCATGGCATCCAACTCTTCAAGAGTATAGAACTAATCTTCTTTCTTTTCATCAATAGGTTCAGTCACTTCTTCTTCAGTCTCTTCATCATCTACTATCTCTTCTATTCTCAGTTGACTTGTAGATGCTTCCAGGTCTTGAACGGATTTGTTGACAATCAAGGCACAGGATGTGTTTATCATTCTGCCTTGGTTGGCTTGGATAGCCCTCTTCTGAAGCAACTCAAGCTCATGAGTTTTTAAAACCCCATAGAGCACATCATATGTGACTTTGTTCAAATCTCTTTCTCTTAGAGATCCCTTTGCTCTAGATGGTTTGGTGCAGATAGTAGAAACTTCATGTTTAATTCCTTAGTGCTGTAAACCTTCCCATTCATTTGAAGCTCAATCACCAGCTTGTGAAATCTCTCAAACATATCAGTAATACTTTCTTTGGACTGTGCCATGAAAGCTTCATACTGTGTGACCAGTATCTGTTTCCTATTTTCTCTTACCTCCTCTGTCCCTTCACATAACACCTCGATGTGGTTCCACATGTCCTTGGCTGATGTGCATGATGCTATATTGGCAAACATCGACATATCCATGGAGTCTATGATCAGCAACATGAGATGACTGTCTAGGGCAACCTTTTCCTTCTCTAAGTCCGTCCATTTGGATGGCTCTTTTGCAACATATGATCTAGGAACGACTATTGTGCCCACTATGGATTCAGCAATTTCTTGTTGTGGTAAAAATGGACCATTCTTGAGGATGTCAGGGTAGAGAGGATTGGCAGCTTTGATGAACAACAGCATTTTTATTTTCCAGAGGTTGTAATTCTCTTTGTCGAACTTAGGGACCTTCACCGTACCTGTAGTCTTTGGTGTATTCGAACTCATGATCGTTTTCTGTTTAGATTAAACAGCCTGCTTTGATACCACTTGTTGAGTATTGAATACAGTAAAAGAATACAGGGGGGGTGAATGGATTCTTGAACTTTTCTTTGTTCTTGAATCTTTGCAACAAGATATGTGTTGAGTGTGTGAGATATGTAAGCGCAGATAACAAAGACAAACACAACACAATATCACTTTAATCTAATATTTTATTAGATAAAGATTTTGCTACAATCTGTGAATACAAATGATAGTATTCTCAGCTTCGTTTTTCTTAGAGAGATATTTCTTGTGATGTATCTTGAAAAACTTATCTGCTAAGGAAGTGAGGCTGTATCCTTATAGACATGGATACACCTACTTACTACAAATAAGGTAGGTAAAACAAACTACTTTCCAGTATGTCTATCTTATTTGAGTACGAGTCCAAACGGCTACAGATTTGACTTTGCAAAGCCTGTTCAGATCCACTTCTTTAGCTCCTTGTCCCTTTGTCTTATCTCTCCAAGCTTCTTTGTAGGCTTTCCAATGTGCTTTATAGTACATAGTCAAATAAAGCGACTTGGCTTGTTGCAGGTTTCTGACTTGTACAATTCTTCAGTATTTTGTCTCCAAGAATGTATTCGAGAAGTGGCTAAGTGATTGATTCGAGAACTCGAATTGACTTAATCGATAACTCTGAGTTCTCGAATAGTGTTATATTGACATATCAAATCACTTCTCGAATAGCTCTTTTCTCTGGGACTCCTTGAGATATCGAATAGAGCATTTTGACATATCGAATCCCTGAGATGTCGAATAGCTTCTTTAGTCCTTGAGATATCGAATAGAGCATTGACTTGTTGACCCTTAGAGAACTCGAATGATGCTTTGACTTGTTGACTCCATGAGTTCTCGAATAGAGTAATAGACTAATCTCTGAGATATCGAATGAGATATCGAACAGTGTATTCAGAGATATCGAATAGTGTCTTCTGAGATATCGAATCTCTGACTTCTCGAATGCTAGACTTCTCGAATAGACAAATGTACTTCTCGAATTGGTACTTAGGCAAATTCTTCATTCCTTCAAATCCCAACTGTGATTATTTGGCAGTCTTTATCTCCTTGCTTGAGGCATGAACCTTGGAACTTCTTTCAAGCATTATTCTTGACTTTATAAGTACAGTAACACAACTAGAATTTGATGCCTATTACAAGTACAGAACAAATAGAAACTCTACAACTAGAGGTTCCCTCAGTTAAGAGGTCATGTAGGTAATGCATAGCATTACACATACTTAGGCTTGTTATTAGATGTATTCAGGCATGCCTCTGTGACTAACAAGAAGTATCTATTGAAACTGGCCTGTCTCCCAAGGCATCCTGTAAAGAGTCTGCACAACCTCATGTACTCAATCATGAGGAGCCTACACTTGCAGAAATGCACATGGAGTTAGGGCACAGTGAGGGTCATGAAACTTCTACTCTTGATGTTCCACAAGTTATCTCTGTGGAATAGCCAGAAATCTCTTCTATACCATCACCTTCCTTATTCTCTAATCCGTCAATTGTTTCTTCTCAACAACCTAGAGAGGGGGACAGTCCCAACCCTTCAGGTTTTGATCATCCATCTCAAGTCATGGATGAGCCCCCATCAAGTGGTCCACAAGAACCCATTTCTCAAAGTGAAATGGATACCACTCCCTCAAACACTGAGCTAGATCAAGATGGCAATCTGCCAGAAAATGAAACAGCCAACATCTTGTTCGACCTCCAAACAGCAACTGACCTTCAGGAAGTTGCTGTCACAGCCTCAGCTGCTGTCAAAGACACCACAAAAGTTGTTGTCAACCCACCTATGGACAGTAACATTTTGGGCAAAGATGCTGTCACCTCTTCACAGTTTGATCAAGATTCAGTAATTGTTGAAGATGCTTCTGATAATGATCATGTGCCAATCTCTACTTTCAGAAAGGTAAAATCTAAACCTTTTCTTTCAATGCATGTAAGTACTGCTCATACCCATGCATCTAGGATGAGTGAGGGAGTGCAAAAGAAAAGAGAGATAAAAGAAAAGAGAGGTGAGCATAAAAATGAGAGGCAGCCAAATGAGCTGGCAAAAGAAGAGGGACTTGAGCACGTCCAGAGTGAATTTAAGGGAACCCCACACAAAAAGGCATTAGGCCTTGAGAGTCATTCTGTGAGGAGTGATGAGATCACTCAGAAAAACAATGAGAGTGTGAGACACCCCATAGCCTCCTTGCCTCAGTCTTTTCCTTTCTCATCAAAAAGGTTAAGGTCTGATGGTCCTTCTAAACAAGCTGAATCAAGGTTGAAATCCCTTGAGGGCAGATGTGCATCCATGGAAGCTAAACTTGATGCTCTGTCTACCATGGTAGCTACTGGCTTTGCTGAGATTCAACAAAATCTGTTATCGTTTTCTACTGTCCTTAATGCTGTCAACTTAACTAAGGGGGAGATAGTGGTAGATCAGAATAAAGTGCAAAATCAGAATACTGTAAGTCCAGTAGAGAAGGAGACACAAGGTGGAGCAACAAGCAAGGGGGGTCTAGAAGAGAGGGGGAGCGAATGGAAGAAGATGGAGATGGAAGTAAGGGGGAGCAAAATGCAAATGAAGATAAAATCTTTGGTGAAGAGTTGAGAGCTAGTGGAATTGGTGAATCTGTTGAAGTAGATGGTGAGCCAATGTTGGTGACTAAAGAAATATTGGAGCAATTATAAAGGGCTCAAACATCAACATTGCCTCCTCTGAAAATCAATGAACCAGTTCCTGAAGTCATGGAAACTCCACTGCAGAAACATTGGAGAGAAATGGAAGAATCCAACAGACTCGGCAAAGGCAAAGACAAAATGCCTAAAAAGGTAAATCCTACAACAGGATACATTTGGTCTGATGGAAGTGGATATAGTCCAAAAGAGGCAGAAATGATGATGGTTAGCTACATGGAGAGTACTTTGCAGAACAAAGATGAAGAATTCAGTGCATTGGTGAATATTGCCATAAAAGAGGTAGGAGGAGTATACAAAACTGTCACCAATATTGAAGGACAAAATAACAAGTATCTCTGTGAAGGTGAATCTGGAGAAAAGATGGGCAGTTGATGTTTATCTGAAAACTGGCATCTCTATATTCATTACAATGCAGCTACTGCAAAGTCTGCAAGCTAGAGTGCTGAATGTCATGGGAACGAAAGTGAAAGCCAATTCTACAATATTCAATAATGATCTGCTAGCACAAATTAAAGGTCTTGTTGAAGAAAAGCTACCAGAAGTGATTGAAGAACCCTATGGTATTTGCTACAGAACGACCACAAGCACATGAGCTAAAAGGATTGGATTTCTGATCCTAAGTGAAGAACCCAGATTGCATTCTAACACAATTATGGGAGTACTGAAACAAATCCTCAAATCTAAGATAAACAGAGACAAAGTCAAGGCTGTCAAAGATATTCACAAACTGCTGGCAAAGAGAGATGAAAGTCTTAGCTCTCAAGTGAAGAAATTGATTTCTGAAGCTAATGCCAGAAGAAGTGAAAGTGGTGGAAGCTGCACATATGATGACACCCTTGATAATGATGATCTTGATGGAACTGGAGGATCTGGTACAACTGGAAGTGGTCAAGAAACTGCTGAGAATACTGGAAGTCAGACTCGGGAGGAAGCAAAGGAAGAAGTTCCCAAGGATGATAAGAAAGATGCTGAAGCTAAAGATGAGGGAGAGACAGACATTCTTGACACACTGGAAGGAAGTATCTTAAGATTTGTTATTGACTGTTTTGATGCTGAAAAAGATACTGTCAACAAGGAAGCTGTCAAGAATGGTAAAGTTACTGTCGAAGAAGCTGCTGTCAAAGAAGACACTGTCAAGAGCTTGAATGAAGAAGCTATCACAGGCAAAACTGTCAAGACATCCAAGTCTGGAAAGACAAAACAAAGAGCAAAATCCTGGAATAAAGTTCCAAGAAAGGGCAAGACAAAGGCTGCAGCAAGGAAAAAGAAGCATGTAGTGGTGTTTCGTAAGAAGCCTATTCGAAGAAGAGAAACAAATAGTTTCGAAATCTAGAAGGAAGCTGTGACAAGAGATATCACTTCAGTCGAATTAGAGCTGGATAACTCTAAGGAATATGCATCCAAATACATTCTTTGGAAAGATAAAGCAAAAGTCATGTTTGTTGAGAAGGATTTCACTATGGTGAGGACGTCAACAATAATAGACAGATACACTCTCAAACAAACATCATAAGAAGTAAGGCGTAGAGTTGATTACTTCGTGCTGGAAAGAATGGTGGAGCATATGGGGACGTATGAAAATGTTCCTAAATAAATCCAACAGTGCATTGATGAGATTGAAGATGATTCTGTATCTGCTGATGAAAAGAAGCTATTACAAGATCTCAGAAAGTACTTGGAAGAAGCTCTCCACAGAAAGAGAGAGAACAGATAGAACAGGAAAGCTTAATAACAAGATAAGTAAATCTCGTATCTATACTCAACCTCGAGGAGTACTTGTTTTGCTTTAGATCATTGTCCTATGTAATGCTAAATGCTTGGAAATGTTCTAGAATCCTATTCTGATCTATGTTAGTTAAGTTATCAGCATGCTTGTATTGAGAATTTGTTGTTATTGTCCATAAAAACAAATTGGGGGAGATTGTTAGGATTTATGGGTGATAGCGTAGAGAGAACTTAACTAGTACTTAGTTTATTTGTATAGGCTAAGTAGAACATACTGTCACAGCCAGAGTGTGTTCTTGTAATCAAATAATTGCTGAAATGTAATAAGTATGTATCTTGGAAGAAGTTCATTGATATGTTCAAGCCTCAAGAGAATACATCAGTTCGACAGCAATAATAAAGTTATTGTCAATACATTGATGGTAACGTTACAAGAAGACTGCATGTTGCAAGGTCACGACAGCAAGTCTCATTTGATAGCAACATTGGCTGAAGCATGGGACAGCAACATTCTCACACTTGACAACAAGTTTGGAGTTCCGATAGCAACATTGGCGGGAGCTCATATTGTCAACTACTGAATATTCATATGACAGCAAACTTGGCGGTAAAGGTTACTGTCTCACTGAATTATTTGATTTGGAGATTTTATCTTAGTCAAACCCCCGTGACAGTTTAGATGTTCGAGAAACAGATTTACTGTAATTCGTCAAAAATTGTAGCAGACCTACAAGACTACGACAGAAGCTTGAGAGATCACAAGACGAGGCTCGACAATTCAAGAGTATGACAAGTCTGCATCTACTAGAATTGTTATAGATAATTTTAGAAAGAACCCAGAATGCCTTATGCTTAATGATAACTCTGTTTTTATAGCATTTTAGGAAAGGTCACATGGGTGGGCAACTTGTGAGGAGCTGCCACTTGAAAATGACAACAGCTCCGCGACCCATGTGACTGAGATGTTAGAGAAAGATTAGTCTATATAGAGACACATCTCTCATTCTTTCGGTAGTGATTTCTTTCAAGAAGTCGAAGCTTGAGAAAACCATTTTTCTCGAGGTTGTAGCAACACATTACAAAATAAATAAAATATTTATTTTGTGAGAATATCTTGAATCACTACTTGTGTTTGCAATTCGTGTGTAGATAGTTTACAATCTTTATCATTGTTGTTGAGCTAAAGATTTTAAATTATCTATATTGCATTCAACCCCCCCTTCTGCAATATACTCTGGGACCAACAACAAACAATCATTATAACCGACTCCATCGAAGTATAACACTTTATAGATTCAGTAAATTTTACATAATTGTTATTTTATAACATTTTAGCCAATTTCTTTAGCCAACACCGCTTATATATATATATATATATATATATATATATATATATATATATATATATATATATATATATATAATTTGGTGTTTAGGTTATGGGAAGGGAGAAGAAGATGATTTAATGTTAGGATGCGTGGGATTTAGTAATGGAAATTTGTGTAAGAAAACAGATCTGAATATTAGAAGCTAGGCGGATATTAGGGTTTCTAGTGAGAAAGTATATTTTAGCCAAATTCCTTAGCCAACACCGCTGAATATGCTCCCACAATTAAAATGAGACATGTATTATGACACGTCATTTGTGAATATTTTTGGAAATATATTCGGGGCACGTAGCATTGCTCTTAATTATTTATGTTTCCATTTATTGGGTTGGTCACATGATTCAACGGGACCATATATTTTCTGGAGAATTAAGGATAATAACTTCCTATAAAAACGTTGTTCTAACCGTTAAAGGCTTCAAGATGGATAAAAGTGGCTTGCCATTCAGTCTTTTAATAGCAGAAATAAGCTTCATATTTCCTTTAAGCCAGTTTTTCCACAAACGCTTGTAAAGTTAATTGCCATCTTAAGATTATTAAGCAGTACGATCGCACTGGGCTTTTAAGTTTCTACGTAAACATTTTGGACCTCGTTTAATTTGAAGCTCAAAGTAATTATTGTTGTTACTTGTACACTACTAGTCTACTACTACTACTATGCCCAAAGCTCCCCATTTAAAATTAAATGAAACTTGTCACTGTACATCTTATTCTATATATAATAGAAGAACAAGGGGATATTTTAGGGACATTTTGATCCAATAAATCCCCTGTGAAATTGCAATTTTACCCTTATATATTACAAAATTACATTGATTTGCCACTCCTTTATTTGAAGAGAAAAAATAAGTTATTTTGTGTTTGTGAGGAATTGAACCAACAACCTCTTCTATATATTTTTTCCTCCAAACCATTATGCTACATTATGGTTTTTGGTATGGAGTTAAAACTCTTTTTACATAAGTTCGACATCTCTGTTATCCTGTTTTTACTATTAGTTTAACTTATGAATGACAAATATTAGTTTCAAAATTTGAAGTTTTACTTTTCAAAATATGGTACGTAATTATATACACTAATTTCAAAATTTTATTCCATTCTCTTATTTTAAATGAGTTAGTTTTTTTTGTTGTGAATTAGATCATTAAACTCGTCCAAACAATTTATCTTTCCGATCATTGTACTACATATATTTTGGTTTTTAGTTAAATTCTTTTAGATAAATTCGACCTCTTATTTATTCTATTTTTACTACTACTTTAATTTTTGAGCAAAAGATAATGATGATTCACATTACTTTTAAAAATTTGTATTTTAATTTACAAAACATGGTACGTGATTATACATACAACTGATTTAAAAATTTGATAATAATATCACGTGATGTAAATTGGTTTATTTTCAATTAATTAAACATTTCTTACATATAATATTAACTATAATATATTTTATATTTTATATAACAATATATAATTAAAAGATGAGATCCTTAAAAATGTCAGATACTACAAAATTTAAAAAAATGCAGATAAGTTGAGAAAGATAAACTTCCTTGAAAAAAGATCATATAATATATAATAATACCAAATATAGGAATCAATTCATATGTACATCGATTAAAAGTCGGATGATACACATAGAGAAATTTTGGTTGGAAAGAATACTAAAAAATTCAAAATAAATTGTAAAAAGAATTAAAATATATAGTCAAGTTAACAAATATCTTAGAAAATAGGATATTGCATAGCATGCACACACATAAAATATTATGATCGATCAATCACATTATATACTCCGAGTTAGTTAAAATTATTTGCCTAAAAAGATAAAATTTTAAAATATGCAATTAGTTTTTTACATACTGATTGGACATCATCTTTATTGTGAAACATTACGTGGGTAAATAATAGGTTTCTTGAGTTGTCAAAATTATAACTGGTATATGAATAAATATGTCATTCGTGTATGACTCATTTATTTTATGATTGTATTCTTAAATATACATTGGAAGAGAAAGACATCAAAAGAACTTTATTCCTCCCTCTTATGTATTGACTAGATTCTTTATGAATGAATGGCAAAAAAAATGAGGATAAAATATTAAAAAGTATCACTCTAAAAATTAATTTGTAGTGATGAAAAACACCAAGGAGAATTAAACCGAACACCCCCCTTATTATTTAAATTTTATGTTCTCTTACCCAAATTTATTACAATAACAAATTACTGGATGTTTTCTATCTGTGACATAAATTTGTATAAATTAGTGTAAATGTGTTATACTATACCCAACACATACTATTTTTGTAAAATAAGATTGGGACATTATAACAAACATGTTTTAATGGAAATTATACAATCATGTGCATATATATTCTTTAAATCATAAAAATAAACAAGTTTATTTTAATTTATAGAACATGACCCGTGCCTCGCATGGGTTATTATGCTAGCGTGTGCTAATGTGCGAAGAATTTTACCTTTATGCAATACCTTATACTTATAGTGGCTGTGGTCGGGAACTCCATACTCACCGTCGATTACTATGGCCATTGGTGGAATCAAGTGGGATAATCTATGGTCTTCACCCGGTTAGAGTGAAAATTTTAATAGATTTTTTTCAGACTTCGAATTCAGTTAAAAATTAATGTAAATTTCATTTTTAAATTTTTTAATCACTTTTAAATTTTTAATCACTTTCAATTTTTAGACTTCGAATTCAGTTAAAAATTAATGTAAATTAATGTTAATTTCATTTTTAAATTAATGTAAATTCAATGAAATGACTAAGAATAAATAGCACTTTGCACCCTTTATCTTTATCACTTTTTAATTTTGGCATAATGCTTCCCGTAACTTTAAATTTCATTTCGTATTGCACACTTTTGACATTTTCCCGTTAAAAACTATTGTTTGACGTTAAGTAGCAAGGATAAAATGGGAATCATAATTATTTATAACTAATATTAATTTTTTGTCACCATTATCTATCCATCTCCTTCTTCTTATTCTCTCTCATTCTTTGCATCAATCTCTCATTTATTTCCTTGTGTTTAACATCTCCCTTTCTTCTTTTCTTCTCTCTTCTATCTGTATGATTTTTCCATCTCGTTTACATTACAAATTTACTCACTCTCTTCATCAATCTCTTCCCCACTCCTCTCTCTCAGTCATGACCTGCCGAAAAATGGCAGAATCGATCACAACACCACCCCCTTCCATCGGTTTCTTCCCCTTTATACCCATTATATAAGGAATTCATCAATAAATTCCATCCATAATAAACACACTGATGTGTTGAAAAATAGTACCGCAAGTGCACGGTGTCTGTTGTTAGTAGATACTAGCAAGTACGGATCGAATCCACAAAGAGACAAGTTTCAAGATATTAATCTAACTATTGTGAATTGTTCCCTAAAGAAAAAAACGAGTAATGAGGATTTTTACTAACTAACAATGCAAATTAATATGTTTTAAATCAATTAAGAGTAATTAGTATTTTGCAACCCTTATGTTTGGGCGCTTTTTCGATTTGGTCTCAAATTATGTTTCTCGAGAGTTTGCACCTCTAGATTTCAAAGTCGCTTCGATTTGCACCCTTTTGACCAAACTCTATCCAAATTGACCGTTACCATTAGTATAATCAGGGGTAAAATCGGAATATAAAAGATTTTTTAAGTTTTATTTTCATTTTTTTCATTCTCCTCATCTCTCTTTTTTTTCATCTCTCATATCTCTGGCTATCAACTCTCTCTCTCTCTCTCTCTCTCTCTCATGTTCTTGAGTTTCAAGATAAAACCTAAATTTCCATATGATTCTATTGTCCAAATCTTTATTCTAAATAACCAAATCGATCCCCATCCTCTGCAAAACCATATTCTTAATTTTTGATTTGGTAACATTCTCAAAATCGGAGATTCCGATTTTTATTGTGTATTTGATCGATTTGAAGATGAATTGGGTGTGAATTAATGTTTAATGGCGATTGGGAGTCATTTTGCAGCAAGAATCCAACGATTTGGACTTGCATATGAGCGACCTACCACCTGCGGTGATCTCTGGTGAGCTGGTGGTCGTGGTTTGAGCTTGAAATTGCGATTTACTGCTTGTTATGCTTGAATTAATATGAATGGGTGATTGCATGCGTGTCCTCTTTATTATAAAAAAATTTTGATTTATACTAATTATCGGAATTGTGGGTTGATCGAAAATTGATATTGATTACTTGTTTGAAGATTTTATGTATCTATTATTTTAGGATAAGAATTTTAGAGGGGTATGCATGTTTTCTTGTAATTTTTTACACTGTTTTGAGTTGATCGGGATCCGGTAATGCTTCGCCGAATTCTGCAAAAAATTTGGCCGAAATTTCCTTTTGTTATGAACCCAGGCTGCTGCCTCTTGATGTATTAAATGTTTTTCTTTAATAAGCATGATTCTATTTGGTAAAATTTATGAAATTTGTTGTTTATTTGTCTTGAATTACTGAGTTCAGCTAGTGCTGCCGGAATCCAATGACCTGTTCATGGTTTCTCCGGCCACCTTCTTGGTCAAGTCCTGTTTAATTTGTTTGTCTCTAATACCAGTTAAGAAAAACTATTTTTTGAAATATTTTTCTAAAATTTCAAAATTATTTTTTAAAAATCTTTTATAAATTCGGAAAATTCATTTAAATAATTGTAAATAACATTAAGATTGTTAAATTACCTATTTACCCCAATCTTTTAACTTTAACGGTCAAATATGACGAAACTTGGTCAAAGAGGTGCATATCAAAGTGACATTTAATGTTTTAGGTGCAAAGTGCCAAGAAAGATAATATAGAACCAAATTGAAAAAGCGCCCAAAGATAAGGGGTGCAAAGTGCGATTTACTCATCAATTAACTAAAAGTATAGGGCAATTCAGGTTCACCATGATTACACCAAACAAATCACAAAAATATAGCAATTCAATGGGTCAAGTAATTAAAGTAATGGTTAATCTCTCTCAAGCATTAACACTTTCAAAAATCTAATGATGCTCTCGTACTCACTTTCAATTCTGATAATCGTATGTGTGCCTCTAGTAAGTAAAATCTCTCGATCTATTACTCCTATTTGCATCCAATTAATCCATGATATTTGCCAATTACACAAATTAAGTATTAAAACATATCGATTAGAATTACTCTTTACCCATTAAACTACTAATCAAAGTAAAACACAATTATGGTGTAAATATGGCTCCCCTTTACACCCTAGATTGGAACTACTCACTCATACTAGAAGCAAAAGCAATAAGGACAAAGAAGGAAGCCATGTAAAACAGATAATAATAGAATAAGAGAATAAAGAATACCTCAAGCTTTATATTAACGAAGAAACCAAGTTCCAAGCTTAAACCAATGTATCCAATGTAAAAGATGAAGAACAAGAACCCTAGCTCTAAAAAAAATACGTATCTCCCTCATATCTATTTTTCTCCCCATAAAAGCTAATAATAAAATCTGATCTCTATCTCCTATTACAAGTATTTTTAATGTTTTAATAAATTTACAAAATGATATCCATAATTGGATAGGATTTTCAAGTCAAAATTCGCACATGTCTTTACTCCTCTGTTTCTGGGCTGTTCCAGCTAGATTTTGCTTATTGAATCACCTCTGAGTTAAAGAAAATTTCACAAGATTCGCGTGGACTGTAAGATCGTTAAAATCAGACTTATGGAACTCAATATAGGGCCCAAACAATGTAGCAGCCAATGTAGTCCACTAATTCCGAATTTTTTTATAATTTAACTCCAAAACTAACTGATAAAGCCGCGCTTCGCGGCGGCGTTATATTTTTTTTTTAAAAAAAATTCAATGCAAACTTATGTTATATTATATTATCAATATTAAATTTTATTGGTTACATAATCTTCTCTAATAAATCAATTTCTTTTTAAACACAATTCTTTCGATTCAGCAGTTCTCTCGTTAATAACCGAAATCCCAACTTTAACATATATTATAAAGACATATAATAATTTTTATCCACAAAAATCGAAGCCTAAAAATAAAAAAAAATTATGACATGAGTATCAAATTCTAATAGCTAATACAATCTTTTCTAGTGAGCTGTTTTCCAGTTAAACACGTTTCGAGCCGCTCTTATTTTGGAACCGAAATTCTAACTTCACTACATATTATTGATGACACTTATATTATAAAATAACTTTTTTTCTTAAAAATTAAAATTTTAAAAGAGAGTAAATTCCAATTTTTATATTCTTTAAAATTTCTAATATTCATGGAGTTTTAAAAGATGAAAATACATCTTATATTTATCTGTAAATTATAGATATTCTTGTATTTATTTACAACTTCCGTATGTGTGAATGTCTTTCTGTTATGTTATCACATCAAATTTTTTAAAATACGAAGACATTTCATTACGGGAATAATATTGAATTTATGGATATATTTTTCTAATGCAAGTGTAATTAACTTGTACAAAAAAGTTAAAATAAAGGATTTCTAAGAAAAAATATGTATAGTCTTAAAAATTCGTATAAGACGTCGCCCTCGTATTCTACTTCCAATAAAACGTTTTATTGTATGTATTCTTTATATATTCAAACATCTTTTCTACCTCCAATAATTTTTAAATTATTTACATTTTCTAAAAATTCAAATTCTTCTTCTCTATAAATTAGAACTCCTATTTTAGTTACAATAAAACTTTAATTATACGTCTTACAAACACCTATTCTGTTTCCAATAGAATTTTTAATTATATGTCTTTCCTGTAAATTCAAACTCCGATTCTCTATAAATTTGAACACCTATTATGCTTCTAATATGTTAAAGGATATATTTTAGTTATTAAATTTTGAAATTCTAAAATTTTAAAAAATTCAAAATATATTTATCTTCTTTTATATCATCAATATAAAATTTTAATATTCAACACGATCTTCTCTAATGAACCGCTTTCTCGTTAAACACGATTATTCCTATTGAGGCGCTCGACCGAAATCCTAACTTTTACATATACTACTTGTATAACAATGCTTATCCATAAAAATCGAATTTTAAAAATAAAATAAAATTTATAACATCAATGTCAAATTTTAATAGCTAATACAATCTTTTATTGTGAGCCGTCTTCCCGTCAAACACGTTTCAAGCCGCACTCGTTTGTGATCGAAATTCCAACTTCATTACATGTTATTGATGATATTTATCTTATACAACAACTTTTTCCTTAAAATCAAAACTTAAAAATAGAGTGAATTCTGATTTTCACTTTCTCTAAACTTTCTAAAATTTATGGAGTTCTAAAAAATGAAAATACATATTATTTTCTCTGTATATTATAGATACTCCTATATTTATTAAGGGTTCCCGCATGGGAATGTTCTTTTAGTATGTTAACACATCAATTCTTTTCTTTTTAAATACAAAGACTTTTTTTAATGAGAATAGTATTGGATTTATGAATACATTTTCTAATAGAAGTATAATTAACTTATATAAAAAATATATAATTTTAGAAGATCTTAGAAGATGTCACTACCATCCTTGTATTCTACTTCCAATAAAACTTTTAATTATATGTTTTTTTTCTATAAATTCGAATTCTTATTCTCTACAAATTCAAACTCCTACTCTATTTTCTATAAATATATGCATATAGATGTTCTCCGTATAATAGAATTTTTAATTATTTATCCTTTTTATAAATAAATTCGAATTGTTCTTTTTTATAAATTTGAACATCTATTCTAATTTTAATAGAACTTTTAAATAGATCTTTTCTATCAATTTGAACTCTGTTATTTTATAAATTCGAACATCTATTCTACTTCTAATATGTTACATGAAATATCTTTTTTTTTTATATATATTGAAAATTTTAAAACTCTAAAAAAATTAGAAAAATAGAATGAGACGATTTTAGAGCACCACTTAAACTCCCGCGTATCCTCCTTTATTTATATACTAGTCGACTAAGCCGCGCTTCGCGGCGGCCTTATAATTTTTTTTTTTAAATTTTAAGTAAATATCATTTAAGAAAAAAATGACAAAAATATTTTTATAATATCAATATAAATTGATGAACACAATATTGTATAAATTAAATATATATATATATATATATATAATAAGATAAATTATTCATATATTTTTCTATACCGATTTTGTCTTACGATTTTTTAGGCCGACACCCGTTGTATATATTATAAAAATACTAAGCGAACACAATAATACAAATTTAAATACTAAAATACTCTTTGACTTTGATTTACCGATTTTGCCTCACAATTCTTTTTTAAAATTTTAAGTATATCTAAAATATCAATATAAATTGATGAACACAATATTGTATAAATTAAATATACATAGATAATAAGATAAAATATTCATATATTTTTCTATACCGATTTTGTCTCACAATTTTTTAGACCGACACCCGTTTGTATATATTATAAAAATACTTAGCATACACAATAATAAAAATATAGATACTAAAATGCTCTTTGACTTTGATTTATCGATTTTGCCTCACAATTTATCGTCTTTATTATTTTATCAAAAGTATATACAATTAAAAATACTAAGTATATACAATATAAATCGAGTAAGTATGATTACAAACATAGTGATAAAATTTGATTATTAGAAGTAATGATTGTATATATATAAGAATGTAAAATTTCTTTTTCTATTTCGAATACATACTATAAGAATATAATAATTTTTTCTATTTCGAATATATAATTTTTTCTTCCCAACAAATTCGAAAACCTTTTCAATTTCGAATATGTAATTTGAATTCTTCTTCCCTACAAATTCGAGAACCTTTTCTATTTCAATGATGTTTATGTTAACGTTTATATTAATGTTAAAAAAGGAAGTTTTGATTTCTTTTCTGAAAAATAGGATTTAAAGAAGGAAATTTTAATTTTACATATTTAAAATAGAGGAGATCTAGAAAAATAGATAAATATGAATATTTATAAATTTGAACATCTATTCTAATTTTAATAGAACTTTTAAATAGATCTTTTCTATCAATTCGAACTCTGTTATTTTATAAATTCGAACATCTATTCTACTTCTAATATGTTACATGAAATATCTTTTTTTTATATATATTGAAAATTTTAAAACTCTAAAAAAATTAGAAAAATAGATTGAAACGATTTTAGAGCACCACTTAAGCTCCCGCGTATCCTCCTTTATTTATATATATATATATATATATATATATATATATATATATATTGATTGATTGATTGATATATTGATTGATGATATTGATATTGATAGATTTTTTTCTTCTAATCCTTCCAAGTTTAGAAATTTCTTATATTCTACAATAAAACATCAGAATTTATTAAATAAATATCTAAATCAATGCAAAATACAATAAAAATGAGAATAAAATCATCTAAAATATATGTAAAAATATATTGTATCACACACACGCATACCATTTATCCGAGTTCATCGTAATCCCATCCCTTCCTTCATTTATATATCTTTAATCATATTACAATCCACCATAAGAAATTTTCTGATCATCCTTGAGTTACTAAATTCGAATTACGCATGATTTATTCTTGAAAACCAAAACCATAATTTCTGATTTCTTGAATCGGGTATGATAAAATTGTTGTTGGTGAACTGATTTATGAATTTCGTTTTATCACTGTTAATAATCAATTTTGTTTTTGATTATTTTTATGGAGGTATTAAAATGACATTTGGGAGCATGTGAAACCGATAGGTAAAGACATATAAATCGTATGATTTGATGCGATGATAATAAACTGGTGTGTCCGTGTGTGTGTGAGCTGTGCGTGTGGGAAGGGAAATCGGAGTGGCACCGACATCGAGCAACGCCACTAGAAGATTTTCCGGCGAGTTATGCTGTTTTTTGGGTTCCGGCTGTGGTGATTATTGGGTTGGCCTGTGTATAAATATAAATCAAGTATGTGTGTGTGTTGGAACCAGATTTCTGCCAGGTGGATCCTTTGTTTGGACCTGCAAAAGAAGAAGAATGCGAGGGTGTTAACCCCCGATTCACCTCCGGCGTAATAATAAGTATTCCGGTTCTTTAGATAGAAATAGGTAAACGTAAAGAGATTGTGTTTTTAAGAATACTTGGCTTGTAATCCCCCCTGCTTGAATAGCTTCCTCTCTTATTTATAGTGTGGTTGTGAATCATTGGGAGGTGGAAAAGGTGAAATGACCGTTGCACAAAAGTGAGGAATGTGTATCATTACTATCCTACTACTGGAGAGACATGGTCAGATGACCGTTGAAGATGATTGGACCATACTTATCTTGGGCTTCTACAGTGATGGGCCTTCATCCTTATATATGGACTTGATAGATGGACCTCCAACATGTCCCCGGGCTTCAATCGGGCTTTGCTAGAATGAAGGCCACCTTTTTTGGTCCATCTTCGGGAGGCTCTATTAGCATAATTTCTGTATAGTAATGCATCTTCGGCTTCAGCTTGCCTATGCATCGTTCTTCTTAATTTTATGCATCTTCGGCCGTAGCCTAGCATGAGTATGCGTCTTCGGCCGTAGCCTAGCATGATTATGCGTCTTCGGCCGTAGCCTAGCATGATTATGCGTCTTCGGCCGTAGCCTAGCATGTTAATTTTAATTTTATGCATCTTCGGCCGTAGCCTAGCATGATTATGCGTCTTCGGCCGTAGCCTAGCATGATTATGCGTCTTCGGCCGTAGCCTAGCATGTTAATTTTATGCATCTTCGGCCGTAGCCTAGCATGATTATGCGTCTTCGGCCGTAGCCTAGCATGTTATTTTTAATTTTATGCGTCTTCGGTCGTAGCCTAGCATGATTATGCGTCTTCGGCCGTAGCCTAGCATGTTAATTTTATGCATCTTCGGCCGTAGCCTAGCATGATTATGCGTCTTCGGCCGTAGCCTAGCATGATTATGCGTCTTCGGCCGTAGCCTAGCATGTTTATGCGTCTTCGGCCGTAGCCTAGCATGATTATGCGTCTTCGGTCGTAGCCTAGCATGTTTATGCGTCTTCGGCCGTAGCCTAGCATGTTTATGCGTCTTCGGCCGTAGCCTAGCATGATTATGCGTCTTCGGCCGTAGCCTAGCATGTTAATTTTATGCATCTTCGGCCGTAGCCTAGCATGATTATGCGTCTTCGGCCGTAGCCTAGCATGATTATGCGTCTTCGGCCGTAGCCTAGCATGTTTATGCGTCTTCGGCCGTAGCCTAACATGATTATGCGTCTTCGGCCGTAGCCTAGCATGTTATTTTTAATTTTATGCGTTTTCGGCCGTAGCCTAGCATGATTATGCGTCTTCGGCCGTAGTCTAGCATGTTAATTTTATGCATCTTCGGCCGTAGCCTAGCATGATTATGCGTCTTCGGCCGTAGCCTAGCATGATTATGCGTCTTCGGCCGTAGCCTAGCATGTTTATGCGTCTTCGGCCGTAGCCTAGCATGATTATGCGTCTTCGGCCGTAGCCTAGCATGATTATGCGTCTTCGGCCGTAGCCTAGCATGTTTATGCGTCTTCGGCCGTAGCCTAGCATGTTTATGCGTCTTCGGCCGTAGCCTAGCATGATTATGCGTCTTCGGCCGTAGCCTAGCATGTTAATTTTATGCATCTTCGGCCGTAGCCTAGCATGATTATGCGTCTTCGGCCGTAGCCTAGCATGATTATGCGTCTTCGGCCGTAGCCTAGCATGTTTATGCGTCTTCGGCCGTAGCCTAGCATGATTATGCGTCTTCGGCCGTAGCCTAGCATGATTATGCGTCTTCGGCCGTAGCCTAGCATGTTTATGCGTCTTCGGCCGTAGCCTAGCATGTTTATGCGTCTTCGGCCGTAGCCTAGCATGATTATGCGTCTTCGGCCGTAGCCTAGCATGTTAATTTTATGCATCTTCGGCCGTAGCCTAGCATGATTATGCGTCTTCGGCCGTAGCCTAGCATGATTATGCGTCTTCGGCCGTAGCCTAGCATGTTTATGCGTCTTCGGCCGTAGCCTAGCATGATTATGCATCTTTGGTATTTGATACCTAGCATATTTCCCCCAGTATTTAAGGGATGAATTAATCCAAGTGGTTCACCTATTTTAAATTATGAGTGCCTTGAATGCTAAATGCTTAAAAAGGACACATATTTTGTTCGATCGGCCCCTAATATGGGTCTGTTTAAGCCTCGTACTAGATCGTGAACATTTAATTGTTCTTTGGGCGAACTGAAAACACATTTAAATATGAAATTGGGGGCGTTCAGTACGCTTACCGGTAGGGTCGCCGAAACTCGTATGTCCCCAGCTAGCTTGATTCGCTAGGAGACTCTTTCTTTTCTCCCATTTGGATGCTTCATACTCCTTATCTTTGAAGTCGGACGTGGCAGCAGTTCTCGTCCTAGCTTTTCGGGGGTGTAATTCGGAGCCAAATTCCTTCGTTTCGGCCAAATTCCTTTGCTTCGGCCAAATTCCTTCGCTTCGGCCAAATTCCTTCGCTTCGGCCAAATTCCTTCGTTCGGCCAAAATTCCTTCGTTTCGGCCAAATTCCTTCGTTTCGGCCAAATCCCTTCGTTTCGGCCAAATTCCTTCGCTTCGGCCAAATCCCTTTGCTTTGGCCAAATTCCTTCGCTTCGGCCAAATCACTTTGCTTCGGCCAAATCCCTTTGCTTCGGCCAAATCACTTTGCTTCGGCCAAATTCCTTCATTCGGCCAAATTCCTTCGCTTTGGCCAAATTCCTTCCATATTTTTCTTCATTAGCCATAGCTGTTGGCAGGCTTTGATTTTCAACACAAAAGTATCTCTACGTTCCCACAGACGGCGCCAAATGTTGGAACCAGATTTCTGCCAGGTGGATCCTTTGTTTGGACCTGCAAAAGAAGAAGAATGCGAGGGTGTTAACCCCCGATTCACCTCCGGCATAATAATAAGTATTCCGGTTCTTTAGATAGAAAATAGGTAAACGTAAAGAGATTGTGTTTTTAAGAATACTTGGCTTGTAATCCTCCCTGCTTGAATAGCTTCCTCTCTTATTTATAGTGTGGTTGTGAATCATTGGGAGGTGGAAAAAGTGAAATGACCGTTGCACAAAAGTAAGGAATGTGTATCATTACTATCCCACTACTGGAGAGACATGGTCAGATGACCGTTGAAGATGATTGGACCATACTTATCTTGGGCTTCTATAGTGATGGGCCTTCATCCTTATATATGGACTTGATAGATGGACCTCCAACAGTGTGTATTCGCAGGCAGTTGCTGCAGCGCCATGGCTCCAGAGTAGCACTTGAAAGACATAGTGAACAAAATTTCAGAAGAAGATACATATAAAGAAAAAAAAGAACACATAAGCTGAAAAACTTGCACAATATTAATATAATAGTAATTTAAAAGTGTATTTCCGGTATTACGTACCCTTACAAATTAACGTTGATTGTTATAAAATTAACGACAAACTAATAATAATTTTAATTAAGCTGTGGGATGCAATTTGCCTAAAATTAAAGTGCGAGACCGAATCAAAAAATTCACTAAAGTTAACGGGTGCAAAATGTTAATTACTCAGTAATTAAATAGCAAAGAATGGCCAATGTACTAGTTTACTCACCAGAACCAGAATAAACGAACATGTGTTAATGTGCCCACCATCCATAATCCAACCTGTTCAATGTATAGTACTCTATGAAATTTAAAGATCTCAGATCTATAATCCAAGCATTATATGTTAAAAATCGAGAAATATATTTGTCATCAAGCATAGTTGCTATAAAGAAAGGTTTACAGTCAATGCCTCAATGGTTTAATAATTGACCTCTAAGTTAATTAGTTGAGTAGCAATGAATTTTGTCCTCGGAGAAGAAACTCTTGATGCATTAATAAAAATCTTTGAAAATACATCCAATGCAGGATTAGTAGACAAAAATTCTCTCTACGGTGAGATTTTCTTATTTTCGAATGTCCGTAAATATATTGTTTTCGATTATCATGTTCCTTCCGATCATCATGATCATTACATAACTTCATCTCTAATTTTTCTTTTCTTGTTTAATTACAGCCTGAATACAATGATCGATGGAAAGCGGTACACATATGACAGACATGCACACTGCAAACTGCGATTTCATAAAAAAGCCCCAAAGCCATACAAATGCTATGGTTGCAAGATGCCAGGTTTTGGTCCATGTCTCAAGTGTACACATGAAAATTGCCACTTCTATCTTCATCAAGTGTGCTACAAATTACAACACTTGCCAGATCACAAACACCCTTTCTTTCGCCATTGCGTATTTAAACATAATTTAGGTTCCCCTAAGGCTTCTGATCACTGCGACAATGTTCCTTATTGTGATGCATGCGGATTAGATGTATTAGGGTACAGATATCACTGCAGTCCCGACATCTCTCATCCACATGATAATCATGATCTCCATCCCACTTGCGCGCATCTTAACCTCAAGAAAAAAATAACTATGAATGGCGTCGAATTAGAGCTCCGAGACGAAGTAAAATCAAAGTGCCTGCATTGTGGAAAGAGGTATCCTGTTGAAGATTGCGCAAAGTTTACAGGTTGGAAATGGGTTCCCAAGAGAAGTGCATGGGATTTTCTGTATTGTTTCACCGGTAAGAAAATTTGCTATCATCTTAAATGCATGAACAAAATTATAAAGGGCTCTCGCTAAATATCTTTTTTCTATTTGGCAAATAATTGTTGATGAAAGTGTCTTGCAAATTACGAGAACAAACATGGGCTGCATAATATCTTATTATTGGGCCAGTCTTTCCTCAAATAATGCTATCAAATGTATCGATAAACATCTACACAAGATCATAAATTTAGGAGCCCAAGCCCTTGGTTATCTTTTTAAACATCACATGACATTTTCCATTTTCATGTTAAATACTATATATTGTAGATATCCCAATTCCCAACTGTATATATTTAAAAGCATGCAAAGGGAAATGGGAACTGGGAACATCACACAAAGATTATCTATTTATTTATCCATCAATATCCTTAATCAACTTGCCATGCAACTTAACTATCCATAGCAAGGTGCCCACTTATCTAAAACATAGCATTTCATGGTCCATTGAATATCAATAGTGCCCTAGTCTAGTGCATGAATGTAGAAAATAACATGACGTATTTATTCTTTAAAATTGATATATGCATTATTAGTGTTCTTTATGAAGAGAATCGGCATCGTTTAAATATTCAGTTTTAGTGCTTATGTAAATCTCACTTTCGATAAACGGATAAAATGATAAATATTTGCATTCGTATTTAAACCGAAACATTAAAGTTGAGATTTAAATAGAAACTCGAACATTCAACCTCTCTTGCGTGCTAACTTTGAAACAAGATAGGATTCTGAAATTGATAAACTGGAGGAATAGGATCAAGAAATAGGAAAATTGAGCAACAGGGTCCGTTGTGGCTATTGTTTGTCTGCTAAACAAGATTTGCATGTGATGCTGGGACCAAATATATGAAGTGCAAGTGCTTTCACTGTAATACAAGTATAGAATGGACACGCCCATCATTTTTGAATCTCTGAGGGTAAGTACCTAAAATTGTTGTTGGGCCTTCCATGTGAGCTTGTTCCCCCGTGTTTCTTTCATTTTCTCAGTATTTACAATGTGGGAAATTATATATTCGGAATACTATAGGTGATAAATTATTATTACTTTATAATTATAATTTCGAATATTAAAATATCAAATTACTGTATACAAACAAGCTTTTACTAAGATACAGATGAAAATTGCTTTGAATAGATGTAATTTAGTTTATAACCCAAGTTGTACAAATTAGAAATTAGAGATAATGGCAACTCTTGCTCACCGTGAAGGTCAAATCCAATTTTAACACACACGACTAATAGCAATTAGGAAGCAATGAATGTTGTTAATCAAGTTTAAAGACGAAAAACATGCATGGGTGTACTAAAAGACGGTACTACAGTAACTGACCATGATTAAATTGATCGACAACCGACGAAAGGGAAAGCTGAAAATTAACCTTTCACAAATATATTTATATGGTGAAATGATTTTCCACGTTTTCCATCATTGATCAAATCATAGTTTATCGATCGACTTCTCGCATCTCAATTCTCATACAGTCATGTAACCTACTCTTGTATTACCATAGCAATTTATGAGGATTAAGATTTTGTTAACATAGATTATAAATTCGATTTCTTCCTTTTCTACAAAATTGTACTACTCTTATGATCAATTTACATAAAAAATAGACATTATCCTCAATACAGAGAATATAAAATTATGATCAATTTACATAAAAAAAAAATAGACATTATCCTCGGTATAGAGAATAAAAAATGTCTGAAAAATTGAGAAAAATAAAAAATTTAGGTTGGTGAACAAGGTATCCAGTCGTTTGTAAATAAAAACTTGCCCTAGTATCTTCCAGTCGGTTTATTTATCAACAAATTTGATTAGCACGAGGAGTAAATTTTATTGGATCGAATACTTAAATCCGACTTGACTCGAAAACATGAATACATATTAAAAGTGAAATGAGTAGAACCTTATTTGTAAATATACTAAAACCTGACATGATACATCTTAATATCCGATTTCATGTAAGAAAACATGAGTATAAGCAAGTAAAATGAAATACTACGTAGCACTTTGTTACCAAGCTTGCTCTACGACGCACAAATTTAAAACTCAAAAAGCGTAAATCACTAGTGAGATGACTGTCAAAAGTCATTTAGAAGCATCGGCGTGGATCCTAATCACACAATTATCACTAAATTATCCAAATAACTTTAATCATACTTTGTCCCCTTAATGAAATGTATTATAGTGACACCTTCAATTTTTCTAATGTGAAATTCGAAATAACCCCATAGCTTAAATAGTATATACTCCCTCTGGTCCATTATGTAAGCTATTTGATTTTTCTGCACCTAACTTTAGTTGTTTTGATTACATAGCTAGAATTATTAATTTTTAAAATTTCTTTTTCTAAATAAAAATAAAAATATTATATTTTTATTCAAAAAAGAAAAAAAAAATGAAAAATAGCAATTTTTAATATATGGTCATAACACCTAAAATTACGTGCAGAAAAATCAAATGCCTTACATAATGGACAGTAATCTTCAACACTTTATAAAAGCTGCGTACAAATCTGATTAGGTAGTTGAACATGCTTTTAAAAAGTTTAGGCGACTGTTTAAATTTAACAAATCTTAAAGTGCAAAACTGAAGGAGAAAATAAAAGCATCCGACTTCTAGATTAGTGAAATTAGGTTACCTACATGAGGCAGTTACTAGAAAATGTATACTTTCAAGATTTTCACTCTTTATTTGTCGGAGGCCAGTATTCCACTAATTACGGGGACTTAATTTCAACTTTCAAGTAATCAAGTAATCATGTTATCGTAATTTTCTTAAATAACTAGATTTACATATCTTACAAATGTATTATTTTAATTTTTTTTGGAATAAACAATAATCAAATTCAAAATCAGAAATCATGTTATCGTAATTAATAATGAATATTTTTTTTTTTTTAAAAACTTATTGATAGAATTTAATTAGACTTAATTTTATAGATATGGAATAAAGTGCATAGAGGCTTTGAGTGCGTTATCATGACTTGCGAAATGGTGTGGATTCAAATGTGATGCGCAATTCCACCTCAAGATTTGACTAACCTTTCACTTTATTGTTTGGAAATAACGATAAATCTAGGGAAAGCACTCACTTAACAAAGCTGTAGTACAATGTACTACAGATTCTTTGCTTCTCTTTTAATTTATTCTCCTGCAGGATTAGTCAACTAAGTGCATGTTCTCTCTTGATGAGATTATGGTTTAGTTAATAAAAGTCATTACCAACCATGTTTGGCCATATGTAATCTAGACATTGTAGCGGTTGCGCGCATTTATCAGTCAAAGTTATTATACTACATTGTATGCCATATTGGCACGGCTGTAAATCCATGCTGGTTAATAAATAATCGATTAAATTTGAAAGTTTAACCGGAACCTTGGACTTATTGTTATTCTCCACTAAACCCTACTTATACATAAATACACACACCCATAATTATTCTTACTTTTTTTAAATATAACCGTAATATTTGATATTGGCATTTGACCTAGATAAGTATGCGGAGAATCTTATCTACGATGGAGGAAGCAAAATCTTACTACTAGCATCTGACGAGGAAGGCATGGTATAAAGTTCAAAAAAAAAAAAAAGGAAAAGCCAAAAAGAATCAAACACCTGACGTTGTGGTGCAGATCAAAACAAGAGAATATATCAAAAGTAAATAATTTGTGGATAAATGGCGGTTTAGATGATATGCGAAATCTATATAAACCTATTCCGGGCTGAAAAAGGTTGGAGTAGGGATCCTCTATCCCCTCCTCCATGTTGTTCCGTATTAAAAAAGTGTTCCAGACGAGATTCATTTCAATAAAAATTATATTTTTATTTTTATTTTTCTTAAAATGATCTCGTCAGAGGCACTATTTTAATAAAAGAGCAGGAACATAGAAAGGAGTATACAGAAGGGGATAGAGAATCCTAACTCGAAGGGTTATCAGTACATGGTGGAAACGCTTATTGGCCGCTGGATAATTGAAACGGACATTTTCATAGCCACAAACTTTCTTAGGTTTGTTTCTTTTTTTCACAAATTTCATCTGCACGAACTTATTCATTAGCTCATCATCATGGCCCACCTGATCTCTACTTACATTTTCTATTCGAACAAAATATTTAACAGTTTAATATTGTCCTCTTGATTCATTAATATATTTTTTAATTTACAGTATTTAAAATTAGAAACTACGTGACAATATATATAATTTTTGATAAATAAATTTATATAATTTATAAATGAGTATCTGTTCTTATAAATTTCGGAATAAGCGAGAATCGAACCAAAATTTGGAAAAAGAAAATAAACTTAACATTTATCCGAACTTGAAACGATAAGAGATAAACTTAATCCTTAAGTTATTTAATTACACTCAGACAATTAGGCATAATATGTATGTACAGACATTTCGTAAGTTTATCAACAATAGTACGATACTACATACTAGTCGTCTCCGATTAAATGATACCTACGATTAAACGACACCTAACACTATATTTTGGTTAGAACTAAAAATCCCGGGAATCTCGCCCACGAATTCTGCATATTACTAAGAAAACTAAGAATACAAAATATATCTAGATTTCGTAGAGTTTACGCTTATTGCACGACCTTGCATGTATAAGATTTTGAAGTGACATGCATATCGCATGATACATGACATTTATTCTATTTATACATAAAGCGATACAGTATTTTTGTTATTAAATTCAGCATACATTTGTATTAATTAAATAAATGCATTAATATCAGCGAAAATTGATAAAATAACTGAAATAATAAGAATTTATGTTTTATCGTCTCAAATTCTGGATTTAATTTTTATTCATTTCAAAATTTTATTAAAATTATATACTCCAAAAAGGTACTACAGTTCATTTGCGTTTGTTCACCAAAATGCATGTGACATTACAATTGTTAAGAGTTGCTTGAGAAGTTGTTTTTTTCTTTTTATGGCGGCTGGATTGTTGGTAATATGATGATTAATGAATGCACTAAAGACTGCAGAAGAAATAACACTTGCTGCTGTCGATCGAGTGATTTAAATTTCAACGTAACTCTCCTATAATTAAAGTCTCGATCTAACCAGAAAAGATTTTCCATTCAATGTTTTCATTTCACTTTAAAGTCGGGGGCATGGAATTTAGTTGGCTAAAGACTCCCGCAATTAGCATTCGAATTTATTTTTTACAAAAGTTTCGTTATCGGACTGTATTTTCTTATATATATTGTTTTAATACAAAAGTTGTATGGAGTACTCTTTTAATTGAGGTACTTGGAGTACATGTACGTTTTGGATTTAAATATTTTAAAATTTATTATTTTGCAAACCTTGTTATATGAATATCATAATTTCATTGATAATTTTGAAAATAATGTATGTTTTGCAATATGTTCTGTTGGACAATCTGCGATAAATACAAACAATATAATATTTGTGCGTGTGTGAGTAACAATTATGTGTATAATTAAAACAGACTAAAGAGGAGACAAGGAACGAAAACCCGAGTCCAGTGCGTGACTGTCTCCTTAAAGCGTATTAGCCCCCACCGTATATGTGAGCGAACCGCCTCCCAGGATAAAACGGATTGCAGTGAGGCTACATAAGAGCGTCACTCTCAGCGAGCTTGAGACGAGCAAGAACTATCACCAGAGGAAGAGAAGAGACTGTATATAAGAAGAGGATGTGTGTTTTCGAGTATTTAATCCTAATGCTCTAGATGAGTATTTATAGGATGAGAAGACTTGTGCGCTACACAATTGCCTTAATTAATTAGCCGCGCTAATCAATTAAATCGGTGGCAATTTCCTTAACACAATTGCCTTAATTAATTAGCCGTGCTAATCAATTAAATCGGTGGCAATTTCCTTAATTAATTAACCGTGTTAATTAATTATGTTAAGGCGGTGGCAAAAAATCCGTAGTAAAAACGGAATTGATTTTACCGAATCAATTAATTCAAATTATAATCGAATCCATATTCCAACAATCCCCCACATGGATGAGATTGATATCGTAGTAGCACACACCAGACAGACACGGAATTTGATTTGGTGATAGATTCTTCGATCAGATATAGCATACGATAGGTAGAGGTTTGCTCCTTGAACCTTCGCTTGAGTAAGCATACCGACCTTACTGGTAGACAGTGGAGGTTTGCTCTTTGAACTGTTCGACCGTTTGTGTAAGCGATGATATACTTATCACTATATCCTTTCTGACTCGTTCAGCTCTCATGATTATGTCCATTTTGGCCATGGAACATCGTCCTGGTTCTGCAGGAGTTTCTAAAGAATTGTGCCTCGCAATTCTCCTTTGAAGCGGCCCCACTTCTCTCCCACATAGGTGATCTTTATCTTATAGAGTAACCCGCGTTTACTCAACTGAATTCCATGCGTTCAAATCTTGAACTCCATGTATTCACCGAAAGATCATTAAAAGCTCGAAAGCTTACCCTCGTGCCTTACGGGTCTCACTGTTTCATCATCATAGGAACAGGCCAGGGTTTACCCCCACAGTGATTTGGTCATCATGATTTAGTTGGCCCATTGAACCAAGTTCTTGGGACCTCCAGTCAGCAATGGTTGGGTGTCCACCATGATGCCGTTAAGCAATAGGCTTAAGGCCCATCCCTCTCGATGATTTTACAACTATCTCTCGGTATAACCAGATTCTCTTGATTTAATCGGATTATCTCAGTTTAACCATCTGGTTAGTGGATCCACAACATTATCATTTGACTTTACAGAGTCAATCCTGATAATTCTCGTTGAGAGTAGTTGTTTAATGATATTATGTCTTCGTCATAGAGGCAAGACATACCATTACACACACAACAATGTAATCTCCCAATTTGCAAATTATTCACATAAAATATGCATATTGAAGACACATTTTCTTGTCATTTAGGAATATCCTTTACAAAATGACTACCAATTCACCCTCTTACATGCACATATATTATGCAAAAGACTCGTATTCCATCATGAAACGAGCTATGTTTAATCGTCTATTTAGGATTTCCATGACATGGCTGCTTACGTTAATGTGAACTAAATTCACTAATGATTTTTAAGTTCCTAAAGTCAAACATCTAACATCTATACTATATCCACATAGTACAATTAGATATCGTTTGCAATGCAGCCCAAACTCACGAGCATATTTCAAACACCTTAGTCTCATTGCAATCACTTTCAAGAGACCAATTTTGATTTGACTCGTGCATCTACTCAGCTTACCAACTGTGTAGCCTATGTCTGATTTTGTACCATTTTGAAATGTACAATAGACTTTCAATCATTCTTGAGAGATCCTTGTTCATCTATCCTTAGATAGATACATCATATATATTCATTCTAGATATACTAGATTTAGTTACGTTGATCTCTTCAAGATTCACATCACCAACGTGTGACAAGTATCCTCTAAGACTTTTAAAGTTATTAAGATTTTATCAAAATCAAACTTCAAGTCTCATCAAAACTGCTAGAGATGATCTTCTCTTCATTGCTTTTAGTAATGATCAGATCACTCTCGTGCAATTACATATGACCACCATTTCATTCGTAAATAATGCAAACCCATATGCCAATCCATTGATTGTCTATCAATTTAGCATCTCAACATTGGCATATTTCACATTTTGGTAATCACTCAATTTAGCATCTCAACATTGACATATTTCACATTTTGGTAATCACTTTACCAATTATTTTGAGACTTCAATTCGTTATATTTACATTACCAATTTTTAGCATCCCAAAAATTAGCAATTTCAATTCACCTTATTACCAAGTTTAAGCGTCCCTAAACTGGCAATACGCATTATACAGTTTTCACGTTTGAGCGTCCTCTAAATAGAAAACTGAGTCATTATTTTGAAGCCATTGCTTATCATAGCAATATCAAATTTATATGCCATTGTTTTGATGTTTATTTTGATTCACAAAATGTTTCACCTGGTTATAGTCTTTCTACGCTTGCCTTAGCAACAAAACCTCAGGTTATCTCACATAGATTTCTTTTAAATCTCTATTTAGAAAGACTATCTCAATGTTCATTTGATATACTTCTCAAATTTCGCAACACGATAATTTTAAGTATCATCTTAATGAACCTCATTCTCGTAAATCGAGAAATACTATCTCAAAATATATCGGGTCTTCACTTTGACTGTAATTTCTAATTAACAGTCCGATCCTATACTTTTTCTTTACCCATGTATCTCTTTTTCAATTTGAAAATTTTCTTTACCCATATATCTATTTTTCAATTTGAAAAATCCGTTTGGGTCCTAATGGTATCTATCTCACAAGAAGATCCATATAATTTCAAACATGATTCTACTTAATAGAACCACTCTCTCTATTCCTTAACACCTTTTCCCCCACAAGGGATATAGAGAGTTCATATTTATTTGAAAAATGTCACCGTTCATTCTCTAACATATGTGTTAGAAAGCTTGACTTATTGACTTCTCTAGTCAATTTCTCTATTGATATCCTTTTTCTCGTAGGATCATCAGAGAATTCTCATAGCTTCTCTCAAGCTTTGAGGTTTACCATCAAGCAAAATTTCAGACATTTTTGGACTAACAAATTTTCCAAGTCTTTTGCTCTGTCTAGGTTCAACCTCACATTCATCCAATAACTCGTAAATTTTTTCGGATAAATTTTAACTACAAATTTACAAGGAACTACTAATTCATCATAGAAGCATTCCTAGATTTTGTAATTGCATTATAATGAATCTTATACATTAGATTCATCTGCAGACCACAGGATATCGTTAGACTTCAATATCACAATTGGCTTTTGGAACTCCTTTAACCTTTATAGGTATAGGTATCAAGACATCTGCAAGATACCCCCACATTCTAAAGATATCTAAGAATGTTTCTCTACATTCTATAATTCTCAGAAAATTTTATTATTTTCGCTTCAAGATACCCCCACATTTTAATATTTCTAAGAATGTCGAAACCATTCCAGAATTAATAGGAAATTCTATTATTCCTTTCAAGGTATCTTGTTTAAGGAATGATTAGTCTCTACGTGACTAATATCCTTATATTCAGTGATAGTCTGAACTGATCAGCATCGCTTTTACATCTCCATTAGAGTGCAACTCAACCTGCAACTACTCCATTTGATTAATGCGAGTAATGTGCAGTAACTTCATGAATATATCCACATTGTGAACAAACATCACCTAGTGGTTATTCAGTATCAAAGTCATTCCTTACCCTCTTAATTTCGTATTAAGTTGGTTATCTATCTTGAGCTTATAGAGCGCTAATTTCTCTATTTAGCTTCACTCTTTACTCATTACCGAGTACACGTAACAAATGTATTACTATCTTCAGATAGTAATCACATTTCTTGTTACAACCTCTCATTAGAGCAAGTTTCAAACGACCATGATCCCATCATAAAGAGATTCCCAATTTTCCTTGAATTAAATACTTCAAAACAACATTCATCAATGGTTTGATTTCCAGGTTGTCGGAGAAGACACAATGGTCTCACTTAATACCCGACTTCCTTACAGGCATGGCTTGTTGTTGACAAAATCTCCCCATATCGAAATCATTGAAAATTCGTATTTAATTCCGTGTTTCATAAACACACAAATCTCATAATCGTTTTGTTTAATTATAAAATCTCGAGTCATTACAGATTTTATCTTGTTTTTATTAAAACCTCTCAGGTATTAATATCATGTTCAAAGAACTTTCTTGTTCTTCTCACTGAAAAATTCAACCACTGAATTTCTTTTAAATTTCAATTTGATTCATAAAAGAACCTCATTTTCTGGCTCACCAACTGGTATAACCAGTATAACCAAAAGATGTCCGAGGAAGAACATAAACTTCCAATAAATCCATATTCAGTGATTCCTTGATCAACTGATGTGTTAGGGTTAACAACATCTCGGATTTCTCCGAATTTTCAGCATACAGAGCTGACATCAATATTCACCGTATTAGGTATCACATGAATCACCATAATAGGCTCGTGTGTCACTGCCGCAGCAGACCGACACCAACAAGAGAATATATAATTTAACCGAAGGAACAAATCCAATCGAAAAATTATAAATCTCATGTCGACCCTCAACCTATACTTAATAAGTAACAGGCTCGTTAGGTTTTTAACGTCAAACTCAAGAAAGAATGTAATGCCAAATGTTTTCTGCACATATACTTAACAATTTAATTAGCTCAAAATTTTCCAAAATTTAAGCTTAGTAATCATGGCACTATAATCTAATAAAAAAAACAAATTAATATCGAACCAATTAATTGATTGATAAGAACTTATTACCAATTAAATATAAGTTCAATTTGTTACAGCACACCATAACACCAACAGAAGACACACGTATCCCAATATTTACATGTACAATGATTATTACTTACCAACCACTATTAAGGTTCTGTAATAAAATAATCCAAAACATTATGTCCACATATATTTTCAAACTGAATCACAAAAGATGTACATAAAATATGTGCACCTGCTCCTTTCACATATTAAAATTTGTATGTTAATCTCTATATTATAAGATCATACAACAAATACCAAGATCTTGTAACATGGTATCAATCAAAGTGAAAATAAACCTAGCAAATCATATGACCTCCGTTAACGCGTCTACATACATGGCATAAAAGAGCAATAAACATTCAATTTAATTGAATAAGAATGTGCCATGACGGTAAACCAATTTTTTATATATTAGTTAATAAATTGACAGGACATTAACATACCGAAGACATAAAGCAATCCAGGCACTTTAAACAATGGTATACCTTAATAAATCCATTAATATATTAATAGTCAAACATGACAAGTGAATTACAAAACCATATCATATATGGCTGCCTACATGACTATTCACAAAAATCAACAGCTCTTCCGGTGACCCTACACCATAAAATCATATGTTAAATCCTTTAACATAAATCCATGTAAAAATTAGTACCCACGAACAAGTCAAGATATGGACCGAACATTTGAATAAATCGTACAAAAGATCGAAATAAAAAACTGCCTTTATATCTGTCACTCAAACGGATAAATAAATATGTAAGTACAGATCACAGATATATAAAGTAATACGCTTTAAGATTGTTGGACAATCTGCGATAAATACAAACAATATAATATTTGTGCGTGTGTGAGTAACAATTATGTGTATAATTAAAACAGACTAAAGAGGAGACAAGGAACGAAAACCCGAGTCCAGTGCGTGACTGTCTCCTTAAAGCGTATTAGCCCCCACCGTATATGTGAGCGAACCGCCTCCCAGGATAAAACGGATTGCAGTGAGGCTACATAAGAGCGTCACTCTCAGCGAGCTTGAGACGAGCAAGAACTATCACCAGAGGAAGAGAAGAGACTGTATATAAGAAGAGGATGTGTGTTTTCGAGTATTTAATCCTAATGCTCTAGATGAGTATTTATAGGATGAGAAGACTTGTGCGCTACACAATTGCCTTAATTAATTAGCCGCGCTAATCAATTAAATCGGTGGCAATTTCCTTAACACAATTGCCTTAATTAATTAGCCGTGCTAATCAATTAAATCGGTGGCAATTTCCTTAATTAATTAACCGTGTTAATTAATTATGTTAAGGCGGTGGCAAAAAATCCGTAGTAAAAACGGAATTGATTTTACCGAATCAATTAATTCAAATTATAATCGAATCCATATTCCAACATGTTCATCTTGAAAATCCTTTATATTTTGCAATCAGAACATATATTTTTTGCAATCCAAATGTGTTTCGTATAACAATTCGTTTGCAATATTTTGTTAGCAAAATATACAAAATTTTCAAGATTTTCGCTAAAATAGTAATATTTATGTAATAAACTTTGCAAAATAATAAAGTTTGCAAGATTTTAAATGCAAAATGTATATGTACTCCAATTAAATGAGTACTCCATAGAACTTTACTCATTGTTTTAAATATAAATATTAATATGTACAGTTGAACCTCGATTTAATAATTATTGATAAAATAATAACTAATTTTGTCGAAATTAAAATTTTTACGTACAATCATCACATCATGTAAACAAAATATTTTTGTTTACGGTAACTAACAAAAATTGATAAAATAATATTATTTTTCTTTATACCAGCACTATCGTTTCAAAGAAATTTATGTTTGGTGGATATATAGTAAATTTATTCATGAAAAAGAAAGAGTGAAAGGACAAATTATATAAAAACAAAAGGAAGAAGAAAAAGGAAGCAACCGAAACAACGGTCGTTGTTGGTTGCATGTGCAATTTCATGTTTTCTAACTTTCACCAAAGATTACTTGGTCCCCTCTATAGATTTACTTGGATTTTTGTTACAGGAAGAAACATGTTATTGTAACGGGTTACATATCAAATTGGTCATTGAAGTAAAGATTATATATCATTTTACTTATTGATTTTAACGGGGTTTCATTTGAATCACTTAAATCATAATAAATATCAAACAGATACATCTAAATATGTGATCGAGAATTAAAATAATTTTTTGTTAAGTTCAATACATTTTTCTTCAATGTCACCATAACCAAATGAAAAGTCATGGATTCTAATATTTTAGATAATATATTTAAATTTTTTAAAATCTATTTACTATTTATTTTTAATTAAATCAAAGAAAATAATTAGAAAATTAAATATAAATAGTAAATATATTTTAAATATATTTTCTAAAATATTAGAACCCATGACTTTTCATTTGGTTATGGTGGCATTGAAGAAAAATGTATAGAATTTAACAAAAAATTATTTTAATTTTCGATCACATATTTATAGGTATCTGTTTGATATTTATTATGACTTAAGTGATTCAAATGAGACCCCGTTAAAATTAGTGAGTAAAGTGATATATGACCACCACTTCAGTGATCAATTTGATATTTAACCCTTGCAGTAATTGTTCATCTGCATATTGTTTTTCTGTCAATTTTTTAATCGTTTATATGCATTGTCTTTATGTCCTTTCAGATACTGTATTTTTATGCTAACGAGCGTTTGAGATATTGTTACAAATTATAAATAAAAACCGTGACTCAAAATTGTTATTTATCCTTCATACAATTTTTTTTGAGTATGTAGACTTATATATTTTATAATTTACTATCTATTCTAAGATAATGATAATTCTCGGGGACGACATCGAATACAATCTTTACCATTTGAGCTATCCAATCGTGCTCTATCCTTCCTACAATTAGTTTACATCGTAAGTCCTCATTTGGGTGATTCGGAGTAGGCCTGTCAACGGGTCAGATTCAAATCGGATTATCCTATATCCATATCCGAATCCATTAAAAAATTTCGGGTTCGAATCGGATCGGATCAAAGGTCGGATATTTTTTAGTTCGATCCATACCCGATCCGTTCGGGTTTCGGATTTTCGGATCGGAGGTCCGACCCGTTTAGTTTTTTTTTTTTTTAAAAAGAAAAAACATGCAAAATTATAAAACTAACATATCCAGATTTAAAATTCCATAAAATAGCTCATAACAAGTTCAAAGTACATTGTACATTCACATTGAATTACATCAACTAGCAGCAAACAAAATAACAAAGTCTGAAGCTCTTAAATTTTTAAAATTCAAAGTAGTTAAAATCAAATTCAGATCATAAAAAATATATCTATATAGTATAGATATATAGATATATATTTTTATAATATATATTATATATAATAAATATATTATATATAATATAGTAAATATAAAAAAATATTTAATATTTAAATATATTCGAATCGGATCGTTAAAGGATCGAATCATGCTAAATTCATACCCGCTCCTTATCGGATCGGATCTTTATCAGATCGGATTCTTATCGAATTATTTTTTTGAAGGATCCATACCCGTTAATTTCGGATCGGGTCGGATCGGATCGGATCAGATCGAATCGGATTCTTAATTCATTGACAGGCCTAATTCGGAGTGTTAACTTAAATTCTACTAATTGATTAGTTTCCCAAAATCGATATAAATAAACTTAAATTTGTTACTCTCTGTAATATAATCTCGCATACAGGTCGAAAATTCAAATTTCATTATAAGTAAAATAAATTAAATAAGTTTATTTATTGTTTGTTATCAATAAATTTCCGAATAAGTAATACTCGAATCTAATTGGTATCATGTTCGTTAGGCAAAAATGAAAAAACGAGACAGCGAGTAAGAATTGCTGAAACGGAGTGGCCTTCATGTTTACCACTCTTTTTCGCAGGCCGGCAGTAGCATATCGCTGAATGCTGACACTGTGCCTTTATTGTTAGTGTTTTTAATTTATTTTTCTAAAATACTGTGCCTAAAAGAAAAGGACCCCAAAGCCACCCACTTTTTCTATTTATATGCAACATATCTTCCTACATTTTCCTCATCACATTCCTTCCTTCAAGGCTTCAATTGCTCCTCTCTTTTCTTCCATATCACTGAGTAATCATCTTGCCCCTCCTGCCTCATTTCTCTGTTTTTTTTTCCAATTTCTTTCCTAGCATGTTTTTTTTAAACTTTATTAACAAAAAATAAAGCCAAAATGTTACATTTTTTAGTGTGCTCAAATAACGTGCTAAATGTGTTTTTTTGTTGTGCAGGAAAATGGGTTTGTATGGGATTTTCTTGTTGGGAGTTCTTGCAATGGCATCCTCTGTTCATGGATATGGTGGAGGTTGGACTAATGCACATGCAACCTTCTATGGTGGTGGTGATGCCTCAGGAACCATGGGTATGTTTAATATTTCACACCACACAGACACACACACACTTACTTTAAATTCGAAGATTATTTTGTTCATTTTGACTAAAAATAATTTCTTAACTCATTATATTGTTTAATTACAGGAGGAGCTTGTGGTTATGGCAATCTTTACAGCCAAGGGTATGGTACAAACACTGCAGCTTTGAGTACAGCTCTGTTCAACAATGGTTTAAGTTGTGGTTCTTGCTATGAGATTAAGTGTGTGGATGACCCAAGATGGTGCTTGCCTGGTTCAATTTTAATCACAGCAACCAACTTCTGCCCACCAAACAATGCCTTACCAAACAATGCAGGAGGGTGGTGCAATCCTCCTCAGCAACATTTTGACCTTTCTCAGCCTGTATTTCAACATATTGCTCAGTACAGAGCTGGCATAGTCCCTGTCTCTTACAGAAGGTATCAATTTAACTCTATACTCTAAAATAATACCAAGATACCTTACCTTTTGTTCTTTGAAGTAAATACATATGTTGAACTACTCAAGCATGATTATCACTGGCATGCAGAGCAATAGTGTGTTCTGTTTTTTTAGCTATAAATGTCCGAGATTCGGATGAATTTACTAAATTCCGTAAATAGTGTATCGAATGATGACGTGCATGGATATGCATACTAATTATCCTCTCAATCCTCTCAATGGTATAGTCAAAATTATCCAGGATATTTTTTTTTGTATTCAAGTGGTCAAACCATCACTTACTAGATTTAATAAAACCCCATATTTTCATGATAATTTTTTTTCCTCAAAAATGTCCTTTAAAAGTGTAAAGACACCAAAATTTGACACAAATGTCCTCCTTATTCTACTAGGCATTCAAAAATAATCTTGGGTTTTGTCCTCTTTTTCTATGGTAGGGTACCCTGCAGAAGAAGAGGTGGCATAAGGTTTCAAATCAATGGACACTCCTACTTCAACTTAGTACTAATTACAAATGTTGGAGGTGCTGGAGATGTTCATGCAGTATCAATCAAAGGTTCCAGAACAGGATGGCAACCAATGTCAAGAAACTGGGGTCAAAACTGGCAAAGTAACAACTATCTCAATGGTCAATCTTTGTCTTTCAAGGTGACAACAAGTGATGGTAGAACTGTAGTCTCAAACAATGTTGCCCCGGCTGGTTGGTCCTTTGGCCAAACATTCAGTGGTGCTCAGTTCAACTAGCCATAAACTGCTTCACTAATTTTGAAGCAACAGGCAGCTTGGCTTAATCCACGTGGCTTTATAATTTCTTACCAGTTACCACTAATATAGTCACTAGTATTAGTAATGTGACTAGTGGTACTTTTGGTTAGTATGGGGGTGAGTAGTTCTGTAGTAGTATATATAGCCTATAGTAGTAGTTAGGGATTATGTGAGAAAGGCTCATCTTAAAATGGACCTTTTTCATGTTTTTAATATTGGTAACAGGGTACCCCAAAAATGATTTGGGGACCCTTAAAAATTGTGGTCTTGTTTTGTTTTGTGTGTTTTGAGAGCAGGAAATGGCAGTGGTGGACTTGCTTTTGACCACCCGCCTGCAGTGAGTTTTTAACTTATTTTGGTGGTGTTGTGATCTGAATTACTATGAATGAAGAATGGTTACATTCAGTTAAAGTTATCAAGTCATACATTGATACAGGACTAGCCGAAACACAAATTATAAGGAGTGCGCGCGTTTGGTTTGATCATCTAGGACTAGGACCCAATTGTTAGCAAGCAAAATAATTTTAAATTTATCCACATAATTGCAATTTTTGTGATTTGACTTTGCGGTTGAACCGTTATAATTGCAATTTTTGGGTTGACCCAATGGTGATTTTTTATTTTTGAAGGAAGACCCAATTGTGATTTGAATTTCATTAAATGATCGGTTATTATTATTATTTTTTAATAAAAGACAAATTTCATTACTAAGAAATGTCGTACATAAGAGATTCCAACAACACATCTGAAGGAGACGTAAACACGTTTTGACAATTTAGCGAACAAGGCTATTCGCTTGTCTTTTAACAAATGAAACTGAATAACCTGATTTAGCATCTAGAATATGACTACAGGCATTCAAGACATGACCAACTTCCAGAAGATTGTCATGAGGATTCTGCAGGCCTTGGACAGCAAGGAAGGAGTCTGATTCAATAATGACTCTATCATGATTCATAGATAATAGCGATTGCAGGCCCTCGAAAATAGCCAGAGCTTCCGCCTCAACAACTGAAGAAACCATACCTGCACAGATCGTTTTACCAGTCACAAACGCACCTTTATGATCTCGAATAACCAATTCCATCGAAAATGAATCTGCTCCCAACTTGACTGCTGCATCTACATTCAACTTTAAAACTCCAACTTCTGGTTTTGTCCACTTCACTACACCAGGGCTACTAGTACTCGTCTTACTAGAAAGATGGTTAGAACGCGTAGCTTTAGCTTCCTTCCAATCAGAGATGGACTTAGCACTCCACTCCATTGCTATAGCTGTTGTAACCACTTTATTTTTCCAAACCCTTTTATTTCGAAAGAACCAAATTCCCCATAACACCTTAGCAATAGTTAAAGCCTCAGTGGACGAGATTGACTCTAGCTTAGTAAGAAGCCAAGACGGGACAAACACCTCCGTTGATAAATCATATGACAGACCTGTGTAGTGCCAACACGCCAAAGCAAACAGACAAAGAAAAAAATGCATGAAGCAGGTCTTCAACGTCTGAGCTGCACATAGGACAATTAAGGGGAAGACACACACCCTTATTGTTTAATCTGCTTTTCACAGGAACATTGTTCCTATAGAGCCTCCACAAAAACAGATTAATCTTATGAGGTAAGTCCAATTTCCAGAGCTTAATCCAACCATTCGATTGAGGAACAGAACCAATACCAATATTTTGAGCATGCCACAGTTGGTACCCCGTCTTAACTTAATACTTGTCATTTGTCGTTCTTGACCAAGCTAGTCGATCAACAGCTTGAATAGCGGGAATGCGGGTTGCCATAATCAAGGATGCATCCTCTTCAGAAAACAACCTCGCCACTTTATTACCATCCCATTCTCTTCCATTCTGCATAAATAATTGCTTGACACTCATAAAATTACCACCATACTCCCTACACTGATCAACCTTAAAATCATTCTTACCAACAAGCCATGGATCCTTAAAGTAATTAATCAATTCACCATCCCCTAGTACCCATCTATACCCTTGCAAAACCTCATTCCTTGCTGTAATAATCCCTTGCCAAATGAAGCTTGACCCTGAATTCGCTCTTGCTTGTAAAATATGAGAATCTGGGAAATATTTCGCCTTGTATAACCTTGACACCAAAGACTGAGGGTTATGAATAAATTTCCATACATGTTTGGCCATAAGAGCAACATTATACCCATAAACATTACGGAATGCCAAACCACCCTTGAACTTCGACATACTTAAACCATCCCAACGAATCCAGTTAATACCCCTCCTATCTGTAGATCCCGATTGCCACTAATACTTATTCAACATCACCTCCATTTCACTGCACAATGATCTAGGATGCAAAAAAGATGACATACAGTATGATGGAACAGCTGTTGCGACATTGTTAATCAGAATAGTCTTACCTGCACGAGAGATTTTCTTTGCTCTCCACCCTTGCAATTTTTCCACATTCTCTCTTTAATAAACCCAAACACACGTTTTTTCGACCTACCCACCAGAGAAGGCAGTCCCAAATACATGCCGTTCTGCAAATCATTACTAACCCCCAGAATGGACGATATCGCAATTTGCTTATCTACTCTGACATTCGAACTAAAAAATATACCCGATTTCTGATAATTCATGGATTGTCCAGAAAACCGTGCATAATCATCCAAAATAGATTTAACAACCTCTGTTTCCTAATTGTTTGCATGGAAAAATAGAAACGAGTCATCAGCGAACAAGAGATGAAAGACAACCGGGGCTAAACTACTAACCTTAATGCCATGAATTACCTCCTCAGAAACAGCTTTATTCAATGCAAGTGAAAGACCTTCCACACCGAAAAGAAAGAGATAGGGAGAGAGAGGATCTCCTTGCCTTATACCTCTTGAAGGGATAATAGGACCAATCGATGCACCATTGAAGCAGAACTCATACGACACAGTTGACACACACATCATCATCCAACTAATCCATTGAGAACAGAATCCTATAGCTTGCATTCTTTTCCTCAAATACCCCCAATCCACTCTATCGCATGCCTTAAAAATATCCAACTTAAGAGCCACATCACCCTCACTACCCCGAGTTGCTTTCTTCATGTGATGAATAAGTTCAAAGGTAACCAGAACATTGTCATTAATGCTCCTATCGGGCACAAAAGCAGCTTGATTCTCAGTGATCACTCTGGGAAGAATGCTTTTTAAACGATTTGCCAAGACCTTGGATAAAATCTTAAATAAAACATTACATAATGTAACGCCCCCTAATCCCTTACCAGGAATCCGGGTCGTCACATTACATAAGTTATTACAGATCAGAGTATCTTCCAGAATCTCCTTACAACTTCTACTTAGAATTATTACAATACTCAACCTTCATTTTAAAGCAATGTCATAAAACCTTACGACTCTAAACATTGAGTCTACTTAACACATAACAAAAGTCCGTCCAACTTATTCCCAGCCTTCCAGCATTTTATCTAACATTTTAGGTCATCTGCAAGACCTTTCCCCTTAGCAAAATAAGATGCCGAAGCCTCACCCTTCCTCTTTTTTTGCATGTTGTATCATTAGTATACAATAGCAAGATGAGCCAAAATTTGCCCAGCAAGTTATATACACCAGAATCATATATATTTATATACTCAAATATATGAATTGAACTTCAACAATGGACTATCAAAATCATTCAAAAATACATTTCTCTTTTGATTAACAATAAACAACTGAACCCTTAAACTCTCCCACTTTGGATATTACTCATATATATATATATATATATATATATATATATATATATATATACACTACAAACTTCTTCGAGAAATGACTCCCCATAATTTCCTCATCATACTGAAATTTACTCACAAGAACTAAGTGAGGACATACCTTTCATACTGCAATTAATACCTACCTGTAGTATCAATTACACTTATCAAATACTGCTGATGGACTATATTCAGGAGATTCTTATTCACGGGGCTGTAATGGATGATCAGTCCTTACGTCTAATATTTTTACTACCGGTAGAGGGGGGAGCCGATTTGCTCAGCCTTGATTACCCCAGGATGAGCCGACTTGCTCGGACCTCACCCTAAGCCTCATCCGGGCTTTCATACATGTATGCTATCTCCAGTCCAGAACATAAGGTGCCAGAGTACCCCTGATCACCTTCCACATTTATCATCTTAGATGTTACGTATAATTCCACGTGCACCTCAATTCAAAATAATTATTATCGTTCGGGAACACTGAACGATTACTATTTCCAATAAATCACTTTCCTCTTGAAAGATAAGAGGAAACATATGAACGACTGCTTTGATCATGGATTTGAATAAAATGATCCAGATCAAATCTCTCATCACCCCTCATAATTAACGATATAGTTTTCCAAAATATTTTATCTCCCTTCGGGTACGAACAATGTACCTCGATACTTGTTCCAATCATATGGACCAATAACTATTATACATACTACTATACTTATATACTATCCGGATAACATTCACAACAATAATATATATACATGCATTCAATTGTGTTAGGCCGAATAAACAATTATAATCAAGATTGTATGAGAGATTAACAATTAAACACACGTTTAAACTGTGGAAAAAAAACACACGTTTAAACAATTAAAAACTGTTTGGAATTAATAACTCCTCTCTCAGTGATGTAAAATATCACAGAGAGCTGCTTAGGTTACAATATAATGATAATTCATTTTTCGATGATACGATACCCTTCTAGGGTTAACCTAACTGTATTTATAAGATATACAACTGCTATACAATCGATAATTGATACTCCTATAAATTAGCTATACAATTAATATCAATTACGATTGCTACACGTCTCCTTAGTCAACTCAATCTATTTGACAGCTATCCAATCTTCAAAGATATTGCTTCCATAATTATTTTCAATAATTCTTCAAACACTGTTGACCAGTAGATGCTTCCTCCAGACAGAGTTTAACAAACTCTGTCGAGCTTCCACCTGTCAGCGTTTAACTAAACTCTGACTGCTTCCAGCTAAACTCTGATATTTCACTGTAACACTTAAACACTGATTATTATTCACATCAATTATATCTAAAAATCTCCCCAACTTATTCATTAGCAAAAATGCACAAGTTTACAATAATTGATGATGTCAAAACAAATAAACAAATACAGTGTTTAATATACAAACAGAGTTTAAACTTCTACTTAAACAAAATCTACAGAAAACAAGAAAATTCTTACAGAGCTTTAATCCTTAATTTCCTCAACATCTAGTGTTCATCTGAGATAGTCTATAAGTAATCTTCTTTATGCATTTTCAAGTTCTGTCTGCATAACTTCCTTGATCTCTTTCAGCTTAGTATCATCTTCACCAGTTTGGTAGATAGCAGATCTCAGAGAATAGATTTTGTTTCTTCTCATTTCATTACCTAGTCTGATGAATTGTGCTTTCTCTGACTCTGAGTTAAAATCAAGAACTGTTATACCCAGGGCTGTCTTCAGTTTAGCACTATTCTTCTTCATCTCAACAATATTCCCATGATAATCTCTGTACTTTGGGACATACTGACTGTTGTATTTCATACCTCTGATTGCCAAATTATGCAGCATCTTCTTTCTTAGCACATTTGCAGCTTGTTGAGTCCTTTGATTTTTCACTTTGAAGATATATAGAACATATTCTAATTCCTCCCATAGCTTCAAATCAAGATCATACTCACCAATTTTATACACAGTTCCATCTTCCATGAAGTACAGAAGAAAATCTTTGTATAAACTTCTTTGATGAATCAACTGTACTAATTCCAGTCTGTCTAAACTCTCCTGAGTAACACCAAGACCTGGAACAGCCAGTGATGAAGGATCTCGAGGACCAGTATTCATTATAACTTCTCTATGAGAGCCCAATCCAGATTTATCTCGACCTTTCTTACCTGTTAAAGTTCTGTCTTGTAGAGAAGTAATATTTCCAATCATCAGATTTGGATCATGAAGTGTTGGTTTTCCAAAAACCATTTGAATCTGGGTAGATAAAGGTTTCTGTACAACTTATGTAAAAACAGAGGTTGTATTCACTTTCTTTGAAACCTTTCCTTCTTCAACAATGCCTTTCAGCTTCAATTTAGCTTCTGCTTCTGTTGGTTTCTTAGACATTTGTAATCTTTGATCAGCACCAACATTTTCCTTAATAACAATGCCTTTAAGAACAGGCCTAGGAGCTTTTTCTTGCTTCTTGAATTTTCCAGACTTCAAAGCTTTCTGATGTTCTTCTTATAGATTCTTTTCTTCAGCTTTAATGTCTTCAATGGTAACTCCTTCTTCATTTTCTTCGAGAAACAATCTAGCAGCCAATTCTTCATCAGTCTTTGGATTTTCAGTGAATAATAAACTCCTGGTTTTTGAAGTACCACCCTGAGTATCAGTGTATATACCATCAGACTTTGATTTAGAAGACTTGCCAGATCTCAGACTTAGATTTTGATCAGCTCTTAATCTCTTGCCTTTGTCATTTGCTCCTCCATCTTCAGTATCATTCTTCTTAGTCAGAGTTTGAGATTGCCTGCATTTAGACTTAGCAACTCTCTCCCCCTTTTTGACATCATCTGGAATCAAAATTGATGTAATCAGCTCCGAAGAGTTAGCAATGGAATCAATATTACTGGACAGGACAGTCTGATTCTGTTCAACTTGACCTAGCCTTTGAAATAGAGTTTCTTGAGTTTTAGAAATGGTCTGGAACTTAAGTTTGGTATCTCTCTGCATGTTCATGTCGCTTGCAACAACATCAGCTCTCAGATCAGTAATTGCCTTTTGAGATTCATCAAACCTTTCATTCAGTGTCTTGACTTGAACAATAGTTGCTTGCAGACTTGAGAGAATATCAGGATTTGAAATCTTTCTGGCAGATTGATGCACAAATTTAGCTGCTCTTTCAGTAGGAAAAATGCAATCTGCTTTATACCAATCCTGTGAATTCTTGGCAAAATGTTCTGCTTCAATGTCATGTTGATGTGAAGGTTGAGAAAAAGGTGTGTACTTTCCATCAGTTTGAACTGGTATACTCTGAGAAGAGTTAGACTCTGCACTTTCTTCATCTTCAGCATCAACAGTTGCATCTTCAACTGGATCAATAGGCTCTCTAGTTTCAACAGTCTTACCAACAGACTTTGCATCTTCAAGAACTGCATCCATAGGCTCAGAAAGTACAGCCTTGGTTGATTTCTCAACTTCTTCACCTTTTTCAGAAACATGGTGAGCATCAGAGAATAGCTCAGTGTGTGATGCTACTGTTTCATCAAGTACTACAGTAGGCTGATCAACTGCACCAATTTCTCCAGAATTAGCAATGACAGGTGAGATAGGAACATTAATGTGATCAGAGAATGGTATGAATGTTTCAAAAAAATCATCCATAGCAGCAAAACCATCTCTGTTTGTCTCATCCATTTGTACATTTTCAGTTGTATGGACAACTTCTTCTGCAGTATGTACCTCAACAGTAGGTATTTCCTTAGAAATCACCTCTGGAGCTTCAATGTTCATCTCCTCATCAGACTCATCAAGTATCAACCTTCTCCTCTTAGCTTGAGGCACCTCAAATGAGTTTTAGCAACATATATACTTTTTCTTTAGGAGTGGTCTAATGATAGCATTTAAATTAACAGTGTATAAGTAACAGAGTTTAGAGCTCATCAATATCAGAAGTTATTCATGAGAGGCAATGCACACAGTATTTACAGACTCAGAGTTTAGGATAAATAAACTAAGAGATGCTATAAATATGAAACAGTATCATGCTGTGTTAATTTTCTGCACAGTCTAAGATTAGATCATAAATAACTTAGAAGGATTCATGATTATTTACCAAGAATCATGCTTCATACATATTTCTTCATCGATGTTTACATTCAGACAATAATATCAGAGTTTCTCAGAGTTTATCCAACATGTCAAAAGTGTATGACCTACAGAGCATGCTAACAGAGTTTAACAGTTAACGAACAGAGTTTGCATAGCAGAGTTTAACAACAGATTTCACATAGCAATTAACATATCACAGAAATATGAGCAACACATTACATAAGTAAAATTTTGAGTCTAACCAATATCTCTAGTCAAAACCAGAGACCATTCCTAGTTCATTTACCAGCCTTGTAAAAGTAGCTTCACTTAATGGCTTGGTGAATATATTTGCAAGCTGTTGTTCTGTAGACACAAAATGAAGCTCAATATTCCCTTCCTCTACACGTTCTCTGATAAAGTGATACCTTATGCTGATGTGCTTGGTCGTTGAATGCTGTACTGGATTACCTGTCATAGCAATAGTACTTTGGTTATCACAGTAAATAGGTATTTTACTGTACCTCAATCCATAATCCAGCAATTGATTCTTCATCCACAGAATCTGTGCACAACAGCTACCAGCTGCAATATACTCTGCTTCAGCTGTAGATATAGAAATTGATTTCTGTTTCTTGCTGTACCAAGAAACAAGTCTATCACCCAAAAATTGACAACTTCTACTGGTGCTTTTTCTGTCTATCTTACAGCCTGCAAAGTCTGCATCAGATTATCCAAGTAGCTTGAAATCTGATTCTCTAGGAGACCACAGACCTAAGGTTATGGTCCCCTTAAGATACTTAAAAATCCTCTTCACGGCTGTTAGATGTGGTTCTCTGGGTTCTGCCTGAAACCTTGCACAGAGACAAGTTGCATACATGATATCAGGTCTGCTTGCTGTTAGATAAAGAAGAGACCCTATCATGCCTCTGTAGTTTGTCATATCTACTGAAGCTCCTGTGTCTTTGTCCAACTTTGTTGCTGTTGCCATGGGAGTTGATGCAGATGAGCAGTCAAGCATACCAAATTTCTTGAGAAGATTTCTGGTATATTTTTCTTGATTTATGAAAATCCCATCATCTGTTTGCTTCACCTATAGGCCTAGAAAATAACTAAGCTCTCCCATCATGCTCATTTGATACCTGGACTGCATGAGCTTGGCAAACTTCTTACAGAGTTTATCATTAGTAGACCCAAATATTATGTCATCAACATATATCTGAACTAAAAGCAAGTCACTACCAGATTTAATATAGAACAGGGTTTTATCAATTGTACCTCTATTGAACCCACTTTCTAAAAGAAATTGAACCAGAGTTTCATACCATGCTCTTGGTGCCTGCTTAAGTCCATAGAGTGCCTTATCTAGCCTGTAAACATAGTCTGGATATTTTGGGTCCACAAAACCTGGTGGTTGTTCAACAAACACTTCTTCTTCAAGCTTCCCATTCAGAAAAGCACTTTTTACATCCATCTGAAATACCTTGAATTTCTTGTGAGAGGCATATGCTAGAAAAATTCTTATTGACTTCAATCTTGCAACTGGAGCAAAAGTTTCATCATAGTCTATTCCTTCCTGCTGTGAATAGCCTTTTGCCACAAGTCTAGCCTTGTTCCTTGTAACAACTCCCTCACTATCAGTTTTATTTCTGAAAACCCATCTAGTACCAACAACAGATCTATTCTTTGGTCTAGGTACAAGGGTCCATATTTCATTCCTTTCAAATTCATTCAACTCCTCCTGCATTGCTGTTATCCAGTCAGCATCTTGAAGAGCTTCTTCTACCTTCTTTGGTTCAGATTTCGACAGGAATGCATGAAACAGACATTCATTTGTTGTAGCACTCCTTGTCCTTACTTTTGCATCTGGATCTCCAATAATTAAATCAAGTGTATGAGATTTTGTCCATTTCCTAGCAGAAGGTAAATGGCTTCTATCAGTATGTGATCCTCCCTCTTGATCCATGTTCTCCTGATTTTCTTGTTGTCTTTCTTCATTTTCTGAGACTCCCCCTGAATTTGACTGCTCAGAGTTTGAACTGTCAGATTTTGCACTTTCAGAGTTTGAGTCATCAGAGTTTGATCCATATTTTTCAGTTGATCACTATCAGAATTTGAGTCATCATTTTGATCATGCTCCCCCTCAAATGGTTCTCCCCTTTTTTCAGTCTGAGAAGTTTCTTCAGTGTTTACTAGTAGATGTTCAGAGTATGCTTCAACAGAGTTTGTCAGATCAGTTTTGTAACACCCCCAGATCCGGGGTCCGGGATCCGGTGGTTAGGGTTTCCAATTCTGTCCACAACAATTGAACTTCCCTTAACATAAAATAAATTACGTCTCTATGACCCCACACAACAATATAAAACACACCCGTTATAGTCCCAGAGATGAAATCAGAGTAACAATCAAATTTTTATTAATCACATTATGAGTTCTTACAATCCAAAAGAATTTCAATATAAATACATACTCTTTGCCATCCATTTACATAAGTCATACTAGACCATATTCTTGGTACTGAAAGAATAAATATATCCTACCAATAGCTTCTTCTTCAGCTCTGGTAGTCTCATCGTCCTCGCCCGCGTCAAGTGCGCCTTATGCGAGTCATCTGGTCTAGCTGTTGTTGTGATATAATAATAAAGCAAGGGTGAGCAATAGCCCACCAACAATAATATATAACTGAACGATAATGTATAATAGTTCAAAAGCATCTTTCAAACCATATGCCATGCATTTACGGAAATGATGCCAGTATAATATGAACGATGAAGTTACAAGGTAACTTAAAGTATTTGTTTGTAGAAATATCTGCTACATCAAAAGTAATCGAGATATTCTCATTGTTATTAAGAAAGGAACTTGCATAAAAAGGTTGCAATTCCAGTTACGAACACTTTTCCAGCTCTGCCAACAGTAATCATGTTGCAGGAAATAAATAAGTTTGGATGATGAACCAATGATGGAGTATTCACCGCGCCCGCTGTTCCAATCTTGATGATCAGTCGAGATCGTACAGCTCAAATTAGATTTACTACCGGTAGAAGGAAGAACTGACGGCTTTACTTGTATACCGCCTTACTAGCTCTCCCCGGCCAACGGTTGGGCCAAAGGGGATGGACCGGCGCTCCTCGGCCTCTTACATGACTCCTAGTTCAAATAGAATTCATGATTCTGAATGTAACGTTCGTCCCCCTTTCCCCAAGTATAATACTTGTTGATAAGACTCCACAAGGTAGTCGTATCTAGTTGGAAAGGAAAATTTACCAATAACTCCCAAGCTATTACTTGGTAACGGATATCAACTTGTTCCAACAACTTACCCCTCGAAAGATGAGAAGGTAAACAATGACTTAATAAGTCAATAGCACCCGAGTTGCGAGTGAAGAGAATACTTTATGACCGGGAAGTCGACAAGATAAATAACATTTTCCAAGTAAGGTTCCCTTATTTTTAGGGAGATAGACTCAAGAAGAATGATGTCTGAGAACCTTTCTTGATATAAGATTAATAATAATATGTCTCCGAAATATTTTCCGTAATAATCGAAGAAGATAAACCTTATCGAGGTTATTCTAAGTATGGAATAAATATTCAGAGAATATTTATTGAATTAAAATATTTTACAGAATATTTAGGAATATGAAAGAATATCTTTAATCAGAGTATTTCTCAAATAATCCTTGAAGAAATATCGAGAGAATATTTATTGCATAATTAAATATTCAAATGAATATTCAAAATAATATCCATTAATTACTAAGACCTGAAAGGAATATTTAAAATATTTAAAATAATATTCGATGATTAAATAGAACCCTGGATGAATATTCAAAATAATATTCATAATTAATTAGGAATTTAAATGAATATTGAAAAAGTAATATTCATTTAATGAATAATATTCTAAATGAATATCATGTAATATTCATTTAGTAATCCAAGCTTTAAAGGAATATTCGAGATAAGACTCGATAAATAAATCAAGCTTCAGATGAACATTAAAATAATATTCGTCAGGTAATTACTATCTTAAATGAATATTCAAAAGTAATATTCATTTAATGAATAATATTCTAAATGAATATCCAAATAATATTCATTTAGTAGTCCAACCTTTAGAAGAATATTCGAAATAATAATCGATAAATAATTCGACTCTGAATGAATATTAAAAATATTATTCGTCGAATAGTTACGTTCAAATAATTATTTGAAGTAAGGATCGTTAAATAAATAATCTCGAACGAATAGTCAAATAATATTCGTCGCCCGAATAATGGAAAATATTTACTTAAATATTTTCCTCCGAGGTAATCTCGATATGTCAAGAAATATTGACTCCCGGTCTATATTTGATGAATAAGATGTATACACCCTTCTCTGAGGGTCTTACAATAACCAGCTTATAATTGATACGATAGATATCTAATTTATAAGCCAATAACAATCAGGGAACAAGCATAATGATATAACTTGAAAGTAGGCATGCATGCTATGGCATATGTATAACAGAAAACATTTTTATATATATTCAATCACAACAACAGCCTAAAAGAAGGGAATTGAAACTTGCCTGGTAGTCGAGTACGGTAAGGGGTAGTGGTAGCGGGTCCCGGTTCAGCTTGGTGATCTATAAATAGCCAAGGCATTCGGGATTAATCACTTAACATCTTAAAAGTTAAGTTATACTTAAATCGAAACACGTTCTCGAGTTATCTCGTTATACCCCTTTTAGTGGATTCCTTTTATCATCGATCCGACCCGACATTCGTTCGTTAATACGACATGTCATTGTACTTACACTTGGGACATACTTAAGTCATACAAGTTCTAAAGTCGATCGTTACAAATCAATATTATGCTCCGAGTTTTATCCCGTTTTCTAAGTGTTTTACCGAAGTTATAATAGAGTCGTCTTTTAGGGGTTCGTTCGCGTTTAACCTCGACTCGCATATTTTTAATAAATCGAAAAACGATCCTTTTGACATACGGTTTTCTTTCACACCTTCCTTTTTACCTCTAGTATTTATTTACCAAGATTCATCATGATTTTACATATTTTACGAGGGTTCAATTTCAGTTACGAATTCTCGGTTACGGTTTCGAAATACTTTTAGTAAACTGGCCGTAACTCCTAAACCGTAAGCCCGTTTCACGTGATCTTTATATCAAAACGAAGCTTATAACATAAGCTATCCTAACATGGCAGAAAATTTTCTGGACAGTAGGGTCTTGATGCGAAAAATGGCATACAAAACATGATATTGTAAAATCGGGCATTATAACGGCTATGTTTACGCGTTTTCCAAAGTTTTTACACTTTATCTCGATCTAACAAAGATCACTCCAACCAAACAAACGCATGATAATCATCATGACTAGTCTATCAACAACTCATCTCAACCATCTCATCAATCACAATCCAAACAACAACCATAATCAACTAAAATCATAGATCTAAGCATAACATAGCATACTAACACTAAATCATCCATAAAACTCATAAAATCTCAAAATGATACCAAGGGTTTTTGAGCTTTTTACCTTCCTTAGAGTGTGATATAGACTTAGTAAGCCTTGATCTATCCTTAGATGACCTTAAGCTAGCTAGATCAATCAAAAGAAACATAAAAATCAAAGGTTAGTTCATAAGAACACTATTCACCCTCCTCTTTGTTGATTTTTTTGAAAATGGAAACAAAGGAATTTGGGCTTGAAATTTCTAGGAGATTAGTTTCTTGAATTATAGGACTCACCTTAAAAATTACAAGATCAAATGATGGTGGGAGCTTGGACTTTGGATTTGGAATTTCCAAAGGGGCCGAATGGTTCTTTCAAGAGAGTGGTGATGTTTGGCTTGTTTTGTTGCTTGGGTTATTGTGTGGTATTGTATTATTGATGCATCTAGGATAATGTCTAAGTCTTAAAGCTACTTTAATAAAGGTAAGATGTCATGCATGAGGTAATTTTCAAGGGACATGTGCTAGATTATGCATGGTTGCTTGCTAAGTACCTTGTTGGCTTGTAACTTGCTAGTTAGTTTGCAACTAAGTTGGTTACTAGATATTTCTATTAGCACATGTATGTATCTTGCTTTCTCTGCTTGATTCTGTGTCCGGTTATTGCTCGTTTCGATTGATCATTCGTAGGAATAACCAAGTAGTTTCACCTCTAGGGTTTATCGGGAAATTTCTCGATATTCATAATATCTTCCCCAATCCTTAATATAATCTAGGATTCGTTCGCTTTATTGATTAATCACGTTATAACGTTTTAGCGGTTTCTAGAACGCTTGTTTCACTGCCTCAGTGGTTTCCTACCTTCATTCTTAAATCAAATATAATAACATCCCAAAATATCAAATCCTCAAAGTTAATATCTCAATTCTTGGATTATAATAATATTTAATCCACTGTCCGGTCAAATATTATACCGAAAAAGAATTTGGAATTTCTGAATTCCGATCGTCTCTGCATTCACTTATTTCCTCCGCGTATTACTAATATGACTTCGAAACATCCATATCACGTCCCGTACATAGGGTGGCGTGAAAAGTTTTCCAACTTACAAAATCACTATTCATCCACCAAATTACTATGCACGTACAGGAAACACTATGCACGTACGGGAAATACTATGCACGTATGGGAAACACTATGCACGTACGGGAAACACTATGCACGTACTCATTTCCCTTCAAGGATCCATTAGCTCCTTCCTGGATGGTAAATTATTCTTATCTAGGTCCTCAACCATCAAATTACTCTATTCTGACAATATACCAATGCATCAGGATCATTGTCCAAAGCAATATCCATTCATTACAATCATTGTTCTTTGAAACCACCATTCATTAGAGCTGGTGACCTTGTTGTCGGAATCATTGTTCCTCATTTTATCATTACTTAATAAAAAGTTTTAATTATATCCAAAATTTTGGGGTTCTTACAGTCTCCCCTCCTTAAAAGGATTCCGTCCCGGAATCAGGTAGGAAGCAAAGAGTCGTTTGCCTGTCGTTCACTTTTTAGCTTCCCGGTCAATTCTTAGTCGTTCTACCCTTCCTCAGCACATCTTCTAGTGCTACAATCCATACTGTATCCTTTTTCCATCAACGTTGCTACTTTTCGTACAACTCACTATCCGGGTTATACTCTTACTCAGTCTTATCCTTATTGATACCTGCAGTAACATTGGTATCACTATCACCCTACGAATTCGGAGGTAACCTCGCTCGTACTATGCATTTCCTGATCGCTTTAATCTTCGCAATCTCGATCAATATAGAGAAGTGGAAAGATTTATTGAGAGATCACTATGATCAATTGAACATTTGTTATATTGCATAGTTAGTACAGAAGGGGGCCAGCCTTTAGTACTTGACAAGCAATTAAACAAGTTATGGTATTCCACTTAGACTTCTATCACATAGACAGATAGTCACGTAGCAGTACCTCCCCTCCTAAAAGGGTTGTTCTTCTCAATTCATAAAGAAGATGAATAAGAGAGAAGAAGAGAAAAGAGTTCTAAAGGATTATAGAAAGCTTTCATGATTGTAGAATATCATACTCAGAATTTACCTCTGAACTATAGAGGTTTATCAAAGAAGAAATTAATCATAATTATATCCAATACTATTTGATCGCAATCTCACGTGTCAACATATCTTGCTGCTTTGTCCATTATTCTATGGACAAATACTCTTGTTCAATCTTAGCGATACTCACATTCGGGAAATCCTTCAACCTTTCAGGTTAAATCTTAGATTTCTCACTTGACATCATTATTACTGACATCCCATATCATGTTACTAGCTTTTTCATAACTATAATATTGACACTATCAGGTTGTCATCCTGAGAATTCATTAGAAAACCCATTCATAACATTCCTTGCTTCTCATTCCATAGTTGCTTTCCCAGCCTTTTCTTTATCAATCACATCCTTCTTATTATCTGATTCTTACTCATTTCTATTATTTACTTTCACCTTCACCTCTTTATTGAGACACCTTTTTGCACTTGGTACCTCCTTATCGGTATTCCGTCACATTTATTCTATAATCATCACGTTATTCCAATTTAAACTTTCCGAAATGAATCTGGCCCGATCCCTTTAACTTAGATTCATATAATCTACTTCTGCCAACCTTGTTTCTCATCACTTGTTCTTTTCTATCCGTGGTTTTCCACAAGTTGTCTTTCGTAAGTCAGACCAGGTCGTATATCTACATGCACGTACTCCTATCATCTGTTGAACATCTGCATTTTACTGGCGTAGCCTTGCCACATGAAAACCCGTTATGACCGTGCTATAAGTTTTGGGGGTAAGGCTGGCTCGAGAACACTTTTGAACTCTCAAATGGCCCAATAAGTCTCGGGCTCAACTGCCCTTCCCTCCAAGTCTCATTAATTCTTTCTACGGGAATACATTTGGCATCATGAATCATCAACCTCATATTCTCTATCTGGTTTGCGCAGAAATACACTAACACAAACTTGCTTGTCATTCATCAACATGCCATTTAGTTTATCAGTAGCAGCACTTTCTTTATCTTTACGTTGTCATCTACTTTCTTAGAAGAATCACCATCGCTTGTTGTTTACGTAGTGTGTTAATAGCTAACCCTACGGGTTTCAAATCCCTTATGGAGACAAAGTAATCACTATTCCTTATCCATAAGGAATACTTCCTGAACTTGATGTAGATATAACATGAAGTAGATAGAATTGCAGAAGAGTTTCAAGCATCGCAGCTAGGTCCGGTTGATGAAACTATCACTTATGCATCTTCTATAAAAGACTGGAAACCTAATTGTTTACTTCATCAATTTTTGTACCATGGTCCTGGTTTGCCTCAAAACGGGACCTTCTAAGGTACGTAATATGCTTAAGACTCCATCAGGAATCGAATCTTTACTTAAACTATTATTACCGTCAATTCTTGCACAGTCATCAGAAGGAATGTAAATTCCTCCATTCCGATATGACCTTCAAGGTCCTTCCAAATATCATTCTGTTTCTTCGGTATGAACATTTGTAATTATTCCTTTATACTTAGATTGTCGGCCACCTCATTGGCCTTTCCTGATACTAACAATTTCTTGTAATCCATGTTCTCTGGATACATTCCACCTCAAACTTTTCTACCTCATTCCCATCACTGTTGGGTTAAAGCATTCTCCATTAAGCTCTGCTGAAGGAGAAAATATAACTATCAGTCTTTTTTTTTTTCGATAAGTCATTGCTTCCACCTTCCCGTGGGAACTTTATCAAAGTTACTCTCGATCATACCTAGGTTATTTGTTCTCTTAGTTCTTTCTTGTTCTAGGATAATCTCAACCTTTGTTGGTTCAATCTATACTTTCCCATGGTTTCACACATGCCTCGTCTGGCATAATTATTTCTATGTCATATATTCCCTACCAAGCTTCCATTTTGAACTTCAGAATATTACCTTTTTCCTTGTAAGGTTTCTTAGGTAATCCTCATCATTCTTCCTGTATTTTCTGGGTACAGGGCACATCAAAATATCAGTAATTAATCATATAATAATTCTGTCTATATACCTTTCAAAACTGCTTATTTTTTTTTATAAATCCTCAAAGTTTGATGTCGCCTTAATCAATTCAATTTATATCATCCAAATTCACAATGTCCTTTATTAGGGGTAATGCCATCCCTTGTCCATTCCCCAGGGTTTGCCTTACTCTATGGATATCTTATCCTTAATTCAACTGCCAAGGAATTCCTGCATCCTATAATTGGCAATCAAATCATGTATCCTTAATAAGGGTCTCTTTTCAATCATTCTTATTTGATAATCGATCGGTAGCTTACTGCTAATTTCTTCTTTCAGATAGTGGTCAACCTATTTGACCTTCCAAAAGACAACGTATGTCTATCTGCTCTCTTACAGAACTTGTTAATGGTAGCAAGGATGTTCTGAAAGATATTGGTCGAGTTCAACGTGAATTTCCTAGTGCTTATCGTTCTTCACAAAGGTACTTGCCTCAGAGAAAATTCCTACAGCATATTATTCAATTTCTGACCATTTCTATACTCTCTTCATATACCTTCATTGTTTACTTTCCTCCGTCATAATATATTCATGGTATTCATGATACCCTAACATCATACATCTCAAGTCATTATACTCCCATTTTACTCGTAATCTTGGACAACCATATACACATGAGTCACTTTAGTACGGGTGACACCATCCCAAAAAGGTCTAGTGAATTCCCAATCAAAACATGGGCTGTTCAGCAGAAGATTCCTACGATCTCATTAATGTTTCCTTTATATCAGAAGGCCTTGCAGTCGGTGCTTTCTTAGAAGCAACCCTGCTTTGTCCTTTCATTGCTGGTCTAGTCACTTGATAATCCTTTGTGACTTGGCCTCAACTGGCCACAAAATATATATATATATATATATATATATATATATATATATATATATGATTTTAGGGGTTGGCTAATAGCATTACTTTTCTAGCAATTGCCGGCATAGTGCCTTCTTCTTTGATACCTTTCTACCTTTCCAAAACTTTACTCCATATAAGTCTTAATCGACTACTCGGCACCGTCTCCGGTCACCTTTCCTCCACTCTTATCTTTTCAACTATTCTTATCAATCCCGCGTGCCACACAAGCTTACCATTCCTGGCATAACAGCCTTTTCACTTAAGTCAATCCTGGAATTTCTCAGTCCGGCTGGTTTCTTACTTACATTTCCTGTTTTCACCCAATCTCACTTCATCATTTTATCACTACCGTCGATTGTAATGCTCAGGGTCCGTTTACTAACCCATTTTACAGCATCCTTACCCAAATCACAGGGTTTGCTCCAGTTTCTACTCTCTTCCATGACATTCTCTGTTAATCAGAAAGACAAGGTTTGCCAAAATTCACCGAATTCCTTTCCAGACTCAGGGAAATTTTGATAAATCTACCCACCTACTGGTAACATTAAGGAGACCAGTTTCGAAACCTGAAGAATAGTTCTATGAACCTCCAAGCAGGTGGAATCATAAGCAGTCATAGTTAACGAAATAATCATCATCAGATTGGAAGTTTACCCACTGGAGAGGAATCAATTATATCCATCCCTTAGAAGGGAATCAATAGTTTCAAACTGAAACCTGTCACAACGTCCTGATATTCAATACTACCAAATGTCGGTCTACCTAACCCTTTATGCGAAGCGTCGTTGGAAGCACAAAGTCTCCTTTTTTTCATTAAGCAATGCCAGCTCTTGGTCATTACCAATTTCACCTTTTAGCTCCAGGAAGATTTTCTCACATTTTTCTCTTTAATTGCTGATCGTATTACTTGATCTATCATAATTCCGTGTCGGAGTAAACTTAAGGTAACTACTATAATCCATTCAAAGAGAAGAAGGAATTTAATATTCCTCTGAATCACTTACATCTAACGTTTCTGGTTCATCATTTAACTGAGTTGAATTAACTCTATACTCAGTCTCTGGCAGTAGTCTCATTACGAGTTCATCTTGACTCACTGGTCTTATCTTCCGGTAGGTTCTGAGATCCTTGTCTTGCTTACTACTTCCTTATATAACTTTACCCAATCATGCTGTCACTTCCCAATGTCTTTATTTTCTACTGATTCATTCATGAACATTTCCCTGAATAAAACCACCTCATTAACCTCACTTTGGTTTCGTAAATTATAACCTATGACATCTGCCTTCTCGTGGCGAATTATTACTGACAATATTCATACTGATTCATTTATCAAATGATATGGCACTTACTGCCTCATTCTCAACTATTCCTAGGGACTCTGCTCCTTGTCCTATATCGCTGTCTTTGATAATCATACATCCCTCTAGCTCTTTCTTCGTTAATATGAAAGTCTCTAAGGACTCTTATCCATTCTCGTATAAGACCTCAAGTAATTCTTCCAATCCGTCTTACTTGCTGGTACTACATCCAGTAGTCCGGTTACGAATCCAACACGAATCTTCAGATCTCTTAATAATATCTCGGTTCTTTATACTCTCTTTTCTGAGCACCATATCTTAATCATCACAGTCATTCTGGCTGCGACCCTCATTACCCATGGGTAAGCTCCTTATCCTAACAGGATTTTCCTTATCTGCTGGAACCTCTTCCGGGTCTCCAGTAGGGTACTCCATCGAATTACCCGCTGATCTTCAGCATATAAAGCATCATCGCGCTGCTGCTCGTATGCCTCAAGGTCTGTCGCCTTACTCGTCGATATGATATCGAGCTAAGTTACTATCATGATACTTACGAGTTCCCATAAGGGTTTTATATGTCATCACTACATTAAGTAGTCCGACTATGAACTTGGCAAGAGTTCTTATTATCTTATTGAATTTATTGTTTTAACGTTACCTCATCTCTGGGGTTTATAACGTACGCTCTGATACCACTTCTGTAACACCCCCAGATCCGGGGTCCGGGATCCGGTGGTTACGGTTTCCAATTCTGTCCACAACAATTGAACTTCCCTTAACATAAAATAAATTACGTCTCTATGACCCCACACAACAATATAAAACACACCCGTTATAGTCCCAGAGATGAAATCAGAGTAACAATCAAATTTTTATTAATCACATTATGAGTTCTTACAATCCAAAAGAATTTCAATATAAATACATACTCTTTGCCATCCATTTACATAAGTCATACTAGACCATATTCTTGGTACTGAAAGAATAAATATATCCTACCAATAGCTTCTTCTTCAGCTCTGGTAGTCTCATCGTCCTCGCCCGCGTCGAGTGCGCCTTATGCGAGTCATCTGGTCTAGCTGTTGTTGTGATATAATAATAAAGCAAGGGTGAGCAATAGCCCACCAACAATAATATATAACTGAACGATAATGTATAACAGTTCAAAAGAATCTTTCAAACCATATGCCATGCATTTACGGAAATGATGCCAGTATAATATGAACGATGAAGTTACAAGGTAACTTAAAGTATTTGTTTGTAGAAATATCTGCTACATCAAAAGTAATCGAGATATTCTCATTGTTATTAAGAAGAGGAACTTGCATAAAAAGGTTGCAATTCCAGTTACGAACACTTTTCCAGCTCTGCCAACAGTAATCATGTTGCAGGAAATAAATAAGTTTGGATGATGAACCAATGATGGAGTATTCACCGCGCCCGCTGTTCCAATCTTGATGATCAGTCGAGATCGTACAGCTCAAATTAGATTTACTACCGGTAGAAGGAAGAACTGACGGCTTTACTTGTATACCGCCTTACTAGCTCTCCCCGGCCAACGGTTGGGCCAAAGGGGATGGACCGGCGCTCCTCGGCCTCTTACACGACTCCTAGTTCAAATAGAATTCATGATTCTGAATGTAACGTTCGTCCCCCTTTCCCCAAGTATAATACTTGTTGATAAGACTCCACAAGGTAGTCGTATCTAGTTGGAAAGGAAAATTTACCAATAACTCCCAAGCTATTACTTGGTAACGGATATCAACTTGTTCCAACAACTTACCCCTCGAAAGATGAGAAGGTAAACAATGACTTAATAAGTCAATAGCACCCGAGTTGCGAGTGAAGAGAATACTTTATGACCGGGAAGTCGACAAGATAAATAACATTTTCCAAGTAAGGTTCCCTTATTTTTAGGGAGATAGACTCAAGAAGAATGATGTCTGAGAACCTTTCTTGATATAAGATTAATAATAATATGTCTCCGAAATATTTTCCGTAATAATCGAAGAAGATAAACCTTATCGAGGTTATTCTAAGTATGGAATAAATATTCAGAGAATATTTATTGAATTAAAATATTTTACAGAATATTTATGAATATGAAAGAATATCATTAATCAGAGTATTTCTCAAATAATCCTTGAAGAAATATCGAGAGAATATTTATTGCATAATTAAATATTCAAATGAATATTCAAAATAATATCCATTAATTATTAAGACCTGAAAGGAATATTTAAAATATTTAAAATAATATTCGATGATTAAATAGAACCTTGGATGAATATTCAAAATAATATTCATAATTAATTAGGAATTTAAATGAATATTGAAAAAGTAATATTCATTTAATGAATAATATTCTAAATGAATATCATGTAATATTCATTTAGTAATCCAAGCTTTAAAGGAATATTCGAGATAAGACTCGATAAATAAATCAAGCTTCAGATGAACATTAAAATAATATTCGTCAGGTAATTACTATCTTAAATGAATATTCAAAAGTAATATTCATTTAATGAATAATATTCTAAATGAATATCCAAATAATATTCATTTAGTAGTCCAACCTTTAGAAGAATATTCGAAATAATAATCGATAAATAATTCGACTCTGAATGAATATTAAAAATATTATTCGTCGAATAGTTACGTTCAAATAATTATTTGAAGTAAGGATCGTTAAATAAATAATCTCGAACGAATAGTCAAATAATATTCGTCGCTCGAATAATGGAAAATATTTACTTAAATATTTTCCTCCGAGGTAATCTCGATATGTCAAGAAATATTGACTCCCGGTCTATATTTGATGAATAAGATGTATACACCCTTCTCTGAGGGTCTTACAATAACCAGCTTATAATTGATACGATAGATATCTAATTTATAAGCCAATAACAATCAGGGAACAAGCATAATGATATAACTTGAAAGTAGGCATGCATGCTATGACATATGTATAACAGAAAACATTTTTATATATATTCAATCACAACAACAGCCTAAAAGAAGGGAATTGAAACTTGCCTGGTAGTCGAGTACGGTAAGGGGTAGTGGTAGCGGGTCCCGGTTCAGCTTGGTGATCTATAAATAGCCAAGGCATTCGGGATTAATCACTTAACATCTTAAAAGTTAAGTTATACTTAAATCGAAACACGTTCTCGAGTTATCTCGTTATACCCCTTTTAGTGGATTCCTTTTATCATCGATCCGACCCGACATTCGTTCGTTAATACGACATGTCATTGTACTTACACTTGGGACATACTTAAGTCATACAAGTTCTAAAGTCGATCGTTACAAATCAATATTATGCTCCGAGTTTTATCGCCCGTTTTCTAAGTGTTTTACCGAAGTTATAATAGAGTCGTCTTTTAGGGGTTCGTTCGCGTTTAACCTCGACTCGCATATTTTTAATAAATCGAAAAACGATCCTTTTGACATACGGTTTTCTTTCACACCTTCCTTTTTACCTCTAGTATTTATTTACCAAGATTCATCATGATTTTACATATTTTACGAGGGTTCAATTTCAGTTACGAATTCTCGGTTACGGTTTCGAAATACTTTTAGTAAACTGGCCGTAACTCCTAAACCGTAAGCCCGTTTCACGTGATCTTTATATCAAAACGAAGCTTATAACATAAGCTATCCTAACATGGCAGAAAAGTTTCTGGACAGTAGGGTCTTGATGTGAAAAATGGCATACAAAACATGATATTGTAAAATTGGGCATTATAACGGCTATGTTTACGCGTTTTCCAAAGTTTTTACACTTTATCTCGATCTAACAAAGATCACTCCAACCAAACAAACGCATGATAATCATCATGACTAGTCTATCAACAACTCATCTCAACCATCTCATCAATCACAATCCAAACAACAACCATAATCAACTAAAATCATAGATCTAAGCATAACATAGCATACTAACACTAAATCATCCATAAAACTCATAAAATCTCAAAATGATACCAAGGGTTTTTGAGCTTTTTACCTTCCTTAGAGTGTGATATAGACTTAGTAAGCCTTGATCTATCCTTAGATGACCTTAAGCTAGCTAGATCAATCAAAAGAAACATAAAAATCAAAGGTTAGTTCATAAGAACACTATTCACCCTCCTCTTTGTTGATTTTTTTGAAAATGGAAACAAAGGAATTTGGGCTTGAAATTTCTAGGAGATTAGTTTCTTGAATTATAGGACTCACCTTAAAAATTACAAGATCAAATGATGGTGGGAGCTTGGACTTTGGATTTGGAATTTCCAAAGGGGCCGAATGGTTCTTTCAAGAGAGTGGTGATGTTTGGCTTGTTTTGTTGCTTGGGTTATTGTGTGGTATTGTATTATTGATGCATCTAGGATAATGTCTAAGTCTTAAAGCTACTTTAATAAAGGTAAGATGTCATGCATGAGGTAATTTTCAAGGGACATGTGCTAGATTATGCATGGTTGCTTGCTAAGTACCTTGTTGGCTTGTAACTTGCTAGTTAGTTTGCAACTAAGTTGGTTACTAGATATTTCTATTAGCACATGTATGTATCTTGCTTTCTCTGCTTGATTCTGTGTCCGGTTATTGCTCGTTTCGATTGATCATTCGTAGGAATAACCATGTAGTTTCACCTCTAGGGTTTATCGGGAAATTTCTCGATATTCATAATATCTTCCCCAATCCTTAATATAATCCTCGTGATGACTATGTAGGATATTTAATCTCGATACGAACTTAATCCGTAATCTAGGATTCGTTCGCTTTATTGATTAATCACGTTATAACGTTTTAGCGGTTTCTAGAACGCTTGTTTCACTGCCTCAGTGGTTTCCTACCTTCATTCTTAAATCAAATATAATAACATCCCAAAATATCAAATCCTCAAAGTTAATATCTCAATTCTTGGATTATAATAATATTTAATCCACTGTCCGGTCAAATATTATACCGAAAAAGAATTTGGAATTTCTGAATTCCGATCGTCTCTGCATTCACTTATTTCCTCCGCGTATTACTAATATGACTTCGAAACATCCATATCACGTCCCGTACATAGGGTGGCGTGAAAAGTTTTCCAACTTACAAAATCACTATTCATCCACCAAATTACTATGCACGTACAGGAAACACTATGCACGTACGGGAAACACTATGCACGTACGGGAAATACTATGCACGTATGGGAAACACTATGCACGTACGGGAAACACTATGCACGTACTCATTTCCCTTCAAGGATCCATTAGCTCCTTCCTGGATGGTAGATTATTCTTATCTAGGTCCTCAACCATCAAATTACTCTATTCTGACAATATACCAATGCATCAGGATCATTGTCCAAAGCAATATCCATTCATTACAATCATTGTTCTTTGAAACCACCATTCATTAGAGCTGGTGACCTTGTTGTTGGAATCATTGTTCCTCATTTTATCATTACTTAATAAAAAGTTTTAATTATATCCAAAATTTTGGGGTTCTTACAAGTTTCATCAGAGTTTACTTCATCAGAGATTAAATCTTCATTTCCAAAGTGCAGTTGATCATATTCATCTACATATTCAAGTCCAGTTATTATCTTATCATCAAATGACACATGAATTGACTCCATGATCACCTTGCTTCTCAGATTATAAACTCTGGATGCCTTAGTTGACAGCGAATAGCCAACAAAAATTCATTCATCAACTTTTAAGTCAAATTTGGTCAACTGTTCAGGATGAGTTTTTGACACAAAGCATTTGCACCGAAAAATATGAAAATATTTCAGGTTTGGCTTCTTTTCCCTCACCATCTCATATGGTGTTTTTCCATGCTTGTTGATCAGTGTGGCATTTTGAGTAAAACAGGCTGTTTGAACTGCTTCTGCCCAGAAATAGGTTGGCAATTTTGCTTCATCAAGCATAGTTCTGGCAGCTTTTATCAAGGTTCTGTTTTTCCTCTCAACTACACCATTTTGCTGTGGTGTATCAGGTGCAGAAAACTCTTGCTTCATTCCTCTGTTCTTGCAGAATTCTTTCATTGTTGCATTCCTGAATTCAGTTCCATTATCACTTCTGATTATTTTGACTTTGTGTTTTAATCCTTTATCCAGCAGCTTTACATACTCCATCAGAGTTAATGCAGTTTCATCCTTCTTTGCTAGAAAATACACCCAAGTGTATCTGGTGTGTTCATCAACAATGACTAGAGCATATTTCTTTCTTCCAATTGATAAGACATTCACTGGTCCAAAGAGATCAACATGTAGAAGATGATAAGGATCAACAATTGAAGATTCAGACTTGCTCTTGAAAGATGACTTCCTTTGTTTGGCCTTTTGACAGGAATCACACAGGCCATCAACATTTAATAAAGACTTTGGAAGTCCTCTTACAAGATCCTTTCTTATTAACTCATTAATGTTGTTCAGATTCAAATGAGAGAGTTTCTTATGCCACTTCCAACTCTCTTCACTAGACATTCTTGTTGACAGGCAAACAGCTTTTCCATCAGAGTTTGTCAACAACTTTGCTTCATAGATATTATTGCGCCTGTGTCCAACTAAAACAACTTTCCCTGTAGATTTACTGATGATTTCACAGTATTCAGGCTGAAAATCTACATGATATCCTCAGTCACAGATTTGACTCACAGATAACAGATCATGCTTGAGTCCTGGAACCAGAGCTACATTTGTGATGATGACACTTCCAAGATTGATATTGCCATATCCCAGAGTACGTCCTACGTTGCCATCTCCATAGGAAACTTTTGGGCCAGCCTTCTCCTCATACGCTGATAGCAGGGCTTTATTTCCAGTCATGTATCCTGAACATCCACTGTCCATGACTAAGGTACTCTCCCTGATTCCCTGCAATCACAAACAATCACTGAAGGTCATATTTAAGGATCCAGACTTGCTTGGATCCTTTGGCTTTCTTAACTTTGTTAGCTTTAGCAGTGGAATTCACATTATCAGAGTTTAAGCTAACATTTTCAGAGTTTACACTTGCAGAATTAACCTTAACCCATTTCAAATTGGGCTTAAGTTCATAGTAATTATGATAAATAGCATTATAATCCCTGCAAGTATAAATAGAATGCCAAGTACTTCCACAATATTTGCATAAAGTCTGTGGTCTAGTTCTAAAATAATCTTTCTTTACTTCAGACTTGGAAAGTAAAGAATTAATGTTTTTATTCTTCCTGCAGAAACTAGCAAGATGGTTAGTGCTACCACAGTTATGACATGTCTTTCTTGGAGTGAAAGTAGCAAGCATTGGATAATTACCTTGAGTAATGCCTACTTTACCATTTCTATTCTTCCTAGACACTTTTTGTTTCTTAACAGATTTTAACTCCTTAAGCTTATGCTTGAGTTGTTTATCTGTCATTGAACCAATATTAACCTGTTTAACACTAGTTTTTACTGGTTCTCTCTTAACAGCTCCTTTTTCAGCTTCAGACTTAGGTTCATTTATTCCATGAACAAATTTTGTAGATGGAAGATGTGTTCTAACTTTCACCTTATTTTCAAACCTAAGTTCATCTCCCACACAGTAACCTAAACCAACTGTGTCTGACTGAAAAACCTCTTGAGTGTCTTTTCCAGAATGAGTCCAAGTTTTAATTATGTGATTTGCCTTCTCCAATTCAGTTTCTAGTTGTTAATATTTTCCTAGCAAATCCTGTTCTAGATAAACAGCATCATCTCTTTCTTTCTGAACTTGTTGCATTTTTTCAAGTTTCTCTTCAACAATTTTATTTCTCTCTTTAAGTTCAGAATTCTCAGATTGGATTCTCTCATTCTCCAAAGTCTGATCCCTATAACTGATATGCAAAGCCTTAAGATAGATTCTCAATTCAGTTATATCATCAGTATTATAAGCATAGGTAGTTAGAGGTACCTTGTTTTCAGAATCTTCAGATTCATTCTCAATAGAAGCCATGAGAGCATAGTTAACATCTTCATCTGAGTCTGAAGTGTCTGCCCAGTCTCTGCCTTTTGTGAAGAGTGCTTTTTCAGTTTTACCCTTCTTGCACTCAGGAGCATAGTGACCCATCTCCTTACACTTGTAGCATTGAATCTCAGACTTGTCTTTCTTCCCAGATTTGGTGTCCTTTCTCTCAGACTTTCTGAAACTCTTTCTGATAGAATTTGAATCTTTCTTAGAAAACCTTTTTCCCTTCTTGAAGTTCTTGAAACCCATCTTCTTGAAGGTCTTCACCATCAAAGCAGCCATTTGCATAATTTCTTCTTCATCATCCTGATGAGTCTTTTAAAATAACAAGGTCTGGGAGTGTTTACGTGACCACGGTGGTTGATCTTGTGCCATCGTATGAGCCTGTAGAGATCATGATTGATGCTTTGGGATTTGAAGTTAATTCTGGTGGGAAGTCATATTCTATTTCCTGTGTCGTGTGGGACGATACAAAATAGAATTCACATATTTATTATATAATTATATATTTGGCTTGCATGTTTTTACCTTTCACTTGAAAGGGTTTTTCTTGCTTTAAGCACTTAGGATTTTATTTTTCAAGTTGGATCAGGATTTTGATGGGTTTCCTATTTGGGTTCAGGTATTAGCTAAATTCCTAGCTAATATTGAATTTCTTTTAGATTCCTATCTGAATAAGGTTATTTATGTAGATTATAAATACTCTTGTCTTGTAATCTTTTGGGGACAGATATTGATAATAAAATTTTGGCTATTCGGTAGCTTTGAGAATCGAATTCAGGAGTGAATTCAGAGTTTGAGTTTTGTTTCTCCATTCGGAGATTCAGAGTTAGAGTTTTGTTTCTCCATCTTTCGAGATTCAGAGTTTACTTTATATTTGTCTTTACTACATATTACTACGAGAACATCACGTTCCGTATCAATTTGGTATCAAGAGCCAAGGTTTCTCCATCAATTTCTTAATTGTTGGGAGATCTAGAGTTTTCGCAAAAAAAATAAATAAAAAATACTGTTCACGCGTACTGTTCATCGATACTGTTCACGACACTGTTCACAGCACTGTTGCACGTTAATGGCAGGGGATGAAGATTTAAAACTTAAAGGATCGGATGGAGATTTCTTGAAGTTAACTCTTAGAAATATTAATGAGCAAATTGCTTATATGGCAGAGCAACAAGCAGAGATCAAGGCAAGTTTACGAGTTACAAACGAGAGGATTGATGGTTTACAAGTTACAAACGAGAGGATTGAGGGGGTTATTGCTACGGTAGAAAATACACCTCTTCGCACAGGCTTTATAAGAAACCCTCCACCCACTAACAACAATGACGATGATAAAAGCTTGAAGTGGGATGTACCAGAATTTAGTGGAGCAGGTGATGCCGAGGATTTCTTAGAATGGGTGAGACAGATGGAAAAAATCTTTGATTATAAAGGTTTTGATGATCAGAAGTCTTATAAAATTGCCAACATGAAGCTAACAAGATATGCATCTGTATGGTTTGACAATTTGAAGACGAAGCTCATGAGGGAAGAGGCTCCTAGAATCACAACTTGGACTGAGATGAAACGGCAATTAAAGAATCGTTTTGTTCCACGAGAGTACATACAAGATAATTACTTGAAGCTGAATCAACTTCAACAACGAAACTGTAAGAACCCCAAATTTTGGATATAATTAAAACTTTTTATTAAGTAATGATAAAATGAGGAACAATGATTCCGACAACAAGGTCACCAGCTCTAATGAATGGTGGTTTCAAAGAACAATGATTGTAATGAATGGATATTGCTTTGGACAATGATCCTGATGCATTGGTATATTGTCAGAATAGAGTAATTCGGTGGTTGAGGACCTAGATAAGAATAATCTACCATCCAGGAAGGAGCTAATGGATCCTTGAAGGGAAATGAGTACGTGCATAGTATTTCCCGTACGTGCATAGTATTTCCCGTACGTGCATAGTGTTTCCTGTACGTGCATAGTAATTTGGTGGATGAATAGTGATTTTGTAAGTTGGAAAAATTTTCACTCCACCCTATGTACGGGACGTGATATGGATGTTTCGAAGTCATATTAGTAATACGCGGAGGAAATAAGTGAATGCAGAGACGATCGGAATTCAGAAATTCCAAATTCTTTTCGGTATAATATTTGACCGGACAGTGGATTAAATATTATTATAATCCAAGAATTGAGATATTAACTTTGAGGATTTGATATTTTGGGATGTTATTATATTGATTTAAGAATGAAGGTAGGAAACCACTGAGGAGTGGTTATGGCTACAATGTAATAATTGATATTTGGAAAGAATGAATGGAATTCGACTTTATTATTTCTATGTCTTGAATAATGCAAAAGGGTAACAACATAGGTAAGAATAATCTATCTTCTAAGGGAATAAGATATGGCAATTTCAAGCAATAGAATATTCTCATGTCATCCAGATCGGTAACGATTAATCCAGTAGTTCCGTAAAAAGGATAAGGAACGATCGAAAGAGAATACGGACAATTGTACCACCCTAAGAGAACAAGTAAAGAATACAGAATGAATAGTGTTTTGGTGGGAGTATATAATAATATGAGACGACACTATATAGAAGCATTCGGAACGGATTTCCGAGTTCGTATTAGTGATCCAGGGGGAAAATAAGTGTATGTAAAAGCTGTCGGATTCTGAAAAACCGCACTTTTATTTTCTCCGAGAGTTCCCTGGACACTGATAGCCTCAAGTATTTAACGAATGGATTTAAGGAATATAAATTGGAAAGTTAGAATAAAAGATGGAGAATGAAAGTATTAATATTAAAAAGGATTCCCGGTAAACCCTAATTAGAAATCCGTGAAATATTCCTACGAACGATCAAGGAATTGAGCAATAACCGGACAAAGAGACAAGCAGAGGGCCAAGATGTATGATGAGCTAGTGGAAGGTGACATAATCACCTTATGCAAGATAAGATCAAAGAGACCAAGCTAGTTACAAAGCTAACTAGCAATCTTAGCAATCAAACCAAGTACTTAGCATGCTTTCTCATCCTACCACACCAAATTAAACACTTGTCCACCAAGATGATGTATGCCATGACCTAGTACCTTTAATAAAGCAACTTTATGTTAGATATTTTCCTAATTATGAAAGAGAGCAAGCAACCAAGGCAAAGAACACAAACTCTCTCAAGAATAAGCCATTCGGCTATTTCCTTAATTCAAAATCCAAAGTCCAAGCTCCCACCATCATTTGATCTTGTAATTTTTAAGGTGAGTTCTATATTTCAAGAAAGTAATCTCCTAGAAATTTCAAGTTCAAACTCCATGTTTTCCATTTTCAAAGAAATCATCAAAGACTAGGGTGAATAGTGATGTTCAAGAACAACTCTTGATTTTCTTGATTTCTAGGATGATCTAAGCTTGGTTATGGGTATACAAGGACTATGCAAAGCTTAGCAAGGTCTTTACACACTCCAAGGAAGGTATAAAGCTCTTGAAACCCTAACCCTTGTTTGAGATTTAAGCATGTTTATGATAGTTATAACTTAGTTATGGTTATGTTAAGATTATAAGCATGATTATGTATGGATTTTGGATTAATGATGTAAATAGCTAGATGAACGGAAAGGCATTTCTTGGCCTCAGTTCATGTATATAAGTCATGTATATGTTGTTTGGGTTGGATACTATGATTATGGGAAGATTCGAAATTGGTAGAAATTCGATTTACAGCCGTTATAATGCCCGATTTTGCAATACCATGTTTTGTATGCCATTTTCCATGTCGAACCCCTACTGTCCAGAGACCTTATCTGCCATGATAGGATAGGTAATGTTCTAAGCTTCGTTTTGATATAAAGATCACGTGAAACGGACTTATGGTTTAGGATTTATGACCAAATTACTAAAAGTAGTTCGAATCCGTAAACGAAAGTTCGTAACTGTAATTGAACCCTCGTAAGCTATGTAACGTCATGGCGAATCTTGGTAAATAAATACTAGAGGTAAAAAGGAAGGTGTGAAAGCAAACCGTATGTCAAAAGGATCATTTTTCGATTTATTAAAAATGTTCGAGTCGAGGTTAAACGCGAACGAACCCCTAAAAGACGACTCTTTTATAACTTCGGTAAAACACTTAGAAAACGGGCGATAAAACTCGGAGTATAGTATTGGTTCGTAACGATCGACTTTAGAACTCATATGACTTAAGTAAGTCCCAAGTATAAGTACAATGACATGTCGTATTAACGAACGAATGTCGGGTCGGATCAGTGATAAAAGTAATCCACTAAAAGGGGTATAACGAGATAACTCGAGAACGTGTTTCGAATTAAGTATAACTTAACTTTTAATATGTTAAGTGATTAATCCCGAATGCCTTGGCTATTTATAGATCACCAAGCTGAACCGGGACCCGCTACCACTACCCCTTACCGTACTCGACTACCAGGCAAGTTTCAATTCCCTTCTTTTAGGCTGTTGTTGTGATTAAATAAATATATATATATGATTGCTGATATACATATGCCATTGCATGCATGCCTACTTTCAAGTTGAATTGATATACTTGTTCCCTGAATGTTATTGTTGGCTTATAAGCTAGATAGTTATATACCAGTTATAAGCCGGTTATTGTAAGACCCTCATAGATGGGCGTATACATCTTATTAATCAAATATAGACCGGGAGTCAATATTCCTTGATATATCGAGATTACCTCGGAGGAAAATATTTAAGTAAATATTTTCTATTATTCAGGCGACGAATATTATTTGAATATTCGTTCGAGATTATTTATTTTAATGATCCTTACTTCAAATAATTATTTGAACGTAATCATTCGACGAATAATATTTGTCAATATTCATTCAGAGTCGAATTGATTATCGATTATTATTTCGAATACTCTTCTAAAGATGAGACTACTAAATGAATATTATGTGGACATTCATTTAGAATATTATTTTATTAAATAAATATTACTTTTGAAAATTCATTTAAGGTATTAAGTACTTGATGAATATTATCTTCAATATTCATCTGAAGCTTGATTTACTTATCGAATATTATATCGAATATTCCTTTAAAGCTTGGATTACTAAATGAATATTACTTGATATTCATCTAGAATATTATTCATGAAATGAATATTACTTTATCAATATTCACTTAAATTCCTAATTAATTATGAATATTATTTTGAATATTCATCAGGGTTCTATTTAATCATCGAATATTATTTTAAATATTTTAAATATTCCTTTCAGGACTTATTAAGTAATGAATATTATTTTGAATATTCATTTGATTATTTAATTATGCAATAAATATTCTCTCGATATTTCTTCAAGAATTATTTGGGAAATACTCTGATTAAAGATATTCTTTCATATTCCTAAATATTCTGTAAAATATTTTAATTCAATAAATATTCTCTGAATATTTATTCCATACTTAGAATAACCTCAATAAGGTTTATCTTCTTCGATTATTACGGAAAATATCTCAGAGTCATATTATTATTAATCTTATACCAAGAAAGGTTCTCATACATCATTCTTCTTTGAGTCTATCTCCTTAATAATAAGGGAACCTTACTTGGAAAATGTTATTTATCTTGTCGACTTCCCGGTCATAAAGTATTCCCTTCACCCGCAACTCGGGTGCTGTTGACGTATTAAGTCGTTGTTTACCTTCTCATCTTTCGAGGGGTAAGATTACTGGAACAAGTTGATATCCGTTACCAAGTAATAGCTTGGGAGTTATTGGTAAATTTTCCTTTCCAACTAGATACGACTACTTTGTGGAGTCTTATCAACAAGTATTATACTTGGGGAAAGGGGGACGAACGTTACATTCAGAATCATGAATTATATTTGAACTAGGAGTCGTGTAAGAGGCCGAGTAGCGCCGGTCCATCCCCTTTGGCCCAACCGTTGGCCGGGGAGAGCTAGTAAGGCGGTATACAAGTAAAGCCGTCAGTTCTTCCTTCTACCGGTAGTAAATCTAAATTGAGCTGTATGATCTCGACTGATCATCAAGATTGGAACAGCGGGCGCGGTGAATACTCCATCATTGGTTCATCATCCAAATTTATTTATTTCCTGCAACACGATTACTGTTGGCAGAGTTGGAAAAGGGTCATAACCGGAATTGCAACCTTTTCTTGCAAGTTCCTCTTCTTAATAACAATAAGAATATCTCGCTTACTTTGATGTAGCAGATATTTCTACAAACAAATACTTTAAGTTACCTTGTAACTTCATCGTTCATATTATACTGGCATCATTTCCGTAAATGCATGGCATATGGTTTGAAAGATACTTTTGAACTGTTATACATTATCGTTCAGTTATATATTATTGTTGGTGGGCTATTGCTCACCCTTGCTTTATTATTATATCACAACAACAGCTAGACCAGATGACTCGCACAAGGCGCACTCGACGCGGGCGAGGACGATGAGACTACCAGAGCTGAAGAAGAAGCTATTGGTAGGGTATATTTATTCTTTCAAGTACCAAAAATATGGTCTAGTATGACTTATGTAAATGGATGGCAAAGAGTATGTATTTATATTGAAATTCTTTTGGATTGTAAGAACTCATAATGTGATTAATAAAAATATTGATTGTTACTCTGATTTCATCTCTGGGACTATAACGGGTGTGTTTTATATTGTTGTGTTGGGTTATAGAGACGTAATTTATTTTATGTTAAGGAAAGTTCAATTGTTGTGGACAGAATTAGAAACCGTAACCACCGGATCCCGGACCCCGGATCTGGGGGTGTTACAGAAACCTTAGTGTGACTGAATATACTACAGAATTTGAGAGGTTGTGTATTCTATGTGACTTGAAAGAAGAAGAAGAGATGAAAATCCGTCGTTATATCAAGGGATTGAATTCTTCTATTGGCAATAAGGTCGAACTTATTCCTTACACGTTCTTTGATGATGTGACAAAGTTGGCTCTTCGAATTGAGAAGCAAGAGAAAGAAAAAGCAAAACCAGTTTACAAAGGATTCTCTAAGACATCTTTCAAGGGTGAAAATTCTGGCGCTTATAAGAGTACTTCTTATAGTGGGGCCAATGCATTCTCAAAGGAAGATAATCCCAAAGGAAAGATCCAAGTGAGTCCTGAGCAAGCTGCGCTAGCAAAGAAAAGGTGTTTCAGGTGTCAAGGCTTAGGACACCTTGCAAAGGACTGTACGAATAAAGTTACCCTTTCTAGGAAAGAGTACATATTATTGACAGCTTATGAGGAACAAGAAGAACGAGAAAGAACTCTTTCTGCTCAACAGGGACAAAAGTATGATGATGAGGAAGAAAGAGATTTTGAGTACGATAATTCTGAGAGATGGGATGATCTAAACCACGAGTCTATTGAGCCGGAGGAAGAGATGAACAACATTGGCCTCTTGAGAAGACTTCTTAGAACTGATTGCACACCCGTAGAAGAAAAAGAACAAAGGGAGAACTTATTCCATACAAGAGCTGCAGTTGGAGATCGAACTTGTAATGTGATTGTGGACACTGGTTCTTGCGTAAACGTGACATCTTCTAAGATGGTGAATGCACTAAAACTTCCAACCAGGGACCATCCTAAACCTTATAAGTTGAATTGGTTGAATGAAAACGAACCAATCAGAGTCAAGAAGCAAGCACTTGTGACTTTTTCAATAGGAAATTACAGAGACGAACTATGGTGTGATGTGGTTCCTATGACAGCTTGTTCACTTTTGTTAGGACGTCCATGGCAGTTTGATAGAGAAGTCATGTTTCATGGTAAAAAGAATGAATACTCAGTTTTGTGCGGGAAAAAAAGATTTAAACTGAAACCACTTCCTCCTAAAGTGGTTCATGAACCTGTGAAGGACAATATGTTGATTACTGCTGCTGAGTTTGAAAAGAATATAGAAGATGGTGCAATTGGGTATGTCTTATACATTCGTGAAGTTGAAAAGGATTCGCCTCATACTGAAGACCTGGAACTAAGTAAGCTGATGGATGAATTTGCAGATGTTTTTCCTGATGATCTGCCTATGGGATTACCTCCACGTAGAGGAATTGAGCACGACATAGACCTTGTCCCTGGGGCTCCATTACCCAACAAGGCAGCTTATAGGTGTAATCCTTTAGAGTCAAAAGAGTTGCAAAGACAAGTTCAGGAGTTGATTGATAAGGGTTATGTACGAGAAAGTAAAAGTCCTTGTGCTGTACCCGCGTTACTAGTTCCGAAAAAAGATGGTACTTGGAGGATGTGTATCGATAGTAGGGCAATCAACAACATCACCATAAAATATCGCTTTCCTATGCCTCGCTTGGATGACATGCTTGATGAACTACATGGGTCAACTATTTTCTCCAAGATTGACCTGAGGAGTGGATATCACCAAATGAGAATTCGAGATGGGGATGAATGGAAAACTGCTTTCAAGACCAAACAAGGACTTTATGAGTGGATGGTTTTACCATTTGGCCTCTGCAATGCACCTAGTTCCTTTATGAGATTGATGAATGAGGTATTACGATCTTTTCTAAATTCTTTTGTTGTTGTCTACTTGGATGATATACTTGTGTATAGTGTTAATAGAGAACAACATTTAGAACACTTGCGAAAAGTTTTTATGGTTCTTCGAGAAGAAAATTTTTTTGGGAAGATGGAGAAATGTACTTTTCTAGTACCTAGTCTTACTTTTCTTGGTTATATTGTGGCTGGGGATGGCATGAGAGTGGATCCATCTAAGGTAGATGCTATTTCTACTTGGCCTACGCCTAAAAATTCTCATGATGTTCGAAGTTTTCATGGCTTGGCCTCATTTTATAGACGATTCATTCGAAATTTCAGCACTGTGACTGCACCACTTACTGATCTGATGAAGAAAAAAGAATTTGAGTGGAATTCTAGTGCAAATAATGCATTTGAGGAAATTAAGAATCTTCTTTGCAAGACACCTGTACTTGCTTTACCAGATTTTAACAAAGTATTCGAAGTAGAGACTGATGCTAGTGGTCTTGGTATAGGTGCTATTCTTTTGCAAGAAAGAAGGCCTATTGCATTCTTTAGTGAGAAGTTAAATGGTGCTAAACTTAATTACTCGACATATGATAAGGAGTTTTATGCTATTGTACGTGCTGTGGCTCATTGGGCACATTATTTGCGTCCTCCACCATTTGTTTTACATTCCGATCATGAGAGTTTGAAGCACATTCATGGGCAACAGAAGTTAAGTGTAAGACATGCAAAATGGGTTGAATTTCTGCAATCCTTTACATTTTCTTCCAAGTATAAGGATGGGAAAAGTAATGTTGTTGCAGATGCCTTATCTCGGAGACATTATATGCTTACAATTTTGGATGCAAGAATTTTGGGATTTGAACATTTGAAGGAGTTGTATGTGACTGACCCTGATTTCTCTTCTTTTTTTGCGACGCCGACTGATTCGTATGTGCTACAAGATGGTTTTCTTTTTAGAGGAAACAAACTGTGTGTACCGAAGTGTCGAGTTAGAGAATTATTAATTCGAGAAGTACATGGTGGTGGTATTGCTGGTCATTTTGGAATACACAAAACATTCGACTTACTTTCTGAGCACTTCTATTGGCCTAAGATGTTAAGAGATGTTCAAGCTGTTTTGGAGAGATGTGCCACATGCCAAAAGGCAAAAAGTCACTTTCATAAGGGTTTGTCACTCCCCTTCCCGTTCCTATTGCACCATGGGATAGTGTGAGTATGGATTTCATTGTTGGATTACCCCGTACTGCTAGGGGTAAGGATTCTATTATGGTTGTAGTGGACAGATTTTCAAAAATGGCTCACTTTGTTTCTTGCCATAAAACGGATGATGCTAGTCGTATTGCAGATTTGTACTTCACGGAGATTGTGAGATTGCATGGAATCCCTAAAAGTATAGTGTCGGATAGGGGTACTAAATTTTTGAGTTATTTTTGGAAGACCCTATGGAAATTTGTAGGAACAAAGTTACTATTTAGTACTTCACATCATCCACAGACAGATGGTCAAACCGAGGTTACTAATAGAACTTTGGGGACATTATTGAGAGGGCTGGTGAGTAAAACTACAAAGGACTGGGACATCAAATTGGCACATGCTGAATTCGCATATAACAGGACATCATCATCTACAACAGGAGTGTCACCATTTGAGGTAATATATGGTATAAATCCATACATTCCTGTTGATTTAATTCCTATTGCAAAAAAAGATATCCTGAATTTTGATGCTAAGAAACGTCAAGAAGCCTTCTTTAGAACTTGTGATCAAGTTAAAACGCAAATTGAAAAGATGAACACTAGATACAAGGAACGAGCCAATAAGAAGAGACAACAAGTTGTGTTCAATCCTGGCGATTTGGTTTGGATTAACCTAAGAAAGGAGAGGTTTCCTGACATGAGGAAAAATAAGTTAATGCCTAGAGCTGATGGACCTTTCAAGATAATAGAGAAATACGGAGATAGTGCCTATAAAATTGAGCTACCTGATTCGTATGGAGGAGTAAGTTCTACATTCAATGTTGGTGATTTATCTCCGTACATCGACGATGCGAATTTAAGGACAAATTCTTTTCAAGAAGGGGAGAGTGATGAGTCTCTTAAAAGAACAAGGTCTGGGAGTGTTTACGTGACCACGGTGGTTGATCTTGTGCCATCGTATGAGCCTGTGGAGATCATGATTGATGCTTTGGGATTTGAAGTTAATTCTGGTGGGAAGTCATATTCTATTTCCTGTGTCGTGTGGGACGATACAAAATAGAATTCACTTATTCATTATATAATTATATATTTGGCTTGCAAGTTTTTACCTTTCACTTGAAAGGGTTTTTCTTGCTTTAAGCACTTAGGATTTTATTTTTCAAGTTGGATCAGGATTTTGATGGGTTTCCTATTTGGGTTCAGGTATTAGCTAAATTCCTAGCTGATATTGAATTTCTTTTAGATTCCTATCTGAATAAGGTTATTTATGTAGCCTATAAATACTCTTGTCTTGTAATCTTTTGGGGACATATATTGATAATAAAATTTTGGCTATTCGGTAGCTTTGGGAATCGAATTCAGGAGTGAATTCAGAGTTTGAGTTTTGTTTCTCCATTCGGAGATTCAGAGTTAGAGTTTTGTTTCTCCATCTTTCGAGATTCAGAGTTTACTTTATATTTGTCTTTACTACATATTACTACGAGAACATCACGTTCCGTATCACATCCTCAGAGTCAGATGATTCATCAGTGTTTGAATCAATATCAGAGTGATGACTCACTTTCAGAATGAATGACCAAAGCTTTTCCCTTAGCTTTCTTCCTTGATGCTTCCTTCTTCAAGGGTTTTTCTTCAACCTTAAGAGCAACAGACTTTGTCTTCTTGCTTGATCTCCTGTTTCTCTGCTCCAGTTCCAGTTCATGAGTTTTGAGCAACCCATAAATTTCATCAATCTCAGTATCATCAAGATCATAGTTATCTCTTATGGTGGTTGTCTTCACATCCCACTTTTCAGGTAAGGCAAGAAGAAATTTGAGATTTAAGTCTTCTAGATCATACTCTTTATTAACCAGTGACAAATCATTGAGCAGTTTACAGAATCTGTCAAATGTTTCTGTCATGGTTTCTTCAGATTTAGCCTCAAAGTGCTCATACTCCTGTGTGAGTATGTTCCTTCTATTCTTCTTGATAGCAACAGTTCCTTGACATCTAACCTCAAGGGCATCCCAGATTTCTTTGGCAGTAGTGCAGTTAATCACTTTATTAGACATAACATTGTCTAAGGCACTATGAAGTAGATGCCTAACCTTTGTATCCTTAGCAATAGATGAAAGATCTTCATGAGTCAGATCTTTTTTCTCCTTTGGGATTGATTTAGCTTCTTGACCAGCAGCAACAACAGATAACTTTGTAGGCTTATGAGGACCTTCAAAGATTCTGTCAAGATATTCTGGATCTGTAGCTACCAGAAACATAGTCATCTTCACCTTCCAGATTGAATACTCTGCCGGCCTGAGAATAGGAACCCTAATTGTCTCATAACGACTCACAGTAGTAGGTTGAGCCTTCTCAGTACTTGAATCTGTTGGAGGAGGTATCTCTGCCATTGATTATAGCTGTGTGTGGATCTTAAACTGTATAGAGTAACAGATTGGCTCTGATACCAATTGTTAGGCCGAATACACAATTATAATCAAGATTGTATGAGAGATTAACAATTAAACACACGTTTAAACAATTAAAAATTGTTTGGAATTAATAACTCCTCTCTCAGTGATGTAAAATATCAAAGAGAGTGCTTAGGTTACAATGTAATGATAATTCATTTTTCGATGATACGATACCCTTCTAGGGTTAACCTAACTATATTTATAAGATATACAGCTGCTATACAATCGATAATTGATACTCCTATAAATTAGCTATACAATTAATATCAATTACGATTGCTACACGTCTCCTTAGTCAACTCAATCTCTTTGACAGCTATCCAATCTTCAAAGATATTGCTTCCATAATTATCTTCAATAATTTTTCAAACACTGTTGACCTGTTGACGCTTCCTCCATACAGAGTTTAATAAACTCTGTCGAGCTTCCACCTGTCAGCGTTTAACTAAACTCTGACTGCTTCCAGCTAAACTCTGATATTTCACTGTAACACTTAAACACTGATTATTATTCACATCAATTATATCTAACAAATTACATCAATATCCGGTATTTGAGTAACAAAATAAAATACTTCATTGAAACATATATACTCTGAACAAAAGAGTAGGGTTTAGTATACTTTCCTGGTGCTCTGGAGGTAGTAGGGGCTCGTGACGGAATCCGACAATCTAATCAAAGTAAAGAAAACACGCGATTAATCCCTTATACGATCCGCTTATAACTCAATGCTCAGACACTTAATCTAATCACAAACAAGGCACTAAGGGGTCCCTCTAGACTCATACTAAGTCCATGTTAATTGACAAACACTTAAGTCATAAGTTTGGTTCGAAACCAATCCTCGAATTCAAGTTATACTTAAACATTGATAAGTTTGGTTTCTATGTCGTGTTCTTAGGGGTTTTCACTTGAGCAACCTCGGCTTACGCATTTTTATAAAATCGAAAAATAATCTTTTTAACTCGAAACCTTCGCACACGGATTTCTAACTGTCCTTAGCATTTTATCACAAATTTTCACATTCTAATTTGACTATTAAGGGCCTCGAACTTAGCATTAAAGTAGTTACATTTTTACGATAAAATCTTTCGAACCGCTTTCACTAAAACTAGCATAACTCTTAAACCGTAAATCCTTTTAATGCGATTCTTGTGGCCATGTAAACTAGACAATTATATCTTTGTAACCATATGTAGTGGTGATGCTAAAAATTATATTATGGTCTCGGGTATTGACTGTTTTTAAGGCCTAAAGAAATTTTACCATTACGATGGCTATAACTCGAAAATTTCCATTTTGTCACAACATAACCAAGCCACACCGGGCATACCATACATCTACAACCTCAACAAACAACCTTTACATGTCTCTAAAGCCAGTGGTGTGTCTACAATCCAACACTCACCATTTTTCATATTTTACAAAGTTACATAATCACTAAAACACTTAAACATGAACTCTTATGCATGTAACATTGAAATAATCATCAAAACTCATATGAACTCAAAGGGTGGGTTAGGGTTTTACCTTCTTGGATGCTCTAACAACACTATCAAGTGTTTATAATCACTTAACAAGCTTTAGAAATCCTTTACAAAAATTAAACCTTAAGAACAAAACAAGAAAAACATGGTGAGTTACTATTTACTACTATTCATCCTCCTCTTTTGATGCATATTTGACATAGCTAGTGTTAGGCTGAATACACAATTAATAATCAACTTTGTATGAGAGTTTAACAAGTAAAAGCGTTTATGCACTTAAAAACTTCTTGTATTACAAACCCTCTTCGTGATGTAAAATATCACAAAGAGCTGCTAGGTTACATTAAAGATAATTTGTTGTACGATACCCTTCTAGGGTTAACCTAACTGTATTTATATATCATACAGCTACGATACAATCTCTAATTGATATTCCTAATAATCAGCTATACAATGATATCAATTACAGATTGTCACTCGTCTCCTATGTCAACTCGATCTCTTTGATAGCTATCTAATCTTCAAAGATATCGCTTCCATAATAAATCTTCAATCACTGTTGACCAGTAGACGCTTCCTCCAGACAGAGTTTGACAAACTCTGTTGAGCTTCCATCTGTCAGAGTTTACACTAAACTCTGACTGCTTCCAGCTAAACTCTGATAATTCACTGTAACACTTAAACACTGATTAAAACACATCAATTATATTTAACAATCTCCCCCAACTTGTTCATTAGCAAAAATGCACAAGTTAATGACAATAATTGATGATGTCAAAACAAATAAACAAATACAGTGTTTACACAAATTCAGAGTTTAAGCTTCTACTTAACAAAAACTACAGAGAATAAGAAAATCCTTACAGACCTTAATCTCTTATCACTTCAAGATCTGGCATAGCTCTGAGATAATCTATGAGCAATCTTCTTTCTGCATTTTCAAGCTCAATCTTCATAACTTCTTTAATTTCTCTGAGCTGAGGATCACTCTCATCTGTCTGATAAATAGCAGCCCTAAGATCATAGATTTTGTTCCTTCTCATCTCATTTCCAAGTCTGATAAACTTGACTTTTTCTGACTGTGAATTGAAGTCAAGTACTGTAACTCCCAAATCAGTCTTTAACTTTGCAGTACCTTTCTTCATTTCAATGAGATTTCCTTTGTAATCCCTGTATTTAGGAACATATCTGCTATTATATTTCTCTCCTCTGATTGCCAGATTCTGAATCATTCTCTGTCTGAGCACATTAGAAACTGATTGAGTCCTTTGACTATTCACCTTGAAAAGATACAGAACATACTCTAGTTCTTCCCAACATTTCAAGTCAATATCATTCTCACCAACTTTAAATACTGTCCCATCAGCCATGAAGTACAAGAGAAAATCCTTGTTTAAACTCTTCTGATGAACTAACTGTACTGATTCCAGTCTGTCCAAACTCTCTTGAGGAACACCACGACCTGGAACAGCCAGTGAAGAAGGATCTCTAGGACCAGTATATTGCCTTTTGTCTCTGTGTGAACCTAGTCCACCCTTATTATTTCCAACTTTGCCAGACAAAGCTCTTCCATCAGAAACATTCATAGAAACTCCAGATAATACATTTGGATCATGAATTGTTCCTTTCCCAAAAACCGATTTCAACTGAGAAGAGTGTAAAGGTGTGATCATTACTTGTGATGCAACAGAAGTTGTAACTTTCTTCTGTGAACTTTCTCCTTCAATGCCTTTTAGCTTGAGTTTACCTTCTGCTGCCAATGCTTCCTTTGAAAATCGAGATCTTTGACTAACATCAGCCCTTTCTTTGATCACAACACCTTTAACAACAGATCTAGGAGCTTTTCCTCTTTGTACCTTACCAGACTTTAAAGCTTTGAGATGTTCTTCTTGTAAACTCTTTTCTTCAGCTTCAATGTCCTCAATCGTAACTCCTTCCTCATTCTCTTCAATAAACAGCTTAGCAGCCAATTCTTCATCAGTTTGTGGATTAGAAGGTAACAACAAACTCTTGGTCTTTGAAGTACCTTGAGTATCAGTATTTCTCCCAACAGACTGTGATTTGGATGACTTGCTAGTTCTCAAAGTTTGAACCTCTTCAGCCTTATTCTTTCCTTTACTACTTGCCCCTCCATCTCCAGCACTATCCCTTCTGACAACTCTCTCCTCCTTTTTGACATCATCAGGCATAAGAATTGATGTAATTAACTCCAAGGAGGTAGCAATAGAATCAATTTTAGCAGATAAGTCAGACTGATTCTCTTCAACTTTACTCAGTCTGGCAAAGAGATTGTCTTGAGATGTAGAAAATTTTGTAGACACGAGTTTTGAATCTCTTTCCATTTTCATTTCTCTAGGGACAACCTCATTCCTCAAAGCAGTGATCGCCTGTGCAGTGTCATCAAATCTTCTATCCAGAGTTTTAACTTGAACTACAGTTGCTTTTAAGCAAGAAAGAATCTCTGGATTGGAGATAGTATCAGCATTTTGCTTAACAAAATCAGCTGCTCTTCCTCGTGGAAAAATGCAATCCTCTTTGTACCATTCAGCAGTATTCTTTGCAAATTGTGCTCTCTCAACTTCATGAGACGTACAAGGTTGAGTGAAAGGTGTATGTTTATTGTCTGTTTGTACTGGTGCACTCAGAGAAGAATCAGAGTTTGCACTACTCCCACCTTCAGGTTCAACACTTGTAGCTTTAGCATGTTCATCTTCATCCACAGTTTTAGCAAGTTCTTCTGTAGGCCTGTCAAGATTTTCTCCATGTTGCTCAGGCTCAACAACAGGCATAGACTGAGAAGTGTTCTTGGTTGCTTGATCAATTTCTTCTCCTCCTTCAACAGTTTGGTGAGCATCAGATAATAACTCAGTATGGGATGCCACAGCTTCAGAAAGAACAACCGTAGGTTGATCAGCTACACCAGTATCAGAGATAGGATCAGAGAATGGCATAAATGAATCAAGAATATCATTTATTGGAGAAAGGCCATCTCTAATATCCTCTTCTGCAGGCATTTTGTCCTCTGCAGGCATTTCAACCTCTGCAGGTATTTCAACCTCTGCAGGTATTGCATCTTTCTCAACTTCAACAAGAGGTGTTTGCTGTGAAACTACCTCTGGAGCATCAATATGTTCTTCCACAGAATCAGAGAATACCAGTTTTGTTCGCTTTGCAAGAGGTACATTATCTGAATCCTCTTCACTAGATGGAGGAGTTTGTTCTACCACTGAGAGTGATTTAGGTATGTTTGCCGTTTGTCTTATTCTTTTCACTCTTCTAGTATAAACAGCTCCAGGAGTTGTCTGTTTTGATTTTCTTTGTGTCTCTTTCGCCTGCTTAACCTTTGCATGTCGTTCAGTAATTGCTTGCTTAACTCTTTGTGCTTTAGACTGTGATTTTGGTGGAGATTGTGATGATTCAGAGTTTGTTTGTGGAGTGGGTGAAGGTTGTTTTGTAGGTGCTGAGTGAGTAGGTGATTCAGTGTTTGGTTTTTGAGTGCGATCAATGTTTAATGGTTCATGTTGAGGTTCAGGTTGTTGTTGTGGTTGTGGTTGTGGTTCAGGTTGTTGTTGTTCTTGTGGTTGATTGAGAAAATTTTGCAGAGCAAGTGGCATGACAAAAGCAGGGAGATTTGCTTTACCAACATCCTTATTAGTCATATCAGAGAATATTCTCTTATTGACTCTAAAAGGATCAATTTCATCAGTATCAACAATTTCTAGACCAGGGACACAAGCATTGAACAGCATTTGACAAAAACGAGCATAATAAACAGTAGTAGATTCTGACAGTTTATCACCTAAGTTCATCAGAACATATCTACCAAAATCAAAATTAGTACCATAGAGTAGAGAATACCCGATTTGGAGACTGTCTATTGGAATGGCATCCCAGTTGGTGACTTTCTTCTGGAATGTCCTTGTTATGCAATCAAAGAAAAAATTCCATTCCTTCCTGAGATTTGGTCTCTTTATACCGCCAAGCTTGTCAAGAGATTCCATGTAACTATCTCTTGTAGCATCTCTCTCAAATAAGTTTCATTAACTAGAGTATAAGAAGTATGTGTATCAAACCCCATTGTATCTCTTACAGTCTGTGGAGTAATCACATAATCTTGGTCTTCATACGTGAAGATGATGTTTGGAGTCCCATTCTCTCCTCCATCCACATAAACTGAATTCTGCCAAAATGTAGCAATTTGAGATGCAGAGAGAGTTTCAGGTCCAACCAGAGCTTGTCCAATCTCTGAGTCTCTCAAGAAGTTCTGCATTAGATGAAACGGTTCTGGAACGCGTTCATGATAGAGTGGAGCTTCATAGTTGTTAGGAACAAACCGTAAACCAAGAGCAGTGAATGCTTTAGAAGCCATTGAGTTAAGAAATTTGCAAGAATTTCCAAGAGAAATGTATGTAGAAAAGGTGTTTGCGAGAATGCCCCAGTGAAAAAATGAGAGAACTGTGAGATGTAGGAATAAAACACAACCGTTTGGACACAAAAGTAATTAGAGTAATTAAAAACCCAATCTCTTATGTAACAAACACTCAATCAGTTCCTAGATTAATGTGTAGTGGGACACAATAATGGGTGAGTGGGACACATTAATGGGCGAGTGGGTCACATGCGCTTATTTTTACGAAGAGTATTTTGCAAATTAAAACATTAAAATATTTGATTTAAACAAAAATCAAATAATACTCTCTTAAAATATCTGGACCCAATTAAAACCAGAATATGAAGCGTTTACCTGTTGCCTTTAATAACCAGAATACGAAGCATTTAAGAACTTTGTTCTTACCCATCTCTATTTAAGGCCTAGAGACTTGCTCAGATTAGTTCATTAAACCTTTAACCTTTCAGTCTCCCCTGTAAAATCACAAACCCTTCAAACCAAACACTCTGAAAAACAATGGCCAACCTTACCATCAAAGAAAAGAACCTTCATCTTGTCGAGAATAGGGACATCTTCAGCTATACGTGTGAAGAATTTGAAGCGTTTGAGTGGGAAAGGCAGCTTGAGACACTGTGGCTGCAAATGGATGCCGGTCTGGAAGAGATCGAGAGAGAGAAACCTGCAAGGGTGATCGACATCAATGCTGCTCTCCAAGCAACATTTGCATGGCTCTCCTCGAAGGCATCCTCATCCAATACCACCAACCATTGTTAATGAATATGTCAGCAAAAACAACCTTATCCCTTCAACTTCCACCCAAATAAAGTGGCAAAGATGGGATCTGGGATTTTTTGCTAACAATGGAGTGGTTTGGACTGACCTTTTATTTTCCTGTTGAATAGATTAGCAGATAGAGAGAACGAAAAGATGTAATATTTGCTTGTAATCTCTTTCTTATTATCAATGAAAAATTATGTTTCTCTAATCTTATTCATTGTGTTCTGCAATTTTTATTTATGTTTTATGAACTGTTCTTCAAGGAAATAAATCAAAGAAGAGTATATGAACACTAATTAAAGTAATCATATAAAGAACACATTCATCAACAATTCACTGATTAACAGTTGTCAAAATCCCTATTTACTCCAAAATTTTCAAATTATCCAAGTGAAAATTTACCTTAGAGTACAAATCACGAATCAACAGCGTTTGTCAATTCTCCAACTTTATCACCAAAACCCTTTCATAAATTGCACAGTTGTGAAAATATGTGTGTGTGAAGCAGAGTTTACTAAATCAATTTTTAGAGCATCTAATTTTTCATAAAATCCATAAAGTAAATCAATAAACACTGGATGCACAAACTGTCATAGTAAACACTAACTGTATGATGAAAGCTAAACTCTGAAGTAATCAAACTATATACAGTAACTTTTATTTTATACCCCCTCTATATAAATTTATTTATTTATTTATTTATTTTTTCATTCCAGTAATCAGAGGTTGGAACCAGTCACCAAAAATTCAAAAATTTTAGCCCTTATCATTTTGATAAGTTCCTGGGTCATCCTAGTATTTAACTAGTCACCAAAAATCAGAGAATTTTAGCACATATTATATACCAATAAGTTCCTGGGTCATCCTAGTATCCAACATAATCTCAAAGGAGTATAACAACCTATATACATTTTCTTTGGGGTATTGCAGTAAGCATTTTATTCTATCAGAGTATAACTAACAGAGTTTAGAGTTCATCAACATCAGTAGTTTTTCATGTAAGGTAATGCACACAGTATTTATAGACTCAGAGTTTAGGACAAAATAAACTAAGAGATGCTATAAATATGAGCCAGTATCATGCTGTGTTAACTTTCTGCACAATCTAAGATTAGATCACAATAACTCAGAAAGATTCATGATTAATTGCTGAGAATCATGCTTCATACATATTTCTTCATTGGTGTTTTTCATTCAGACAAAAATCAACTCAGAGTTCACAGAGTTTATCAAACTTATTAACAGTGTATGACATACAGACATGCTGACAGAGTTTAGAGACTGTATAACACAACCATCAACGGATAAGACCGTATAACACAACCATCAACGGATAAGACTGTATAACATCAACGGATACAGTCCAGTTAGTCATCAACTGATGCAACCTACAATCAACGGATGCTACATTGGATCCTAGCTGGTAATTAGCAGTTGATTGTGGCAAGTTGTCTGACAGAGTTTAACAGAGTATGCATAACAGAGTTTAATCAACAGAGTTCACTTAGCATTTAACCAATCAGGAAATATGAGTAATACACTACATAAGTAAGATTTGAATCTAACCAACATTCCTAGTCAGAACCAGAGACCATTCCTAGTTCATTGACCAGTCTTGTAAATGTAGCTTCACTCAACGGTTTAGTGAAGATATCTGCAAGCTGTTGTTCTGTAGACACAAAATGTAGTTCAATATTCCCTTCTTCTACATGTTCTCTGATGAAGTGGTACCTTATGCTGATGTGCTTGGTCATTGAATGCTGTACTGGATTACCTGTCATAGCAATAGCACTTTGATTATCACAGTAAATAGGAATTTTGCTGTACCTCAATCCATAATCCAGCAGTTGATTCTTCATCCAGAAGATCTGTGCACAACAGCTACCAGCTGCAATATACTCTGCTTCTGCTGTAGATGTGGAGATTAATTTCTGTTTCTTGCTGTACCAGGAAACAAGTCTGTCACCAAGAAATTGACAACTTCCACTAGTGCTCTTTCTGTCTATCTTGCAGCCTGCAAAGTCTGCATCAGAATACCCAAGTAGCTTGAAATCTGATTCTCTGGGGTACCACAGACCTAATGATATGGTGCCCTTGAGATACTTGAAGATTCTTTTCACAGCTGTCAGATGTGGCTCTCTAGGATCTGCCTGAAACCTTGCACAAAGACAGGTTGCATACATGATGTCAGGCCTACTAGCTGTCAAGTATAGAAGAGATCCTATCATGCCCCTGTAGTTTGTCATATCCACTGAAACTCCTGTGTCTTTGTCCAATTTAGTTGCTGTTGCCATGGGAGTTGATGCAGATGAACAGTCAAGCATACCAAATTTCTTGAGAAGATTTCTGGTATATTTTTCTTGATTAATAAAAATACCATCATCTGTTTGTTTCACCTGTAGGCCTAGAAAGTAACTAAGCTCTCCCATCATGCTCATTTGATATCTGGACTGCATGAGCTTGGCAAACTTCTTACAGAGTTTATCATTAGTAGACCCAAAGATAATGTCATCAACATAAATTTGAACTAAAAGGAGGTCACTTCCTTGATTGAAATAAAACAGAGTTTTGTCAATTGTTCCTCTGTTGAATCCACTTTCTAGAAGAAATTGAGCAAGTGTTTCATACCATGCTCTTGGTGCCTGCTTAAGTCCATATAGTGCCTTATCTAGCCTGTAGACATAATCTGGATATTTGGGGTCCACAAATCCTGGTGGTTGTTCAACAAACACTTCTTCTTCAAGCTTTCCATTCAGAAAAGCACTTTTCACATCCATCTGGAACACTTTGAATTTCTTGTGAGAGGCATATGCTAGAAAAATTCTGATTGCCTCCAATCTTGCAACTGGAGCAAGTGTTTCATCATAGTCTATTCCTTCCTGCTGTGAATAGCCTTTTGCTACCAGTCTTGCCTTGTTCCTTGTGATAACACCTTCACTGTCAGTCTTGTTTCTGAAAACCCATTTAGTACCAACAATAGATCTGTTCTTTGGCCTTGGTACAAGGGTCCAGACTTCATTTCTTTCAAATTCATTCAACTCTTCCTGCATTGCTGTTATCCAGTCAGCATCTTGAAGAGCTTCTTCCACTTTCTTTGGTTCATTTTTAGACAAGAATGCATGAAACAGACATTCACTTGCAGTAGCACTTCTTGTTTTCACTTTTGCATCTGGATCACCAATTATCAAATCAGGTGTATGTGATTTAGTCCATTTCCTAGCAGAAGGCAAATGACTTCTATCAGCATGTGATTCTCCCCCTTGATCCATGCTCTCCTGATTTTGTTGTGATCTATCTTCGTTTTCTGAGACTCCCCCTGAACTTGACTGCCCAGAGTCAGAATTTGAATTTTCAGAGTTTGAAGCATCAGAGTTTGATCCAGATTTTTCAGTTGACTCAGTATCAGTGTTTGAGTCTTCATCTTGATCATGCTCCCCCTCAACTGGTTCTCCCCTTTGTTGTGACTGAGAAGTTTCTCCAGTGTTTACCAGTAGAGGTTCAGAGTTTGTTTCAACAGAGTCTGTCAGAATTGTTTCATCAGAGTTTACTTCATCAGAGTTTAAATCTTTATTTTCAAAATCCAGTTGATCATATTCATCTTTGTCTTCAAGTCCAGTTATCTTCTTATCATCAAAAGAAACATGTATAGATTCCATGATCACTTTAGTTCTCAGATTGTAAACTCTGAATGCCTTTGTTGACAGTGGATAACCAACAAAAATTCCTTCATCTGCCTTTAGCTCAAACTTGGTCAACTGTTCTGGATGAGTCTTCAAAACAAAACATTTGCACCCGAAAATATGAAAGTATTTCAGGTTAGGTTTCTTCTTCTTCACCATTTCATATGGTGTCTTTCCATGCTTATTGATCAGTGTTGCATTTTGAGTAAAACAAGCAGTTTGAACTGCTTCTGCCCAGAAATAAGTTGGCAATTTTGCTTCATCAAGCATAGTTCTGGCAGCTTCAATCAAGGTTCTATTTTTCCTTTCAACTACACCATTTTGTTGTGGTGTACCAGGTGCTGAAAATTCTTGCTTCACTCCATTGTCCTTGCAGAATTCTTCCATTGTTGCATTTCTGAACTCAGTTCCATTATCACTTCTGATGATTCTGACTCTGTTGCTTGATCCTTTGTCCAGAAGCTTCATATGCTCCATCAGAGTTAATGCAGTTTCATCCTTCTTTGCTAGAAAATACACCCAAGTGAATCTAGTGTATTCATCAACAATGACTAAAGCATATTTCTTCCTTGCAATAGACATAACATTTACTGGACCAAAGAGATCAACATGCAGAAGATGATAGGGATCAGTGATAGAAAATTCTGTCTTGCTCTTGAAAGATGACTTCCTTTGTTTAGCCTTCTGACATGAATCACATAGGCCATCAACATTTAACAGAGCCTTTGGGAGTCCTCTTACAAGATCCTTTCTGATCAATTCATTGATGTTGTTCAAGTTCAAATGTGAGAGTTTCTTGTGCCACTTCCAACTCTCTTCACTAGACATTCTTGTAGACAGGCAAACAGCTTTTCCAACAGAGTCTATCAAAAGCTTGATTTCATAAATGTTGTTTTGCCTATGATCAACTAGAACAACCTTTCCTGTAGATTTGCTGATAACTTCACAATATTCAGGTTGAAAATCTACATGATATCCCTTGTCACAGATTTGACTCACAGATAACAAGTCATGCTTGAGTCCTGGGACATGAGCTACATTGTTGATGATGACATTTCCAAGATTAATATTGCCATATCCCAATGTTCTTCCTACATTGCCATCACCATAGGAAACTTTTGGGCCAGCCTTCTCCTCATAGTCTGATAGCAGGGCTTTATTTCCAGTCATGTGTCCTGAACATCCACTGTCCACGACTAGGGTTGCCTCCCTGTTACCTTGCAATCACAAGCAATTACTGAGGATTAGTTTTAAGGATCCAGACTTGCTTGGATCCTTTGGCATTCTTAACTTTGTTAGCTTTTGCAGCGGAATTAACATTATCAGAGTTTGAGCTAACAGTATCAGTGTTTACACTTCCAGTATCAACTTTAACCCATTTCAGATTGGGTTTCAGTTCATAGTAATTATGATAGATAGCATGATATTTTCTGCAAGTATAAATGGAATGCCAAGTGCTTCCACAGTGTGTGCATAAAGTCTGTGGCTTAGTTCTAGCAAAATCCTTCTTTACCTCAGACTTTGTAGGTAAAGAATTTATATTTTTATTTTTCTTGCAGAAATTTGCAAGATGCTTAGTACTACCACAGTTGTGACATGTATTTCTTGGAGCATAACTAGCAAGCATTGGTTTATTTCCTGAAGTGATGCCTACTTTTCCATTTCTGTTCTTGTTTGACACTTTCTGTTTCTTAACAGATTTTAACTCCTTCAGTTTATGCTTGAGTTGTTTATCTGTCATTGAACCAATATTAACCTGTTTAACACTAGTTTTTACTGGTTCATTTTTAACAGCTTCCTTTTCATTTTCAGACAAAAATTTACTAGTTCCATGTACAAAGTGAGTTCTGATTTTAACTTGATTTTGAAATCTAAGTTCATCTCCCTCATTATAACCTAGACCAACAGTGTCTGTTTGAAAAATCTGTTGAGTGTCCTTTCCAGAATTAGTCCAAGTTCTAATTTTATTATTTGCTTCCTCCAACTCTGACTCTAGTTGTTTATATTTCTGAAGCAAATTCTGTTCTTTACAAACAACATCATCTCTCTCTTTCAGAACTTGTTGCATGTTTTCAAGTTTTTCTTCAACAAGTTTATTTCTTACCTTAAGTTCAGAATTTTCAGCTTTTATCCTCTCATTTTCTAAAGTCTGATCCCTATAACTTATATGCAATGACTTAAGATAAATTCTTAATTGAGCAATGTCATCAATATTATAAGCATAGGTAGTTAGAGGTACCTGATTTTCAGAAGTTTCTGATTCAGTAGTAGCCATGAGAGCATAGTTCACTTCTTCATCAGAATCTGAAGTATCTGCCCAATCTCTGCCTTTAGTGTAGAGTACCTTTCCAGTTTTACCTTTCTTGCACTCAGGAGCATAGTGACCCATCTCCTTACACTTGTAGCATTGAATTTCAGACTTATCCTTCTTTCCTTTAGAATCTCTCTTATTAGACTTCCTGAAGCTTTTCCTGTCTTCATTTGAATCTCTAGAAAACCTTTTTCCTTTCTTGAAATTCTTGAAGCCCATTTTCTTGAAAGTCTTCACCATCAACATAGCCATTTTCCTCATTTCTTCTTCATCATCCTCCGAGTCAGATGATTCAGAAGAGTTTAAATCATAATCAGAGTTTGATGATTCACTTTCTGAATGTATGACCAAAGCTTTTCCCTTCATTTTCCTTCTTGATGCCTCTTTCTTCTGAGGCTTCTCTTCAACATTAAGAGCAATAGACTTTCCTTTCCTGCTTGATCTCCTGTTTCTCTGCTCCATTTCCAATTCATAAGTTTTGAGCAGCCCATAGATTTCATCAATCTCTGTTTCAGCAAGATCATAGTTGTCTCTAATAGTGGTTGTTTTCACATCCCACTTTTCAGGTAGAGAAAGAAGAAACTTGAGATTCGAGTCTTCTAGATCATACTCTTTGTTGACCAATGACAGATCATTGATCAGTTTACAGAATCTATCAAATGTTTCTGTCATGGTCTCTTCAGGTTTAGCCTCAAAATGCTCATACTCTTGTGTGAGTATGTTTCTCCTATTCTTCTTAATAGCCGCAGTTCCTTGACACCTGACTTCAAGAGCATCCCATATCTCTTTTGCAGTGGTGCAGTTAATGACTTTGTTAGACATAACATTGTCTAAAGCACTATGCAGTAAATGCCTAACTTTTGCATCCTTAGCAATTGATGATAGATCTTCAGGAGTCATGTCCTTCTTTTCCTTTGGAACCATTTTTGCTTCTTCACCAGCAACTGCAACAGATAGCTTTGTAGGATTGTGAGGGCCTTCATAAATCCTGTCAAGATATTCTGGATCTGTAGCCTCCAGAAACATAGTCATCTTGAACTTCCACATAGCATACTCTAATGGCCTGAGAATAGGAACCCTGATTGGTTCATAACGACTCACAGTAGTAGGAGCCTTTTCAGAAACAGTAGGTGTTGGTGGAGGAATTGCTACCATGATTATTGTTGTGTTTGGATCTTAACCTGTAATAAAGTAACAGATTTGCTCTGATACCACTTGTTAGGCCGAATACACAATTAATAATCAACTTTGTATGAGAGTTTAACAAGTAAAAGCGTTTATGCACTTAAAAACTTCTTGTATTACAAACCCTCTTCGTGATGTAAAATATCACAAAGAGCTGCTAGGTTACAATAAAGATAATTCGTTGTACGATACCCTTCTAGGGTTAACCTAACTGTATTTATATATCATACAGCTACGATACAATCTCTAATTGATATTCCTAATAATCAGCTATACAATGATATCAATTACAGATTGTCACTCGTCTCCTATGTCAACTCGATCTCTTTGATAGCTATCCAATCTTCAAAGATATCGCTTCCATAATAAATCTTCATTCACTGTTGACCAGTAGACGCTTCCTCCAGACAGGGTTTGACAAACTCTGTCGAGCTTCCATCTGTCAGAGTTTACACTAAACTCTGACTGCTTCCAGCTAAACTCTGATAATTCACTATAACACTTAAACACTGATTAAAACACATCAATTATATTTAACAACTAGGATGCAAGTTTGAAGCTCAAATTTTTACCATACCTTAGTCTCCTTAAGACCTTTCTTTTAAGCTATATATCACCAAAAACAAAGCTTGGGAGATAGGGTTTTGAAAATGGAAATAAAGGTTGGGCCGAATGGAATTTTAGAGGGGTGGTGGTGTTTTCTTTTGCTTTTCTCTCTTTACTCTCTCTTGACTAGTTGGTAAACAAAATTGTGGGATATTTGTGAGGTATAATCAGCACTTAGTCCCTCTAAAACACTTGTTGAGTATTGAACACACAAAAGAATACAGAGGGGGGTGAATGGATTCTTGAACTTTTCTTGTTCTTGAATCTGGTTGATGTATGTAGCAAGATATGTGTTATGTGTGTGCAGAAATATAGGTGCAGAAAATGAACAACATAAGACACAATATCACTTTAATCTAATATTTTATTAGTAAAGATTTGCTGCAACCTGTGAATACAAATGGTAGTACTCTCAGCTTCGTTTTTCTAAGAGAGATGTATATCTTGAATATGTATTTGAAAAACTTAACTGCTAGAGATGTGAGGCTGTATTCTTATAAAACATGAATACAACCTACCTACTACAAATAAGGTAGCTAAACAGATTTACTTTTTAGTGTGTCTATCCTTTTTTTGAGTAAGCATCCAAATGGCTACAGATTTGACTTCTCGAACACTGTATAATTGACATATTGAATCACTTCTCGAATTAGTCTTTCCTTCAGGAATCCTTGAGTTGTCGAAAGAAGCATTTAACTTATCGTATCCCTGAGATATCGAGTAGCTTTCTGAGTCTTTGAGATATCGAATGAACCTTGACTTGTTGACTCCTAGAGAACTCGAATGATGCTTTGACTTGTTGACTTTCTGAGTTCTCGAATAGAGTAGTGGATATATCGAATCTCTGAGATATCGAACAGTGCATTAAGAGATATCGAATAGTGTCTTTTGAGATATCGAATCCCTAACTTCTCAAAGGCTAGACTTCTCGAATATAACAAACATACTTCTTGAATTGGTACTTAGGCAAATTCTTCATTTCTTCAAATCCCAACTGTGATTATTTGAAAGTCTCTATCTCTAAGCTCGAGGCATGATCCTTGGATCTTCTTCCAAGCATTATTCCTTGACTTTTAAGTACAGTATCACAATTACAATTTGATGCCTATTAAAAGTACTAAACAAATAGAAACTCTACAACTAGAGGTTCCCTCAGTTAAGAGATCATGTAGGTAATGCATAGCATTACACATACTTAGGCTTGTTATTATATGAGTACAGGCATGTCTCTGTGACTAACAATCTCCCCCAAATTGTAAGTAAGACCCTTAGTCACAATTTCATGTCTGATAACAAGCCTAACATACATAAAGATAGAACTTTGACGGTACATGTATGAAATTTGATTAAGAATATGAATAGAACTACAATGTGAGTAATCTTACACAATCTGGTGAAATACTAGCCATTTTCCTTTGATTCCTTTTCCATAGCTCTGGCTTGTAGATCATCATATGCCTTCTGTTTTCTTTCTTTTTCCTTCCTTGCATTCTCATCCATAGCTCTTATGATTTTTGCCATAGCATCCAATTCTTCAAGCAGAATAGAGTTCTTGAAATCTTCAAGTACTGGCTTTAGAATGTTGGCAGGATAGTGATTGAGTAGGTTCATTCTTCTATTGACTTGATCTCCATTTCTTCTCCTATACTTCACAACATAGGGATTGAATTGAACTCTACACAATCCTTTTGCCCTTAGCTTTTCTGCTTCAACTTCCAGCCTATCAATCTCCTTCTCCCTTTCTAGCCATTTCTCAAAGCACCCCTTTCTTATCTTCTCAGCATAGTCTCTCTTCATCTTCACAAAATCAATCAACTCCAGCTTCCATACTCTCTCCACTTTGTCTTCAGAATCCAATAATGCAATAATTCTTTCTATCTCATATAGCTTGCCCCAATTTTGACAACCCCCTTATTTGAATTCCATCTATTTTCCATTAGTGTATTTGATTTCAAGGCAGTCATTCACAATTGCAGCATAGTAGATTCTTTGAGCTCTTAGAAATTGCTGTTGGTCTTCATCAAAATCTTCATCTAGTGGTTGGAGTTTCAATCCTGGATAGATAGTTAGGGCCCTTGACTTGGGTAACTTCACTCTTCTTGCAGCATGCTTGAATTTAACCATTTTCACTCCAATGCTTGGCAGAAACTTATGACCTTTGCTTGTAGACCACTGTAGTATACCATTAGTAGTTTGCTTTTGGAAACATACCGATGGTTTCTTGATTTGTATCTTCTTCTCTTCTTGAGGTGGCAAAGCAGTTGCAGAGGCCATGGGTGTAGATTTTGGTAGGTCACTACTAACTGTATTCACCCTAGACTTAGAGTCTTGTGTTATGGTGAGATTACAGTTAGCAATGCCTAAGGCTTGCTGTTTTCCACTTTTCCTCTCATAGAATTTGCCTTGGTCATCATCACCTTTCTTGTCTTTGCTATCATTCTTCTTCTTCTTCTTCTTGTCTTCATCACCCTTATCACTCCTGTGATGTCTTCTCCTCCCATCACTCTTGTCTTCATCTTTATCATCCTTATTCCTCTATGCTTTAGCTATCTCTGGGACAGAGCCAGTTGCTATGAAAGATCTGAGAATATTCAATGCTTCTAACTCTTCAGCTGTTCTTATCCCATTCTTCTTTTGCAGTTGTTCAATGATGTCAATTATAAGTTTGTGATTTTTGGTAATGAGGTCATTGGGAATGACAAGCTTATTGACATCTTCTATCTTTGTACCAGACTGATAGAGAATGGTTCTTGGATTAATGCACACTTCAGGCAATCTATCTTGTTGACCATTCCTAAGTTCAGAGTATAGGCTCTTGTTCTTTTCTCCCTTCTTTTCAATCAGCTCCAAGATAGCATCAATCTCTATGAATTTTAGAGCCTTAAAGGTGTCATAAGACAGATGTCATATTTTGCCATTTGACACCATCATAATCACCTTGAGATAGATTTGATTTAGCTTCCTTGGTATCACCTTGAGATAGATTTGATTTAGCTTCCTTGGTATCATAATCAATTCGTAAAACAAGTATCACAATATATTTTCTTGAAAATAGTTATGTCTTCCAATTACATATTTAACAGAAATAATATTCATATAGTATTTCTCAACTGAGATAATACTCAAATAACATTCCTCGAAAGATATAGTAAGCAAATACAATTCCTCGAATGATATCATATTCAAATAACAATCCTCGAATGATTTCCAAGTAATTAATACTTAATGGAAATATAATTAACGCTTATAAATAACATTCCTCAAAATAAATAATAATCTGCCGCTGGAATCCCTCCGAGTTTCCACGACTATCTCTATATCTCAAAATACCGACTCCCGGTTTAGAGTCGAAAACAATGAATATGCTCTTATCTTTAGAGCTACAAGGTATACCGGTTTATAACTACTTATCTCAAAGCTAGTATATAAACCAAAATCCAATTCAAAGTCAACACGATATAACATTTATCGAAAAACAGTATAATACTATATATGGCAAAAAGCAGTATTATACAACAATACTTCAAAAGTACAAGTTTAGAAAACTTGCCTGATGTTCGAGAAGTGATAGGGGATCGTGACAACGTCGGACAATCTAGACAAGATAAAAGAAAACATACGATTAATCCCCTGGATAATCCACTTATAACTCAGTGCTTAAAGACACAAGCAAAACAAAACCAAGGTATTACTGGCTCGCTTTAGGCTCACACTACGTTCATGTTAGTCGACAATTACTTAAGTCATAAGTTTGGCTCGAAATCAATCCTCGAATTCAAGTTATACTTAACCATTTGGAACATTGGTTTCTAAGTCGCGTTCTTAGTGGTTTTCACTTGCGCAACCTCTGCTGTTTTATTTTTATAAAATCGTAAAATAATCCTTTGGAATCGAAACCACTTCTCATACTTTCCTAACTTAGCTTAGTATTTATCCTCAAAATATCACATTCAAATTCCATTTTTAAGGGTCTCAAACTTAACCTCAAAGTTGATACATTTCTGTGACATGGTTTCTCGAATCGCTTTCACTAAAATGGTCATTACTCACAAATCGTAAACTCTTTTGACACGATTCTTGCAGCCACATAAACTAGACTCCAAAACCTATCCAATGTGGTCAGTGGCTGCAGTTTAAACATGCTTAAGGACTCGGGTAGCTACTGTCAACATGGTTCAAGAAATTTGGGCATTACGACGGCTCTAAATCGAACATTACCGTTTTGTCACAACATAACCAAGCCACACCGGGCATACCGTACATCCATAACATCAACCAACATTCATTTTACACTTCTAAGGGCAGTGGTAACATTCAAATCCAATACCCAATCCTTTTACACATCAAACAATCATAAAACTCCTTAACATGCACTTATCTCTACATATCATCAAAACTATACTAAAAACTTATATAAACTCAAAGGATGGGTTAGGGTTTTACCTTCCTTGACACTATAGGAACACTAGAAGAGCTTTTCACACCTTGGTATGGTCTTGGATAGTTCAACAAAGCCTAAAAGCTATGAACAAAACATGAAACAATCTTAAAACACTATTCATCATCACTTTTGTAAAAATCGTAGAAAATCAAAAAATAAGAGTTTGGCTCTCAAATTTTTACCACATCTTGTCCTCTTTATAAGCTTTCTTTTGAGTTCTATATCATCAAATTTGAAGCTTCCTAGATAGGGTTTTGAGCCCCATCTTTCCGCTGGACAGAAACTGTGAAGGCAAGGCAGGTTCGGTTCTTCAACTTGGGGAGGATATTTGACTAGGCTACACTCCTTTGTTTGCCACCAAACTTTAGGCGTGTGTTCTACATATTATGGGGGAACTATGGTTAAAATTTGGTGATTTTAGAAGCTTTAGATCTTGAGATATGAATTTTTCTTTGAGCTTGGTTCATGGTGGGCAGTTTTTTGGAGAGATTGTGCTTTGCTTGCTTTTTCTTTTCTTCACACCTTCCTTGACTTGCCCAACCACTTTATGAAGATATTTGCAAGGTGAGATCAGTTGTGGGTATGTTTTTAATCCTCTTGGTCTTTGTGCAAAGAGTCTTCAAGAAGCTTGCTTGATTTTTGTTTTGTTTTTGGTTTGATTTACCACCTTATCCTTTCCCTTTCATAATTCTTTCCACCAATGTCCTTGCCCCTTCCTTTTATTCAATTAAATCAATTTGTTACAACTTATATGTTGCACTCCAAGGTAATAGTGTGGCACCATTCCTCAATTTATGGCTGTGTCCAATTTCCTTTTGCATTTGCTCTTTATCTCTAAAAACGTTCTCCCGATTTCTCAAGCGTTCTCAAACTAGTTTGCATTCTCTTAGCTCTAGGATTATATTCTCAATCCTCTTTCCCTCTCATAATACATCCTCCCCTGGACTTCTAATATTTAATATCCTTAATCCATGATTCGTTCGCTTGATCGCTTAATCTCGTTATAAAGTCTCAGCGGTTTCTAGAACGTTCGTTTCACTGTCTCAGTCATTTTCGTTCTAAATTCTCAAATCAAATATAATAAAATTCCAAAATATTAAATCCTCAATTCCACAAATTTAATATCTCCTTTCTTGATAATACTAATATATAATTCACTGCCCGATCAAATATTACACCAAAATAGAAATTGGAATTTCTGAATTCCGATCGTCTTTGCATACACTTAATTACTCCGTAGATCACAATATGACTTCAAAATATCTATATCATGTCTCGTACATAGGTGACATGAAAAAATTTCTTAACCCTCAAAATCACTATTCATCCACCAAAATCACTATTCATTGATGCACTTCATCATAATAAGGAAAGTTTTAATTCTACAAAAAATTCGGGTTATTACATTCATTGAGAGTAATGTCATATATTCCTTGTAGCCAGGCATCTACATTGCCATCTCTCTCAGCTTCATCTGCTATTTTCTCCTTTTGCATCTTCACATCATCTCTGTGACACAGCAGAATGGCTTCATAGTCTGGATTTGATATGTTGGATGTGACCAGGTTTTGGGCTATTTTAACAAACTCAGGAATTTGATCCACAACTAAGCTTTGAAGTGCTTCAATCGTCAATTGTGGTGTAGCAGACCCTGATCCTGAAGCACTATCATGTTGCACAGGCTTCAGCCATTGTGACAAAAAGCCAGAGCTAGAGCTTGGCAAGCTAGACTCCTCAGTTACCGATGCAACTTCTGTAATCGGATGGATTGACTCTACTACTGTTGTCTCCACAGAAGTGGGATGAGTTACAACAGTAGTTGACACAGGCACAGAGTCTCTAGTGAAAACTAGTGAATCCTCTATGTTTGTGATGGTGTCATCAGGATATGCCCCAACTTGCATTCCCTCACCATCTAAATGTGGTTTCTGGGTGGTGAGCAAAGTGTCATGCACTAAGTAACTTGAGTCCATTGGCTCACTAAGAGAAGAGAATTCTTGGTGATCAATGCCTTGCTCCTCAATTGCTTGAGTTACAGGCTCCAAAGAAATTTCAGTGATAGATTCTGAAAGAGAAGTGTCTTGTAGATTTGATTTTGGCAACTCCCCCTGAGAAATAGAGGGAGTTTCAAGTGTGATGTGCTCTCCACTCAATGTTGTGCCAGTCTTATCACTTCTTGGTGCTGACTCTTTACAAGAAGGTGCATTGGGGAGGATACTTGATTCTATAGATGCACCTTGTTTAGAGGATACATCTAGTGAGCTGTTTGCCCTTGATTTTACAACTTCAGCCATTTGTGCGACTGAAGAGGTGGCTTTAGATTTCTTCTTCTTTGGTCTCTATAAGGGTGACTCAGGTTCCTCACTTCTAGACCTAATTCTATAGCCAATGCTGCTTCTGTCAAGATATTCAAGGGTTCAGATTCAATCTGTTTTCTCTTCTTCTTCTTCTTCTTCTTCTTCTTCTTCTTCTTCTTCTTCTTCTTCTTCTTCTTCTTCTTCTTCTTCTTCTTCTTCTTCTTCTTCTTCTTCTTCTTCTTCTTCTTCTTCTTCTTCTTCTTCTTCTTCTTCTTCTTCTCCTTTTTACTAACACCACCCTGTTGAGAGGATGATACAGGTAGCTCTGTGTTTGGTACAGTGTTTGGTTGAGGGGGTTGGTTAGCAGGCCCTGGGTTAGCATTTTGTTCTACTTACTTGGGTTGTGCTAACTCAGACTTAGAGGCAAATATTGGCATGTTGTGGGGGTAAGACTCAAATAAACTCTGCATATGAGGAGTTATTCCAAGTCTCATATCCACATCATTCCTAGTCTCCAAGTTACCAAAAATGAGTTTGGTCATGGATTTCGGATAGCCTATTCTATTTCTATCTATCCCAGGTAATTCAATCAATTTATTATCTACAAAATTAAGAGCAGATTGAATAAAACGAGGGAAGAAAATTTCAGTACTTCTCTTGGTTGAGTTCTTACCAAGTCTACCATATAGCTCCTGCATAATTAGATTACCCACATTGATTTTCCTATCATATGCCAGGGAGTATGCAATTTGCTGTGCAAGTGCACTGATTTGATCAAAACTCAACTTTCTAGCAGTGAACACCTATAGCAGTGTGGCAAACACAAAACTCCATTCCTTTCTGAGACACTTCTGGTTCATTTTTCCAATCTTGATTGTATCAGCATATCTGATAAAGTCGAAAAATGTAATCAAATCATCATCAGATACCAGAGGGTGATACAGGTCTTGGTGAAGTCCTAGTGCTTGATTCATATCCTCTGTAGTGATAGTAACCTCTTTCTCTTATATTTTACAGTAAATGATATAAGAGGTTACTGCATTTTCGAGAGCAACAACTTCCACAGTGGCTGTCCTCCAAAACTGTTCTAGAAGATCTAGGTACAGAGTTGGGTTGGCTGAGAGTGCATCCTTGATGTATGACTCAGACATCCAGCGAACGAAGCACTTGAAATTAGCATTGGGTGCTTCCACATTACTAGTAATAGTAATGAAGTTGGTGTGGGTAGGAATTGTGAGTTGGGTATTTGACATTGTTACACAGAGAGAGAGAGGGAAGAGAATGAAGTTCGAAGAAGAAATTTAGCTTTTGAGATTAGGTTTTTCAGGGGTTTTGGAACTTTAGATGCATGAGAAATCGAATGAAATGAGTCAAATAGATGTAGAAATGTATAAGTATGAAGTACTTGAATTGTCGATTAGATATATGTTTTGTATCGACAAGTCAGGCATTCGAGAAGTAGAAATCAACTATTTGATAAGTCAAGAAAGGCTTAATCGATAAATCAAGCAGTTTGTAACTCACAGCTGGCAATTATCTAACTTAGAAATAATTCCAAAATTAAATAAAATATGTTTTTATGAGTGATTTAAAATTCTGAATAAAAATCCAAAAACGGTTAAGATTCAGCGAGAATTCAGCCTTTTCAAATGGTGCGAGAACTCAAGTACAGTATTCGAGAACTCAGTCATTAGAGATCTCAATTGCCAAATTCGAGAAGTCAAGCATGTCTCTGTTCGATTTCTCTAAAAGACTCTATTCGAGAACTCAAGAGGGTTCTGAATAGACTTGTTAGAGAAGTTGAGCATTAGTAAGAATTGAATAATTCGAGAAGTCTGATTTATCGAGCTATACTTTACACTCATAAAATTCTATTTTCACTATCCTTTTAAAATTCACCAAGAGTTATTCAATGAAGAATATTCTAGCAAACTAAATAGTGATTTTCTCAAAATTTCATAAAAACTTCAAGTTGATATAATATGATTTTTCAACATATGCAACAGATTTGAAATATTTATAAATCATATTTCAGCCAACACTTACTTCAAAAATATTGAGCATTTAGATAAAGTAAGTGTTTACTGTTGCAACAATCTAGTTGATATTTTCACTTAGCCAGATTCTGAAGAATTCAGCATTCCAATCTTACTAATTAACCTTGTGAAGGTGGCTTCATCCAATGGCTTAGTGAATATATCAGCTAATTGTTTATCTGTGGAGACATAATGCAACTCAATGGTTCAATTAGTTGCATGCTCCCTAATGAAATGATATCTGATGTCAATGTGCTTTGTCCTAGAATGATTGACAGGATTGGCAACTATAGAGATTGCACTTGTGTTGTCACACATGATTGGAATTCTTTCCAACACAAGTCCATAATCTCTAAGCTGATTTCTAATCCAAAGCACTTGAGCACAGCAACTTCCAGCAGCTATGTATTCAGCCTCAGCTGTGGAAGTTGACACAGATTGTTGTTTTTTGCTGTACCAAGAGACTAAACTTTGTCCAAGAAACTGGCAGCTACCTGAGGTGCTTTTCCTATCCACTCTGCGTCCAGCATAATCAGCATCAGAATAACCAACCAGATTGAACCCTGTGTCCTTAGGATAACATAAACCCAAGTTTGTAGTGCCCTTCAGATATCTAAAAATCCTTTTTATAGCAATCAAATGTGACTCTTTTGGATTTGATTGAAACCTTGCACACAGACATGTAGCAAACATGATGTATGGCCTACTTGCAGCGAGATAGAGTAGAGAACCGACCATGCCTCTTTAGACTGAGATATCTACTTTCTTGCCTTTAGCATCTTCATCCAATTTAGTGGCAGTGGCCATGAGAGTCTTTGCAGGTGAGCAGTCTTCTAAGTCAAACTTCTTCAATAAGTCCTTGATGTACTTGGTTTGACTGATGAAGATACCATCCTTCCTTTGATTAACTTGTAATCCAAGAAAGAATGTCAATTCTCCCATCATACTCATCTCATATCTGCTTTGCAGGAGCTTAGAGAATTTCTCACACAGCTTTCTCATTTGTAGATCCAAATATGATATCATCCACATAGATCTGAACTAGGATAATGTCATTACCATGCTTCTTGTAAAATAGTGTCTTGTCCAATGTGCCTCTAGTGAATTGATTTTCAAGGAGAAACTGTGACAGTGTGTCATACCATGCCCTTGGAGCCTGCTTAAGTCCATATAGTGCCTTAAGCAATTTGTAGACAAATTCTGGGAAATGTGGATCCTCAAAGCCAGGTGGCTGTTGCACATAAACTTCTGCTTCCAACTCTCCATTCAGAAATGCACTCTTGACATCCATATGATAGACTTTAAAGTTTGAATGAGCAGCAAATGCTAAGAAGATTCTGATGGCTTCCAGTCTAGCAACAGGTGCAAATGTCTCATCATAGTCAATGCTGTAAGAACCCAAAATTTCGGTAGAATTAAAACTTTTCCTATTATGATGAAGTGCATCAATGAATAGTGATTTGGTGGATGAATAGTGATTTTGAGGATTAAGAAAATTTTTCATGCCACCTATGTACGAGACGTAGTGTGGATATTCCGAAGTTATACTAGTAATCTACGGAGTAAATAAGTGTATGTAAATGCGATCGGAATTCAGAAATTCCAAATTCTATTTTCGTGTAATATTTGACCGAGTAGTGAATTATATATTAGTAATATCAAGAAATGAGATATTTAATTTGAGGAATTGAGGAGTTAATATTTTGGAATTTTATTATAAGTGATTTGAGAATTTGGAACGAAAACCATTGAGGAAGTGAAACAAACGTTCTAAAAACCGCTGAAACTTTACAATGAGATTAAGCGATTGAGCGAACGAAGCATGGATTAAGGATATGGTATATTAAGAGTCCAAGGAAGGATATATTATGAGAAAGAAAGAGGATTGAGAATAAACTCCTAGAATTGAGAAATAGAGAATGCTTGAGAAATCGGGAGAACGTTTTCTGAGATAAAGAGAAATAAACAGGGGATGTTGGAATTAATATTCATTCGAGGTATTGTGCCATATTAGAGCAATAATATGCAAAGTATAAGTTGTAACGTATTAATTTTATTCACGAGACAACAAGGAAATCAAATTGTTGGAAAAGGAAACAAACCAAGGGACTAATATGAAAGAAACAAAAGATGAGGACTTTGTTGCAATTGTTGTGGATAAGGAAATCCAAGTGAGACACTGAGGTGTTGACAACACATTACAAGGAGATGCATCCAAATGAGATAGATATATAATACATGTGTAATTTCGTGTCGTGTAATTTCGTTTTCGTGTACTAAAATATACTACCTGGAAACGACACGAAATGTAATCGTGTACCAAAATGTTGTACCTGGACACGAACTGGTTTAAAACGACACGACACGAAATTACCTGTTTTGACACGATTTTTTTCGTGTACATTCGTGTACACGACACGAACGAAACGATTTAGCAATAAAAGTTCAAATTTACACGAAAAATAACACGAAACTGGTACCCGAAATGTTACACGAACTGGTAAGAAATTAAAATTACGTATAATATATATGGTTATAAATATAAGTATATATTTTTTATAATTATTTGTAAAATTTACAAAATAAGTTATAAAAATATTATATAGGTGTATATATATTTAAAATATTTATTAAAATATTTATATATGTCGTGTACTTTCGTGTCGTGTCGTGTACATAAAGTGTAAACCCAAACACGACACTAAATTTTCGTGTACATTTTCGTGTCGTGTACATTTTTGTGTTGTGTACTGAAAATGTAAACCCATACACGAAATTTTTGTGTCGTTTCGTGTCGTGTAAATCGTGTCGTGTCCAAAATTGCCGGGTCTAACTATTTTCCTTAGGTTCTTAAGATAGAATCCTTTTAAGGAGATGAGACTGCAATAGCCCTATTTTTTGTGAATATTCGAAACCTGGATGAATAGTAATTTTATGGGTGGATAAGAAAATTTTGCAATCACGATATGTACGAATTATTAAATGAAGATTTCGAATTGATATTACGTCCTTACGGTACAGACGAGTGTATGTAAAAGTCATTAGTTTTTTTTACGAAACCCATTATTTCGAATGGTCAAATTTTATGAGATATCAAAGGAGTATGAGGTGGGAAACTTTGTGATACTAAAGGTATCCCATGGAAAGGATTGATGCGGTTTGTTAAGAAAGAAAAGCTAAGTCTGAGGTTTATTGGACCTTTTGAGATTTTGAGGCGTATTGGGAAGTTAGCCTACGAGTTAGCCTTGCCCCAAGCTTGTAGCAAATTCATAATGTGTTTCATATGTCTATGTTACGACCCTACCACACCGACTATCGGCATGTGATAGAGTACAACCAAGTGGACCTATGACCCGACATGACCTATGTGGAGCAACCCGTGGAAATCATGGATAGAGAAGAACAAGTGCTGAGGAACAAGGTTTTCAAACTAATAAGGAATTGTGAGAAAATCAAGATGTGGAAGAATCCACCTGGAAGTTGAAAGAGTGAAACAAAGAAGGAGTAACCCCAGTGATTCCTAAACTGATTTCGGGACGAAATCCTTTTAAGGTGGGGAGACTGTAAGAACCCAAAATTTCGGTAGAATTAAAACTTTTCCTATTATGATGAAGTGCATCAATGAATAGTGATTTGGTGGATGAATAGTGATTTTGAGGATTAAGAAAATTTTTCATGCTACCTATGTACGAGACGTATTGTGGATATTCCGAAGTTATACTAGTAATCTTCGGAGTAAATAAGTGTATGTAAATGCGATCGGAATTCAGAAATTCCAAATTCTATTTTTGTGTAATATTTGACCGAGCAGTGAGTTATATATCAGTAATATCAAGAAATGAGATATTTAATTTGAGGAATTAAGGAGTTAATATTTTGGAATTTTATTATAAGTGATTTTAGAATTTGGAACGAAAACCACTGAGGAAGTGAAACAAACGTTCTAGAAACCGCTGAAACTTTACAATGAGATTAAGCGATTGAGCGAACGAAGCATGGATTAAGGATATGGTATATTAAGAGTCCAAGGAAGGATATATTATGAGAAAGAAAGAGGATTGAGAATAAACTCCTAGAATTGAGAAATAGAGAATGCTTGAGAAATCGGGAGAACGTTTTTTGAGATAAAGAGAAATAAACAAGGGATGTTGGAATTAATATTCATTCGAGGTATTGTGCCATATTAGAGCAATAATATGCAAAGTAAAAGTTGTAACGTATTAATTTTATTCACGGGATAACAAGGAAATCAAATTGTTGGAAAAGGAAACAAACCAAGGGACTAATATGAAAGAAACAAAAGATGAGGACTTTGTTGCAATTGTTGTGGATAAGGAAATCCAAGTGAGCCAATGAGGTGTTGACAACACATTACAAGGAGATGCATCCAAATGAGATAGATATATAATACTTGTATTAGTCATTATTTAGCAAACAAAACAAAACAAACACAAGAAAACACCCATTCTGCCCAGCAGAACAGCAGCTCAGTAAAACGGTCCTAGAGCCCTCATTACTCAATGGGATTTCGTATTCTTTATATGGTTAGAAAGCTGTGAAGATGCTCTATAACTCTCATTTAGAATCCTCGATCAGAAAAGCTCGGTAAGGGCCTCGTTTTCCATGATCTTTCAGTCGGATTCTAATAACTCCGAATTACTAACTTTGTTTTCTTCATTTCTTTTGATCATCCAAGCTTACCCAAGGCTATACAAGGATTATACAAGGTTTAGAAAGATATTACACACATCAAGGAAGGTATAAAACTCTAACCACTCTTAGTCATGGATTGTTTATGGTTGATAATGTTAGATCTAAGAGTTTTAGTGCATATCTTGGTTACATGAGTTATGGATGATGAAAATCTTGAGGTTATATGTTGTTGATGTGATTTTAAAGCTTGTACTTGGAGTATGTATCCCCATGTATGCTAGAGAGTCAAGTCTTGGTGGTTTTGATGATAGATGTGATGTGTAAAGTGAGTTCTTGAATATTTGAGAAAAGATGAGTGCTGTGTAAATTCCTAGGAGCATGTACTGTCTTGTAGGAGGGTTTTGAACCCCTAAATCTTGTCACCCGAGGACCTAATTTATATGGTTGGAAAGATAATTGAATTTAGTTTCTAGAAATATAAGGTCCATACCCAGGAGATGTGTAGATCTTGAGTTATGGCCGGATTAGTGCAGTGTGGTTCTGGAATTCGGACTGCACTGTGTTGTCCACTTGTGAACTGAGTTAGGACCCCTTAAAACTATGCTAGTGCTATGAAAATTTGAGGGTAGTCAGATTATACAGTTGTGAAGGCTGTCCAAAAAGAATTTGAATAACATTTGTATTTTTCAATTTTATAAAAATGTTAAAGTAAAGTGCGCGCGAGTGAGAAATCACCTAGGAGCTTAGTTTAACGTAGTTTTAAGAGTACTCACTTGTGTTTCAAGTTTGAGGGATGGATTCGAGTCGAATGGGTAATGAATGTGATAAAGTGATGATATGGTCATATAGGAGGGTTAGTTGTCACAAATTGGAGTCGTTAAGTTGGTCTAACATCCTTTAAAACCTTACGATTAAGTAGTGTTGTTAAGGTACTAACGTACGAATATTGATTATGTATAGATCTTCGTTCCACGTCGCAAGCTCGACCACCCCACCCTAACCAAGGCAAGTTTACTTTTCAAAACTTATATATAATGATTTTCACTGTTGTGTTTGTAGCTTTCAAACGTATTATATGCTTATGCTTTATGAGGTTATGTTGAAGTTTGAGATATATGCACATATATGTTTGTACACCCTTGAACTTAGAACGAAAATGTTTTCTTCGGACAACGACTCTAGCAATAGAGGTCGTAGCGGTCCAAATATACTATTGACCGGGGAGCGGTATATTATTGTATCGTGATTAAATTGCGAAAACCCGAAGGGTCATTCGGGAAGTATCGTATACTTAAGTATTTATTATTTTTACATTATTATAAAAACTCAAAAATATCTATCTTGGATTAAAAGCTTATTTAATTAAATAATTATTTTATTAATTATTTATATTAAATCTTAAAATATCATTTATTAATTATTGTTCATTATTTTAAAGACAAAACTAATCCAAGATACCTTTAGCGTTTTCAAACTCGAACTCTTTCGGACCCAAAACATTTTCGAAAACCCCCTGTCAGGTTTTGCTTCTTGTACACTTTTCAAGAATTATTGGTCGACTGAGGTCGAACTTCAACTACTCGAATTTTCTATCAAAATGATTTTTGACAAGAAAGAAAAAAAAAGGGGACTCTGGCAGGTGTGGGAATCGTTGATGAATGATTCCCGGGATGTGTAAGCGGCCGTGAGCCAGGCGGTCCATCAATTATTCCGGCCCAGGTGTTGCCGAAGGATGATTACAGATGTAGTTTTCATCGAGGGTGATTACGGATGTAGTTTTCACCCGAGGGTAGTTACGGATGTAGTTTCTATCCTTCTACTAGTAGAGAAGACCCGCGGATTGTTGGACTTGGTTGTGGCGACTGATCATCGTCAATCCTTGTCATGTTTTTATTTTTTCTTTCAGTCCCATCCTCCACTTTGGAAAAATACTCAAACACTGCTTCTTGGGCTTAAGTGCCAAGTTGCCGATAGTGTGGTTTTTGATAAGAAAAATATTGACATCGTGCAGTATCTAGAACTGCAAGATTTTCTATAAAGATTGGCACGTGTTAGTGCACTCTTGCAATTATTTCAAAGAATGAAATGTTTTTGAATGAGAAACCTTCTAAGCTAATGGAAGTAAAGATGTTTGCAATGATGTATTCCCTGTACAGTATGTTAACCGTAGAGTGTTTTGCCGAAAATGATATACTCATATGTATATATTTTCAAACTTGAGATATATTGAAATGGGAACCTTATAAAGGGTTCATATGTTATTCTTAAAGCTCCTTAGTGAGTATAGATGTTTTATTCAAACTCGGACATATATATTGTCCAATTATGTTTTGAAATCTGAGATATATACCCATATAGTTGGGAATGTTTTCGAAAAAACCACATTATTATTTTTCAAAATGGTGAACTTGCTGAGCATTATGTAGCTCATTCTTGCTTTATAAAAACTTTTCAGAAAGAGAAGAATTTGGCCGATTAACTCCGCACCAGCAGAAGAGGAGTAGAAGATTTACCCCGGAGATGATTTAGTTCCTGATAAATACTACAGAGTAAGTCTGATAGGTTTTCAACTGTAATATTAAGACTTGTCTTCAAGTGTAGTTGTATAAGTGGAAGTGCGTAAGATTCTGGATTGTACAGATGAATTGTAATATTTAGTGTTATTTTTTATTATCATTTCTGAGGCTCTAACTTGTTTGTGCGTAAGATTGAGGTCTGGATGGATGTATTGTTGAGTTGTAAGGTTAATACAGGTATGATATGGTTGGATGGTGATGTGACGACCTGAATCTTTGACCTCGGATTTGGGGGCGCCACAAAAATGGTATCAGAGCGATAAGTTACAGTACTCAGAAACGAGAGTGTTGGGAGTTAAGTCTAAGTAGGAGAATGACATACGAGATCGTAGCAAACTTATTATTGGACTACCGGAAGAGGTACCGGTGAGTCGAATGGACTGGAGTGTTTAGTGGAGGTATTATACTAGGGTCGATAGAATCCTTAGAGACCTTCAGAATGATGAATAGAGGTTTGAGAGTCGTACATGACCTATCATAGGTAATGATATAGGAAGTAGAGCGAAATCTCAAGAGCAGCTGAGGTAGAGGCGATATTGCCAATATGATCGGATGACTAGGCTGGCATAAATTTTGTGGCCCATAGTCCTCCACAGTTTAGGAGGCGGCATTTTAAGAATCAAGAAGTTTAGGCTTCCCTACATAATTAAGGGTACTTAGTACTTGGAATAATGAAAGTCTTTTACTTTGGTTATAAGATCCGATTTTCGATAAGTAACCGGTTTACCTGAAAGTTGGTCACTATGTCGTTGTGGATTTCATTACCCTTGATGGCGAATTATACGAGAATGTTATCATAAGACGAGCGTGCTAGATAATTCCACGCATGATTTGGACGCTAGAGCATGGTAGTTCAACTTAGAGAACAAACAAGTAGAATTAACAAAGGGACTCAAGAGAAGTTGTATATGGTTGCAACGAGCGATACAGTTATCTCAGAGTCTACCAAAAGAAAAGACCAGTGGGTCTAGAGTGGGATCCTTTGATAGAGATGTTATCAGGGACTATGTATATATGTATTGTAGACCTCAATATTTTTTGTATATGTTTGCATGCACACACCCGCCACTGAACCTATGGACTGCACTGATATCCCTGAGAGATCTCTTTGATCTGTTCCCAGGGGGAACTGGCCACTTGTGATTCATGTCGGAAGGCATGAAGTAGGACCCCATGGACTTAGCAGGTGTCCCCGGAATGATGTGAAGCTTGGTCTTCAAGATAAAGCACGGAAATGACAGATATATTTGTGAAACCCCAACTCGATAAATGACTTTAAGATGATGATTGAGAGACGCACTAGTTGGTGTCTTATATTACGAAGACGAAGAGATGGAGTTACCCTCATAATGGTGATAATGAGATGCACGAATGATTATTAACTTATTTTGGTAACTACCGGCAGGTGCACTACTTCATTTTAAACTGTTCACTAACCCTGTTACCTCGATTAGTTATTTCAGGTAACCCTTCTAGCTTTCTACTTCAAACTTATGGAATAACAACCAGTGAGATACTTTCCCTAAAGCAGGACTTATCCGAAGTAATTTTATTTGATCCATGAATATTTTATTCAAAAATTTAAGATGATTTTGTTCGGCTCAAGCCTATTTACACTTTCTTTCAATTATCCAAGGAATGTTCAACAAATATTTCCTTAATTAATCGACGAATATTACTTAATGAATATTGATATTTGATTGCTTCTTTCATACTTGCACTCTTCAGTTGAGCTCATAAATATTTAACAAATTACTGAGGACGTGGATGATCTAATGTCCAGACATCCCTCATGAATTCTTTTCTTCTATTCAAGATGAGATTGTACATCGTACATTGAAATCATAGTAAGGATATCATTTTGATATTGGTATTTTGAATTTAACTCTATTGTAGGATCTGATAAAGGATGTGTACGAAGGCACCCTTGGGTGGACCGTTTCACCGGTAAGTAATATTTGATGAGTGGTTATCGATTGTTCCGATACCTAGAACATTCTCTTCAGATTTTATAGTTTTCTTTTTCAAACTTAATAACTTCTTATTTCCATTCGTTGTCCGAGTAGCCTAAAGTTTCTTCAGTGGCTACGATGTTGAAATTCCGTTCAAGCCAATTGAAACTGGCTAGTCGATATGTCAATATGAATGACTAGTTGATTGTTCTAACTAGTCAAAATTGTAATGTTGTGAAGAACACCTAGCTAATTGTCCTAGCTAGTGGTGATGTCTCAAACAGGTGAACTAGCAAATTTTGTCTAGCTAGTTGCTAGTGTTTCTTGAAAAGGACTAGTTATTGTTTCACTGGTCCAACTCCCAATTTAATTCATTCCGCAATGCATTTTGCATGTGGTAAAGTATGATGATGAAAGTTTTGACGAATAACTTTATTGAGACCTAGTGAGGTCGCCCACTCAACTTGAATTCTACCCATCTTCGTATCAGACTTTATGTCACTTGAATATTCTGTTCTTCCATTCATATAATGAAGATTCATTTGAAACCATAGATTACTTGAATGATAAACTGCTTCATTTTTTTTATTGTCATAGAGTAGAATTGCTTTCGATCGATTAACCTTTATCAATGGGACTTTTAGATCCTCTATTTTTGAGGAAAAGTATTCACCAGATGTAAGAATGGTATAAAGATCGTCCTTATGACTTTTGTATCCAACAATCATTGCCCTCGTGCAACACTCTCTATGATATCACATTACAAAATTATCAGGACATGAAGGAATAAACCTTGTTGTATTCTTTCTGTCCATCCTTACATCTCCAAAAATCGAGACTCCTAGTATTTGGAACCATCAACATTCTTGGAACATCCAATGTGGAATTCTTATTGAAATTATCTATTGGATCTTGTTATTTTGAAACCATTCCTTTCAAAAGTGATTACTCTAAGGTGAACAGGAGGTACAATTGTGAATTGTTGCACCAATATGAGATCAAAAACCAAATGTTGTAATTGTGCAGCCAGAGCGTTATGCCGAGTAATTATTTAAAGTAGGAATAACATGTCGGGGCATACCACAGGACCCTTTAATATTAGTGTGAGGAAGGTTATAAGAAATGATGAGGTGGTTGGCAGTACGCTCCTACCAACCGTTGTCAGGATGTTATATTAATGAATTCTGGAGTTACCAAGCCTTTTCCTGATCCAAGAAATTCAAATCGATTGCGATGTAAGACATATCCTTAGAGGAAACTAACATGGAAGTGAGATGGACAAGAAAGGAAGAAATATCGTGGCAAGAATGTGAAGCTTTACTTAGCTTAAGGGATTGATGCACATAGAGAGACATAAAGTTTAAAAGGCCCCTAATAGCAAATGGATGCATGGATATATCCCAATGATCCTTCGAGATTACCACCTAATCAATTTTATTGGGAATCGCAGCAGCATGCAGGCCTCAGACTGATTGGCTCCAGTTGTGAAAGAGGACGAGCGTATGACATCTTACATATACCATCGAGAATCGATACCCTTAACCGAAGAGGTAGGAATTGTTGACCAGTTAATAGGCGTAGTTGTTTTTCAAAGATAAGGTTGAAAAGCGGGTTTAACCAACTCAAGATCGACCTCTGTACTGTGCCAAAGTTGACATTTCACACTAATATAAACGTTATAAAATTATGGTAGTATCGTTTGAGTGGACTAATGAGTCAGAAGCCTTTATGGATTAATGAACAAAGTTTTGGAATGAATTGAGATATTAGCAACAACCTCGTTGTTAGCTATACGTGATGGTAAAAAGAGGACTTTGAGAGTCACGATGATGCGTCTTTCAAGAGTTTAAGAGGTGTGCTGATGCAGTAGAAAGGGGATGATCGCCTATACTTCTAAACAACATAAAGGTTACGGGATAGGATATACTAACTGTGAGTCTGGGATTAGTCGTGATGGCGTTCACGCATAAAACTGAGACGTTAACTTTCTGAGAAAAGTGTGAAAGTTTTCCACAAGTGCCATAAGTATATCTTCATATTAGAACTAAACATAAGAAAGAGAAGGTGACGAAAGGGAGCAGGGAGTATAATGGAGAAATTTGTTATTTCCCAGGGAAGGCCAGTGTGGTGGCCGATACCTATAGAAGGGATTATTCGAAATTGGAATTCAGTCAGTATTGACCAAGAAAATAGAGTATATACAATAAAGAATAATGTTAGAGGAAAGTGACTAAATTATGGGGAAGGACAAAGATGTATAGAGAATTAAGAGAATGTTTGGCAAACGGATATGAAGAATGGTATTGGCAAACTATTAAGTACAAACGTGACATGTCAAAAGCAGAGTGATACAGATCTAGTGGATTAATTCCACCTGTAGAAAATCTTGAATGTGGACAGAATTATAATGAATTTCATAAGTAGGTCGCCGAAGACCGAGCCAAGAGATGGCCCTAGTTGATTTATAATTGTTGGACCAAGTGATTTACCTACGAGAGACTTTCCATTTAGAAGATTATCGAATTATATACGGAAGAGATGGTGGTGCAATATAAAACTTCTGCAGCGATTACGTCAGATAAAGACTTAAGGTTAAACTTCAAATATTGAAGGTTCTTTCAAGTATATTTAACAAAGAGATTGAGCGTATGTACTAACTTGATCTGTGGCTGACGGACAGGGAAGACGAATTGTCCAAACGATCGAATTTATATTTATTGTCGTGCCTTAGGTTTCACGGGGCAGTCGAGAATAAAAAAAAACTTATCCATGAAATGAATGTTGTTATCACGATCGTCACCATGCGAACGTAAGGACGTCTCTTGTAAAGCGTACTGCGAAAGAAGAAGTTTCGCTTTTCTTGCGTTACGAAGAAGTCAATGAACGAGGGACATAGTAGCTGAACTGGTTCGACGTATACCGAAGACTATACAGTATCCATAGCAAGTGGTAACGGCTGACGGGAGGCAACACATGCGTGCTAATCAAGCCAAGGAATATGAGGAATACCATGCGTATTGACGTTGTCTCAGATTATAAAACACGACCACAAAGTATTCACGGGCCAACGATATAAGGACTCAACACGGATACTATGAACAAGGTAGTAGAGGAATGTATAAGTATTGGGATAGAAATTTTCATTCATAGAACAACCGATAAGGAATACAGGTCGAGGAGAGTATGCGTTGAGAAACAACATTAAAGCGTTGGTGAGACCAAGGTGAGAGAACAAAAGGGTTGAAGTGTCAACCTGAGAGTTGGAAAAGGTAAAGTTGGAATTGTATCCACAACTATTTTCCTTAGGTTCTTAAGATAGAATCCTTTTAAGGAGATGAGACTGCAATAGCCCTAATTTTTGTGAATATTCGAAACCTGGATGAATAGTAATTTTATGGGTGGATAAGAAAATTTTGCAATCACGATATGTACGAATTATTAAATGAAGATTTCGAATTGATATTACGTCCTTACGGTACAGACGAGTGTATGTAAAAGTCATTAGTTTTTTTACGAAACCCATTATTTCGAATGGTCAAATTTTATGAGATATCAAAGGAGTATGAGGTGGGAAACTTCGTGATGCTAAAGGTATCCCCTGGAAAGGATTGATGCGGTTTGTTAAGAAAGAGAAGCTAAGTCTGAGGTTTATTGGACCTTTTGAGATTTTGAGGCGTATTGGGAAGTTAGCCTACGAGTTAGCCTTGCCCCAAGCTTGCAGCAAATTCATAATGTGTTTCATATTTCTATGTTCCGACCCGACCACACCGACTATCGGCATGTGATAGAGTACAACCAAGTGGACCTATGACCCGACTTGACCTATGTGGAGCAACCCGTGGAAATCATGGATAGAGAAGAACAAGTGCTGAGGAACAAGGTTTTCAAACTAATAAGGAATTGTGAGAAAATCAAGATGTGGAAGAATCAACCTGGAAGTTGAAAGAGTGAAACAAAGAAGGAGTAACCCCAATGATTCCTAAACTGATTCCGGGACGAAATCCTTTTAAGGAGGGGAGACTGTAAGAACCCAAAATTTCGGTAGAATTAAAACTTTTCCTATTATGATGAAGTGCATCAATGAATAGTGATTTGGTGGATGAATAGTGATTTTGAGGATTAAGAAAATTTTTCATGCCACCTATGTACGAGACGTAGTGTGGATATTCCGAAGTTATACTAGTAATCTACGGAGTAAATAAGTGTATGTAAATGCGATCGGAATTCAGAAATTCCAAATTCTATTTTCGTGTAATATTTGACCGAGCAGTGAATTATATATCAGTAATATCAAGAAATGAGATATTTAATTTGAGGAATTTAGGAGTTAATATTTTGGAATTTTATTATAAGTGATTTGAGAATTTGGAACGAAAACCACTGAGGAAGTGAAACAAACGTTCTAGAAACCGCTGAAACTTTACAATGAGATTAAGCGATTGAGCGAACGAAGCATGGATTAAGGATATGGTATATTAAGAGTCCAAGGAAGGATATATTATGAGAAAGAAAGAGGATTGAGAATAAACTCCTAGAATTGAGAAATAGAGAATGCTTGAGAAATCGGGAGAACGTTTTCTGAGATAAAGAGAAATAAACAAGGGATGTTGGAATTAATATTCATTCGAGGTATTGTGCCATATTAGAGCAATAATATGCAAAGTATAAGTTGTAACGTATTAATTTTATTCACGAGACAACAAGGAAATCAAATTGTTGGAAAAGGAAACAAACCAAGGGACTAATATGAAAGAAACAAAAGATGAGGACATTGTTGCAATTATTGTGGATAAGGAAATCCAAGTGAGCCAATGAGGTGTTGACAACACATTACAAGGAGATGCATCCAAATGAGATAGATATATAATACATGTATTTGTCATTATTTAGCAAACAAAACAAAACAAACACAAGAAAACGCCCATTCTGCCCAGCAGAACAACAGCTCAGTAAAACGGGCCTAGAGCCCTCATTACTCAATGTAATTTCGTATTCTTTATATGGTTAGAAAGCTGTGAAGATTCTCTACAACTCTCATTTAGAAGCCTCGATCAGAAAAGCTGGGTAAGGGCCTCGTTTTCCATGATCTTTCAGTCGGATTCTAATAACTCCGAATTACTAACTTTGTTTTCTTCATTTCTTTTGATCATCCAAGCTTACCCAAGGCTATACAAGGATTATACAAGGTTTAGAAAGATATTACACACATCAAGGAAGGTATAAAACTCTAACCACTCTTAGTCATGGATTGTTTATGGTTGATAATGTTAGATCTAAGAGTTTTAGTGCATATCTTGGTTACATGAGTTATGGATGATGAAAATCTTGAGGTTATATGTTGTTGATGTGATTTTAAAGCTTGTACTTGGAGTATGTAACCCCATGTATGCTAGAGAGTCAAGTCTTGGTGGTTTTGATGATAGATGTGATGTGTAAAGTGAGTTCTTGAATATTTGAGAAAAGATGAGTGCTGTGTAAATTCCTAGGAGCATGTACTGTCTTGTAGGAGGGTTTTGAACCCCTAAATCTTGTCACCCGAGGACCTAATTTATATGGTTGGAAAGATAATTGAATGTAGTTTCTAGAAATATAAGGTTCATACCCAGGAGATGTGTAGATCTTGAGTTATGCCGGATTAGTGCAGTGTGGTTCTGGAATTCGGACTGCACTGTGTTGTCCACTTGTGAACTGAGTTAGGACCCCTTAAAATTATGCTAGTGCTATGAAAATTTGAGGGTAGTCAGATTATACAGTTGTGAAGGCTGTCCAAATAGAATTGGAATAAAATTTGTATTTTTCAATTTTATAAAAATGTTAAAGCGAAGTTCGCGCGAGTGAAAAATCACCTAGGAGCTTAGTTTAACGTAGTTTTAAGAGTACTCACTTGTGTTTCAAGTTTGAGGGATGGATTCGAGTCGAATGGGTAATGAATGTGATAAAGTGATGACATGGTCATATAGGAGGGTTAGTAGTCACAAATTGGAGTCGTTAAGTTAGTCTAACATCCTTTAAAACCTTACGATTAAGTAGTGTTGTTAAGGTACTAACGTACGAATATTGATTATGTATAGATCTTCGTTACACGTCGCAAGCTCGACCACCCCACCCTAACCAAGGCAAGTTTACTTTTCAAAACTTATATATAAGGATTTTCACTGTTGTGTTTGTAGCTTTCAAACGTATTATATGCTTATGCTTTATGAGGTTATGTTGAAGTTTGAGATATATGCACATTTATGTTTGTACACCCTTGAACTTAGAATGAAAATGTTTTCTTCGGACAACGACTCTAGAAATAGAGGTCGTAGCGGTCCAAATATACTATTGACTGGGGAGCGGTATATTATTGTATCGTGATTAAATTGCGAAAACCCGAAGAGTCATTCAGGAAGTATCGTATACTTAAGTATTTATTATTTTTACATTATTATAAATACTCAAAAATATCTATCTTGGATTAAAATCTTATTTAATTAAATAATTATTTAATTAATTATTTATATTAAATCTTAAAATATCATTTATTAATTATTGTTCATTATTTTAAAGACAAAACTAATCCAAGATACCTTTAGCGTTTTAAAACTCGAACTCTTTCGGACCCAAAACATTTTCGAAAACCCCCGTCAGGTTTTGCTTCTTGTACACTTTTCAAGAATTATCGGTCGACTGAGGTCGAACTTCAACTACTTGAATTTTCTATCAAAATGATTTTTGACAAGAAAGAAAAAAAAAGGGGGACTCTGGCAGGTGTGGGAATCGTTGACGAATGATTCCCGGAATGCGTAAGCGGCCGTGAGCCAGGCGGTCCATCAATTATTCCGGCCCAGGTGTTGCCGAAGGATGATTACGAATGTAGTTTTCATCGAGGGTGATTACGGATGTAGTTTTCACCCGAGGGTAGTTACAGATGTAGTTTCTATCCTTCTATTAGTAGAGAAGACCCGCGGATTGTTGGACTTGGTTGTGGCGACTGATCATCGTCAATCCTTGTCAGGTTTTTATGTTTTCTTCCAGTCCAATCCTCCACTTTGGAAAAATATTCAAACACTGCTTCTTGGGCCTAAGTGCCAAGTTGCCGATAGTGTGGTTTTTGATAAGAAAAATATTGACATCGTGCAGTATCTAGAACTGCAAGATTTTCTATAAAGATTGGCACGTGTTAGTGCACTCTTGCAATTATTTCAAAGAATGAAATGTTTTTGAATGAGAAACCTTCTAAGCTAATGGAAGGAAAGAGGTTTACAATGATGTATTCCCTGTACAGTATATTAACCGTAGAGTGTTTTGCCGAAAATGATATACTCATATGTATATATTTTCAAACTTGAGATATATTGAAATGGGAACCTTATAAAGGGTTCATATGTTATTCTTAAAGCTCCTTAGTGAGTATAGATGTTTTATTCAAACTCGGACATATATATTGTCCAATTATGTTTTGACTGAGATATATACCCATATAGTTGGGAATGTTTTTGAAATAAACCACATTATTATTTTTCAAAATGGTGAACTTGCTGAGCATTATGTAGCTCATTCTTGCTTTATAAAACTTTTCAGAAAGAGAAGAATTTGGCCGATTAACTCCGCACCAGTAGAAGAGGAGTAGAAGTTTTACCCCAGAGATGATTTAGTTCCTGATAAATACTACAGAGTAAGTCTGATAGGTTTTCAACTGTAATAGTAAGACTTGTCTTCAAGTGTAGTTGTATAAGTGGAAGTGCGTAAGATTCTGGATTGTACAGATGAATTGTAATATTTATTGTTATTTTTGATTATTGTTTCTGAGGCTCTAACTTGTTTGTGCATAAGATTGAGGTCTGGATGGATGTATTGTTGAGTTGTAAGGTTAATACGGGTATGATATGGTTGGATGGTGATGTGACGACCTGAATCTTTGACCTCGGATTTGGGGGCGCCACAAATGCCTTCCTGTTGAGAGTATCCTTTTGCAACGAACCTTGCTTTGTTTCTTACTATTACACCATCTTCATCCATCTTATTCTTCAGAACCCATTTTGTTCCAATAATGGTTCTGTTCTTTGGTGTAGGGACAAGTTCCCGTACTTTGTTTCTTTCAAATTGATTCAGCTCCTCTTGCATAGCAATAATCCAATCTGGATCCAACAGTGCATCATCAAGTTTCTTAGGCTCAATATGAGATAGAAAGCAACCATAGAGACACTCATTTTGAGTTACTCTCCTAGTTCTCACTCCTGCATTTGGATCTCCAATAATTTGCTTTGCAGTGTGTGATCTATCCCATTTCCTTGAATGCTCAGTTTGATTTCTCAACCTTGATGTTGCTTCATCATCCAAGTCATGATCATTTTAATTTCCTCCCCCTGTGAAGTTGCCATTATTCTCAGGTGTGTTTTGGATGCTTGTCTCTTCACTGTTGATTGGCACAAATTCTTCTCTTGCTTCATCATTCACTTGAGTTTGTTGAACTACAGTTTCAACTTCAGTTTCAATCTCTTCATCAGAATCATCTAGATTTTCAAACTTTAATGGATCTCTATCTTCATCATTGGCTTCTTCTAATCCAGGTAGTTTGCTGTCATCAAATATCACATCTGTGCTTTCCATAAATTTCTTTTGACTGATGACATAAACTTTGTATGCAATTCTCTCCATAGAATAGCCAAGAAAAATTCCTTCAAATGCCTTTGCATTAAACTTTCCAACATATTCTGAATAATCCTTCAACACAAAGCATTTGCTTCCAAAAATATGAACATACTTAAGAGTAAGCTTCTTTCCAGTCATCAAATTGTAAGGTGTCTTTCCAGTGTTTTTGTTGATGAGAGTTCTGTTCTGGATATAGCATGTAGTGCTCACAGCCTCAGCCCAAAAACATGTAGGCATCTTTGCATCAAGTAACATTGTTCTAGCATCCTCAATCAGAGTTCTATTCTTTCTTTCAACAACTCCATTTTGTTGTAGAGTCCTTAGAGCTGAGAATTGTTGAGAAATGCCATTCTCTTTGCAAAATGCTTCAAGTAAGGCATTTCTGAACTCTGTTCCATTATCACTTCTCAATGCAATCACACTTGCATTGTTTGCCTTTGCTTCCTTATCAATTTTCTTTATGTGCTCAATGATCACTTGTGGAGCCTCATCCTTTGATGCTATAAATTCCACCCATGTATACCTTGTGCAGTCATCAACCATCACCAGTGCATACTTCTTTCTTGAGAGTGACATAATATTGACAGGCCCAAACAAATCCATATGAATTAATTGTAGGGGCTTGGTGATTGATGTCACTGTCTTTAACTTGTGGCTTGACCTTTTCATTTTTCCCTTTTGACAAGCCTCACACACTCCTTCTTGACAGAATTCAAGTGTGGGCATGCCTCTTACTAACTCTCTTTTGACCAGAGAATTAATGGGCTTGAAGTTCAAGTGTGATAGCTTCTTGTGCCACAGCCAACAATCTTCATTTGATTCTTTTGAGTAGAAGCAACAAACTTTGTCCTTGCTTGCAGAGTCCATATTGGCTACAAACAAGCTTCCTTTCCTCACTCCAGATAGAGCAAAGTCACCATTCTTCTTGTGGGTGATCAAACATTCATCCTTGTCAAAGTTTACTTTGAATCCTCTATCAGTAAACTGACCAACACTTAGCAGATTATGCTTGAGTCCCTTGACTAGTGCTACATCTTCAATGATGACATTACAAACTTTTAAATTGCCATATCCCAATGTGTTACCCATGTTGTCATCTCCAAAAGCAACCATTGGGCCAGCCTTCTCCTCATACTGTGATAGCATGGTCATATCACCAGTCATATGATTTGAGCATCCATTGTCCAAAATCCACATGACTTTCTTTTCTTGTTCTTTGCCCTGCATACACAAAGGTATTACTTCTCCTTTGGTACCCAAACAAGTTTGGGTCCACTTGGCTTAGAAACAGATTTATCAAAAACAGCATGCTTATTTGTTTTCTTAGGACTAGTCTTCTTGTCACTGTTAGAAGTCTTAGAAACTGAGGTCTCAAAATTAGGTGACAGAGGTACCTTCCTAGCTCTAGGAGGACTTGAAGACTCTGGCCTTGTGTAGTGTATGCGAATGCTGTGACTGATGCAACCATCCATGAATTATCTTCTCAAATTAAAACAGCTAGTCATAACATTCATATTGCATGGAATACATTCAAGTTTATCACAAAAAGGTGAATCTCTATGTCTTAAAGGCACAGAGCAATCATAGAATGGTTTAGCTACACTACAAGTTGGTTTCTTGCATGCATGAGTTAAGTGATTAGTGCTAAAATAGTTTTGACAAACTTTCCTAGGGGCATTTGGCACAAAAGCATAATTGTTATTCTTGTTTATCCCTAGTTTGCCGTTCCTGTTATGTTTCTTATTAGCCACTTTCTTCTTAGATTCAGTTTTCCCAGCTGAAACAAACTTCTCAGGTCTAGGTCTACCTCCTACTGGCTCCTTGGCTTTTGGCTTGACACTCTCACCCTTAGAGGATGCTGGTTGTTCAGTAGATGTGCCTCATCCTCATCATTCAACATTTGTTTAATGAGTGAGACATCCTCATCAATCTCAAATGTTGGTTCTTTAAAAATTGGAAACTCAGTCTTTTTCAAAATGTGAGGTACTTCCTTTTGAACAACTATGTCATCTTCAATGACAGTATAGCCTTGCCTCTGTTTAAGAGTGTCATAGTCAAGTCCAATGGCAGCCTTGGGTTTAGCTTGGTTTCTCACATGGTAGGACTGCAATAGACTAGATGAGTTCTTAAAAGATTTTAGTTTGAATTCATTTTCAGCTAGCTCATCCCTAAGAGCCTTCTCAACCTGACTAGCACATAGAACCTTATTCTACAGATATTCAACTTCTTTCTTAAGGTTATCTACTTGCATAGGTGTTTGCTCAAGTTCCTCATTCTTCCTGTTTAACAATTCATTTCTAGCACATAGTTTAGCAATCTCTTCATTAGGAGCCATCATACTAGTGTTAATATTAAACATTTCAATAGACAGTTGTTCAACCATGCATTTATATTCTGAAACAGACATATCTATGGTAGTGAGAGATGGTACCTGAGAGTTAGATGGAGATTGTTCATCCTTGGAGTCAGCCATCAAGGCATAGTTGCAGAATTTTTGCTCTTCTCCATCACTATCAGAGCCATCCCAACACTTCTTTTCAGCAATGTAGGCCTTGCCTTGTGTTTGCTTTCTCAGAAGGGCATCATACTTAGCTTCAAGCTCTAGAAACTCCATATCCTTCTTTTTAGGCTTCTTGCATTCACTGGAAAAATGCCCTAGGTCATTGCATCTATAACACCGTACAGATGACCTATCCACATTGCTGGTTTTGAATTTATTCTTGTTTGATTTCACAGGTGTCTTGCTCTTGTTGAATGAATGGTTTTGGGGTCTAGGTTTGAAGGGTTGGTTTCTCTTGAATCTGATGTTTGGAAATTTTCTGGCCATGAAAGCATATGAAGTGTTTTCCATGCCATCTAGCTCTTCAAGAGTATAGAACTCTTCTTCTTCCTTCTCCTCAATAGGTTCAGTCATTTCACCTTCATTTTCTTCATCATCTACTATCTCCTCTATCCTCAGCTGACTTGTAGATGCTTCTAGGTCTTGAACAGATTTGCTGACAATCAAGGCACATGATGTGTTTATCATTCTGCCTTGGTTGGCTTGGATAGTCCTCTTCTGAAGCAGCTCAAGCTCATGAGTCTCTAAAACCCCATAGAGCACATCATATGTGACTTTGTTCAAATCTCTTTCTCTTAGAGAAATGATCCTTTGCTCTAGATATTTTGGTGAAGACAATAGAAACTTCATGTTCAACTCCTTGGTGCTGTAAACCTTCCCATTCATCTGTAGCTCAGTCACCAGCTTGTGAAACCTTTCAAACATGTCAGTAATGCTTTCCTTGGTCTGAGCCATGAAAGCTTCATACTGTGTGACCAGTATCTGTTTCTTGTTTTCTCTAACCTCCCCTGTTCCTTCACATAACACCTCAATATGATCCTACATCTCCTTTGCTGTTTTGCAAGAGGCTATGTTAGCAAACATTGACAGTTCCATAGAATCTATGATTAATAACATGAGATGACTGTCAAGAGTAACCATCTCCTTTTCTGTCTCTGTCCATTTGGATGGTTCTTTAGCTACATAGGATCTTGGAATGGTTACAGTTCCAACAGTCTTTTCAGGAATCTCCTGTTGTGGAACAAATGGACCATTCTTGAGTATCTCAGGATATAGAGGGTTAGCAGCTTTGATGAACAGGAACATTTTAATCATCCATAGGTTGTAATTCTCTTTGTTGAACTTAGGGACCTTCACTGTTCTTGTAGTCTTTGGTGTATTCATGATCTGTTTCTGTTTTTAAATAAACAGCCTGCTCTGATACCACTTTTTGATTAATGAACACACAAAAGAATACAGAGGGGGGGTGAATGGATTCTTGAACTTTTCTTGTTCTTGAATCTGGTTGATGTATGTAGCAAGATATGTGTTATGTGTGTGCAGAAATATAGGTGCAGAAGATGAACAACACAAGACACAATATCACTTTAATCTAATATTTTATTAGATAAAGATTTGCTACAACCTGTGAATACAAATGGTAGTATTCTCAGCTTCGTTTTTCTCAGAGAGATGTATATCTTGAATATGTATTTGAAAAAATTAACTGCTAGAGAAGTGAGGCTGTATTCTTATAGAACATGAATATAGTCTACCTACTACAAATAAGGTAGCTAAACAGATTTACTTTCTAGTGTATCTATCCTTTTTTTGAGTAAGCATCCAAACGGCTACAGATTTGACTTCTTGAGGTTCTGTTCAGATCCACTTCTTTAGCTCTTTGTCTCTTGTACATTTCTCTTAAGCTTCCTTGTAGGCTTTTCCAAAGTACTTTACAGTTTGTGGTCCATAAAGTGCTTTGGCTTGTTGCAGGTTTCTGACTTGTACAATTTCTCCAGTATTTTGTCCCCAAGATTGTATTCGAGAAGTAACTTAGTGATTGATTCGAGAACTAGAATTGACTTGATGGATAACTCTGAGTTCTCAAATACTGTATAATTGACATATTGAATCACTTCTCGAATTGGTCTTTTCTTCAGGAATCCTTGAGTTGTCGAATAGAGCATTTAACTTATCGTATCCCTAAGATATCGAGTAGCTTTCTGAGTCTTTGAGATATCGAATGAACCTTGACTTGTTGACTCCTAGAGAACTCGAATGATGCTTTGACTTGTTGACTTTCTGAGTTCTCGAATAGAGTAGTAGACATATCGAATCTCTGAGATATCGAACAGTGCATTCAGAGATATCGAATAGTGTCTTTTGAGATATCGAATCCCTGACTTCTCGAAGGCTAGACTTCTCGAATATAACAAACATACTTCTCGAATTGGTACTTAGGCAAATTCTTCATTTCTTCAAATCCCAACTATGATTATTTGAAAGTCTCTATCTCTAATCTTGAGGCATGATCCTTGGATCTTCTTCCAAGCATTATTCCTTGACTTTTAAGTACAGTCTCACAATTACAATTTGATGCCTATTAAAAGTACTAAACAAATAGAAACTCTACAACTAGAAGTTCCCTCAGTTAAGAGGTCATGTAGGTAATGCATAGCATTACACATACTTAGGCTTGTTATTATATGAGTACAGGCATGTCTCTGTGACTAACAACACTTGTCCAAGTTGTGTGGTGATTTGGAATTATGGTGACATTGTGCAATGTTGGCAAGCTCTTGATCATACACCTCACCACTTCTATTTTCTTTTCTTTTCTTGTTTTTCTTTCCACCCAAATTCACCTAATATAAACCCTAGATGATCATGCAAGGTTTCTAATCTCGTTACGTATTTAACCCATAATTCATTTCGCGTTCGCTTAATCACTTAATCTCGTTGTAAAGTTCTAGCGATTCCTAGAACGTTCGTTATTCTAACTCGAAGGTTTTCGTTCTAAATCCTCAAATCACCTTTAATAAAATATAAAATCCTCAAAATAAATATATCACTTGTCTTTATCGCATTAAAATGATCTTCACTGCCCAGTCAAATATTCCATAAAAATAGAGTTTGGAATTTCTGAATTCCGATCGCGTTTACATACACTTATTTACATCGTAGATCACTAATATAACTTCGAAATATCCATTTCCTATACCGTACATATGGTAACATGAAAAATTTCTTTGTTCTCAAAAATCACTATTCATCCATAATTTCACTATTCATCCATGCAAAGCACTATTCATCCCAAAAATGAAAATTTTTCTCAAGTACAGAAATTAGGGGTATTACAGTCTTCCCTTCTTAAAAGGATTTCGTCCCCGGAATCAACGTAGGCAATAACTAAGATTGCTTATCTCGTACTCTACTCTCCAATATCTCCTCTTCGCTTTTACTAGTTTTATGCTCTCATGTCTCGATTATAAGCCCTTATGCTATATTGTCTATATTATTTTTGATACTACTCTCCCGTTCTTTATCATACCTCTATGTTAATATCGGCTCATCATTAATATACACATATACATAAATAAGTAAACGTGTACCTGCTATCTCGTCCATCTCCTTCATGCCATCGGCCAATGTCATGTTAAAAATCCTAGCGGTTGATTTGATGTTATTAGCGCCGCCGATTTGTCGTGATGCTGTTGGTTCCGTGGCTGACGCTTTATAGTCTCTAGCGATGTGACCATCCTTTCCACATTTGAAGCAGATTACTCTTTTCCTAGGACAGTCCATCTGTTGATGCCCCTCCCGGCCACATTTATAACACTTTCTTTCTCCCTTTAAACATATTCCTGTATGCTTTTTCCCACAATTCTCACAATCTGGTATTGGAGAATATTGAGTCACACTTCCCTGTTTGCCGCTCGGCCCATTATTTCCACTTAATATTGAGTTAAACTCTTGCTGACTTCCTGATCTCTTATAATCTTGGTTCTGGAAGGTTCCCACAGCTGAATTCCCCCCCAGCTTTCTGCTTTCCTTTTCTTCAAATTCTTGTCCTTTAGGATGAAGTCGTCATCCTCCTCTATAATAGCAGCCTTCTGCACCACCTTACTATATTCGGTTAATTTAAATGGTTTCACCTTCTTCTGAAGCCACGGTTTCAGGCCATATTGAAACCTCCTAGCTCTTTTCAGTTCCGTATCTACAAAATGCGGAACGAACCTAGATAATTCTGAAAATTTTACCTCGTACTCAGCTACAGTCATATTGTCTTGCTTCGGCTCTAAAAACTTTATCTCCATTTGCCCTTGCATATAGTCAGGAAATTACTTCTCTAAGAATAATTCCTTAAATATCTCCCAAGTCACTACTCCTGCTCCCTCAAAAACCCTCTTAGCTTCCCACCAGTAGATAGCCTCTCCTTTTAACAGGTACCCGGCAAAGATAGTCTTCTTATCGTCTTCCACATCTACATTTCAAATGATTTCTCCATTTCCTTTATCCATGCCCTTGCTTCCATGGGGTCAGCTGTTCCTTTAAACTTTGGCAGATTTAAGGATTTAAACGCCTTAAATGCTGTAGCCGTCTGCCTCGCTTGGTTGGGTGCTGGCATATTCTGGTCACGATTTACATTCTGACGATAGAACTCGTACATCTCTTCCATTCGTGCATTATGCTAGTTACCTCCATGGTTACCTTCTTGATTGTTGTCTCCTCCTTCATTATTTCCACCTCCAGTGGATCCTTCGTCACGGTTACTCCTCGTATCTCTCCTAGGCGGCATTCTTCTGCAATAGAAGATAAATCTTTTAGCATCTTACTCAACTATACTTTGGAAAATGTATAAACTCACATTATTCCAATTCCTACTCTCCTCATATACTCTTTCTACTCTTGTTCTAAGATTTATAACCTACTGCTCTGATACCATCTTTGTAGCGCCTCCTAATCCCTTACCAGGAATCCGGGTCGTCACATCTTTAACCATTCACTTACATATCTTTGCGGAATATTCAATCACCTGCTCATAATATTATCTACAACAATATTCAATATAAACTCCATACTCTACTCCACAGGTTATAGTCTTAGAACATAAATAAATCCTCAAAAGTTATTACAGATCAGAGTATCTTCCAGAATCTCCTTACAACTTCTACTTAGAGTTATTACAATACTTAACCTTCATTTTAAAGCAACGTCATAAAACCTTACGACTCTAAACAATGAGTCTACTTATCCCATAACAAAAGTCCGTCCAACTTATTCCCAGCCTTCCAGCATTTTATCTAACATTATGGGTCATCTACAAGACCTGTCCCCTTAGCAAAATAAGATGCCGAAGCCTCACCTCTTTTGTTGCGTGCTGTATCATTAGTATACAATAGCAAGAATGAGCCAAAAATTTGCCCAGCAAGTTATATGCACCAGAATCATATATATTTATATACTCAAAGATATGAATTGAACTTCAACAATGGATTATCAAAATCATTCGAAAATATATTCCTCTTTTGATTAACAATAAACAACTGAACCCTTAAACTCTCCCACTTTGGATATTACTCATATATATATATATATATATATATATATATATATACTACAATCTTCTTCGAGAAATGACTCCCCATAATTTCCTTATCATACTGAAATTTACTCACAAGAACTGAGTGAGGACGTACCTTTCATACTGCAATTAATACCTACCTGTAGTATCAATTACACTTATCAAATACTGCTGATGGACTATATTTAGGAGATTCTTATTCATGGGCTGTAATGGATTATCAGTCCTTACGTCTAATATTTTTACTACCGGTAGAGGGGGGAGCTGACTTGCTCGGCTTTGATCACCACAGGATGAGCCGACTTGCTTGGACCTCACCCTAAACCGCATCCGGGCTTTCATACATATATGCTATCTCCAGTCCAGAATATGAGGTGCCAGAGTACCCCTGATCACCTTCCACATTTATCATCTTAGATGTCACGTATAATTCCACATGCACCTCAATTCATAATAATTATTATCGTTCGGGAACAGTGAACGATTATTATTTCGAATAAATCACTTTCCTCTTGAAATATAAGAGGAAACATATGAACGACTGCTTTGATCATGGATTCGAATAAAATGATCCAGATCAAATCTCTCATCACCCCTCATAATTAACAATATAGTTTTCCAAAACATTTTATCTCCCTTCGGGTATGAACAATGTACCTCGGATACTTGTCCCAATCATATGGACCAATAATTCTTATAAATACTACTATACTTATATGCTATCAGGATAACATTCATAATATATATATATATATATATGCAATTAATTGCATCAATATCCGGTATTTGAGTAACAAAATTAAATACTTGCATTGAAACATATATACTCTGAACAATAGAGTAGGGTTTAGTATACTTGCCTGGTGCTCCGGAGGTAGTAGGGGCTTGTGGCGGAATCCGACAATCTAATCAAAGTCAAGAAAACACGCGATTAATCCCCTATATGATCCGCTTATAACTCAATGGTCAAACACTTAAGCTAATCACAAACAAGGCACTAAGGGGTCCCTCTAGACTCGTACTAAGTCCATGTTAATCGACAAACACTTAAGTCATAAGTTTGGTTCAAAACCAATCCTCGAATTCAAGTTATACTTAAACATTTATAAGTTTGGTTTCTAAGTCATTTTCTTAGGGATTTTCACTTGAGCAACCTCGGCTTACGCATTTTTATAAAATCGAAAAATAATCTTTTTAACTCGAAACCTTCGCACACGGCTTGCTAACTGTCCTTAGAATTTTATCACAAATTTTCACATTCTAATTTTACTATTAAGGGCCTCGAACTTAGCATCAAAGTAGTTACATTTCTGCAACGAAATCTTTCGAACCGCTTTCACTAAAACTAGCATAACTCTTAAACCGTAAATCCTTTTAATACTATTCTTGCGGCCATGTAAACTAGACAACCACATCGTTGTAACCATATGCAGTGGTGATGCTAAAAATTATATTATGGTCTCGGGTATTGACTGTTTTTAAGTCTTAAAGAAATTTCGCCAATACGACAGCTATAACTCGAACATTTCCATTTGGTCACAACATAACCAAGCCACACCGGGCATACCATACATCCACAACCTCAACAAACAACCTTTACATGTCTCTAAAGTCAGTGGTGTGGCTACATGTAATAGCCCGACTTTTCGGACTATTATTTCTAATTACAAAACTTAATGAAATAGATTCTTTATTCAAATAAACTAAAATTAACAAAAATCAAAGTAGCGGTCAAACTCGATAATTCAAAAAGATAAAAATAGAGACGCAGCTCCACAAGTTCAATAGAATTAATCTAATAATGCGATAACTCAAATTCAACAATTGCAATAAATCACGTAGCACAAATTTCACAAGTTCACATCCACATTGATCTCAATAAGTTTCCACAATATACGAACCTGAAATATCGGAAAAGAGTGAGCTACACAGCTCAACAAGTAACAGATTGACTTACAAATATCCTCAAAATCAGTGGGCGTTTTAATAAAACATATTTTCTCAAAACAATAATAATTTTCGAAAACCTTTTGAAAATCAAATATAAGTTTGTAAAACTTTTACGAAAATAAATCCAGAATTTGAAACAGAATAGAAAACTGAATAAAACAGAAACAACATTCTTATAAATACCACAGTCTTGATATACGACCACACTTTGCCAGTGATCGGCATCTTATTCTTATTCTTTTGCCACATGATGTGCTAAAAATAAACATTTAATTATCGCAAGCGCACGATCATCGTTTTAATATTTAAGATTCGATCCACAGAGACTATATATTTCTCGCACAACCTTAATTTCTAATTTAGGCGAATTAGACTAAAAATTTCGTGGTGAGATTTTTAACTTATCGAACTAATAAATAATGTGAAAGAAAATTGCATGAACAATTTAGAAACCAAAAACAATTAATAAGAAAAAGAAGCTAAACAAATATAATAACAAAATAAAAATACGAACTAAACACTGGACAAAAGACACTAGAATTAAGAAGCTACTGAATTGAAATATGAAACAAGAATCAAGAAACCAAGTTAAGAACGGATAAAAAGGTACTCATTAATAGGCCATACTTTAAAAATGAAAACTAAAATGGGCCAGAAAAAAATAAAATAAAGATGGGCTAGGAAATGCTATTTAGAGCTAAATAGATGTGGGCTAAAGGACCAAAAAAAAGATAGGGAATTAATAAAACATAGACTAAAAATTAAATTATGGGTCAGGAATTTAAATGGGCTAAAACAAACATGGGCCACAGCTAAATGGCAAATTTATAAATCCAATTATATCAAATGAAACTCACGTGTAAATTTATAATCTGAAGTAGTAGATTAATAAATGACCATGTAATTATATATGCTATTTAATGACTTGCAATAATTAAATTATAATTAAAACAATGATTAAAGTAATGCATACATGTTAAATCAACCCACAACAAAGTCAAAGAAATTAAAAGAACAAGAACCTTAATTCATAAAATGCACAGTCCATAGTAAAGGTGATAAACAAAAAAAAAATTATAAGCAACTGATGATTAATTTATGGATATACTTATGATTAAATAATAACTACATAATTATGCAAGTAACTAAATAATGGCTAACTTGATTATGAATCATGACTAATGCAGTAGTAATTAGCTAACAAAAATACGGCAAATAATAAATTAAGAAAACAGAAGACAAGACCAAGATCTGATTGTGGCAAGCAAAAAGGAAAAAAAATGATCAATAATGGGTGAAAAGGACAAAAACAAAAAGCAAAAAAACAAATGAACTCAGACTATAAACTCAACCAGATTCAGCACAAAAAGAGACGCACGAACTCGACACTACGCAAAAAACAACTCGCTGTAATCGAAACAATTCGCTAAAGAAAACAATTTACAATCAAACTACAGAGAAGGTAGCAAGGGAAAAGCAAAAAAGTAAAGTAAAGTAGAATCCCCTGAATTGATTTCTGTCTCTCTTCTTTATAGGCCAGCCATATTATCATTGTAAACAAAGGCTGCTTCACTCCATTGACAATTTATCAATCTGCATTTTTTTCTGCCAGCACTTTATGACTTTGAAAAAGCTAGAAATCTTTGACAATCAAATACTTATTACAACACTCCCCTTTAATTGTCAAATGCGAGTTATTTCAATGATTGATTGCCTCATTAAAACTTTGCAAGGAAAAACTTATTGGGATAAAATATTTTCCTTTTTTTATTTAGTCCTTTTTCTTCCTCTTTTTCCTTCCCTTCCCTTGCACTTTATTTCTTTACTCTGTCATTTCTTTATTTTCCTCGAATTTCCTGAAATGCAACAAAATAATTTATTAAAATACGAATTCAAGCAATAAATAAGTAATAAAAATATGCAAAAATATGCACTTATCAAATGCCCCCATACTTAGCTTTTGCTCGTCCTCGAGTAAAACAAAAAGAAAAATACTGAATGAAAAACCTATACTCACTGTCGTAGGAATCACGGGTAATTTTAGGTTTACCAACCCGTTAAACTCATAGACGATCTCTACAAGAGGAGTGTTGTCTCCTAAGGGTTTACAGAAGATATACCCATAAAATCTTTGAGATAAGTCAGCATGTATCCAACTTTCCTCTTTCAACCTATCTTTCATTGGTGTCAACAAAACAATTTTGTACTAAAATACATGACTTATAGATTATTCTAATAATAGCTAAGTTATAGGTTCCCACAATCCACATGATTAGACTCTAAAAATTTACAAAAAATCCCAAGGTGTGTTGTGAATTTAAGGCTTTTGATGGATAAAGTGCATACGAACACTTTCTCTTTTTCAACCAATATTGAACTGACCCAATCTCTATCAAAACAAGTATCTAGCCAAACTTCACGTTCTTAGTAGTTAGACCGACCGTGCAATGGTTGAGGTCCCAAAAGACTTTTTTATTGATACCCATTTAGCGAGTTTTAGGTCAACAATCCCAAATCACAAAGGACCTTAGGTTGCTAGGCACAAAGTCCCCTCAGACTTACTTACTCGGGTTATCAATGAGCCCAACCTAACCGATTTCCCTACTAAGAATTTATTATTACAAAATTACACTAGCACTCTACAATTACAAACATTTATTAATTTTTTTTCCATTTTTTTCCTTTTTTTTAGGACACTATAGGAACAATTTTCGCAAAGGTTTGATTCGACATTGTTCTAACATGTGGGTTCTCTCTCAGGTATCGAATAACATTCCTATACAATTCTTCCACCAAAGGTCTTGTGCAAATGTGTCGTCTTGGACTTTTAAGCAAAAATTTGTTCGACACAAGTTTCATGAGGAAAACCTTACTTGACTATGTTCAAATTATCTACAGGCATTATACATATAATTTTTGAAAAACAGTTAACACCAACTAGTTCTAAAGTTCAAAGAGCGGGAAGGACAACTAATTTAAAATATCTCTATTTTTGGATTTTTAAAATTTTTAATTTTTTTTGGATTTTTCAATTTTATGTATTTACACTAAAACCCTCCCCCATACCTAAATCATGCATTGTCCTCAATGAATGCAATTAGTTAAAGGAGCAAAATTAAAAACAAAGAATGAAAATAAGCAAAGGTAGAAAAAACTCCCCTAACAGTTTGCCCAAACCATTTGGTTGCCTCCACATAGCACTAATACTCCCATTAGCTTTTCCTTTCCCAGAATAAAGTTAATTCCGTGTCAACAACCTTTTCCTTGCCCTTACGCCTAGCAGATTTTTCTTGGTCATCCACCTTCTCCCCCTCAGCTGGGTTATGCTCCACAGTAGTAGGATGTGGAGTTAGTAAATTAGACGAAGATGGCTTTACTAAAGAGTTGATTGCATCCTTAAACTGGGTTGCCATGGTATTCAATTGAACCTGCAATACATCATGTTGAATAAGTTGCAAATTTTTTATTTCCGTAATGGACTTACAAATATTTGACAACTCGTTCTCCATTGATTGGACTATTGTAAGGAGTCTGCTGTATTCCTTTCTGGTTACATGTGCATGTGGTTGAGTAGGCTGCTCATTTCTACGTTTCAACTCTCCTCCAAAGCTTCCACCGATATGTGTACCTGCAAATGAAATCATCCTTACCCCTTTTTAACCAGCAGTTATTGACGTAGGTAATTCTAACTTGGATGCCTCAGGTTCATTGGGTTTACTCCGCTTAGAAATGGGCTGAATTTCTGCTCTCACTGGTCTTGGTAACAATGGAAGTGGGACAGTCTTTAGATATTCAGTTAGGACTGTAGGCACATCCGCATAGTTCTTTTTGCTGATGCATTTAATTACATTCGTCTTCATGCAAGAACATTCCACCTTTCGACCATTTTCCAAGCGTACCCTGTCTTCATCATTCAAAAAATCATTTAAAATTAGCTGTAGAAACCTTGGGTATAGACATTTGACATTTTGAGTCTGAACATCTCTTCTTCCCAAGTTCTTCATTTTTAAAATGATTTGACCAAACACAATTTTTCCAAAATTAATCCTCAAATTATTGGCGACCGCATACCCTATTTTTTGAATAAATTCAGGTATACGATCTTGATTCGTTAAGTCTGAGGAAAAAACATGGTTAAGAATGTGAAAGAAGAAATTCTAGTACTGGGTTAGAAATATTCTAGAAAGATTACCAGTATTGAAATTTCCACCTTGGTACATTATAAAACGAAAGAACATTTCAATCTGTTCAGGGGTAGGATCAGAAATAAGATTTTCCATAGGAAAATGGAAAATTCGATTAACGTCTTGTTCAGTGACCCTAATCGACCTACCAAACAGCCAATATGTGATTGCAAACCCATCCTATCCAGAAGTGCTAACCGCACTGCAATATAGTTCAAGCAATGCATCATGGTTAAGCCGCACTCTTGTAACTAAAGCATAGCGAATTAATGAATGTTCATTCATGAATTGTGTCTAAGCCCGAAATTGTTCATCTTGGATGGTTTCGATTTGCTGAATGGAAGTAAGATTAACTTTAGCAATGAAGAAGCTTCCCTGCAATGCCATTTTCAAACTTAGAGGAAATAACAAAAAAAACAAGGATTAGTATGTTTCACGAATATGAAACCTGAAAAATGATGATGTTAAATAAAAACTCATCAATTATAAGGTTTCAAGGTTTAGGTGAAAAACATCTAATCACCGAAAGCAGTCAAAGAAAAAAGAGAAGATCCTAATCGCCGAAAGCTGTCAGACAAAAATAAAGAAAAAGATTCTATCGCCGAAAGCTGTCGGCCTATACACATATACACATACTTAATAGTTCTAATTATTATAGATTTAAATCAAGAATTAATCCACAATAAAAATTCTTGAAGAATAGAACTAATTACCTATAACACACACACAGAAACACATATACACACTCACACACACAAACACTCCCCCATACCTGGACTTGGCTATGGGAGACATATTACAAAACATATATATTAACCGATACCAGATCGAGGAAAAACAACGCACATAACACAATTAACAACCATTTGAAACTCCCCCACAATTACGTCATTAATCACTATAGAAATAGGATCACGCGCCAAAATAAAACTCATACACCTAACATTATTCATAGACCAATTAGAAGCTTCTTTATGTTGTTTAAGCAGATTGATAACTATAAATTCTTGGTCATGAACTATATTGCTAGAAAGAACATAATGAAGAGTTTCATTATCAGCTACCCAAGACTGATCAAGAGTAGAAATGGACGGATGAGGAACGAATGTAGGTGGCTCACTTACAGGAGTCTTAACAATGGACTTAGGATCGAAAGAACTGTCCACAAGTCGGGTTTCATGCTTAGAACAAATGGCATTCAATTCATCTAACATCTCTTCAGAAGTAAAATTTCTATAAAGCTCATGAAGTTCTTAATGTTCTCATAGTTTAACAAAAAATCTTCCTCAAGAAAAGACTCAATTGAACTATCCTCCAGATTCAACCATGAAACAACCCCATCTATCAAATTGACTCCTGCAGGTTGCATATACATGACTACAAAAGAAAAGGTGAAAAATTAAAAGAAAAAATCTAAACCTAGGGTTCCTTAATAAAATAATTAGACATTGCTCCTAACTTTAAGGACCACCAAAAATTTGGTAAATCAATAATTATTCGAACTGATTTGGCCAGGTAGGTGCAAGCATTGCCAAGAGGCTAAACACCAGCCTAGACACCAAATCTTAATTGGCTAGGTAAGCTTTCGCTTGCCTAGACACCAAAAAGTCGGAATAATTAAAGATTACGTAGTTTCTTAGGTACCTTCTTAATTGAGCACGAAAATCCTAGGGGCCAAGTCTAATTCAATTTTATTAAGGCTTGGGTATGCAAAAATGAAGAATTAATTGTTTTTGGGCCAAGGAAAAAGTGATGAAATCCCTTCCCTTATCTTGTGATGGGGTTTTGCCCTTAAAATTTATTAAAATGATGCAACACACAAAGAGAGATAAAAAAAACTATAAACAATTATGGATGCTTAACTACGTGTCCTTAATTTTAAAAAAAAGAAGAATTTAACGTACCTTGGGGTCCTCCAGCGATCACCACAATTTATAAGGCACGAAAAATTAAAAATAAGAAAATAGAAATCTAGATGATGTGCCCTAAGTGATTAAATGCATGATGCAACAATTATGTATTTACTGGCTAATTTTTTTTTTTGGATTTTAAATTTTCAATTTTTTTTGTGATTTTTTAATTTTTTTTGTGATTTTCTGAAAATAAAACGAAGGCGAAAAGAGAGAAATACGGGTTACCGAAGCACGCTTCCGAAAATTCCAATTTGTTCCTAGCTCCGAAAGAAGATTCCCGAAATTTCAAGCTTTCCAAAAAAACAAGATAAAAATAAGACAAGTAAAAACTAATCCGAAAAATTAAAAATTAAGGCGCGAAAAATAATTAATCCCCGACAGCGGTGCCAAAAACTTGATGTGCTAAAAATAAACATTTAATTATCGCAAGTGCACGATCATCGTTTTAATATTTAAGATTCGATCCAGAGAGACTATATATTTCTCGCACAACCTTAATTTCTAATTTAGGCAAATTAGACCAAAAATTTCGTGGTGAGATTTTTTACTTATCGAACTAATAAATAATGTGAAAGAAAATTGCATGAACAATTTAGAAACCAAAAACAATTAATAACAAAAAGAAGATAAACAAATATAATAACAAAATAAAAATACGAACTAAACACTAGACAAAAGACACTAGAATTAAGAAGCTACTGAATTGAAATATGATACAAGAATCAAGAAACCAAGTTAAGAACGGATAAAAAGGTACTCATTAATGGGCCATACTTTAAAAATGAAAACTAAAATGGGCCAGGAAAAAAATAAAATAAAGATGGGCTAGGAAATGCTATTTAGAGCTAAACAAATGTGGGCTAAAGGACAAAAAAAGATAGGGAATAAATAAAACAAGGACTAAAAATTAAATTATGGGTCAAGAATTTAAATGGGCTAAAACAAACATGGGCTACAGCTAAATGGCAAATTTATAAATCCAATTATATCAAATGAAACTCACGTGTAAATTTATAATCTGAAGTAGTAGATTAATAAATGACCATGTAATTATATATGCTATTTAATGACTTGCAATAATTAAATTACAATTAAAATAATGATTAAAGTAATGCATACATGTTAAATCAACCCATAGCAAAGTCAAAGAAATTAAAAGAACAAGAACCTTAATTCATACAATGCACAGTCCATAGTAAAGGTGATAAAAAAAAATTATAAGCAACTGATGATTAATTTATGGATATACTTATGATTAAATAATAACTACATAATTATGCAAGTAACTAAATAATGGCTAACTTGATTATAAATCATGACTAATGCAGTAGTAATTAGCTAACAAAAATACGGCAAATAATAAATTAAGAAAACAGAAGACAAGACCAAGATCTGATTGTGGCAAGCAAAAAGGAAAAAAAATGATCAATAATGGGTCAAAAGGACAAAAATAAAAAAAACAAATGAACTCAAACTATAAACTCGGCCAGATTCAGCACAAAAGAGATGCACGAACTCAACACTACGCAAAAAACAACTCGCTGCAATCGAAACAATTCGCTAAAGAAAACAATTTACAATCAAACTACAGAGAAGGTAGCAAGGGAAAAGCAAAAAAGTAAAGTAAAGTAGAATCCCCTGAATTGATTTCTGTCTCTCTTCTTTATAGGCCAGCCATATTATCATTGTAAACAAAGGCTGCTTCACTCCATTGATAATTTATCAATCTGCATTTTTTTCTGCCAGCACTTTATGACTTTGAAAAAGCTAGAAATCTTTGACAATCAAATAGTTATTACAACACTCCCCCCTAATTGTCAAATACGAGTTATTTCAAAGATTGATTGCCTCGTTAAAACTTTGCAAGGAAAAACTTATGGGGATAAAATATTTTCCTTTTTTCATTTAGTCCTTTTTCTTCCTCTTTTTCCTTCCCTTGCACTTGTCATTTCTTTATTTTCCTCGAATTTCCTGAAATGCAACAAAATAATTTATTAAAATACGAATTCAAGCAATAAATAAGTAATAAAAATATGCAAAAATATGCACTTATCACCACACTTTGCCAGTAACCGACATCTAAAGTTCAATAATTACGCGCCCTTAATAGGTGTCTAAAATTGCACACTTGTGCGCCTACTAAGGGTATCTAAGGCTAGTTCCGAAACTATAGCGTAAATTACGAACGGGTTCGAAACGTAAAGACTAAGGGATTCGAAGATTCTCGTATCTTATATCTTATACAGTTCGAAACAATATCTTATATTTTATATCTTATACGAAATCTTGAAAATCACAGAATCAAAATATCTTTTTCGAAAATAAAAGTAATTCAAAAAGTACTTACCTCGAAGTCGACAATAAATACCAAAATAAATGCACTAACAAATCCTAAAATTTTATTAACAAAACACGACACAATTAATAATTAATTCCGCAAATAATCTGTACATGCACAACTATAAGCAGTCACTTGGATTATATAAAGATCGGGTCAAACAATATAACCAAACAAATCATATAAAAGAAACATGGGCTTAAGGCCCAACATGGCACACACGGAACTTGTCTAACTGACATGTAAAACTGCAGAAAGGTCACTATAGTTTACTTGCCATTAACATGTGTATTGACTTGTACACTTGAACCAAATAACCAATACACCACGCAGTACCAAACCAAACCAAACCAAACATACCCAGTATATCCCGCTCAGAGCAGGGTCTGGGGAGGGTAGGTTGTACGCAGACCATGCCCCCACTTTTTAGGGTAGGGAGGCTGTTTCCGTGAAGACCCTCGGCTATGTGCACGACATATACGGTGTGTGATAAATACAAAGGAATCTAAAGGATATGCGATAACGTTCACAGCAATACCTGAGCCCATGGATTTCTCCACACGGGACTTACCTACCATGCCCCTAGATACCACCAAGCGAAGCCTGCACAACCGGGAAAATATATGATAATAAAAATAATAAATGAAAATGGGAAAAGAAAACGGCAAAAGCCAAACTCCTATGATAAGGTCATCCGAGACAACCCAACTCTGAGGTTCTCCACTATAGAGCCATCCCCTAGAAGAGAGTCCACCACTCTGATTTGCCGCCTCCACGAACAACTGTCAGCGGTCATGGTCTCACTTAGGTTCATAGCCTTCAAATCCAACCTAAGCTGCTCTTCCCATGACCTCCTCGGTCTGCCTCTCCTCCTCACCCCAACAACCGAAAGACTCTCGACCCTTCGCACTGGGGCTTCCGGCCGCCTCCTACGGACGTGGCCGAACCATCTCAACCTCCCTTCTCTAACTTTCGCAGAGAGGGGCGCCACTTCGAGCTCGGTCCTGAACACCCTATTAGGGATTCTATCTAGAATCGTGTGGTCACACGACCACCGCAACATCCTCATTCCAGCTGCTTCCAACGTGCTTTCGTGGGTCTTCTTCGTTGCCCAGCACTCAGAACCATATAACATCGCAGGCCGGATAGCCGCTCTATAGAATCTCCCTTTCAACTTTAAAGGAACCTTCTTGTCGCACATCACCCCTGACGCTGCCCTCCATCTTAGCCACCCAGCATTGATACGATCTGATCTTCGATCTTAACCTCCACCCCTTCGTCGATGGCATCGCCACTGAAGTTGCACCAGAGATACTCGATTTTAGTTCTACTCACCCGCAAGCCTTGTGACTCCAAAGTTGATCTCCATAGTTCCAACTTCTCATTGACCTCCCCCTAGACTCCGCCACTAGCACAATATCGTCCGCGAAGAGCATGCACCACGGGACGGCGTCTAGTATCCCGCGTGACATGACATCCAGGATAAGTGCGAAAAGAAGAGGACTAAGGGCCGATCCCTGATGAAGCCCAATCTCCACAGGGAAGAAACGTGAGTCACCCACTGGGGTCCGGACGCATGAAGTAGCTTGGGAGTACATGTCTTGTAACACTCTTACGTACGACGACGATACACTCCGCTCTACGAGGGCCTTCCAAATCGCTTCACGGGGGATACTGTCATATGCCTTCTCGAGATCAATGAACACCATATGGAGGTCTTTGCGGCGCTCCCTGAACTTCTCCATAAGGCGTCTGACGAGATGAATGGCCTCGGTCGTCGATCTCCCCGGCATAAAACCAAATTGATTCTCTGAGATTTTAACTTCTCTTCTAATCCGGCCTTCTATCACTCTCTCCCAGAGTTTCATAGTATGGCTGAGTAATTTAATACCCCGATAGTTACTACAACTCTGAGCATCTCCTTTGTTCTTGAAAAAAGGAACTATAACACTACGCCTCCATTCTGCTGGCATCTTAGCACCCAAGAGGAGATCATTGAACAGATTTATTAGCCATTTAACGCCAACTTCGCCAAGACAAATCCACACCTCGATTGGGATCTGATCCGGACCCACCGCCTTCCCTTTCGCCATCTTACGAATGGCCCCCTTGACCTCGTCTTCGCTGATACGCTCACATGGAGACGAGGGGGGGATCTCTAGTTCCCCACCGGCCCAACTCCTCCTATTCTCATTGAAAAGGTTATGGAAGTACGAACTCCACCTCTCCTTAATAGCGTCTTCATTTAGTAACACTCGGTCTGACTCATCCTTTATAAACTTAACAGCACCCAGGTCGCGCCGCCCTCTCTCCCTAGCTTTAGCTAGTTTAAAGATAGCATTCGTTCCTTCCTTGGTGTCCAGGCGCTTGTACAACCCCTCATAGGCTTCCCCTTTGGCTTTCACCACGGCTTTCTTTGCCTCCCGTCTCGCCACCTTGTACGCTTCCATCTTCCGACTCCTCTCCGCCCCTGCACTCATTGACACAATCTCTTTAAAGAGCGCACGTTTAGCCTTAACTTTCGTTTGAACCTCCACGTTCCACCACCATGACTCCTTATGGCTCCTGCACCTACCCGAGGAAATCCCCACCACTTTCTCGGCCACACACCGAATGTCCTTTTCCATTCTGGTCCACCTACAGTTAGCATCTCCATCACGAGCAAAACTACCTTCGATGACGAGAGACTCCCTGAATTCGACCGCCTTCTCGCCCTTCAGATCTTTCCACAGGATTCTCGGTTTGAACTCTCTCGACCTGCGGATAACTCGACCCCCCAAAGTCAGGTCCATGGCCAACAGCCGGTGCTGGGAAGCACACGCCTCACTCCGGAACACCTTGCAATCCATGCACGTCCTGACATCCCGACTGCGCATAATTAGGTAGTCAATCTGAGTGTAGTTTCCCCCGCTACTAAAGGTGATGAGGTGCTCCTCCCTCTTCTGAAAAACAGAATTCACGATTACCAACTCCTGGGCAGTAGCAAAGTCCAACAAGGCTGATCCACCGACATTCCTGGTTCCGAAGCCAAAACCGCCATGAGCGCTGGTGTAGCCATCTGCCCTCTCACCAATGTGACCATTGAAATCGCCACCCAGCACTAAGAATTGGTCGTCAGGAATACTGCCAACCAACTCATCTAAGCAGACCCAGAACGCCTCCTTCTCAGAATCGCTCAAACCGACTTGAGGTGCATACGCACACACCACGTTCACCACCTTCTCCCCAACCACAACCCTGACGGACATTATCCTGTCGTTGCACCTCTTCACTTCCACAACGTTGTCTTTAAGATCCTCCGCCGAAAGAATACCCACTCCGTTCCTCGAGTTGGCAAGACCTGAGTACCACAATTTATACCCGTTTGCTACTCTAGAATAAGCCCCCTTCCACCTAGTCTCTTGGATACAAGCCACATCCACTCTCCGCTTCTTCAGTGCATTAATATTAAATTAATAAAATCATGAAGAACACTCCCCTAATCATCTGTACCAAAACTGGACTGTACAGCACACTAAATTCATGGCGAAAAATTAAATTACTGATTAAAACAAATCTTATATATATAAATAATTGGTAAATCACTCATAAATTATAACTTGACTCAAAACCACTAAAAGTAAGCTAAATAAAATTAATTTTTTTAGAAGAAACAAATTAATATATTTTATTCACTTAATCACAAAGGTACCAAATTTAAGAATTACATATCATAAATTAATTAATTAAATAAATCAACACATCATCCAAAATCAAATATAGGCAGTTCTAACTTATTTTGTAACTGTAGCTAGAGTATCATCAGATTTTAAAAACCAAAATAAAAATATCATTAATAATTAAATTATAAAATAAAAATAAATTAATAATAATAATTTTACACATAAATTAGACATGGGTGCTATCTATCAAATCGAAGTGAATCTGACGTGTTTAAAACATGAACTCGGCATATACATATATTTATTTAAAATCCATGGCAAAGCCCAAAAGTAGAGGTACACATAATTAGTATAGCAGGGATCACATAAGACTAATTTAATATTGCATAAAACTGCAGGAAGCAAACATGCAAGTCTTTAAACTCATATATGAATTCATGTTTACAATTTGTAGCACACAAGTAGGCATGGACGCATAGTAACCGATAGACACAAATGCATGGATGCATAGTAATCGATAGACACAAATTATATATATGATTCAAAACTCATGATAAACGTACAAAGATAGCACACAAAATCATTGTTTGCTAATAGTTAAGGGACAAAACATACATGCTAAGAAGAGACGAATGAGAGAGTTGTATGACTAATTCTTATTCTAAAGGGGTCTTTATATAGTTACATAAATCCTAATTAAATAATGTAATTCTAAAAATTGATCTAATAATTTCACAACCTCTCCAAGTAATTCCTAAAATAAAATATTCTATTTACGATATCAATCTTCTAAAATATTCTCACGCTTCTTTCCTATAATAACAAATCTTATCTTTAATCTAAATAACTTGTACAAAAAGAAATTCTAGAATCCTCTAAATAAGAATTAATCAAATATATTTTTAAAACTCTAATCCCAATTTTACTAATTATCCTAATTTTAGAATCTCATCTGTATTTTAGACTCATATTTTCTAATTCAATTTTAATTCCTAATATTTAATAATTTTTAATCCTTTTCTTTCTGTTATTCTTTTATTATTATTATTATCCCAAAAATTACGGGATGTTACATACTACCCTCCTTAAAAAGAATTTGGTCCCCAAATTCTGAAACTCCTATATTCCAAAAGTTCGCGACACATCTATTCCGAAATTCTAATCCTAAACGATAGTCTAAAGGATCGCATCCTAGAGAATGTACTAGTCTCATACCTAATACACTCCGAAGGACAGCCTGCTCTGATACCAACTGCAGCAGCCCGACTTTTCGGACTATTATTTCTAATTACAAAACTTAAATAAAATAGATTATTTATTCAAATAAACCAAAATTAACAAAAATCAAAGTAGCGCTCAAACTCGATAATTCAAAAAGATAAAAATAGAGACACAGCTCCACAAGTTCAATAGAATTAATCTAATAATGCGATAACTTAAATTCAACAATTGCAATAAATCACGTAGCACAAAATTCACAAGTTCACATCCACATTGATCTCAATAAGATTCCACAATACACGAACCTGAAATATCGTAAAAGAGTGAGCTACACAGCTCAAGCAATGAACCGCGGCGAACCCTCAGACGACCTATCAAGTAACAGATTGACTTACAAATATCCTCAAAATCAGTTGGCGTTTTAATAAAACATATTTTCTCAAAACAATAATAATTTTCGAAAACCTTTTCAAAATCAAATATAAGTTTGTAAAACTTTTACGAAAATAAATCCAGAATTTGAAACAGAATAGAAAATTGAACAAAACAGAAACAAAATTCTTATAAATACTACAGTCTTGATCTACGGCCACACTTTGCCAGTGACCGGAATCTTATTCTTATTCTTATTCTTTCGCCACACTTTGCTAGTGACTGGCATCTAAAGTTCAATAATTACGCACACTTGTGCGCCTACTAAGGGTATCTAAGGCTAGTTCCGGAACTATAGCATAAATTACGAACGGGTTTGAAATGTAGAAACTGAGGGATTCGAAGATTCTCGTATCTTATATCTTATACAGTTCGAAACAATATCTTATATCTTATACGAAATCTTGAAAATCACAGAATCAAAATATCTTTTTCGAAAATAAAAGTAAATCAAAAAGTACTTACCTCGAAGTCGACACTAAATATCAAAATAATTGCACGAACAAATCCTAAAATTTAATTAACAAATCACGACACAATTAATAATTTATTCCACAAATAATATACAAACCCAAGAACTAGTATACCAAATTCAAAGACTGACATGAACAGTGCCAATGAACAGTACCGTGAACTGTGCCGATGAACAGTAACCTTTTTTTTTTTTGCGAAAACCCTAGATCTCCCAACAATTAAGAAATTGATGGAGAAACCGTGGCTCTGGATACCAAATTGATAAGGAACGTGATGTTCTCATAATAATATGTAGTAAAAACAAATATAAAGTAAACTCTGAATCTCCAAAGATGGAGAAACAAAACTCTAACTCTGAATCTCCGAATGGAGAAACAAAACTCAAACTCTGAATTCATTCCTGAATTTGATTCTCAAAGCTATCGAATAGCCAAAATTTTATTATCAATATCGTCTCCCAAAAGATTACAAGACAAGAGTATTTATAGGCTACATAAATGTTGTGGAATAAAAACTAGGTTATGAATATGACGGCTAGGGTTTGTGTGTATTTAATGCTAAGGGTGGTTGAGCTTCGAGCTTTAATGGCTGTTTCTGCGTATCGAGACTAATCGGTCCTCACAGAGTGCCTACGTATCTCGTATTGAGAATCAAGCCAAGACGTAGTTCTGAGAATGAGGGGTCAGGCCCTTATATAGGCTGAGAAGCCTAAGAATTATGATAGGAATAGGAGACTTGGTGGGCAAGCCACCGCCTCAAGGAAGGTTCTGGATCTATTCCTTTTAGGAATCAGTTTCCATGTTGAGATATGTATCCTGGGGGCTAAGCCAGGCAAGAGTTATATCCTTGTTTGACTCTTATTTGCTGAGCTGTTTATTACCCCTAATATTAATTACGAAATTAATATTATAATTAGGGTTTGGGCCCATCTGGTGGGCCCCACGTTTGGACCATTCTAGGTCTAATTAATGCCACATTAAATGTGTCTTTAGGGCTTACTTTTAGCCCATATCAATAAATAACCTTATTCAACCCTTATTCAGATAGGAATCTAAAAGAAATTCAATATCAGCTAAGAATTTAGCTAATACCTGAACCCAACTAGGAAACCCATCAAAATCCTGATCCAACTTGAAAAATAAAATCCTAAGTGCTTAAAGCAAGAAAAATCCTTTTAAATGACAGGTAAAAACTTGCAAGTCAAATATCTACTTTCTCAATTAAGTCCACAAACAATTGGACTTATTATTAATAAACTAAATAATTAGAACTCGTTTAACTAATATCTATAATATATTTTCTGAATACTAAATATAAATAAAATGTATAAAAATTCTATTTTACTTTCACTTCTATTCCTCATCATTAAATTTTGTAGGATTGACACTCAAAAAAAATAGTTGCACATATGTCAACAGACAACAGATTGACACACATAATGTAGAAGAATACCAGCCTCTTATTCAGATTTCAGACCATAGGAATGCCATGTCCTACTGAAATCATAAGATTACAAATCCTATCACAAGATTACAAATCCTTAAGAAACATTTTTTTTTATTGGTTACACGGAGTTTTAAAGAGGTTCCGCGACTCTTTATTCAGATGCACATGCAAATAAAGAAATTTGAACCCTCAACCTCTCGGTCAAGGGAGAGATAAGTTTATCTTATTACAAACATCAGCTAATTCACAAGTCTCATAGCACTACAAGGGGAAGGGGCAATTGTGACAGAATTTCAGTAATTTTTCGTCGCAAGTTTAACTTGTGACAGAACAACCCATTTCTGTCGCAAAATACAATGCGACGAACGAAATTCGTCACAATATTAATATTTTATTATTATATTTACCGCCCAAGTAATAATTTAACAATTTTATTTCCCGCTATTATTTTTTGCTCTGTTTTGGTTTCCCGCTAAGACACCTTGTGACGAAAATCTTAACTACTCTGTCGCAAAATATATCTTGCGACAGAATCCTTCTGTCGCAAAGAATTTTGTGACGGATTTCAATACAATCTGTCGTAAGATATAATTTTCAACGGATTCTGTCGCAAGTTTATCTAACCTCATTTAATACCCACCGGCCGGGAATTAATAGTCTCACCTGAATAATATTATTTTAATATAACTTGCGACGGAAATTAAAGTTCTGTCGCAAATTAAGGCAGTTTTTTCTAAAAAAGATGCAGTAGCTTTCAAATACACAATTCAACTTCACTCCTCCATTCTCTCCTCCATTCTCTTTTCCGTTTTTTAACATTTTGGACCTCAAAAAAGACATCAAATGCATTAATCTACTCCATTTCATCCATCAATGTAAGTATAATTACTTTAATTACATGTTTGTTTAGTATAGTTTTTTAATAGTGCACCATGTATTTCAATTTTCTCAATCATTTAGTGTATTTGTATGTATATGTAATTGATGCCATGTTATATGTATTTTTAGATGTCTTCTAATCGTAGTTGGATTCACCGTCGTAATCAAAGAGGTGAATATGGTCTTAGTCAAGATTTTTTAAATGGAATTGAAGAATTTATTAGTTTTGCCGAGCGTAATTGCAAAGAAATGGATAAAAGGATTAGATGCCCATGTTGTAGTTGTCGTAATTATGCTTTAAAAAGTCTTGATGAAGTTAGATTTGATATTGTGACGAATGGATTTCTTCAAAGTTACACATATTGGAATTTTCATGGGGAAGGTGATGAAGAATTGTGTTCTAGCGAAAGTGATGAAGATTCGCATTCTAGTGGCTCAAGAGATGAGATTGATGACCATGTTGATGTATTTGATACCTATGAGATGTTGAGGGATGCGGGCGGATTTGGTGGATGGGACAACATAGTTTCGAACCATGAATCCCCTAGATTTCATGGTTTGGAAAATGATTTAGAGGTTCCATTATATCCCGGGAACGACAAGCATACAAAGTAGTCATTTGTGAGCAAATTGTTACATTTTAAAAGCTCTCATGGATGTAGTGAGAGGGGATTTGATGAGTTAATAGGTCTTATCGGGGATGCATTGCCGGAAAATCACACATTACCCTCAAGTTACCGGGAGATCAAGAAGATGGTAAAGGACATGGATTTGGGATATGAAAAAATTCATGCATGTGCAAATGATTGCATGTTATTTTATGGTGATAACAGTGACAGACAGGAGTGCAATATTTGTGGCACGAGTCGCTATAAACCGGCGAAAGAAGGTAGAAGACAATGCATTCCTAGAAAGATTTTGAGATATTTTTCGCTTACATCGCGGTTGCAGCGGTTGTACAAGTCATCTCGCACTGCTGAGAGTATGAGGTGGCACAAGACTAGAGAGGTGACAGAGGGGATTATTACACACCCAGCGGACGGGGAAGAGTGGAAACAGTTTGACATTAATTTTCCAGATTTTTCGCATGACATTCGAAATATTAGACTTGGACTTGCTACTGATGGATTTGCACCTTATAGCAACATGTCTGCCAGGACTTATTCAGTATGGCCCGTTATTATGGTTGTGTACAATCTCCCGCCTTCTATGTGCCTGAAGGATCCATACATTTTCATGTCATTACTCATACCTGGGGATAAAAGCCCAACAAGAGACATCAATGTCTACTTGAGACCACTTATTGATGAGCTGAGACAGTTGTGGAGTGTTGGTGTACAAACATATGATGCTTTTAAAAAGGCTAATTTCATTTTGAGAGCAGCTCTATTGTGGACAATCAATGACTTTCCGGCCTTAGCAATGTTGAGTGGTTGGTCAACCAAAGGCAAGCTAGCTTGTCCAGTTTGCATGGGAAGTGTCAGGGCTTCACAACTTCCTCATAGTCGAAAGTGCAGTTTCTGGGGGACAGTAAAAAAGTTTAGAAGACTGGGACATAATCAGAGGCGACAAATAGGGTGGCAAGTTCGTAACAAATGTGTAAAAATAGCTTTTCCACCACATGGGAAAGAATCTGCAAAGTCTAGGGCTCATGGATTTGGCGTGACTCATAATTTTACACATTTCTCCATTTTCTTTGAGCTTCCATATTGGGACACACTACGTCTACGCCATTGCATTGATGTCATGCATACTGAGAAGAATGTATTTGATAATTTCTTTCACACAGTGATGGATAGTAAAAAATCTAAGGATACTAATAGTGCAAGAGCAGATTTCAAAGCATTTGGCATTAGAGAAGAGTTATGGATGCGAGGCAATTCAAAACCCCAAGCATCATACACACTTTCTCGAGAGCAACAACTTCAGGTTTATACATGGATTAGTAGTCTGAGGTTGCCAGATGGTTGTGCTTCAAATATTGCGAGATGTAGCAAGTTAGAGAAGAAGGAGTTAAGTGGGATGAAGACACATGATTGTCATGTTTTTATGCAAAAGTTGTTGCCTTCTGCTTTTCGTGGCCTTTTACCTGATGATGTGCATGACGCCCTTTGCCAACTCTCCAGTTACTTTAGAGCAATATGCTCTACAACATTGGTTTTAGATGATTTGGTGATCATGGAGAGAAATATAATCAATACCATGGGTCGTTTGGAAAATATTTTTCCAGGAGCCACTTTTGATCCAATGGAACATGTTATCCTTCATCTTGCAGAAGAGTGCAGACTTGGTGGTCCTGTACAATATCGATGGATGTATTGGGTTGAAAGGCAGATGCATCGGATGAAAGTAAAAGTGAGAAACAAGGCACAAGTTGAAGGTTCTATTGCAGAACGTTATGCTGAGGAGGAACTTGTAAATTTTTGTTCCTTGTACTATGAGTCCTCTGTTCAGACAGTGCACAACAGGGTAGGCCGTTATCAGGTAGATGGTAGTATGCGTGATTCAAGAAAACTTGAGGCATTTACATATCCAACGAGGCTCTTTGGTGCATCCAAGGGCTACTTCTTAGATGAAAATTTGCTTCAAATTGCAGCAAATTATGTGTTCTTTAACATGCCAGAAGTAGCACCATATCGATTGTAAGAATTCATACACTTGATATATTGATGTGCATTGATGTTAACACTTTATTGACTATTGTTCTAAAACATTCTTTTACATTTTCAGAGATTTTGAAGCAGAAATGAGAGCACAATATCCGCTTATCACTCTTGATCATATGAATACACTACTTGATACACAATTCAAAAAATGGATGCTTAACAAGGTATAATGATTTCTTACAAAATGCCTCGACAGTTTGACATATGCGGTGAGATATGTATTTGATAAATTATTGCATTTTAGGTACATGGAGATCGTGACAATTATAAGCGCTTCAAGTACTTGATAAGAGGTCCATCGCCTTTTGTCATCTCTCATAGAGGATGTGATGTGAATGGTTATAGATTCAAATCCACAAAGTCACATATGGGAGTACTTGTAAAAGGAAGCTGTTATGATGACACTGTTAATGACTACTATGGACGTTTGGAAGAGATTCTTGAACTTAATTACAACGAGGTGAACAAAGTGGTGTTATTCAAATGTCATTGGTTTGATAATAGAAAGGGCATAAAAGTTGACAAAAATAAAATTGTCACAATAGACATGACATCTAAGCTAAGAGGAAACGATGTTTTTGTCTTAGCAAGTCAAGCAACACAAGTCTATTATGCACCCATTGTGAAGAATTTGAAGAGCAAAATGCACACGGTTGTTGTAACAAGAAGCCGTCCGCTAGATGAGACTACTAAAGCCTACAACGAGGATGTCTTTGAAGAAGAACCACTAGAGGATAGGCCGGTGGAACTCCCCCCTATTAACCTATTTATTGATTTTACTCAATATGAAAATGCTACAAGAGATGAGCCATTGGAAGAAGAACCCGAGGACAATGACAATGATGAAAGTGAAGATAATGAAAGTGATGAGGATGGAAACGAAGATGATGGAAACGAAGATGATGGTTATGATGACGTCTAAGTAGTTTTGTTAGTTTTATTACATGTACTATTTTAATTGTGAACTAAGTGCAATGTTTGATTAATTTATGGATTTATTATGTGTTGTAATATCTAGTAAACTAAATCTTGTTGTTAGTTGTTAAGTTTTAAGTTGAAAAAATTCGTGCTATATTACTTGTTGCATGTTAGATGAATGGGTACAGGTTTATTATTATTGAATGGATGTGAAAAGAACAAACTGTGCATTTTGGAAGTCAGTTGAATTTATGACAGAAATAAACTATTATCTGTCGCAAGATAAATTTTGCGACCGAAAGTCGTCGCAAGCTACATCTTTACGACCGAAATTCGTCGCAAGTAACTATCTTGTGACGAATATCTGTCACTCTTCTGGTAATTTTTATGTAAAAAAATAAAATAGAAAATCATGATAAATCAATGGAAATGTGTTTTTTCAGTAATGCAGTTGAAACTTTCTTAAACTCATACAGTAGATTATTTAATTAAGTATAAGTATAATCCTTCTGGTTTTACTAAATAATTAAATAAATGTTTTTGAGTAAAATATATTTAAAAAATTGTTCCGGAATAATTTATAAATAAATTATGTTTTTTTTGAAAAATAATAAATTATGGTTTTTGAATATAATATATTAAAAATTGGTTAATCAACAAAATTTATCCCGACAAAAAAACAAAGGAACAAAATTTATCAAAAAAATTAGAAAAATGTTTTTTAATTATCTAAAGTTAAACGATGTCGTTCCTCCTCATTCTACAGCTAAAACCCTACTTTTCACTTCATTTCTCACTTGTGCCTCTCTTCGATTTCTTTTCTTTCATGCGGTGATTACGATTAACCCTCAATTCCTCAATTCCTTCCGTTCTTTCTTCCATTTAATCCTCAATTCCTTTCTTATTTCTTCAGGTATAATCCTCAATTCTTCCTTTCTTTTCCTTTCTTGTATTTTTGTGCTTCTGTAATGTATGTGTCTAAAATGGGTGTAGTATGTAAATGTGTGTGTTTGTTTTTATAGCACTTGTGTGTGTGTGCGAACATATATATTCGTCTGAATTGTGTAATATATGTGTGTGTGTGTGCGTTTTGACTAGGGGCATTCTTTGATGTTTTTTTTCTAATTTATTACTTCTTGATGAATTCTGGGATCTGCTTCAGTTTGTATTATTGAATAATACTCACTTTGTTATTAATTTCATATGGGTTTCGGTAAATAAGCTGAATTAGATTAATTTGTTAATGTTTTTAATTGTATTGTTAAGACTCTTATGTTTTTATGTGTTACAGCATGTTGGGGAGGAGGCCAGTTGGTGGTGGTAGGAGAGGTGGTGGTAGAAGAGAAGATGGTATTAATAGGAGAGTTGCTGGGAATAGGAGAAATGGTGGTGCTGGTGGTAGTAGGAGAAATGGTGGTGGAGGCAGTGACATGAGAGGTGAGGGTAGGAGACACGTAAATGTTGGTGATGGTAGGAGACACGTAAATGTTGGTGATGGTGGTAGTAGGAGAAATGATGGTAGTGGTAATAGTAGTGGTGGTGGAAGCAACAACATGAGAGGTGGTAGGAGTCTTGTTGGTAGTGGTGTCGGTGGTGGCCATGGCAAGGGCGGTACGAGTCTTGATGCCGGTGGTGCTAGTGGTAGCCATCTTAGAGGTGGTAAGAAAGCTACTGGTGGCCCTGGAAGGGTTGTTAGGAGTTTTGATGCTGGTGGTGCTAGCGGTAGCTGTTGGAGAGGTGGTAAGAGTGCTAATGGTGGTCATGGCAGGGGCGGTATAAGTCTTGATGGTGGTCAACTGTATGGATACCGTTTGAGTGATAACATTTATGATGCTAGCTCAGACTCGGAGGATTCTGATTATGAAGCTGATTATGATGATGAGTACGATGATGATGAGTTTGATGATGATTTTGGGGGTAGTAACGATGATGAGGATGATGAGGTTGAGGGCAGTGAGCATGGTGATGATGAGGATGATGAGGCTGAGGGCGGTAATGATGATGAGGATGATGAGGTTGAGGGCGGTAATGATGATGAGGCTGAAGGCGGTAATAATGATGAGGCTGAGGGCAGTGAGCATGATGAAGAGGTCAATATTGAGCATAGGAGGAGGGGCTATTCACTTGGTCTCTTTGGACAGCCCCCTCCAGAGCCCATTCGTATTCGCATGGTTGGACGGGTGTAAGTCCTTTTTCATTTTCTATATTTCATTCAGTTAGTTTGTTCTAGTAACATTTATGAAATATTGTATGTATGTATGTATGCATAATTATTTATTTATGTTGTAGGAAGTATATCTTAATTAAATATGTTCACTTTTCAGTATCGATTCACCCACTGCATGCCGTACCTTACTGGCCCTTATGCGTGTGTACTGGCCAGCGGGATGTATCGGTGCCTTGGATGTTGATCGGAGATTCCCAAGATGGTGGAGTCGCATTAGAAAAATGTTCTTTGTAAGTGGTTAAGTATTTAATATATTCACTTGGTTAAGTATTTACGCTTGAAGTCTGTTGAGTAGATAAGCCTTGGAAGTGTAATCCCTTTTTGTTTAAGTTATAATATGATGTCTCTGTAGCTGTAGTACCAACGTTTATCAACAATCTCCAAGATTCCACACAATCCACACAACCTCCAAACCCAGATTATAGTTGTACACTATAATGTTAATCTTGAATCAACGGTGGCACTAATGATGACATTCATTATAACATCAATGATAGCTATGATTACCTTCGGGTGATGCCACATTATAGTAGTGTGATCAAGAATCAAATTTACTCTTTATGCATCTTTAGAGTTGTGAGGATCATGATTAGTGAGATTGCTTTAGTCTTTTAATTAGTACTGTATATAATTGAGGCTTTTAATAATCACACAGAAATCTTAAACTGGGGTATTTCATGAGGATATAGCAGCAGGACCACATTTTTTTTTAAGCACATATGTATAATCTGGTGTAAAATTTGATTCCTTTTTTTTAAGCCTTAATTTTGTAGTACACTATAACATACATCGCTCTGTTTTTAATTAACTATTGGGCTAATTTTTTTGTAGATTCTATGCTTCAATGTGGGTGGCCAAATGACATTTTTATGTATGTGGTCACACTTCCATAAATGATCACCTAATCTAAGATCATATGGCACATATTATCAAAGTCATAGAAATTAAAAGAACATGTAAAGAAAAGTAGTATTATATAGTTCAGATACCTTATCATCACTTGTCAATGTCTATACTGTAAATTTTGGTATAGGAAACTTGAAATAAACATTTTGATTGATTTCCGAACGTTCTACCCATCTGGTCAGTTTTAATTTGATATTTAGAACATATTTGTTGACTTGTTGTATAATATTATCTTAAATTATTAGAAATACAATGTAACTAATGTATCACCAAGTCTGGAATCTTGCACAATTCTTTATGATGAAGTATCCACATGGGCATTTACATGTTTGTGCGTAATTTCACTGCTTCACAATGTCTAGAGAGGTGTTTAAATGAACTAATATTACAGAGTACAGACTGTTGGGGGGGGGGATCCCAAGCTTCGTGTCAATATTTAATTCTATTAAAATATTCTACATTGGATATAGAATTCAGAGACTTAGGTGGATTTAGTTTGGTATTGACTACTGCCATCGGTAAATAGCTTGAACTGAAGTTATATCTATTTTTTAACTGAAATTTACACACTCCCAAGTGAAAATGCAATGTTTTATTTTCTTTTCTGCAAACAAAGAAAGGACAAAATTTGAATCTTTTTGCCTTAAATTTGCCTTAAAGGATAAAAATCTAATCTTTTCACCTTAAATATGGTCTTGTTGGGGTAGAGTGGGAATGAAAAACACAAGAACAGGGTCAAAGATAATTAATTGATATTTAATTGCACTTAATTTGCCTTGGTTATAATTTTGGTTAAAGATAAGTTGCTTCCCCTATTTTGCTTCTAGTATATTATGTGTATGCCTTTAGCCTTTTCAGCTTTGCTTTCTAGTTTTTATGAGTTTACAATTAATAACAGACCAAAATTCACATGATCCATATGATCAAGCTATATTTGTGCATATAATTCTTTAAACATTATAAAAAACAGCCCAGCCATTTCTCAGTTAACAGCTTGCTTGTGATAACATAATTAGATCTCTGGTGATGCTGCCTGTTTTTACTAATATACTTGTATAGCTACTCAAATGTACTTTTCATATAATGCAGCAACTTTTATTAGGTACATTTATTTATGTATATGTCAAGTGCTTAATTGGTTACAATTGGTGGTGGTGGTGGTGCGTAGGGGGTCTGTTTTGTATACCAAGTATATGCAATATACCTGCTAGTTGCTTGCATTAACCCCTCTTTTATCACTTTTATTGCAGGGGTACTATGACTTTGACCCGAAATATGGGACGAAAAATGATGCTCGTGAGGCTCTTAATGGGCATATGCGTAGAAACATGCGCAAGGCTTTGTGCAACGAACGTAAACGTATCAAGAAGATCATTGATAAGGAGGGGGGCTCTTTCTTTGATCACAGACCACGTTATTTCTCGGAAGCTGTTTGGAAACCTATTTGTGACCACTGGAATACTCCTAAATTCCAGAAAAAATCAGATGCTGCTAAGGACGCGAGTTGACATCAAAAAATTCCCCATACCTCTGGTGCCATTTCCTTTCAGCGTCGTGCTTGGGTATGATAATTGATATTTAAAAATAATAATCAGCAGCGAGGTCATTTTGCATATGCTTTTATCTTATATTTGCACTTTACAGGATATACGAGACAAGACTGGTAAGGAGCCGACGTTGTATGACCTCTTCATCCGCTTGCACACCAAGGACAAGGAAAATAAAGAATTCACATCGGAGGCTGTTCGTATAATAGTGGTACCTTTTTTTACATATTATATGCTACTGTTTTAAAGGCAATCCTTTCTTGAGTTTTAGTTGAGTGAAATCTGAAATACATGCATGTTATTCAAACTGCTCTGTTATGTGCTCTCTAGAAATTATAGTTTTTAATGATTTTTTTTTTAATTTGAACATTTAACTGTAATTTTTGTTACACATGCATCTAGGAACAATATCTCGCTAAGTGTGGGGAGCGCAACGAGGATCCTATGGAAGCGCCAATTGATACATGGGTTGAGGTAGTGGGTGTTCGAAAGAATGCCATTATCGGTATTCCACGCACGAGTGCTTCTGAAATTATACGTATGTTTATATATATTATTTATTATGTACTGCATTAGTATTCATATCATTCATTACATGTCATTTTTTCTGGTCTAATGATATTTGTGTGTACATTTGTGCATAGCTCTTCCTCCTGCATCTGGTAAAAGGCGTCGTCGACGATCCGTTGAAGATGAGTCAGGTGCTTCCACTAGCAGATCCCCTACTGAGCACATCGCTGACCATCTTGTCATTCAGGCTGTGGATCGGACTGTTGCTTTTGCTCGTGCACATCCAGATCAGTTTGACCTCGCACCGGAACAGGTCAACATGTTGGCACAGTCTGTTGTGACGGATGGAGTGAATGACCTGCCATCAGACCATCCTCTTACCATGTCAACTATGAGGGAACTTGTGCAGGCGATGGTGTCGGTGTTAGGCGATGTCAATGAAAGTAACCGCCCTCCTAGCAACTGTAATAAGGTATATTCAGGTCCAACTTTTTAGCATGTATCTTTCTTTTAAATGCATCATCACCTTCTCTATGCTTTAGTTAAAATTTAATAACTCGGCCAGACATTCCACCTTCTACATAAGTCAATAAACACACTTAATGGGGCCAAGATTGACTTTGTTGCTAAGTGAGATCACCCTCACCTATTTGGTCGGTTAATAAACAAAAATGGGTTTTCTATGTATTGTTCACCCTCACTTATTCGGTCAGTTAAATTGTTAATGACTGAATGTAGGTGCATACAATTTGCTCTATTTCCTAAAAACTCTAACCTGAGGTCGTTCAGATAATTTCATATGAAAGTTATCAAACATGTTTTTCAGGGAGCAAACTTTTTTATTGAGAGGAAATAAAATAAAACGATGAGCACCTGTTAATGGATGACATACTTATGTATATTTGGAAAGAATAGGAACAGGTTAAAATATCATCACTGAGCTGCTAATAAAAGCTTGTCATCATGATACCTACAAGTCCTAGCATTTTTAATCAAATTAGTAGTAAACCCTACACTCGTACAGACAATACGTACCTTCTAGGATAAGTGCTTGTTGTTGGACGTTCTGCCAGGCCCACCAAAAATTGAGCAACCTTCAATTATATGAGACGCCCATCTATCAATCTCATGAAACAGCCTGGGGAGAACAGATATATCAGATGAACAGAATTCTCACCTCACCCCCACGACGTCCAGAGCCATAATATCCTCCTACAGCGAGTCATAGAATTGTGAAATTGAAATTTCATATGAAACTTTTTTAAAGTTAGAACTATTTATTAGAATCACATTTAGCAACCATAATATTTAGAATATGCAGAATATTTTTTAATAATGCAGAATATTTTTTAATAATGCAGGGTAAGTCCAAAGCTCGTGAGGATGAGCCTAGTACTTCTGATGACAATGATGATGGGTGTCAGTCAGTACCTCCAAGGCGAACTCGAAATGGTAAGCGGGATGGCAGCCTTTGGATTGGGGGAGATTAGGGCAGTTGGATGTAGTACCAGCTAGGTTGTAGTTATAAGGCTGGTTTATGAGTACTTTTGGATATATTAGCTTAGTGGCTAACTTTTGATGATATTAGTTTAGTGGCCAATTTTTGTTGATATTAGCTTAGTGGCTAACTTTTGGGTGGTTGATTTATGTTTACCTTCGGATATTAACTGGCCAATGGATATTTAGGTTGCATTTGTATTATTTTGTTAATGTAACTTTGGTATGGATGTTTATCTAACTCTTGAAAGAGATTTTATGATGTTATTTTCCTTTTGCTCTACGTAGTTCATATTTTTCATTGTGTTGTAATATTTGTCGGGATTAGTTTGTATGTATGTTGGCATTAGTTTGTATGTATGTTGTGGATTGTATGGATGAATTTGATTTTTAATAGGTTGGAAGTGATAAAAATAGGCAAAACCATGCTCGGCGTCCAGAAATTGTGACAGATTCTGTCGCAAGTATTAGCAATTTATGACAGATTATGTCCCAATTCTGTCACAATACTGGGCGTATTTATGACAAATTCTGTCCCAATTCTGTCACAATACTGGGCATATTTACAATAAATAATGCCTCGTAATTTGGTATTTATTAGGACGGATTCTGTCGCAATTATGGAAATATTTAGGACGGATTCTGTCGCAAATATGGAAATATTTACGACGGATTCTGTCGTAATTACGGAAATATTTATGACGGATTCTGTCGCAATTCTGGACATATTTACGACAAACCATCCGTCGTACTTTGTTGTTTTTCCTGTTTTTTATAATTGTTTTTGTGTTGGGATGGGACCCACTAATAACTTGCGACAGAATAAGAAATTGCGACAGAATAAGAACTTACGACTTGGGCATTTACAACAGATTATTTACGTCGCAAAGTGGGGCAATTGCGACAGATTCTTTGTATTTTTTCTGTCGCAATTACCCTGTTCCCTTGTAGTGTAGAGTAGATTAAGCAGCAGAAGATATAAAATCTTTGATAGCCAAACACAGAGCCTTAGCATTGGATGGATCAAGCACTTCAATAGCATGACAACCAGCCTCATCAAACTTGCTCACAACTTCAATTCCTTTGTCTTGCATCAACTTAACCATCTCCATCTGACGGTCCATCAACGGGTCACCATCACACCCTTGCACCATAACTCTCCACCCCATCTTCTTTATCCAATCACGCGCACCTAACTCACTCTCAACAATCAGATTACAATACTCGTGATCGCGATCAGCGCCAACCGGCAATGACAGGTCCCACATTATATCATTTATATTCAATGGCAGCACCTTATCATTGACAAGTCTTAATTCTGATTCAGTTCTCTTAGTCCCACCAAAAAAGGGTTGAATCAATATCATCCCCTTGATTTTCAGCGGGCTAATATCAACGTCTCTCAAGAATGCAGGTGCATGATAAGCTATGTTCCCCCCTGCACTAGCACCCATAATGTAACAGTTGGATAAGTCAGCAAATTTTGCTAGCCATTCATGTGGGAGAGTTTTGATCCACTGCAAGGTAGAGATACAGTCATGGTAAGCTGCAGGAAGGCGATGCTCGGGTCCAAGACGATAGTCAACTGATACGATTAAAACAGGGACTTCAACGGCCATAAGTGAGCAAAAATCGTGATAGAGAGGTGAGGCTGGACTGCCTACGATAAACCCGCCACCATGGAAGTAAAAAAAGACAGGCAATAACTTATCAGAGGCAGTGGATTCCAGGGCTTTGCGGTGTATGTATAAACGGACCCCTGTGTTGTTTGATGTGTTAAAAGTAATATCTTCTGTAAAGACCGGAGAGAGGCTGGGATCGAATGTGGTAGGGGTGCTTAGCAGTCCATGTTCACGTGTAATCGAGCCATCCACATTAAAGACCATGCCAAGGTAGGAAAATGGATCGGTGGCCGGATTGATAGCTGCATCAGGCATTGTATTCTCCGCTATTGTAGTTGTTGCCATTTTGTTATGCATGATAAATTATATATGTTTATGTAATACTATATATACAAGAGAGATGAGAGAGTATATAGAAGAGATGTTTTTGTTGTATTTAGAAGAGAGGTTGATACATGCTTTTATAGGAAGAAAATGTTACAGTAAAACCTATTGATACATCACTGCATATGTCATTTTGGTTGTTGAATGGTTGGTGAAGGTTGAATATTTATTTGGTTGAATGTTGAATTGTAGTTGTTGAATGGTTGGTGTTGAATATCTTGACAATGCAGAGTTAGCTAGTAATTGTTTTGTGTAGAATTAGTTCTCAAATGTACATGCTACATATAGACCAGTTGCTTGGGGCTGACCCACTGTCCTGTGGCTAGTCCAAATTATGCAAATACTGGTAACTTACCTGTAACATACCTATCACAATAATTGAAAGAAATTTGTTGCTAGCTAGCCATAAGATATATGTTCAGGCTAAGAGAAGGTTACATATTATCTTAGTAGCGTCATCAATAGATATTTTTTAAAAACAGTCGGTACGAAAAGATGAGAGACGTGCAACGATATCTACTACTAAACTGAAAAAGAAAAATTGTCTAAGTTTGAGAGGCATGCAATGATAGCTACTACTAAGATAAGAAGATAAAACAGAGGCATCGGCTACTGGTTAAGCATGGCCTTACAATTGCATTGCCTGAGATGTTAAAGATTGTGATGGGGACTTTAATGGTCGGTTGATTGGAATGAAGCTCTGGTTACTTTCTACAGGATAGTTTTGAAGGTTGCTCATTTCTAGCACGGCTGTACTACATTGTTTAGTTCATGACGTCAAAAGCAATCAATCTTTGTATATTATTTTGTGTGATTGAGATGATAAGAGCACGTGTATATTAAAGCAAAAATATTTTGCGTAAATGAATTGAAAACCTGTAATTCTTGCTGTTAAATATAGATATTTCGTAATTTGCAGGTACTGACTGTACAGTGCATGTTTCCCTGTCATTTCTGACTCAACATGATGTGATAGATTATGTTCTGATCTTCGTTATTCATTCCCGGCTATTCCAAGTTTGTCCTTTAGATTAAAACAATTATTCAAATCAGTTAGAAACTTTCCACTGATAGGAAAAAAAAATGAAGAGAAAAATGGTTACTGATTATCGATCATCAGAATTTCAGTTGCAGTGGTATTGCATGTTTGACTAATTTGATCTTTGCCACATGAGAATTTTTGTAATGAATAAGTCTTCCTTCATTATAATATATGGGATGAAGCCTTGAAGGCCCATGCTTAAAAATGTCAAGCCATGCTTGATCTCATCAAACCTCAGGAGGCCAGGATATCCTGTTAGAACCATATAGTGAATGATAAGAGAATCTCAATACCAATTTATGGTGATATTAATGAAAATTCTCCCTCGATTATGCATCTGAAATATTTAGGACTGGCTTTTCCGTTCAGGGCCTTAATGCAGCTTGCAATATAATTGCTTCGACTAAGAACTTCTACCTTTGTGTAAAAAGTAGGGAAGTTACAATACGCTTGACCTGGAGTTCAAACCTAATATAAGTTCTCAGGCATTAAAAATGATTTGGCTATCGAAAGGAGCTGATACTATTGTATTATGTGCTGTAAAACTCTCATACTACTAGCTACCAACAGAATATATGGGAAATCAGAAAGATGAAGTTCATGTTAATCTAGACTTTTTACTGATGTGAAGTATGTCTACAGCAGCAGCCCGAAAATAAAGAATAAATCATGAGAGTGTTACCTGTTATGTAACATACATATTTAATCGTCACTGCCAACAAGCATACTATTTTAGTTCTCTGGGCATTGCTCGCTGCCCATGACTAATTTTTGTATTCTAAATAATCCCATCAGCTTGTGTGCATTAGAAAATCACGAACCATATCGTAGATTCACATAACCATCACAATATGTGTTCCGTTCAAACATGTACTTCTGCTCCACCTTTCAACAGCTAAATCAGTTACTGTGTCTCTTTGTTTTTAAGTTAAAGTCTGTCTTTTCTATCAAGTTTAATGTTTTTAATGTATGATTCACACCATACTTAGTCGTTAACAATAGAACTCCAATTTCAGAATGAAGCACCGGAACTTTCAGATAACTCTTTGTACAGGTACTATGTTTATTTTCTCTAGTGTTCATTACTATCATTGCCTAATGTTGCAGAAAAAACAAAGAAGGGGGAACAGAGATGTACTTATAATTTATAAATAACACTACAACATAACAATTGTATATCTGAACCGTGAGTTAAAATCAAAAGCCTTCTCCTTTTGCACTGTAACTGATGTAATAGATGTATTTTCAATGTACTCAAGCTTGTCTTCACCATATCACAACTGTGTATTCACAAATCAATTACCACCTTACCAGCATCTACTATAATCGACAACATAACCGAAAAATATTCACCCTTGTCCCTGAATTGTCACCATTTAGATTTACCAGAATTGATACTACCATGAACTTCAGTCAAGCCATACAAATCAGTTCATCGTGATTCTCTACTAATTAATTTATTGATATTACTGGCGTTACTTCAACTAGTCTACTAGCTCCATTGTAGTAGTCAATCCCAAAACCAACTTAATCAGGCAATTCGTCGAACAATATTTCTCACAGACTGATAATTATAAGAGAACAGAAATACTTAACTGGAATTGAAGGAGTGATGTCAGCTAAAGAAGGGCTGATCATCGTAAATTTAAAGAGAGGGAAACAGATGCAGAGTGTAGTTGAGATACTATTGTTCCTATAATCCTGATACAAGTTTACAACAAACATATGTCGTCTCACAGGAAACATTTATTTTAATGCTAAAACAGAGTTTTAAAGAGGTTTCCTACTCTTTATTTAAACACGCATTTAAGTAATGAAATTTGAACTCTCGACCTCTCAAGGGAGACAATGAGAAAACGATGGAGCACTACCCCTTTGATAGCATTGTCTTTATTATGTAGCAGTAGTACAAACATCGGCTAATTCACAAGTTTCAAAGAGTAGGCTTAGCAGCAGTAGACATAAAATTCTTAATAGCCAAACACAGATCCTTAGCATTGGATGGATCAAGCAATTCAATAATATGACAACCACCCTCGTCAAACTTGCTCACAACTTCAACTCCTTTCTGTTGCATCAACTTCACCATCTCCTTCTGACGGTCCAGCAATGGGTCACCACCACACCCCTTCACCAGAACTCTCCACCCCGCCTTCTTTATCCAATCACATGCACCTAACTCACTCTCAACCGTCGGATTACAATACTCATGATCACGATCAGCACCAACAGGCAATGACAAACCCCACGTCATATCATTCACAATCAATGGCAACACCTGATCATCAACAAGTCTTAATTCTGATTCAGTTCTCTTAGTCCCACTAAAAAAAGGATGAATCATTATCATCCCTTTGATTTGCAGCGGCTTAAGATCAACGTCTCTCAAGAATGCAGGTATATGATAAGCTATGTTTCCGCCTGCACTAGCACCCATAATGTAACACTTGGATAAGTCACCATATTTTGCTAGCCATTCGTGTGGGGCAGTTTTGATCCACTGCAAGACTTCCACGGAATCAAGGTAAGCTGCAGGAAGGCGATGCTCAGGTGCAAGACGATAATCAACTGATACGATTATAGCAGGTAGTTCAACAGCCAAAAATGCGCAAAAATTATGATAGACAGGTGAGGCTGGACTGCCTATGATAAACGCACCACCAGGGAAGTAAATAAAGATTGGCATTCGCTCATTGGAGGAAGTGGATTCCAGGGCTTTTTGGTTTATGTATAAACGGACCCCTGTTTTGTTTGATGTGTTAAAAGTAATATCTTCAGTATAAACCGGAGAGAGGCTGGGATCGAATCCTGTAGGGCTGCTTAGGGGTCCATCATGACGCGTAAGTGTGCCATCGGCATTCAAGGCGATGCCAAGGTAGGCAAAAGGATCGATGGGCGGATTGATAGCTGCAGGCTTTGTGTTCTCTGCTGTTGCTGTTGTTGCCATTTCAATGTAGCTTTTGCTAGTAGTTTCTTTGTTTGTGTAATTGCTTGTACAAATTACAATTGTAACATGGTGCATATTTATACAGCTTTGGCTAGTGTCCAGTGGCTAGTCTGAATTATCCACCTAACTGTTTTTTATTAAATTTGTTTAGAAGAATTTAAAGAAACATGTTAGCCAACCTTCCACAGAAGATCCTCTGAGGAACATCAAAAACTACTACGACAAACAAGAGGGGATACACGGACGAATCTAAAAAGGGGTGCTCTAAAATATTTAGAATGTATTTTCACCCTTTACTTTTTAAATTATGAAAGTGTTTCTACAAAATTTAAACAATACTCTCTTTGTCCCTTTTTAGTTGGCACATTTACAAAAAAAAATTGTCCTAAATAGTTGTCTCGTTCCAATACATATTTTTACCAATTTTTCCATATATACCCCTTTATTTCTAATACCAATGTTTAACTTTATATTTAATAAACAAATTACATAATTAAATATTTCTTAATATATGTGTTTTTTTACAAATGTGTGAACTAAAAAGAGATGGAGGGAGTATAAGTGTATTATTTGGTTTTACTTAAAAACAATTATTTGTAAATAAATTACATCTGGAATACTTGAAGTTAATGAAAGTAAAATTAACTTTAAGCTGAAAATGTACAAAAACACGTCGCATGTCAACTTAAAACAAATTGGCTGTTCTGTAATATTATATGATATCCTCTGGGGGGGGGGAAAAATTCATGAATCACGCCTTCAGAACTCAGAAATAGAATAAACAATTACAGGTCAGTGAAGAGCACTGAGCACAAATAATTAGCAAAAAAAGGAAAAAAAAGAAAAAAGGTGAAGAGCACAAACAAAGAGAGTGCAACACATTTAAAATATTTTACCTGATAAAACACATTTTTAGTCCTGAGCCAAAGAATTCAACAAATATGTAACAACGACAAACACTTAATAATTCAAAACATAAATAAAGATTTCTTTTTGATGTTTAACTTATTTACTCTATTTGTAAAAAAATAACCTTCTTTTTTATCCAAACAGGTCCTAAGCTTAGCTAGATAGGATATTCAAATTTGTTCCAATAAAAACAGGGACTCTCTCAGTCTCATTACAAAAAAAAAAAAAAAAAAAAATTAGAAATGATAATTACACTACACACACAAAACTTTCTTCTCTTAAACCCCTCTAAAACCCCATGTTAAGAGAATTTGGTGTAATAACTAATGAAGGGGAGGGGGTATTTATAGGTGAAAGAGGGGGGTGGGGGTTGGTGAGAGGTTGAAAAGAATGGAAAGGCCGGTGCCTAACAATCTCCCCCTCTTTTCAAACTCACAGTTAATCACTTGCACTCCATACCTGCGCCCTGTTGGCACAACTCCAACTTTTCCTCGATCCGTATCACTCCCTACGACAAAACTCCCCTCGAGTCCAAGACTCCAAACTATACCCTAGTTTGCACATTCATTCTCGAATGCCCACTTGCTATACGCACAAGTGTACCATTGACCTCTATTTGTCCAACTACATACATGTGAAGCAATCTGTTGTATACACACATACTCACTTGATTCACGTCGGCCAATCCCATATGTAGTCCATCACACACGCAAGTGTGACCATCACACACACAAGTGTGACCATCGATCTTTCATTTACTCCCCAACTGCATATCAAATAAATCAATCTGTTTCATGGTTCACTGCTCACTTGATTCGTGTTGATCGATGCCCATATGCAGCTGCAACACACCAACTACTCGTTGATGTCGTGGAAGCCCTTCGACCAAGCATCCATCCCAGCAGTCTTTGCACCATCGTCTAGACTGGAAGGCAATACAACCGCAGCAGTATCCTTCAAGTCACTCTTCCCTCGTGCACGAGATAACCAGATTTTCGAAGTTCCAGTACGTTCTGGCCACGTACTAATCAGACGATATATTCCCCCACGTAGCTCTCCCTTCATCCGAACCACACGGCCTCTTTTGATATTCATAGCTCCCCCTACTACAGAGCATCTGTAGCCTTCTGAAGCTAACCGACCGATAGATATTAGATTCTTCCTCAGCTTAGGCACATATCTTACCCCATTCAAGCTGCGAACTACTCCATCGAACATTTTGATTTTCACAATTCCAATCCCCTTGATCTCACAAGTAGATCCATCAGCCAAAGAAACTGTTTCATTCTTTGTATCTTTGAATTTGTCAAAATGCCCCCTCTCGGAACATACATGGTAAGATGACCCTGAGTCTAATATCCATTCTTCTGGAGAACTAGTGCCTCGATTGAAGACGGTGCAAACATCTTCACAATCGAGAGTAACCACAGCCAATGATGCATCTGGATCCTTCTTATTAAGCGGACAATTCGACCTAATATGACCCCACTCCTTGCAACCAAAGCACTGCATGCCCTTTTCACTGTATCTGGATTTACCCCTGCTATTGGTAGATCCTCTCACAGCACCCCTTCCTCTATTATTTTGACTACGCAAAGCCAAAACTGTCATTCCGTCCATGTCACCATCCTGGTTCTTCCTTCCAGCATTTGACAAAAGTGCTGAATGAACCTCCTCCATTTTTAACGTGTCCTTTCCGTACAAAATGGTTGTGACCAAATGATCGAATGACTCTGGAAGCGAAGTAAGAAGAATAAGGGCCTTATCTTCTTCCTCCAATTTTACATCAACCTTTTCAAGTTGATCAACAATACCATTAAACACATTCATGTGCTCAATAACATTGCCTTGAGCTGCCATCTTCAGCTTGTATAACTCGCGCTTAAAATTTAACTTTGTAGTCAAGTTCTTCCCGAGATACAATGTCTCCAACTTTGACCATAATTCCTTCGGCGTGCTTTCGTCAACAACATTATTGATAATGTTATCAGCAATGCATAGTCTGATGGTACTCATGCATTGCGACTCAGCATCCTCCCAATCTTCATCGCTCATCTTTGTTGGCTTTCCCTCCTTCCCCTTCAAAGCCCTTGCTAGCTTCTGTTGGGTTAGGATATCTTTTACCCTTCTCTGCCAAAGAGTAAAACTTCCTTTACCATCATATGGAGTCACCTTGAATCCTCTAATACTTGCAATGATCTCCGTTTGCACACACAAACCAATCCAAACAACTAAATCAATTGGCCAGGTAAGTGTAAGAAACAATGGGAGCACTTCCGTCAAAACGGCGCCTTATTAGACAACCACTTTTCTTAACGACTTTTCTTCGGTACCAATAATTTAGACATAACTAGCTCTGATACCAATTATTAAAAGAATTTGGTGTAATAACTAATGAAGGGGGAGGGGGTATTTATAGATGAAAGAGGGGTTGGTGAAAGGTTGAAAAGAATGGAAAGGCCGGTGCCTAACACCCTAACCGCGAATTCGTGTTTTCAAATCCTCAATTCTCAATCACCGGGTCAAATCCCCATCACAACATCCAATCGGGGCTCCGATTCCATAACAAGCTCATCTACCTCAAAACCCTAAATGTCAATCCCCAAAAAGCCCTCCAACAAAACCCTAATTTTCGTTCAACCCCACTTAAATCTCTCAAATTGGTTGAAAATTGCTTGCTCTCAATGGGTATCGAACGCTCCGCTTACGGTAAAATCTTCGATATGCATCCCCAGCTTCTTACTTGTGATCCTTATATTGATCTTTACCCTGTTTTTGATTTTTTGTTAAATGAGGTTAATATCCCTTTTCTCGATATTCGTAATGCGGTAGTTCGGTGTACTAGATTGTTAGTTTGCGATGTCGATGATAAAATGAGACCCACATTTTGTTTTTTGAAAAATTTGGGGTTTGTTAGGACGAATGCTATTTCGTGTCAAACTACATTGTTGTTGGTTTTGAGTTTGGAAGTTACGATAATGCCGAAGCTAGATTATTTAATGAGTTTGGGATTCGAGTATGATGAAGTGGCGAGAATGGTTGTGAGGTCACCGGCATTGTTGACGTATAGTGTAGCTAATAATTTGATGCCAAAAGTTGAGTACTTTTTAAATGTGATGAATAGAGATTTAGGTGAATTGGAAGGGTTTCCGCAGTATTTTTCGTTTAGTTTGGAGGGAAAGATAAAACTGAGGCATGGACTGCTGGTTAAGCATGGACTTACAATGCCATTGCCGGAGATGTTGAAGATTAGTGACGGGGAGTTTAATGGTCGGTTGATTGAAATGAAGCTGCGGTTACTTTCAAGAAGATAGTTTTAGTAAGTTGATCATTCCTTATATATATGACAGAATTACGGTTTTTCGTTTATGTAAAAGTTTGAATGTTTAGGTTAATTGTTGATCAGTTTCATGGATTGTGGACTTGTAGATGCTCTCGAAAGCAAATCAATCTTTGTATGTTATTTGTATAAATGAGATGATAAGAGCATGCATACTTTGAAATTAAAAGGAAATATATTGCTTTGGTAAATTATGAATCTGTAATTTATGCTGTTAAATTTATGTAGATATTTGATATTTTATAATTTGCATGCACAGTGCATATTAAGCAGTCAAGTTTTAGTAAGTTGATCATTCCTTATATATATGACAGAATTACGGTTTCTGGTTTATGTAAAAGTTTGAATGTTAAGGTTAATTGTTGATCAGTTTCATGGGATTGTGGACTTGTAGATGCTCTCGAAAGCAAATCAATCTTTGTATGTTATTTTGTATAAATGAGATGATAAGAGCATGCATACTTTGAAATTAAAAGGAAATATATTGCGTTAGTAAATTATGAATCTGTAATCCTTGCTGTTAAATTTATGTAGATATTTGATATATCATAATTTGCATACACAGTGCATATTAAGCAGTCATTTCTGACTCATCTTGATGTGAAAGATTATGTTCTGAAATTTAATTATTCATTTCTGGCTATTACAAGTTTTGCTTTTAGAACAGAATCGTGATATAAATTAGTAAGAAACATTACATGAGCGAAAAAAGATGAAAAAATTTGGTTACTAATTAACCTTGTCGAACTTTTTTTCCCCTGAAACTACGGAAGTTAATGATAAACATCCTATCCTACCAAATGCAAGTACCACATGGACAGTAGGTTGAGAATTAAGGCGGAATAAATGATGAGTAGTCATCAGACTATCAGTTGGTATGATATTGCATGTCTATCCGATTTGATCCTTGCCATAGAACAGTTTAGTAGTAAAAGGTTGTTCCTTTTTATTCGTTACTATGTATGGGCTGAAGCCCTGAAGGTCCATGCCTATAAATTTCAAGTCTTGCTTGATCAAATCCCAGGCTGTCCTGTTAGAACCTCTAGTGAATAAGAAGAGATTGCAAATTACAAATTGATGATGCTATCAGTAAAAATTCTTCCTTGACGATGCATCCGAAACTATTTTTGAAGGAATGGCTTTTCTCTATAGGACCTTGAAGTAGGTGAGGAACAAATTGTAATAAAATTGCTTCAAATGAGAACAATTACTTTTGTGAATAAAGTTGGAAAGATACAATGCTTTCGACCTGGAGTTCAGAACTTAATATAAATTTTTAGGCATTAAAATGATTTGGCTATCAGAATTAGCTTATAGCCTTATACTATTAAGTTGAGAAATAAGGCCGAGCACTAGCAGTCAACTATGAATATACATCAGACTTTTAATTTACAACTTGACAAAGGTACGGCATGTTTAATTGATTTCGAGCTTTGTCTCTTTAAGTTTTTGGTTGCCACTCGTGTAAATACTCACACGAGCGTATCCGCTAGACTACCAGTCTACAAGCCAAAAGATTGATCCTTGTCTTGTTGGTGGAACTGATTTTGTAATGAAAAGGGCATTGCTCTTTCTTCTTCCGGAATCATCTGGTTTAAAGGTTGGTGCATATTTTAGGATCTCAATCCGCCTACTCGGGTCTTGTATGAAAACCTCTAACTTGGTGATATAAATTCTTTGCTAGGACTGTTTTTTTGTTTTGTTTAGAACCTTAAAGCTGATGATAAGCAAATTGCAATATACAGTAGTTGCTTCTAATGTGTTTGACCTTGAGGTTAAAACTTAATATAAGTTCTTAGGTTGCAATCGAAGGGACCTTTTCTATCAGATAATATGCTGCAAACTCTTACTATAGCCGACAGCATGCAAATGTATGAAAATGTTGAAGTTCATTATCTAACATCTTTACTGATTTCTCCATGATAGATAAACCTAAAGATCCATGTACCGACGTGGGCTCAGCTGGGCTTGTAAAACTGGAAAAATGAACTGGCCCAAGTTGTTACGATTACAGTCTTCTAGCCCAATAAGAAATCAGCCTGCAAGGTACTATATATTAAGATGGTCCATTTGTTACGATGAAACGCAACATGGAATTGAATTTCTCGTAAGTAGCTTAGTTTGGTTCTATTTATTGGAGATGTTTGGTACTTACGAATTTTCTTTAAATTTTTACATGAATTGGACTTGTGTATATACATCATCATCATACAAGTACAACCATTTGTTTTCTTTTTCCGTATATTCGTCACGTATTTCAAGTGTGTTGCATCGATATTGTTACATATACATATAAGTACGCCATAGAATACATAGTACTCCATATTAAGTATGACCAAAAAAATAAATGCTAAAATATTTATTAAAATTGATGTATTGGAGTGTTGTACTACAACATTTTGCAGTGAATTTGTTTAGCACGATAGGGTTGATTCTCTGGTACCCTAGTAATCAATATATGGCTCCTCATATACTAGCTTCTTTCTTATGTCTTGGAGATGTTTCTTCCTCTCAAGTTGTCTGAATCTATTCATGGAGTTGATTGTGTATATTCATTAATATATCATCCTCCTAGAAGTTAAACAAGTTCACTGCTGTATATAACCCGTATTTTCTCAAATTACAGCGATCAAAACCTAGTACATATCAGTATACATGTGATTTACTTGTCATTGCATTATATAGAGTGACCAAAAACAAAAACTAAATATTTAGTAACAATAGTTCACCACCACATTGCTGGTTGAATTTTCCGAAACAAAAGAGTTGATGTTCTAGTAACTGCTATAAGAATTATCATATAAGGACTAGTATAGCTTTGGAGTTTGGTCTTATAAATGCATAATCATCTGAGGTAGTCAAGAAGTGCATTATTTATCGGATAATGCACTTCTTGTCTTTATCATGTTGTAAATGTCTGGACTTTCAATCTATTTTTATTGGATTGATTATATTATCATTGCAAGGTTGCACACAATACTTGAAGTAGATATGTTATTATTAGAGAGAGATCCACACAGAGGATGAGAAGGCCAAATGACCTTCCTTGCATTGCTGAAGGTGTAGTAAGGATGTTTAAGTCTTTAGTATCCCCTGTGAGTAGCTAATGGTAAACAAATGAAAAAGCCTCAGCCTGTTTTGTTTCAGGATTCTGACCAAATCTGACAAACACCACCATGCATTGCTTATCTGAACAACCTTACATTGTGATGAATTAATTTCTTCTTCAACTTGGTTGAAATAATCAACAGGTTCCCTTCTGATGGTAGTAAATTCAATGTGAAAACACCTAATTTCTTCACAGAAAAGTCTAGTTTGATTCTTGTAGTATAAAATAGCATTTCAATCAATGTTTCGAAAGTTTGGTAATAACAATTCAATTTTTTGGTTGATCTTATTTCATTATTGTCATGCCATTACTTCTGGGTAAACCTTGTATTCTTGGTCTGAACATGAAAAACAATGAACACCGGAAACAAAATCATGTATATAATACAATGTTACAAAAATCGTTCAACTCCATTTAGTGTTTGGAAATCGGAAGTCACCCAATTCGGGTTTGGCCAAGTACTTGGATGTCTAAAATGAGTACTCGGAAATTCAGAAAGTGTTAGGAAAATGAGTACAACCAATATCCCGATATTGATAACCATGAAATAAGATACAGCTGCTAATCAGATATTTGGATTATGATTAACTTTCTATGTAGTAGCAGTACAATTATAGAACAAGCTCGAAAACAAAAAATATTGTCACAGGCTTTACTAGTACCTGTAGTGATGTATATAATAATACATGGTACCAGGAACCGTTGGGCCTTGTTATGTTTTATTTTATGATAGCACAGCACATGGGGTTGTATGCACGTGGACAGGTACAGTTACTTATTCTCTTAAATTATATACACAGTCCTTGTACACAAACATGCATACTACCTCCTGAACTACAACAGTAAAGCTGTGTTTCCCATCCCCCCAATCAGTGAATAAAAATCTAAAACAAAATCAAAGATTGTCCTTGCACTTCTTATTATGACTTGCATTCCCACCCATTACTCCTGACACTACTCTTATTATGATGCACAGTTAGATAACTTCTTAGGCCTTTATTTTACTGTACATTTCAGAGCTTGAAAAACCAGTACTTTCTCTCTACTTCTTTGCCATTAGTATCATTTAAAAGCACTCCATAAGTAGGTCCTCTTACCTTTCTATTTATGCATAGTAACATTTGAAACAACAACCTCTATGCTCTGGTTTAACCTATAGCTAGTTAGCTACTCCATATTTTTACATTTTCTGGGTAGAGTATGAGTTGTTTACATCTTGCAAATATGAAAAGATGAGCTTTAAATTATTAAGGACAGTAGTAGTGTTCTATTTGTGGTATTATACTATTAGGAATTGGATGAGGACATGAGGTCATCTTAGAGTGTTTAAGTAAGCAAAGCAGAGCATCTCTGAACTCATCTGTGATTTCTTACTGTATATTAGAGCTATGTATGCATGTACTGTACATGTATCTCTATCCTTGTTTTAAATGATCAGTTCTTCACTGGCAATGTACTCAGGAAGTCAGTATAGTAAATTCAGTAAAATATTCAAAACTCACCACCTTGCGTGTTTGTCTTCCATATTTACCCCCCATAAAATCTCCTAAGATTTTCTTTTATCGAATTTTATTTAATTTGTCTAGCTGTGTAGGTAAAACCGTAAATGTATCCAAATTCGTTACACAACATAGCCATATTTATGTAAATCTCAGATGGGGTGTTTTTTTTTTTTTGTTTTTTTTTGGTTGTTGCACTTGGTACTTGTAATGAAGTGCTTAACAAAGAAGCATCACATTGGATACGTATATGCATGTCTTATCATCATTGATGGTGGATGATTTATGAGATTGGTCTCAAAATCCGGGTGAGTGTACTTGTTTAATAGAGTTGGTTGGGAAATGAACATGGACACACCAATGTTGACATTTGTGCATGTACCACTCTTTTTTGATCGAGTCAAAATCTTTACCCCTTGTATTTTCATTCAATACATTTCCTTATGACTTGATGCATATATAGGGTTCATGTCATGACTGTTATAATTTGTACGAGTAACATATTTACCGCTAATATAATATGGATAATAAGTGTAGTCAAGTGAAACCCGACCCTAAAATTTTGTCCTAAGAATGGATATATTCACACATTAGAAATATGTAAGACATTAGCTATATGGAATTTATATCCTGTAGCGGGGATATGTTGAAGTTATGTTCATTGCTCAGTCTTAATTCAGTGAATTTTAAAGATCCCGAATAGAAAAGCATAAAATGGTTCATAAACTTTGTTATCTTGAGCTAATTCGTGACACTCAATTATTGAGTCATGCATCAATGTGCTTTGTGTAGCTGTAGATACAGTTCTGACTACGCCTAACTTGATAAAGGAAAATAAAGCCATGATCATTGGTCACTGGTCAGTCATATATTCACTCGTCTCCATCGCCATCTCCCTTGTATGCACCAAAAACGAATAGAAGAACACAAAAAAACTGTCAATCGGCTCTTATCCAGCTTTGTATATCATCATAATGGTCAGTTTCTGCCAGCCTCTCGTGCGCTGGTTCAGATCTTTTACTGAATATGTATTGGGGGTACGGTGATAGGGGTTTGTAGCCAATGTATTCTAGTCAAAAATTCATTATCGATTCCACTGAAAAAATATATATATTTTTTTTTTACAAAAAGATTTTAAGCTGGCTTGATTTTTACGATCACTGGTTAAGCCATTGTGTACGTATGTAGAGAATTAAACGTATTTTTCGTAACATATAGGACCGGATATCATTTTAATTGGAATCAAGCAAAGAGCATTAAAAATGTAAAATTGAGATCTCAGTTGATAACTGATGAAAAGATCAAAGAAACTGGGAGAAAATCTTTTTGCAAGTTCCCAATAAGATCTTACTTACAGGGATGAATCGCAATGACATCTGAGAGGTGACCATCAAAAAAATAGTGACATGTACTAGCAACAATAAGTACTATGATGCCATAACATAAATGCATGCATGGTTTGGACCCATATATGAGAGTACTTTAGGAAACCCTAATACCCCATAAAAATGCAATGTACAGTGGGTACATTACAAAAAGTATACTGAAAGAAGGAGGTATTACTGATATGGTTTTTACCATTTTTAATTGGTGAGGCTTAGTAAATTGGTTGGGGTAGTTTTGTAGGGTGAAGCAGTCAGAAATTTGAATGGTCTTTGACCATAACTGGATCACCAGTTCACTGAACAGTGTAGTACATTCCTGTTACACTGCTCCCCCTGCTGTCACCATTATGAAAACGTATTGTTTTGGGTTATCTACTGGATAGGGTACCAGCCCCTTGCAGCGACAAGTAATTATCTGCACAATTCCAACAAACAAATTACTCGCCCTGCTACATATTTATAGAATTATAGGTGACATTTATGCATACTAAAATCAGGATCTTAACATTTTCGAGTCTAAATTATTACAGTGATTTTTTATTTTTATTCACTTCAATCACACTTCAATTATAAAGTCGATTGAAATTTCAGTTCATTCCACTCCCCTTTATTCTTCCCCTATATGGATTCAAGTTGTTAGATGGTTAATGTTAGTCGTTACATACCATTCACTACTGAAGATCAGCTTGTTCCAATCCCCTTTGTTCGTCAATTACATGAATTCAAGCTGATCATTAGTCGTTACACACTATTTAAGTTTATTTATGTGTAAAATAATAGATTTTTTTTTTTTTTGCATTTATTTTGCATAAATTAACAAACTATAATAACAAAACCACATTTTAATTATATCGATGTGCATAATAAGAGGGATAACATATTCAATACAACTTTATCTTTATGAGTAGACAATGACCCTGATATATGGTCGTGTTTGTACTATACAAACAAGTGCTATGTTCCCTTGAATTTCTTTACAAATGTAATGCATTTATCGAATGTATCCTCTTCGTTTGTAGAGAGATGTGGATTGTTTTATTCTTCATCGTTAACAAACGGTCTTTAATTTCTTGTCAAGTTGAATTCAATAATTGTCCTCCAATGATGCACACGACTATTTGTTACTCCGATGCTGGTTGGTGGTTGTGTTTATATTTATGTAAGGTTGACGGTCGTTGGAAAACAATTATTATTAGCAAATTGTACCGGAAAATTTTTTTGCAATACGTAAACAAATGAGATCCCCTATTTTCATACCAAAAATTCCATTATACACATATTACAGAAAATTATGCAATACGTATTTTTACCGTTTGTTGACAAACAAACATTTATCCCGGGCCCCTTTATATACTTATGTGATAGCACTACCTAGGTTCTCATTGGTTTTCAATCTTTTCATTTATAAAAATTATTGAACATGGACTTATTTTATTGGCCCATATTTTCGTTTGATTTGAAAGGTTTTACTAAATTATGTTGCTAAAATAATTACCAAAAAATGAAAATTGTATGAAATTATATGCATGTAGTATAAGATAATTGTTGCACGCCCACGTACAAATCAACATGTGTGCATCCTAGAAAACCACTTGGCTGTAAAAATTTAAGTTACAAAAAACTGAGACCAAACTTGTCCCACAGATAAGTAAGTTTAAGATTGATGGAAATGAATGGGTAAGCTAGGTTATGTTGTTTACTTCAACACTTCTATCTTATTTACTGACAGATTGGGTTACTATTATATGAAGAGATCACACACACACTTGGCTTGAAAAGATGGGTCTTTCTTTATTAGAGCTGATAATGCCAAGCTAGCAGACATCACATTTGAGACTCTTTCTTGTCATCTTTGAGACAGACAGCTTACTTTCTCTACTTTCACTTATAAAATTTTAACATTTCACTCACTTCCCCACGTGTGATCTTTTGTTCACTAACCAGAAGTTAAAAAATACTGCTCTTTATTGCCTTTTCTTGATCACTCAGTTTTCAGTCAGGAGTGCTAAATATATATACTAGCTTAAACACTTCATTTTCTTGTTCTTTGGAGCTTATTATTATTATTATTATTATTATTATTATTATTATTATTATTATTATTATTATTATTATTATTATTATTATTATTATTATTATTATTATTATTATATGGGATTAGGTACTGCATACGTATGCAGGAGTACTGTTATCCAACATACGATTTTATAATTGTTGGATCAATAATCCAATGATTCTGATTTAAAAAAAAATTGTACTGTACCGCAGAAACTTTCTGCGATACGAAAAAATTACCAAAATGCCCTTGATTATGATGTAAAAAGAAGGGGGTATTTTAGTAATTTCTCCGTACCGCATAAAGTTTCTGCAATACGTGAACAGTAGATTTTTTGTGTGAAAACAGGGGCATTTTGGTAATTTGCTCATACTGTGAAAAGTTTCGTCGATATAGTACGAATTTTTTTTAAAATTAGAGCCGTTGGATCAACCATCCAACGGTTATAAAACCGTATGTTGGATAATACCGATTTAGCATACTGGTGCTGTTGACCGGCTACCTTATTATATACTGTATATCTTATTTACCATCTTTTTGGTTGTCATTATGATCATCTAGATGAAGGGTTGGTAACTGTATTAAGTTGGGCCAAAACAAAATATTGAGTAAAATACAGCACATATGGCCAACAAGTGTGTTCCTCCTATATATGCAACGAATGCAGACAACACAAGTGCCACTCACAACTTCTGTCATTCTTCTTCATCCTCTACTAATCCTCATCTTTGTTCATCATCATCTATGAAAATGTTTTTTTCAGACATGGATGCTCTGTCCATTAACAATCCCAAGAGCTGTTTTGAGTTTGAAAATGGAAGGAGAAGTTCCCATTTTTCTAATCTTTTGGGTAAACAAATTTACACTTCTAGAAGTAAGTTTGAGGACTCTCATCACATCAACATTACTGATCTTCATGTTGGTAGTGATCAGGGAAAAATGTTGCATGAGTCCTCTAGTAGTGATGGAACCAACATTGATCTTAATGATTCTTGTGGACAGTCGAAGCTTTGCTCTAGAGGCCATTGGAGGCCTGCAGAAGATAGTAAGCTTAAGGATCTTGTAGCTCTTTATGGTCCTCAGAACTGGAATCTTATTGCTGAGCAGTTGGAAGGAAGATCAGGTACTACTATACATGCACATCTACATCCATTTTTTTATTTTTGAATTAATTAAACGCACTCGACCTTCCGTAAAGAGAGCATGGAAGATACGGCTAGACCGAGAGGCCCTTCGTATCTATATATTTTATGTGTGGCGTTTCGATTTAGAATCTTGTAACTAATCTTATGTTGGTTTTAATACATTAGGTAAGAGCTGCAGGCTGAGATGGTTCAACCAATTGGATCCAAGGATTAACAGAAGGGCATTTAACGAAGAAGAAGAAGAAAGATTGATGGCTGCTCATAGACTATATGGTAACAAGTGGGCTTTAATAGCCAGATTATTTCCCGGAAGAACCGACAATGCTGTGAAGAATCATTGGCATGTTGTAATGGCCAGGAAATATAGAGAACAATCCAGTGCTTATAGGAGGAGAAAAATGGGCCAAACTGCTTTTTCCACAAAATTAGAGCCATTAACTTCACAACCATGCCATAATAATACTAATGTTGTCAATAATATCAGAGAACTTGGAAGAAATCTCCCTGTTTCTAGCAGCACATATGGATCTCCCCACATTGCAAGTATATCAAACACCAGCATCCCTCCTCCCTACACTGCTTTTTATTCACCTGGTTTGTCCCATTTTCAAGTTCTCTTTCTTTATGTAACTATGTGCATACATGTATGTGTATATTTTATTGTTTTTTTTAAAATGTTTATTGCAGGTAACAAAGGCAATTATTTTCATCCTTCACAACAACAATGCAATCCTCATGTCTTGATGATGAATTCAAATGCAGTGCAACAATCACACTCAATGTATCATAAATCAGATTTAGAAGCAGTGGAAGCAACATCAACACCATCATTTCAAGATTTTCACATCAGTAATGAACAGTCTTACACATCAATCATGGTTGAAGAGGACAAATACAGAAAAGGAAACCAGTTTGAGATTATCAATGCACCTCCATTTATAGATTTTCTTGGAGTTGGAGCCACTTGAATACTGATAATCAGTCCACTAAAATTAAGATAAGCTGAGAAAAGGATTCTTTGGTGCAAAAATTTGGCAATATGGTACATTTGCTACACTCTTTTCAGAACATGGTACAAGCACACAATGCATCAATTGGTAGTCTTATGGTAAGTGTTGCACTTAGAAAACCATTTTTCAAGAATTGTTATTGTAGAGTTGGCAGAGAATCTCAATGTGTATTGTTGCTTAACAGTGTTATGGAACTGAGCTACCTTGCTATATTTAGGTAAAGAGAAGTAGTTGTCTTTTAGCTGTGTTGAATAAGAATTGCTCCTTATTTTCATATTCATCCACTACTATCTCTTTCCTTGCTTCTTTCCATTTACCAATTAGGTGTGTAAAGTTGAAACATTGAAATTGCAGCATATCAATGTCTTGTTCATCTCAGTTAACAAAAGCAACAAAAAAATTGCTTCATTTGTCTGTCAAGTTACTTGTGCTTGCACCTTTTTTTTGCAGGAGTAACTAGTTTTTAAATTATTTTTGTCCTATGATCAAATTAACTTGAAAATTCAACTTTCTGTGTCTTTGAAGTAATTATAAAGTCATTTTGTAAATTTTCTACCCTTTTTATCTTTTGTAAAATAGTGAAAGAAATTAAATGATTTCTTGATTTGACGGTATCTCTCCCCGAATGATAATAGAAAGAAATAATAAAAAAGGCTTTAGATTTTTAGTGTCTGGAACTGGAACCCGCCGTGTGAGTGTGAATATTGTGTATGTGTATGTGTGTACATATATTAAATTTCATGACAATTAAAATCATGTACTGGTCATTTGTCGTTTGAACACTAGTTGATCTACGTAATCAGCTGTGGCACAATAACAGGTTTATTCACGCTTTTAATTCAAATTATAGCAAAAGTAATGTAAAAAAACTAAGTCCAACTAGTTCCTAAACCCTCCTCAAAAATTTAAAAACTGTTCGAACCTTGTCAATATTAAGAGTCTCTCCTCTCCTTTTCCATTATTTTATTATTTTAATAATACACATAACTTTCTTTAGCTCTCCATATACATCCAAAGTAGTTCACCAAATATGTATGTGTAGTTCACTTTCCAAAGTATTTGTAGTTCAATCAAAATATGTATATGTAGTTCATTCAAATGTTTATATATGTTTATATGAATATTCTGTATTTTAATGTCAATGAGTATGTATTGTTACAATTTTAGAAAAAAAACTTTTATTAAATGTCGAAACAATACATGCTACTAATCAAATATGTATGAATAAGGAGTAAGTTTAGAAGAATTGTTGGAGAAAATATTTAATTTTACTTCCTAATTAATTAATAGGTAAATTTAATTATATTATTTATAAGGAGAATCAAGGAGATTGTTGAAGTTGCTTTAAGATTGCAGAATTTTTAGGTTCCTGTATATGCCTGCAGCCACTGGGCTGTGTGGTCTTTTAGATACTTTTTTTTTTTTTTGACGGAATTTTAGAGACTTCCCTCCACATGAAAAAAGAAACATTTGGAGAAAGCTAGTAGGATATGAATAATCTCAAATAGTTTCCTATATATTTTTCTCGTTCTAACATATTATTGACATATTTTGTTTAGATTTCACAATTGAATAATCTCGATAAATGAATGCTATTTTTCAATTTTGAGAATATATATCTATACTAGCCTAAAACCCGTGCGATGCACGGATTTTTTAATATTATAAAAAAAATCATCAATTTAAATTAATTTGATAATAATTATATAAATGTTATCCGTGATATTTCTAGAAAAGAAGGGATTTTAGTTTGAAAATATAGAAAAGATGATAGTTTTAGTTGAAAAAGGTAATCGATTAATTATTAGTAATTATAAAATTATTACTTCATTTTATTAAATAGAATGTCTGCGGTATGATTAGAAAAAGAGAGGATTTAGTTAGAGAAAATAAAAAGGTAATATATTCTAGGTGAAAAAGGTAATTGATTAGTTTATAGTAATTATAATTTAATTATGTTATTTTATTAAATTAATTTACTAAAAATTCAAAGTTCGAACCCGTCAATGACATTTTTAATTTATTTAACATTATAATTATGTTTTTATATAATCCTTATTTTTAATAATTTTTTAATTTTAATTTAATATAAATTTATATAATGAAATGCATGGTTTAAATTTTATTTTGTAAAATTCTAAATTAAAAATGTCGTTGACGGGTTCGAACTTTGAATTTTTAGTAAATTAATTTAATCATATAATATATCTTATTATTAGATCTAACGATTGTTATTTATTAATAAAAATAATGATTTGTATATATGGTGAGATATTTTTGGGTGTATATTAGTGATCGCAAGATTAATTTTAAATTAAAAAGTACTCCATGTTTTAATTACAAAAATTACTACTAAAAATAATTACGGAAAGATATGGTGTGATATTTTGGATATATATTAATTATTGTAATATTAGTTTTAAATTAAATGGTAAAGTGTTTTAATTAGAAGTAAATCTTTAGAAAAAATGAATAATTGAGTTGTTGGAACAGAAAAAAGAGTCCAAGTAGAAGTGGATGAAGAAATTTAATCAGAATATAATTATGTTAACATTAGTAATTAGCTTTTTGAGTTGTTTTTGTAATTTAATTATTTATTTTAATAATTAGGATAACCAAACCGAAAACCAAAACTTTGGATAACCAAACCGAAAACCAAAACTTTCAATGTTTCGGCATTAATATAATAGTACTAGCTTATAACCCGTGCGAAGCACGGGTTTATTTTAATATCTAATAAATTTTAATTAACGTTATAATTATGTTTTTATATAATCATTATTTTTGAATAATGTTTTCTAAATTTTAATTTAATATAAATTTAAATAATTATATGCATGGTTTAAAATTTATATTGTAAAATTCTAAATTAAATATCTCGTTGACCGGTTCGAACCTTAAATGTTTAGTAAGTAATTTAATCATATAATATATCTTATTATTAAATCTGACGATTCCTATTTATTAGTAAAATAATGATTTGAATATATGGTGTGATATATTTGGGTGTATATTAATGATTGCACGATTAGTTTTAAATTAAAAAGTAACGTGTTTTATTCAAAAAAAAATATTACTAAAATAATGACGGAAAGATAAGGTGTGATATTTTGGGTATATATTAATTATTGTAATATTAATTTTAAATTAAAAGATCCTTAACATTAGTAATTAACTTTTTGAGATATTATTTTTATTATATAATAATATTATTATTTATTTAATAATTAGGATAACCAAACCGAAAACCAAACCAATTAAACTTTTAATCTTTCGGCTTTAATATATTAATATAGATAAATATAAATAAATAAATTACAATGGAGATAATACAAAAACATAATACAATCATTATACTTACACTTTAATGATATATATGGTGTTGCAAAAGAAGAGAAAAGCCGAAAAAACTTGTGTATTGAATTGATGAAGATGGTGTAAATTAGGTTTAGAAGAATAGAGTTCTGTGTGCAGTGTTGGTGAAAGCAATGGAGGTTTTAAGTTTAGTTGTATTAGTAATGGTGTAAATATAAAATACTATTGTGTCTTTAGGATTATAGCCAATAACGGATTAAAATTGATTTATTTTATATTTAAAATTAATTAAAAATTAAATTAACCAAACCGAAAACCAAAATAAATAGGATAAACAAACCGAAAACCAAAACTTTCAATGTTTCGGCTTTAATATAATAGTATAGAAATAAATTACAATGGAGATAATACAAAAACATAATACAATCATTATACTTACACTTTATAATATATATGGTATTGCAAAAGAAGAGAAAAGTCGAAGAAACTTGTGTATTGAATTGATGAAGATGGTGTAAATTAGGTTTAGAAGAATAGAGTTCTGTGTGCGTGTGCAGTGTTGGTGAAGGCAATGAAGGTTTTAAGTTTAGTTGTATTAGTAATGGTGTAAATACAAAATACTATTGTATCTTTAGGATTATAGCCAATAACGGATTAAAATTGATTTATTTTATATTTAAAATTAGTTAAAAATTAAATTAACCAAACCGAAAACCAAAATAAATAGGATAACCAAACCGAAAACCAAAACTTTCAATGTTTCGGCTTTAATATAATTGTATAGATGTTATGAATGATTTCAATAAAGGAATTAAATTCACAATATATGGATAATCTTCAAGTGAATAATTTTTAATAATAAACATTTTTTAAACCCGAAAGATATATATTCGTCTAGATTTAACGACAAGTAATAAAAGATAATAGTACACAATATTTACTTTCACACTAAAAGGTAAAGGTCTACCAGAAATACATCTACGTACATAAACACCGTTACACAAACTAACTACATGCATGCTTATAATAATAATAATAATAATAATAATAATAATAATAATAATAATAATAATAATAATAATAATAATAATAATAATTGTAAAAGTAAGTCTCCTAAACTGAGATTTGTCATCAGAAACAGTTGTTAATTAATGTGAAAAACTCTTCAAAGTCGATGAATCCATCCCCATTCTCATCAAACTTGTTGATCATCCTCCTACATTGAACAAATGTTGAGTCTTCTTGTGGGATGTCCAAAGCATTAAGCACCCTTTGCAGTTCCATTTCATCAATAAAACCATCTTTATTCATGTCAAACACATCAAAAGCATCTCTTACATCTTCCAAACATATTACACAATCATCCTCATCACCAGCATTGGCGTCATCATCCATGAGTGCTAGCACATCTTCGACATTACCAAGCTTATCGATTTTCTCGATATCCAGATCACATGAAATTCCTAGTCTGTTCATCACCATGCTTATCTCTTCTTTCCCGACACTCACCTTCTTACTATTCTCATTGTAAATACATACTTGTGATGAGGTGCAATTACTATTGAGTGTCACAACTTTCCAAACGGTGGAAATAAACGACAGAATAATGTGGAAAAATAGGTCAAGTTTGGAAAGAAACTTGAGGACATTGATGTCGGAATAAACAACATTGAAGAACAAGGCTAGTTTTGTTAGTGATTTTAACTCCATTATGAAGATGCAGTAAAAGAGATGAAAAAGAGAGATTTAGATATGTTATTGTGGTTGATGGAAGATATGGTCATGAAGAGTTGAAGAGCGGATTATATATAGTGACATGTACATGATAAAAAAGAATGACCGAACAGAGAGTGAGGTACAAGAATCAAGAAAATTAAAGGACCAATCCCTTTAAAATTGCATCATGTTTTCCAGGAAATGTAACACAGTGTAGTAAGTTATAAGTTTGGTAGAATATTATTGTTTTATACTGTTGTCTCTGTCTCCAACATTGATAGAGGAATCTCAAGGAAAAATTTAGGCAAGTGTCGCATTAAAGTCGGTACTGAGTTTCCAGGAAAGTACCCAAGGAAATGTATCAAGTCTTCGTTTGAGCGTCAGCATGTATGGTTTGTTTATAAGCTAAACGTGTTTTTTTCATTATGGTTATTGCATGGTTCTTACGTGCGTTTTGGTATTTTAACGAAGATCGAAGACTCGGCACTGTCGATCGAAGTCAATCCCTCCATGATTATTTAATGTTGCTTAACTCTTACGTTCTCGATCTTTATAATTTATTTAGCATCTTCTATTGATACCGAAATCACGTGACAATGTTTGTCATAAAAATTTTACTACCAGTTTCGTTATATTATTAAAAAACTTGGAATTTTATATGTAAATGCCAAAAAATGTAACGATCTATTTTGAGCAACAAAGGTACTACTTCATATACATGAACATATTTTTCTCATCTATTTGTAAAAGTTGATTATAATTCAATTCACAGGTCACAATATATTTTCCTGAACTATTTGTAATAAGTTGATTATAATTCAATTTACAGATTCGCACAGCGAATTAGGGATGGACATTCATCCCGGCCCGTCTGATCCCGATCCGATCCTCGCATCGAACGGGACGTGAAATTGGGGTTTTTTTCGGGTATGAACCGGGAAACGGGGTCAATTTTAAAAAAAAAATCGGGGAGCGGGCCGGGACCGGGATTCTATGTCTCCAAGACCCGATCCCTGATTCCGCCCTGATTTTCTCCACCCGACCTGATTCTCAATCTCCGACTCGATTTCACCCCATTATAATATAATATAATGATATATATATTAATAATCATATATTAATATATACGAATTTCCAATACTTTATATTGGAAACAAAATGATATTTTAATCTTATATGTTTGTCTTTCTAATAATTAAATAACTTCATTTCCATGTTTTTTATAATTGTTTATTTAAGTAATATTTTTTTTCATCTTAATTTAGTGCATATGAGCTACTGCTTTGTAATGTTTAGATTTCAAAAAGAAATTTTAAGTTAACATAGATGCATGTGAATCTGAAGATATACCTATTATGAGATTAATGGTGATTAAAAGACGTTGTAACTTAACATCCAATCTAGCTATAGTTGCTAATTTCGCAATATATCACAAAAAAAAATATTTCAAACTCACTAATTAGTGTTTAAAATTATTTACAATATTATTTTTTGTTTAAAATGAAATTTCCCAGTTCCCCGTGGGGATCCCCGTTACCGTTTCGACCGGGGACGGGGAATAAAAAATAATTCCCGACGAGAATCGGGCCGATCAGGGATCTAATTTGAATTCGGGGATGGGGGTGGGGCACTTCCCGGTCCCGAAGTGCCCCGATGCCCATCCCTACAGCGAATCCTTGAGTAGTAGTAATTAAAAGTGTTGTTCATCTCTAGAACTAAAAGTGCTAATCCTTGACGCAACAATTAAAAGTTTTAAAAGACAAAAGAAACTATCACCAGGTACGATAGAGATGACATTGCAGTGGCACCGCCAGGGGCGGATCCACCCCACACTATGGCCAAAGGTGGTCGTGGCCCCCACCAGCCCTCAATAGAAGGGATATTATATGTATATATATGATTGTAATTTGCTACTATAACTTCTATAAGTCACCTGACCCCTGTCATATTTTGATTTTATTAATGTATTGGCCCATTTATAGAAGCCCAAGAGTCCACAATGTACAACCCAAATAAAAAAAAGCAACCCAAATACAAACGGATGTGCAACGCAAAAAAAAAAAAACAAACAAAAGTACAGATATCACAAACACAAACAGACAGCTCACATCACTTAGAGACTAACATTAAGACGACTTAGACGAGTAGACGAGACGACGCCGACGGTGCTGGTTGTGCAACATCAATTCACAATTTGTGGAACTACCCATTCTCAGAACTATGAGTGATAGGTATGTTGCAAGGAATGGAAGGGCTCGTCACCAACAAGATCAATTTACAGTTGAGCATCATTACAAGATTGATATTTTTCTTGCTGTGATTGACACTCAATTGCAAGAATTGAACAATAAGTTCAATGAAAAAACAACAGAATTGCTTGTGCTAAGTTCAGCGCTGGATCCAAAGGAGATGCGTATATCAATGATGATTGATGATATTGACAAGCTAGTACAAAAATTCTATCCCCAAGATTTTGCAGAACATGAGATGGCTCAACTAAAGTTGCAATTTGAGCATTTCAGTCATGAACGTCTACATCCAATCTTTGAATCATTGTCTAGCATTTCTGATTTGTGTGAATGGCTGGTATAGACAAGAAAAGCATACATATATCCTCTGGTATATAGAGTACTGACTCTTGTTTTAACACTTCCTGTTTCTACGGCAACAACAGAGCGATCATTTTCAGCAATGAGTCTTGTGAAAAATAGACTTCGAAGCAAAATGAAAAACGAATATCTGTCAGATTGTTTGATGTTATATATTGAGAAAGAAATTGCTCGTAGTATTAGTATAAATGCTATTATTGATGACTTTCGTGATTTAAAAGAGCGACGATCTCAATTTTAATGTATTAAAACAATTTCCTTTTTATATGCGCTAAATTATATAATATATTTTGGTCCCTCTCGTGAAACTTTCTGCGTCCGCCCCTGGGCACCGCAAATTCCCAGAAGCAGCAGCCGATTCTTTCTCACTCTTCCAAGTACGTAACATAGTTGAGAAAATAACTTAGATTGGACAGAAATTAAGAGGTGAAGATCGAGGATGTAAACTGAAGCTGCTGACTAGCTACTATGATTCTTTCTTAGCAGAATGCTTAAAATTAAATTAAAACGAAACTTCTAATTAAGTCCTGAAAAGTAGTGTGATGCTGGTTGATATTTTACTACTTGACTAATTGTGTTCATGAGTTGGATCATAGTTGCGGCCGTAAAGTTGTTCATACTAGCTTATATGCACGATTTCGTTTGATATGTAGTAAATTTTATTTTTATGTTACAATTATTTTTATATAATTATTATTTTTAATATTTTATTTTAATCACTTTTTTTTAATAAATATATTTTTTAATCTTAATCAAATAATTTATTATAAATTTAATTCATGATATGTATGGTTTAAAACTTATATTATAAAATTTTAAAATAAATATGTTTGATGGAATTCAAAACTTGATATTTTAGTAATTTAATTTAATTATATACTATATCTAATCATTAGATCTAACGGTTCTAATTTTTTGCTAAAAATTTAACGATCATTATTCATTGTATACGATTTTATTTTATATTTTGTTACTGATTAGAAAATAAGATTTGATATTTTTGGGTATATATTAATTATTGCAAGATTATGTTTTAAATTAAAAGTTAACATGTTTTAATTTGAAAAGAAATATTATTGATTGGAAGTGTTATAGCCAAAATTCGGTTCGGATATTTTTGAGATAGATTCGGGTCAATAACGGGTTTAATTTGGGATTTTAGAGGACGAATTAGGGTTTTCAAGAGGTTAGGGCGCGCCCTGGGGGTATTAGGCCGCGCCCTAGATTATGTTGGAATTCCGAGATGATAATAATGTCGATTTCCTGTTTGATTATTGAAGAATTCCCTCCTGTCGTATCTCAGGAGGGGGATGTCCGCCGCAGAAGGCCTCCAGGGGTCTGCCTGGATATAAGGACCCTTCTTAAACACTAAGGGCGCGCCCTATGGTGGAAAGATGGGGACTTCTGGTGTGTGCTTTGGGAGCTCTGTTCCTGTAGCCAATGGGCGCGCTCTCATTGGGGAACTTTGGAGTAATCCTGCACTTTGCACCCAAAAGCTCCGGATCACCTGTCCTGCTATCTGGTGGGTGCTTCTCATTCGGGGGACAGGGATGCGTTCTGCACTTGGGGTAAGTTTAAATCAAGAAATAGCTGGTAGCAGATAGGACTAGTCCTCGACGGGGGAAGTTTCCTTATCTGTGAAGTCTTGAGATCTTGGATGAGCCTTGGGCCTTTTGTGGTTAGGCCTCATAGTAGAACATTCCGGAAGCTAGACTGACAATCCAAGCCCAATTGGGTTTCTTGCTCTACAAGAACTACGTGGGCTTGATCCTCTATAAATATAGAGGTACGTAGGCAAATTGGGGGGGATGGAAGCGAAGAGCTAAACGAGCCACCACCAAACCCTCTCAATCTCAGCCCCCAATTCATCACAACCACCACACTCCGATGATTTATCCGGCAAAGAACCACCGTCATAGATCTTGATTCCGGCGACATACCTCAAATTTTGTTGTTACCAAATTCCTCCGTCAACAAATTGGCGCTAGAAGGAGGGCAGCCAATCAAGATCTACATCTTAGGAGGAAAAGATGTCTCACAATCATGGCAGAGGTTCTCAAGAAGAAGATGGTTACGATTCTGAAGATAGCTTGGGAGATAACCAAGCGCGTCATGAAGCTTATGTCCCGGAAAATATTGCTGCTCCTCCGCGACATCATGGAACTCCGGCCGCCATCGGCGGACAGCCGCCCGTTCTCATCAGTAATTCGGCATTAATGGAACAGCTGTATGTTATGCAAGATGCCATAAATAATTTCGGGGCAAGATTGGGTTCTGTGGAGGAAGAGCAAGAATCAAGGAGAAAATCTCGGAGTATCCCACGAAATCATCGCCGATCAGGAAAATCCCCTCACGTCGAGGAAGATTCTCGAAGGAGGGAGGAAAGTCACGAAAGGAGATTTCAGCTGGTCACTCCTCGAAGGTTAGATTATTCTGATCCTATTATTGAACATCCTAGTGAAAATAATTCTGAGCGCGGGTTGGTGAATCCCCAAGAGAGGGCGCGCCCTCATCCTCACCGTTCAGGGCGCACTCCTCATGAGATTCAAAGGGATGAGGAGCAAATGGCTAAAGAAAGGAGAGATTTTGCCAGCTTGAAAGAACGCCCTGGAATAAGGCTTGATGACGATGATTTGAGAATGGTGCTCCTCGAGCTTCAGAAGAAGGACAAATATATGGAATTGAGGCCCCATGATTCACAGCGCGTGCCCCCTGATAACAGGTCGCGGCCCCTTGGACATGAGCGAGCCCTTCCTCACAGTCATGATCCACAGCGCGTGCCCCCTGACAACAGGTCGCGGCCCCTTGGACATGAGAGAACTCTTGCTCGAAATGATAATCCACAGCGCGTGCCCCCTGTTCAAAACAGGTCGCGGCCCCTTGGATTCCACCAAACTCTTCATCATGATAATACTAGAAGAAGAAACCGTGATAACGGTGACAGAAGAATGGATCGGTACCAGGGAAATAGGCGCCCCCATAATCAGGGCGCGCCCTCAGGTGGGAGATTCCCCCACATCCATCAAATTCCCTCAAGCACTTCCAGTGAGTCCAGGTCGAGGACGCACTCTCGCTCGGGAAAACAGTATCAGAGAGGTTCTCAAGGGAATCCACAACCTCATGGAAATCCCGAGGGTCATCAAATTCAAACTCAAGAGGTTGTGACTCAACCACAAGTTGAAGTTCAAGGAGGCATTCAGACGGCGGCTCCACCGCCACCTCCACCCCCGGGGGGTACTCAGACTGTGGAACAACCAAATATCCAGAATATTCCTGGAGTGGGAACATTTAATGTGGATGACTTAAAGAAACTCCTTGCTCACCTAGATGGAGGAAGAATATCTGCAACTGCGCCAACATCTTCTCCCTTCTCAACTGAGGTTAGAGAGGCGCAGCTCCCTGCTGGGTATAGATCAATGACTAATGATTTGCGATTTCATGGAAATGCAGACCCTGTGGAATTCCTTGGACGTTTCGATATTGAGATGGATGTCTATCAGGTTACGGAACTGGCTAGGTGTCGATTGTTGGCAGCAACTTTCAGGGAGAGTGCTCAGCAATGGTTTCAGAAGCTTGGTCCGGGGGTAATTACGTCATGGCAGGTGATGAGGAACTTGTTCTTGACTAAGTTCCAGGCTGCGGTAAAATATGCTCCTCCGGTCACGACCTTGGCCAACATCAAGCAAAGGGAAGGAGAGAGTTTGCAATCCTATTTCAAGAGATTCAACTCGGAATCCACTATGGTGAGAGGAGCGACAGATGAAACGCTCAAGAGTTTCCTAATTGCTGGATTGTCAGTGGGAACTGATTTCTGGAAACATCTTCAAGGACGTGATCCACCTACGTTGGCTGATGTGTTTGCACAAGCCGAGTCTTTCAAGATTGTGGAACAGTCCTTGGCGGATAACCGAAAAACTGACGGTCAGAACGGTTCTAAGGGAAAGACTGGTAAAAGGAAGGATAGGTCTCCTAGTCCTACTCGTCGTATAGCGACTGGTGCGAACCGGGTAAATTTAGCTGAAACTGGAAGGAATTGGGGTCCACCTGATACATACACTTACGATCAAAGGCCGGGTAATTATACTCCTTTAGCAGCTTCTATTGAACATATCTTTGAGGTGAATAAGAACAAAGGGTTCTTCAGAAAGCCGGAACCATTGACCTCCTGGCAAAGTAAGGATAAGAAAAAGTATTGTGAATTCCATGAATCCTCAGGGCATAACACTCATGAATGTCGTCAACTCAGGGAAGAGATTGAGGATTTGATTAAGGAAGGATACCTGACGGAATGGATTGTTAGGGAGGTGAAGAAGCATAGGGAGAATCCCGACAGGAGAGATGGAGGGCGCGCCCTCCACGGAGATGGTAAGCCGGAAGAGAAAAAATTCGTCAAAGAAGGGAGTATTCACACCATCTTTGGAGGACACCATTTAGGGGGAGATAGCAATCTCGCTATGGAGAGATATTCCAGGGAAGCAAGGTATCGACCTCTCACAAATGTGAATAGCTTGGAATTGAGGCCACCTAAGTTGTTCAAGGGAGAATGTGCTGACATTACTTTCACCGAAGAAGAAGCTAGATGGGTACATCATCCTCATAATGACGCTCTGGTAGTAGACATTCAGATTGGTTCGAAGAATGTCCATCGGGTTTTCGTGGACAATGGAAGCTCGGTGAACATACTCTACTACAGTACTTATAAGAAGCTGGGACTCTTAGACAAAGACATGATTCAAGACAACGGATGGATCTATGGTTTTTCAGGAGAATCGGTAAAAGTTATGGGAGCTATCAAATTACCGGTAACTCTTGGGGAAGGAAACCTTTCTGTGACGCAAATGATGGATTTCATGATTTTGAATGTGGATTCCTCACATAATGCTCTAGTAGGACGACCCCTGTTGAAGGAAATGAAAGTTGTGACCTCCATCTATCATCTCGCGATGAAATTTCCTACGCCAAATGGTGTGGGAACTGTACGGGGCTCTCAGCATGACTCAAGAGATTGCTACCATAAGGCAATTAAAGGGTTTAGGAGACAGCAGGATGAAGGGCGCGCCCTACGTGAGAGTAGTTCAGGGGTCATGAGTGTTGTCCCAGAAGAGGTAAAAGCCCATTATCTTGTCCAGGAACCTGAAGAGGAAGAACTGCTATACAGGGCGCGCCCTGAGGATGATACCTCGGTTCTTGATGAGCTTCAAGAAGGAATTTTGGAGGAAATAGAGGAAGATGCAGAGGAAGTAATCTCATTTGATCTCAAGGGTGAGCAAGTTGAAGGGAGATGAATGTTACTTGAAGGTTTGGTGCATACCCTTGTCGAGGAAGACTTCCCTCTTAAAGAGGACGTGCCCTCCAAAGGTGCAGCACCGGTTGAAGATCCTCGAAGTTTTGATTTCGATCTTGACCCAAGGACACCGCAACCGATGGAAAAAACTGGTCCTGCAGAGGATACAATTTCTATTTTGGTAGATGAAAGGGATCCAACTAAGGTTCTGAAGATTGGATCGCAGTTGAACTCCAAGTTAAGAGGCATGCTCACCAATTTCCTTTTAAACAATCTGGATGTTTTTGCTTGGAGTCATGCTGATATGGTTGGGATTGATCCGAAGGTTATGTGTCACCGTCTGAATATAGATCCTACCAAGAAGGGAATTCGCCAGAAACGCCGGCCAGTAAGTGGAGAGAGAGCCATAGCGTTGAAAGAAGAGGTGGATAGACTTCTAGATGTTGGGCTGATCAAGGAGTCATATTATCCAGATTGGTTGGCTAATCCAGTCCTTGTGAAAAAACTAAATGGGAAATGGAGGACTTGTGTGGATTTCACTGATCTGAACAAGGCATGCCCGAAGGATAGTTTTCCACTTCCGAGGATTGATCAGTTGGTGGATGCTACGGCAGGACACGCTCTTTTGAGTTTCATGGATGCTTACTCTGGTTATAACCAGATCCCTATGTATGAGCCAGATCAGGAGCACACTTCCTTTATTACAGATCGAGGATTGTATTGCTATATTGGCATGCCTTTCGGGTTAATCAGTGCTGGCGCAACCTATCAGAGGTTGGTAAATATGATGTTTAAGGATTTGATAGGGAAACCCATGGAGGTATACGTGGATGATATGCTTGTTAAATCCTTAAAAGCGGAGGACCATGTAAAGCATTTGGAACAGATGTTTGAGATTTTGAGGAAGTTTAGGATGAAGTTGAATCCTCAAAAATGTGTCTTCGGGGTAGAATCCGGGAAGTTTCTAGGATTTATTGTTAATCATCGTGGAATCGAGGCAAATCCAGCAAAAATAAAAGCTCTTCTTGACATGAAATCTCCGTCTAGTGTGAAGCAAGTTCAGAGTCTCACGGGAAGAATAGCTGCCCTTAATCGTTTCGTATCAAAATCATCGGATAAATGCAGAGAATTCTTCAAAGCAATAAAGGGGGCAGCCAAAGATTTTGTATGGACATCTGAATGTGAGGAAGCTTTTCAGAAAATAAAGGAGCATTTGGGAAATCCTCCTCTCTTAGCTAAGCCTGTGGAAGGAGAGACGTTAATTTTATACTTGACCGTTTCGGAACATTCCATCAGTGCGGTATTGGTGAAAGAAGAAGTTGACCATCAGTCTCCGGTTTACTATGTGAGTAAGCGTTTGCTCGATGCGGAAACCAGATACACTAGCATGGAAAAGTTAGTTTACGCCTTAGTTCTGGCATCCACGAAGCTTCGGCCTTATTTTCAAGCTCACAAGATTGAAGTCCGTACGGCATATCCATTGAGAGGAATTCTCCACAAGCCGGAAACCTCTGGTAGAATGTTAAAATGGGCGATTGAGTTGGGACAGTTTGACTTGGAATATACTCCAAGGACAGCTATTAAGGGTCAAGCTCTTGCTGATTTCATTCTTGAATTCGAGTCGGAAAGTGAAGAAAAATCAATTGTATTGGTTGAGCCTGAAATTCCACTAAAGAGGGCAAGCCCATTTGAAGAAGTTCCTCAACCTTGGTGGAAGTTACAAGTAGATGGAGCTGTCAACAATGGAGGTGCTGGGGCCGGTGTGATCTTGTTTACCCCTGAAGGGAATCAACTCATGAGTGCTATTCATTTCAAATTTCAAGCAACCAATAATGATGCGGAGTATGAAGCCTTGATTAATGGGCTGAAGATGGCTTTGGAGATGAAGGTAGTAAATCTCATTGTGTTAAGTGATTCAGAACTAGTGGTTGGACAAGTGAAAGGTGGATTTCAGTGCAGAGGTCCAAGGACAGAGCTTTACATGAGGTGCGCTCAGCGGTTGATTAAAAGGTTTCGAGAAGTACGGGTAGAATGTATTCCACGAGATGAGAACTGTAGTGCAGATGTGTTAGCCAAGTTAGGGTCACAGAAAGATGCTATGCTGTTAGGGACAGTACCTTTGCAAGTACAGGAAGTACCTAGCATTCCAGAGGTTGAAGTCATGGAAGTGGAATCTATTCCTAATGTTACTTGGATGACTCCCATTCAAAAATATATTCGAGAAGGTATACTTCCAAGTGAGAAGCTGGAGGCCAGGCGGCTTCAGTATCAAGCGGCTAGATTCGTGGAGTATGATGGGATATTATATAAGAGGGGTTTCAATCAACCACTTCTCAAGTGCATAGATGGAGATGAATGTAATTACATCCTTAGAGAGATTCATGAAGGGATTTGTGGCAATCACTCGGGGGGTGGTTCGTTGCCAATGAAGGTGCTAAGGCAAGGATATTATTGGCCTACCTTGAAGAAGGATGCTTACGAGTTTGTTAAGGCATGTGACAAGTGTCAGAGGTTTGCCAATTATTCTACCAGCCCAGCTACTACTTTGACTTCTTTAATGAGCCCGTGGCCATTTGCTATGTGGGGAATAGATCTCATTGGAGAGCTCCCTAAAGCCAAAGGAGGAGTGAAATATGCTGTTGTCGCTGTGGATTACTTTACCAAGTGGGCGGAAGCAATGCCCCTGGCCACAATTACTGCAAGAAAGATTCGAGATTTTGTTTTCAACTCTATTGTGTGCAGGTTTGGGATTCCGTATAAACTTGTGTCGGATAATGGAAAGCAGTTTGACAGCAAGGAATTGAGAAAGTTGTGTGATGATTTGGGGATAAAGAAGGAATTTGCAGCTGTGTATCATCCTCAAAGTAATGGGCAGACAGAGGCTATCAACAAAATAATCAAGCATACCTTGAAGACAAAGTTGGAAGAAAGCAAAGGGAATTGGCCTGAAGAACTTCCTATGGTCTTATGGTCATATAACACAACTCCAAGGACCACAACGGGGGAATCCCCTTTTATGTTGTCTTATGGATGTGAGGCAATGGTTCCGGTAGAGATTGGGGCAGGATCTTTTCGAAGAGATTTTTATGATGAAGAATCAAATATGGTTGATCAAAGGTTAAATCTTGATCTCCTAGAAGAAATGAGGGCAAATTCGCAGTTGAGGTTGGCAACTTATCAGCAGAGGGCTGCACGGTATTATAACAAGAAGGTGAAGGCTCAACCTTTCAAGGTGGGTGATCTAGTTCTGCGGAAAGTTATGCCAAATACAAGGGTAGCAGCACATGGAGTCTTTGGTCCCAACTGGGAAGGACCTTACAAGATCAAGTCTATTATCTGGGAAGGAACTTATCATCTAGAAGACTTGGATGGCAACACAATCCCAAGAGCATGGAATGCAGAACATTTGAGAAAATACTATCAGTAGGGTGCGGCTTCGGCCCCCTACTTTGGAAGGCTTAGATATAAGTTAGACTAGTATCAATAATTGTTCTCCTAGTCTAGGGGGTAGTGCATATATGTCTTCCTTAGTTCTAGTCGAGGTTTGCTGTTTTTTCCACGTTGTTTGAAGTTTATTCTCCTTAGCTTGGGGGGTAATACATGTATACCTTCCCCTGTTCTGTTGAGACTTGAATTTAATAAATAATTTATTGGAAGATTAATGAAGTATATCAAGATATTTTTAGCTGTTTTTTGAAGATTGAAGTGCAAGAGGATGCACCATATGTCTTAGGGCGCGCCCTGTGAAGTTTTGCATAATGATAAGTAAATTGACAAGTTAAAGAAGTTCTGAAAAGGGCAATACCCTAGGGCGCGCCCTAAATCTATATTTTAAAGATTTTTTGAAGGTATTTTGTCACAGTTAAAAATCAAGGTGAAAGTATTTCCTTAAATAAAAAGGACGCATCCCACATAGGGCGCGCCCTTATTGAAGAATTTAATGAAGAAAATAAAAGCATGAAGATAAATAATTCCAAAAGGCATAAAAGTTAACAGTTACAACTTGCAGGGTTTTACAAAGGACCCGCACCTTAAAAGTATGAACGAACAAGTTTTAAAGAAAGTTTGCAATTCTAAGGCGCGCCCTTAGAAGGAGAAGAAGGAACTTTGGGAGAGGAAGGAGGCGCGTCCTGAGCATCATTAGGACGGACAGTGGTGAGAGGAGATACGTCTGCAGGTGGTGAGTTCTGGGTAGGGATAACTGCTGGAGGAGAGAGTTGAACATTTTCGGTGGAGGGCGCGTCCTCGAGGGGATCCTCTAATCCAAGCTCAATTCTTTTTGCCTTGATGGCAGCAGTTTCTTCAACTCTAAATTTTGCTACATCCTCAGCAGCAGCGGGACCAAACTTCTCTGCCCAGTCGTAGTCAGGATCATTGGCTAGAAAGCCAGTAAGATAGAAGTTGAATCCCTTCTCGAAGTTCTCATCCTCAATTTGTTCCCTTTGCTCTTTCAGCTTAGCCTTTTCTATTTCCAAGGCGTTCTGTTGAGATTGAAAATGCTCCTCTTTCTCCTTCAGCCTCTTGACTTGATCACTAAGATATAAACCTTCTTCAACAGATTTTTGAAGATCCAACTGGAGAGTAGCAAGGCTGGCATCTTTGGCGTCACATTCTTTTTTCCATTTGTTATCAGTGTCGATAACCATTTTAGAATACTTTCTATTCTCAGCTTCAAGTCTGTTGATGTGCAGTTTTTCCTTATGAACCCTTTGGGCGCGCCCTAGGGATTGGATGAGTAGTTGGGCGGATGCTCGGATCATGGATTCGGATTCCTCATCAGCATTCATGTTTTGCCATGAATTGACTTCATCCTCTCCAATAAGAGGGGCTGTAGCTGGACCAATCAAGGTTTCGACATATGAGGGCGCGCCCTCGGTTCTCGGTTTCTTGCCTCTTTCAATAAAAGGTTCTTGGGTATCAGCATTCCTTTTTAAGGACTCTGTGGATGGAGTGACCACGTCACTAGAGTCCTTCCTTTGCACAGGGCGCGCCCTGGGATCTGATGTGCCAGTTTGCTCGGTTTTCTTCTCTTTTTCATTTTTCTTTTTTGCATCTCCAAATCCCCGAGGAATCCTAGGAGCCATACCTGCACGAGACAAAAAAGGAAGAATTAGGTCGCGCCCTGGATAAAGGTATTAGACAGGTTATAAAAAAAACTCTTGGCAAGAAGAAAGATAAGGACGCGCCCTATGCTATAACTTTTATACCTTCATCGGAGTCAGAATTTTCATTTTCACTATTGCTAGAAGGGAATGTGGGAACGGGAATTCCCTTCCTAAATTTTTTAAATTTGCAAATATGCCCGACTCTATCATGCAAAATTCCTACTCTTTTTAAATTTTCTTCTGTGATTAAAGATTGAAGGTTGAATTTTTCTGAGGCAACTCTCAGAACGGCTTTTGCACGAATTGAGGCCGCGCCCTCGAGTGTTTTCTGAGTTCTTTTATCTGTTACAATTAAACGGAGTTAATAGACAATTGATAATCAAAAAGGTAATAAAGGAATAGGGCGCGCCCTGACTTACAAGGATTTGTGTTGAACTGAATACGAACTCGAGGAATGTCCCAGACATAGAAGAAAGGTTCTTTCCAAAATTTGAGATGGCTGATTCTTCCTTCGGAAAAACCTTTGTTGTTGTGAAGCTTATTGATTACAAGGTAGTAGTAACCAATGCTAGACTGTCGAATGCTGAAGAAGTAGCTAACCTCATGCATAGAGGGAACTCCTAGTTCAAGGTCATGGTAAAGGATAAACAAAGCTAACACAAGTTTGTAGCTATTGGGGGAAAGTTGGATGGGTGCTATGTCATACCACCTTAGTATTTGTTGGAGATAGGGGTGTAAGGGCGCGCCCACACCAAGAGCTACAAGTTTAGGAGTTAAGACCATCCTTGGAATTTTGAAATTTTTACCATAATTGAAGATGTGTGGGTGGTGGTGAGCATATGGGATGGCCCAGATTCCTTCTTGGCCATAATATTCCATAGCCCATCCTACTTCGTCACTCGTGGCTATAGAAGACATATTCACACAAGCCAATTTGCCTCGTTTCTTTCTAAAAAGATTTTTCTCCTTTTCAGACATGTTATCATATTTACCAAAATCAATATCAATTTCTTCATCAAGGACTTCCCAATGTTTAAACGGGATTGGAGAAGGTAATGGAGATGTAGGTTCGGAATCAGCTATAGGCGAAATAGAAGAAGCTGAGGGCGCGCCCTCAGAGGAGTAAGTGTCAGAAGAATGTGTGTCGGAGGAATTGAAATTTGGAGTATAATCACTATCTGAGGGATCTGTATGCAAAGGGTTTGGAGTTTTTTCGGGTATTGGTTTTGAAGTTTCTATGTTGTTCTTCATACGGTTGCTAAGGGGGACATTATCTAGGGAGTCTTCACTGGAAAAACTCATCTTGTCTTCGTTAAAATCTTGGATAAGGCGCGCCCTATCTTCTGAGGATACAAATGAGAAGAGAGGTCTAGGCGGATTAGGAGGTAGAGGTGCTGGCAAAGGAGAGTAAGTCCCAATACGTTTGTTAAGTTCCTTAAAGGGGTGAAATGGAGACGGCGCGCCCTCCAGCTGCAAAATTAAAAAAAATATAAAGAAACTGAGGGCGCGCCCATGAGAGGAATATAACGAGAATTTTTTCTACAAGTCAAAACTAATAGGTTGGTCAATAGAGGAGGTACTGATACACAACTAAGGACAGCCTTGTGTGTTAGCAAAGGTGAAGCTAAGGACGCGCCCTATGTGTAAGGCGCGCCCAACAGATTAATTAGTATACAGCAACATGTTTTGTAGAAGTTACAACAGCAAGAGAAGATCAAATGTATATACATACAAACAATATTGAAGAACACGAAGATAACCAATGGTCAAGGTACTAAATCGGACAAAAAACACGGTGAAAACTTGAAATAAAGACATGAAAACGTACCTTGTAAGTTCTAGAGTTCGATTTAGTGAAGAAATGACCAGAAAAGTGATGAGAACGGCCGGATTAGTGCTCGGAAAATTTAAAATTTCCGGTGTCGGTTTTGGTAGAAAAAGAGAGTGAAAAGAGTAAAGTGAAAGATAAGGGGGGTATTTATAGTGGTTTGAAAAGATAGTGGATGACAGCTGTAGAATCGGTTAAAATTCCAAGGACGCGCCCTGTCTTAAGGCGCGACTTGTTTAGAAGGTTGTAAGAATTTTGAGCTTTTGTTCGTGGAAAATTCCATATATTATCTTTGATTTCATATGGAATTGGGGGTAGTTGTTATAGCCAAAATTCGGTTCGGATATTTTTGAGATAGATTCGGGTCAATAACGGGTTTAATTTGGGATTTTAGAGGACGAATTAGGGTTTTCAAGAGGTTAGGGCGCGCCCTGGGGGTATTAGGCCGCGCCCTAGATTATGTTGGAATTCCGAGATGATAATAATGTCGATTTCCTGTTTGATTATTGAAGAATTCCCTCCTGTCGTATCTCAGGAGGGGGATGTCCGCCGCAGAAGGCCTCCAGGGGTCTGCCTGGATATAAGGACCCTTCTTAAACACTAAGGGCGCGCCCTATGGTGGAAAGATGGGGACTTCTGGTGTGTGCTTTGGGAGCTCTGTTCCTGTAGCCAATGGGCGCGCTCTCATTGGGGAACTTTGGAGTAATCCTGCACTTTGCACCCAAAAGCTCCGGATCACCTGTCCTGCTATCTGATGGGTGCTTCTCATTCGGGGGACAGGGATGCGTTCTGCACTTGGGGTAAACCACGGCTATACCTGCATCCTTTAAATCAAGAAATAGCTGGTAGCAGATAGGACTAGTCCTCGACGGGGGAAGTTTCCTTATCTGTGAAGTCTTGAGATCTTGGATGAGCCTTGGGCCTTTTGTGGTTAGGCCTCATAGTAGAACATTCCGGAAGCTAGACCGACAATCCAAGCCCAATTGGGTTTCTTGCTCTACAAGAACTACGTGGGCTTGATCCTCTATAAATATAGAGGTACGTAAGCAAATTGGGGGGGATGGAAGCGAAGAGCTAAACGAGCCACCACCAAACCCTCTCAATCTCAGCCCCCAATTCATCACAACCACCACACTCCGATGATTTATCCGGCAAAGAACCACCGTCATAGATCTTGATTCCGGCGACATACCTCAAATTTTGTTGTTACCAAATTCCTCCGTCAACAGGAAGATAGATATTTTGAAAAATATGGTACGATTGATTTTTGTAGGTATTTATAAAAGTTAATATCCTCAACTAAAAGTAAATGTGAAAAAGGCAATCGGCTAATTAACATTAATAATATTATGTTTTGATTTATTTTAATAATTAGGATAACCATACCAAAAATCATATTATTTATTTTAATAATTAGAATAATCAAACGAAAAATCAAATCGACAAACTTTCAATCTTTCGACTTTAATATAATAGTATAGATGATCATTGTTCCAAAAAAAAAAAAACTTTCTTATATAATATAGTATAGGAGTGTAGATTAATCCTACATTGTAAACTTTCAATCTTCCGTGGATCAAGTTAACCCTTATTTTCCTAGACTTATATACGCTATTAAGAAGCTACATGCAAAATAAACTTGTAAGAAGATTTCTTGTTTTGGTTCGTTATACACGGATGCAAATATAGGTAAACTACGTTTCCATCTTTGATTTGAATTCAATTTTTAAATATTAACTAGTTGATAAAGCCGCGCTTCGCGGCGGCGTTACAATATTTTTAAAAAAATTCAATATATTTACGTTATATTATAATATTAATATTAAATTTTTATAATTAAATAATCTTCTCTAATGAATCAATTTCTTGTTAAATACGATTCTTTCGATTGAGCCGCTCTCTCGTTAAAACGGAAATCCCAATTTTTAACATATATTATAAAGACTTATATAATATTTTTTATCTATAAAATAAAACCGTAAAAATAAAAAAAAATTATGACTTCAGTATCAAATTCTTAAAGCTAATACAATCTTTTCTAGCGAGCCGTCTTCCCGTTAAATACGTTTCGAGCCGCTCTTATTTGAAACCGAAATTCTAACTTCATTATATAAAGAGAGTAAATTCCAATTTTTATATTCTTTAAACTTTCTAATATTTATGGAGTTTTAAAAGATGAAAATACATCTTATATTTTCTGTATATTATAGATATTCTTGTATTTATTTACAGTTTTCGCATGGGAATGTCTTTCTGTTATGTTAACATATCAAAAAAAAGTTAAAATACTAAGACTTTTCGTTACGGGAATAATATTACATTTATGGATATATTTTTGTAATGCAAGTATAATTAAATTGTATAAAGAAGTTAAAATAAAGGATTTCTAGGAAAAAAGATGTATAGTTTTAAAAATCGTATAAGACGTCTCCACCGTCCTCGTATTCTACTTCCAATAAAACATTTTATTTTTTGTATTAATTATATATTTAAACATCTTTTATACGGTCTTATCTAATGAACCGTTTTCTTGTTAAACACGGTTATTACTATTGATTCACTCTCTCGTTAAGACCAAAAACCTAACTTTTACACATATTACTTGTATGATAATGTTTATTCATAAAAATCAAATCCTAAAAATAAAATATAATTTATAACATCATATGATATTTTAATAGCTAGTACAATTTTTTATAGTGAGCCGTCTTCCCGTTAAACACGTTTCAAGCCGCTCTCGTTTGGGATCTAAATTCTAACTTCATTACATATTATTGATGATACTTATCTTACACAACAATTTTTTTTTCTTGAAATCAAAACCTAAAAAATAGAGTGAATTCCAATTTATACTTTCTCTAGATTTTCTAAATTTTTTGGAGTTTTAGAAAATGAAAACACATTTTATTTTCTCTTTATTTTATAGATACTCCTGTATTTATTTAGGATTGCTGCATGAGATTGTTCTTTTATGAATAAATTTTCCTAATATAAATATAATTAACTTATATAAAAAATATATTTTAAGAAGATCGTACTTTCTATAAAATATTTAATTATATGTCTGCTCTATATATTCAAACACCTATTATAGTTCTAGTAGAACTTTTATTTATATATTTTTTCTATAAATTCGAACTCTTATTCTCTATAAATTCGAACTCCTATTCTACTTCCAATAGAACTTTTAATCGTATGCCTTATAAATACTTATTATACTTCCAATAGAACTTGTAATCATATGTCTTTCCTATAAATTCGAACTCTTCTCCTTTATAAATTAGAACACCTATTAGTTCTAGTAGAACTTTTATTTATATATCTTTTCTATAATTTTGAACTCTTATTCTCTATAAATTCGAACTCCTATTCTACTTCCAATAGAATTTTTAATCGTATGCCTTATAAATACTTATTATACTTCCAATAAAACTTCTAATCATATGTCTTCCCTATAAATTCGAACTCTTCTCCTTTATAAATTCGAACACCTATTCTACTTCTAATATGCTAATTGATATTTTTATATTTATTAGTGTTTAAAATTCTAGAAAATTAAAAAAATCGATTGAGACGATATTAGAGCGCCACCTAAACTCCCGCTATCCTCCTTTATATATATATATATATATATATATATATATATATATATATATATATATATATATATATATATATATATATTGATTAGTCATGGTCCGGTTAGGATATTTGTTTAAAATTCAACTTATAAATAATATATTTAATATGTTGCTCATGAGAATCGAATCTTTAAACTACAGTAGTACAGTAGTACATGTCTAATATCCCTCTTACTCTTCTATATTATACAATTAGTACATGTGTAATATCCCTCTTACTCTTTTATATTATACAATTATAAGCGAAAGAGGGTATATTTGGTTGTCGGTTGTACACTCACTAACAATCGTTATATTTTAAGATAAATAAATAAGAATTGTTGGATCTAATGCTAAAAAATATTCATTTTCTAATATTTGAAATACTCTTATAGGTTCCAAGTTTAAATTCCACCAACAACATATATCTATTAAACATATATATTATTTTATAAACTACTCTCACGAGTTTAAGATTCAATTTCCGTTAACAACATATTATTAATTAATAAAACACTATCGATAAAATACTATCAAACATGAATTACAATATTTTATTATTTTCTATAATTTATTTTCATACTAACTAAAAAATATATATATGAAAATATGGGTAATAAACAAAAAATATTAAAAAATACATCCGTGCATCACACGAGTAATAAGTTATACAATAAAAAATTACACAAAATCTGGAAAACACTTACAATATAGAAATTTTGTATAAAAATTGAAAAAAGGTCTACATAATTAGATAAATTTCACTTTTTCTAAATTATGTAATATTTATATGTATACGTATTAAGCATATATATTATTTTATAAACTACTCTCACGAGTTTAAGATTCAATTTCTGTCAATAACATAATTAATGATTAAAACACTATCGCTAAAAATACTATATAACATGTATTACAATATTTTATTATTTTTTATAATTTATTTTCCTACTAAATAAAAAATATATATGAAAATATGGGTAATAAAACAAAAAATATTAAAAAAATACATCCGTGCATCACACGAGTAATAAGCTATATAGTAAAAAATTACACAAAATCTGGAAAGCACTTACAATATAGAAATTTTGTATAAAAATTGAAAAAAGGTCTACATAATTAGATATATTTCACTTTTTCTAAAAACAATTTTTATGTAATATTTATATATATACGTATTAAACATATATATCATTTTATAAACTACTCTCACGAGTTTAAGATTTAATTTCCGTCAACAACATATTATTAAATATCAAAACACAATCGTTAAAAATACTATCAAACATGTATTACAATATTTTATTATTTTCTATAATTTATTTTCCTACTAATTAAAAAATATATATGGAAACATGGGTAATAAAACAAAAAATATTAAAAAAATACATCTGTGCATCACACGAGTAATAAGCTATATAGTAAAAAATTACACAAAATCTTGAAAATACTTCCAATATAGAAATTTTGTATAAAAATCGAAAAAAGATCTACATAATTAGATAAATTTCACTTTTTCTAAAAACAATTTTTACGTAATATTTATATGTATACATTTGTATTTTAAAGTAATAACTTAAAGTAATCGTGCAGTGAAATAAAGTAATATTATAAGCAAAACAGAGTATATTTGGTTGTGTGCATCACACGAGTAATAAGCTATATAGTAAAAAATTACACAAAATCTGAAAAACGCTTACAATATAGAAAATTTTGTATAAAAATCGAAAAAAGGTCTACATGATTAGATAAATTTCACTTTTTCTAAAAACAAATTTTATGTAATATTTATATGTATACATATGTATTTTAAAGTACTAACTTAAAGCAACAGTGCAGTGAAATAGGAAACTATTATAAGCGAAATATGGTATATTTGGTTGTCGGTTTGGTATACTTTTTTGGGTACACACACTAACAACCGTTAGATTTTAAGATAAATAAATAATAACCGTTGGATCTAATACTAAAAGAATATTCCTTTTCTAATATTTGAAATACTCTTATAGGTTCCAAGTTCGAATCTCACCAACAACATATCTCTATTAAACATATATATTATTTTATAAACTATACTCTCACGAGTTTAATATTCAATTTCCGTCAACAACATATTATTAATTATTAAAACACTATCATTAAAAATACTATCAAACATGTATTACAATATTTTATTATCTTCTATAATTTATTTTCCCACTAATTAAAAAATATATATGAAATATGGGTAATAAAACAAAAAATAATAAAAAATACATCCGTGCATCACACGAATAATAAGCTATATAGTGGAAAATTACACAAAATCTGGAAAACACTTACAATATAGAAAATTTTGTATAAAAATCGAAAAAAGGTCTACATGATCATGATAAATTTCACTTTTTCTAAAACTTATTTTTATGTAATATTTATATGTATACGTATGTATTTTAAAGTAATAACTTAAAGCAACCGTGCAGCGAAATAGGGTATATTTGGTTGTCAGTTTGGTACACTTTTTTGTACAATCAATAACAACCGTTGGATTTTAAGATAAATAAATGAGAACCGTTGGATCTAATGCTAAACTAATATTCCGTTTCTAATATTTGAATTACTCTTACAGGTTCCAAGTTCGAATCTCACCAACAACATATGTTTATTAAACATATCTATTATTCTATAAACTACTCTCACGAGTTTAAGATTCAATTCCCATCAACAACATATTATTAATTATTAAAACACTGTCGTTAAAAATACTATCAAACATGTATTATAATATTTTATTATCTTCCACAATTTAATTTCCTACTAATTAAAAAATATATATTAAAATATGAATAATAAAAGAAAAAATATTAAAAAAACACCCATGCATCACACGAGTAATAAGCTATATAGCAAAAAATTACACAAAATCTGGAAAACACTTACAATATAGAAAATTTGTATAAAATTCGAAGAAAGGTCAACATGATTAGATAAATTTCACATTTTCTATTAAATAAAAGTTAAAGAAATAATTTTTATGTAATATTTATATGTATACGTATGTGTTTTAAAGTAATAATTCAAAATAAATAATATTAATAATATTTATATACATGAGATTTATAAAGTTAAAAAATTATTTTAATAATAAAAATATATATACAACTTAAAATTTTAATATTAAAATATAACTAAAAAATTTACAAGCAACCGTGCATCGCACGGGCTATAGACTAGTATTATATAATAGAATATAACTGGAAAGTCAGAGGTTAAACTGTAAAAAAAAAAGGCTTATAAGTTACAAATTTAAAATTTGCATGAATTTGAAATAATACTCTTGTTATATATCAAGAATTATGATAATTTTAAAAACATTATAAACACGAAAAATAATAATTATAATATGAATGCAACTTTTACAATAAAAACTTTTAAATTTTAAATATATTTAAATAATATTTTTTAAATCCGACAACTCTAATAACATACATGTTCATTAAAAATATTAAAATTTATATAATTAGAATATTAATTATTTTTACACAATTAATGAAACAACATGTGTATAACTTTTTTATCGATTTAATCGACCGATAAAATGGTTGAGTTTTTTATGTGTAAAAGTGAAAAATTAGTCAGTATTATTTGTATACAAATTCTAGATTTTAACCGAAAAATTTATCTACTTTCATAACTTAAAACTGTTTCTACAATCATTGTTAAACAAATTGCTTGAGAATTTAAGATCGTTTATACCACAATCGTTTGAAAAGAAATTAAAGCGATTTTGAATATGGAATAAAAAATGACACAATATGAATAATTTTAAATCGTCAATTTACATAAAAATAATCTTAATTTTATACATATTTAATATTTTATATTGAAATAATAATATTAATACTCAAATAAAGTTAATCTTTTATATACATAATATGAAATAAATTTAGTAAAATTAATAACTAATTAAGATGATACTTAATGCAAGAAAATTTGTTTAAATAAAAAACCAAAAAAGGTAAAACTTCAAGAAAAATATTGTTAACAATCCTGGTGCATATAGTTTTTATACTAGTAAATTTCTTAAAATATTAATATGAATAAATTATGGAGAATAAAAATAATTATTAAATACAATTTAAGTTTGTATTTGTAAAAAATTGAATGATAAAAATCTATTATAAATAAACACTATTAAATTATATAATTATAGTGAATCGAATACGGGATAAAATTAAAGAAATAAAATAAATAAATATAATTAATAAGTATTATTTTCAATATAATTTTATAAAAATTTAATTTTAAAAATATATAACAAATAAATACTATTTAATTATGTAGTTATAAAAAATCGAACATGGGATAAAATTAAAGAAATTAAAATTAAATTAATAAATCTTGTATAATATGCAGCTGGAAGCAATCGAAATCTGAGTTAAGTGATAATCAAACTTGATATTTTGACACTTTGATACTATTGCGCATCATTAAAACACGGTTTTTCACATTAATAACATACAAGCTTATAACTCGTGTAATGCACGACTCATTTTTTAATATCTATAATTTTTTTAATTTTTTTAAATGTATAAGTTATTAATTTACGTATCAAATTGTTGTTAAAATTTGATTTACATAAAATTTAATAAAAATGAAATTAAAGATAATTTTATGAGTTTCGCGTGGACTATAAAATCATCCAAATCTGATTTCTAGATCTCAAGATAGAGTTCAAATAGTTAATAAGACTTCTTTTTTATACTAATAAATAAATAAATTCAATTCAATTCTAATATAACATTTTTTAATTATATCTTTTTCAAATAATAATTTTTTTAAAATTAAATTATAATACAACCTTTTTTAATTACATTCTTTTTAGATTATATTTTTTTAAAAAAAAAAAAATCACTTCTAATGCCACCTTTTCTAATTATATCATATTTAAATTACAATTTTTTTTTAAATATGATATAATCTTGATCGTCTATTTCAAAAAATATTAGATTCGACGATTGTGATTATTTTGACAGTACAATAACCAAAATTATGAATAATATCACTTTTACGCTTATTATATATAAGGATATAATAGGTGTATCCAATCAATGCAAATAGTAATACATATTTGATTTATAATTTGATTTGTAATCCAAAGACGGTAATATATTATATAATTGTATATTTATATTTATAATCCAACAGACGACTTTTAATCCAACGGATCATATGCTTTTGGTAGTATAGTGGGCAGACCAAAGATCTCTCTTATGCTTATTATATTTAAGGATATAATATATAACAAATAAACATTATTTAATTATGTAATTATAAGTAATCAAATACGGGGTGAAATTAAATAAATAAATCTTGTATAATTAATCACGAGTTAAGCGATAACTAAATTTGTTATTTTGGTACTTTGCTAGTATTGCGCGAAATAAAAACATGGTTTTCCACATTAATAAAAAGTATAGATATTTATAACTTTTATTAATAAACGAAATCCCTTTTTACTTGTACTTTGGTATCAAATTTGATTTCACCCTTATTTTGGTTCCATCCCTAAATTCCTACATTTCCTAGGAATTTGTATATTTTTTAATAAAATATTAAAATTATTGAAATTCTATAATAATTGTAATTTCTTAATTATAATTATACTGAATTGCACAAATAATGTATATATCAAAACAATGTAGGTTGTTTTTTCTTTATCTTCTTAAAATATTCTTAAAAAATATGAGATAAAATCATCTTTATTAATATCTATAACCTTTATAAATATGCGAAACCCTTTTTTGATTGTGTTTCGGTACCAAATTTGATTGCATTCTTATTTTGGTTCTATTCTTAAATTCATATTTTTCATAAAATTTTGTCTATCCTTTAATAAAATATTAAAATTGTTGGAATACTATTATAATTGTAATTCTTTAAATATAATACTATTGATTTGCACAAATAATATATCTATCAAAATCATGTAGGTTGTGTTTTCTTTATTTTCTTAAAATAATTTTAATTTAATATTAGAAAAATAATTTTTATTAATAAGTGAAATCCTATTTGAATGGTTTTCAGTACTAAATTTGATATCATCCCTATAATGATTTTACACCATTTTCATATATCTGTAATTCAATTATTATTACAATTCGTATGTTATAATCTATTAATTTGTACAAAATCTTTGTTAAGAAGCAAAACTTTTTTTTAATTGTAATTCTATACCAAATTTGGTTACACCGTTAAATTTTTATATCTTCTAAAATTTTATATTATTTCTTAATTAAATATTGGGATTATTGATAGTAAATTATAGAGACTAGGTAACAAAGCCGCGCTATGCACGACACGAAAATATTTTTAAAAATTGCATATATAACATCATTGTTCGTTGAGTTTTATTATTTGAAAGTTGATATGATAAATTGAAACTTGTGTAAAATGTAATTAAATTTGAATGTTTAAGAATTATAGAGAAATGAAAAGAAAACATGTTTTAGTTAAAGTCATAAGTGTTAATAATAATATTTTCGAAAATATTGATGACAACTATTTTGTTGCATAAAAAATACTTTTGAAATTCAATATTGATAAACATTTGTGTTATTCCCAGATTACACACTTGTATAATTGTAGAAGGGGGGGTTGAATACAATTCTTGATATTTATAAATTTCTGATAAGAACTTCAGAAACTTATGAAGAGATAATTGCAATGTAAGATTTAAACACAAACACATATAAAATCAGGTGGTTAATATGCACCACCTGAAGCTTTTATTTGAAGAAAACTCTGTGATACAAAATGTACACAGCTGCCGTTTTACAACTCTTTGCTTCTAAGGATATTCAAGAAACCCTAAGCAAATATGTTTATTTTCTTAACCTACAAAGAGTTGCTACACTTGGTTATATATCCCAAGTTTTTACAAGTACTACTGGAATAAGATAATACTAATCTAATTCTAGTTGACTTGCTACTACACTCCAAATACACATGTAGCCGAAAGGTTGTCCTTGTGTTCAGACATGTCTCCTGCACCTTTCTTGTATTCATAGTGTAAATGGAATGCTTCTTTCTTCTGTGTTTCCAAAGTATGGCTGCCATACTGCTTTTTGTATCTACTTTCAACTCATGTGATCTGTCAGTCAAACATGTCCTTATCAACTGCTAATCTCCAGCTAATCATAGAAATCAGTGTCAATGATTATCCGTTGATGATGTACACTGACATCCGTTGATGATGTATTGAGCAGTATCCGTTGATATTGGGACTTGAGCTGTATCCGTTGATAGAGTGGATTTGAGTTGTATCCGTTGATAGAGTTTAGTCTTCATCCGTTGATACACTTTCACTTAGACAGAATTACATAGCATAGCTTATTTACAATTGGCTACCCTATTCTGCCTATCCGTTGATAGTCAACATGACTGTGGATAAAAACACTATCAACTGATAACATAGAGATACTGCAGTGTGCTACAAAACCTCATCCGTTGATGAGCTACCTGTCAACGGATAGAGTTATAAATCCTCATCCGTTGACAGTTACAAAACCTTAAACAATTTGATTGATTGTGAAGTTATCATCAAGTACAACATATTCCTAACAATCTCCCCCAATTTATACTTGATGGCAATAAAGCATAAATTCAGGAACTTGATGATAACAAAACATTCCTAAAGATATATAAAGAACAATGCATAAATTGTATTAAGCTACAATAATTAAAAACTGAAAGTTTGAGAAATTTACAGAGAAGTGCTCCTCTAGACTGAGCAGATTAGGACTGTTTCTTTCCTCTTGTTGGCATCACCCTTGATTTTCCTTCCTTGGCAGAGTTGGACTCAATCTGTATTTGGAGTTGCCTATAGAAGGCATCTTCTTCATCTACCTTTGGATTTAGCTTCTGTTGTAGCCATCTCAGGTATTGAGAACTAGCCTTTGGTAGTTGGTCTTCTAACCTGAAGAATCTCCTGTTACCATCTTCATCCCTGAACTCCATCATCCAGAAAGGTTGGAGGTGGATATTCTGTCCATTGTATGGGATCTTCATTTTCCTTGGTAGACTTGATGGTGAGTTCCAATCCCTCCTTATTTGTTCTATTCTGTCCAGTATCTCCCCTTTTGCTATCTTGGAGAACCCTGTGTATCTCTTGATTGCAGAGAACACTTTGGTTAAGGTATGATAATTTTCTCCAAGAACCCTTTGTAGTGGTCATGTCCTTTCCATTCCTCCCTTGTATACAAAGACCAATCTTTCAAGCAAATGTCTATATTTGTCAATTCCTCTTACTTCTGACAATTCATCCAGATAAAGATTCATGTCAGAGTATTCTTCAATATCTGTCTGATAGATAAAATCATCCTTGTTTTCCAAGATTGGCTGCCTGACAATTGCAGGTACCCTAGCAACTTGAATTGGTTCCTTTGAAGGTTGTTTCCTTGGTTTCCTTTTCTTCTGTGTAGGCTTCTATTGAGGCTTCAGCAAGAATGAAGGAACCTCAATGGAGTCAAGATTCATTGGTTCCTCTTTAGGTACTATAGGCTCACCATGGAAATTTACATCTGGGTTGAATACTTTTACATCAATAGGTTGTGATGTACCAACTGTCTCTTTGTTTTCAGTTTCTGGAGAGACAGGCCTCCTTGCATTTGATTTTAATCTCTTGGATTTGGGGACTGATTTCCCTTTCTTTTTGAATTTGGGGACTTCCTCAGGTTCCCTCAATTCATCCTCTACCTCATCCAATAACTCTTGAGCCAGCCTTGCTTGCTTTTCATCTGAGTTTTCATATTGATATTCAGTGCTTGGTTGAGATTCTCTTAGCAGCCTTGAAGTCTCTTCTCTCTTGGCTTCAACAAATCTAGGATGGCTGTTGGATATGTTTAGAACTTTTCCATTCCTTATGATTACAGCCATCCATTCTCTTACACAACTGTTAGTCTTCTCCTTGAATTCCTTGATTGCCTTACCCATCAACTTCTCTTCATCATCCTTGGGAAATGGAAAGTCCAGTTGTAACTTGTTCTTCCCATTTGCTTTTGGTGGTAAGAGGGTTCTTGATTTGATGTAGGGTTCAAATTCCTTAACATGAGAAGGCTCAGCATCATAGAATGTAGGAGCCACAATTGCTGGAGTGAGCACCTTCAGAATTGTTGTAGATATTGTTGGAGCTGAGGTTTGGCTAGAGAACAGAGTTGATGCAATAGATTGATTGATCAATCTTTCTGTCCTCATTATCCTTTCATAGTTTTCCTCTTTCATCTTTTGGAGAGCTTCAATTTTGGCTAGCTTTTCCTCTTCTGTCAAGTTTGAGAGATCAAACTCTTCAGATAGAGCTACTTGTTCAGGTTTGGATTTGCTGGGGGAAGCTGTGACAATGAATTCTTGTGGATTGACCACTATGGTAGGCTGCTGCTCCCCCTGACTTGCTGCTTCCCTGCTTTCAGAAATTAAGATTTGACTTGTAGTTGCCACAGCCTTTTCCACTTTCTCCCCCTTTTTGTTAGCATCAAGGGTTTGACTAGAAGTTGGGGCTGCAACTAACTTTTCTAGCAGTTGGGTTTGCAGTTTCTGATGTTGAAGAAATTGCTCCATCTGGGATTCCATCTTTTCCACTCTTGAATTGAGAAGTTGCACAGACTTAGCCAGGTTGTCTTCTTTGAGAAACCTTTGTTGCAACACCCTCTGAGTGGCTGTAGGGGCTAGTTGCTCTAGCTTGGAATCCACAGAGATCTTCACATCCTTGATTTCTTGTTTGACCTCCTCTAAATTGGATCTCTGAATCACCATTTGAATCTTTTGTAACTTTAGGGAGTCAATTGCCTGTTGAAGAACAACCTTTCTCTGTGGATCTGCTTCTGGGTGCTCAGCCAGGGCAGATTTATATTGCCTTATGATTTCCATATCAAGTTGATGATAGGTGTAGTTTTGAGCAAATGCAAAATCATGAATACTGCTACCACCTTCATCTTCAGAGCTCTGGTTGTCTTCATCTTCAGAATTGTCAAATTCATCACTCTCAGCAGTGGTTGGCAGAGCTGCTATAGATTCCTTAGCTCTAAGTAGAGACTGTGAGGTGTGCACTAGGTGCATTGCCTCCTCTGCTTCCACATTGCCCTGTTGTGCCAGAATTTGATAGGCAGGAACAGGGTGAGTAAAGGTTTCAGCATCCAAAGAGATGGAGTCAATCATGGACTGATATTCTCTTTGAAATTCCATTTCCTTGGATGCATCCTCAACCCTCATTGACTCACTAGCAATTGCTGCTTCTTCCATCCTTATCTCTCCTGTAGTCCCTTCTCTCCCCTCATCTCTCTTTTCTTGCATCAAGGGCTCCCCTTGGCTCACACCTCTCACACCCTCACCTTCACCTACTAAGGTGGAACTCTCAAACTCTCCTTTTGCCTGACCGGAAGAAATGGCCAGCCTCTCATTATTTATCTCTCCTTTTGCCTGCTCACAAGGCAGCCTCTCGCTCCCTTCCCTCAAACCTAAAAGTGTTTCAACTACTGAGAACTCCTCTACACTTGACACTGGAATGTCAGATATAGCAGTGGTAGAGTGAGTTATCAACGGATAAGGAATATCCGTTGATGGAGTAGTTATAGCTGTCAACGGATGGCTAGATAGAGGCGCATCCGTTGATGGAGAAACACTTGTCAACGGATGAAGGATATCCGTTGAGGAAGGAATAATTATATCTGTTGAAGAGAAAACCAACACTGAATCTGTGGAGATTGATTTTAAGTTCGAGGCCACAGTCTGTGTTGAGAATTCTGGAAGGGAAGATTGATGGTCCAACAAATCATCTAAAAGATGATGACCACCAATTACAGAGTGGGGCTTCTCCAAGAATCTTAAAGATGGAGATTCAGGAATTGATGTAGATATCATATCCACATCCAGAGATGGAGTTGGTGATGGTGGATTGTAATGTGTGTCGATTTGAAGATTAAGATCAAGGGGCTGTGACTCCACATTTATTGAAGCCACATCAAACTGAGTTTGAGAAGGTACAGTTTCCTGTACAGTGTGTGCACCCTGTGATTCCCCTGTGGTTTTAGATTTCACTCTTCTTCCATAGGTTTTTGAGATTGGGCTATATGTGTCCCTAACCCTCTTGTGCAGTGTTCCTTGTGGGGAACTTGATTCAGTAGTCACACTCTTTTGGGAGAGTGTAACTAGAATTTGGCCTGTAGTTATATTAGCAGTCTTTTGAGAGACTGAAATGGTGGTTGCACTCATCTCTCCTTCCTTATCCTTAGGGCTTCTTTGATGTTCACCCTGTCCCTCACCACTCACTACCACCTTCACACTCCCCTCAAGAGGTTTGGTAGATTTTACAACAGGTGTCTTTTGAGAGACACTTGAGGTTTGCTTTTTAGAATGTGGTTTTGGAACTCTGGATTTGGTCACTTTGGTAGGAGCCTGTTTGGTCACAACTACAGACTCCATTGTGACACTAGAAGGCAAAGAAATTTGGGGGTTGGAGATAGGGGTTTCAGAGTTAGAGATAGTTACCTGAACAATTGGTAGATATACCAACTGTACTCCTGCATTGAGGTTCATTCGAATCAGGTCACTTAAGACTCTCTTCTCCTGAACAAAACATTGGAACTTGCTATCCGGGTTAGCAATGGATAGCTTATTCTCAGACACATGCAGTGCTAAGAGCATTAAAAATCTAGCAAAGTAGATATTCTTGCTCCTAGTTTCCTTTTTACCCAACTTTGCAGCTATCTCATACATAACTAATGTGCCAAAATTATAGAATTTATCATTTAAAAGCATACACATCATTGTTAGCATGGACTGGGTAACAGCATCAAAATTACTAATTTTTCCTGAAAAAGTTTTAATGAAGGCATCACAGAAGTAGCTCCATTCTTTAACCATTCCTTTTCTAGCAATTTTCCCTAAGTTTTCAGTACTAAGGGCATAATTAATAGAATTAAGCATGGCAACAATTTCAGCATCGGTAGGTACTTTCAGACAGTTATTCTCAGGCAATTTTAAACAAGCAGTTATTACATCAGAATTAACCACATAGTTTTTACCCTTTAAAGAAAAAGCAATTGTACCGTCTGTGCCACTGTACTCAGCAGATGTCCACATTTCTTCAATTACCTCGTGGATTAAGGGAGTGGTGGCCGTCATAGCATATGACAGTTTGCATTTCTTCACGAAACTCATCAAAGTGTGGTAAGCTTCTGGAGCATTCACTGTGTCAACAAATGCTGCGAAATTGTTCTTCTCATAGGTAAACCCAGTGGAGGACATCATCTTAACAATAGGCGCCATTGAAGTGATTGAACTTTGGTTACAGAGAGTTTTAGGGAAGAAGATGCAGTTAACTTTTGATATGCTTGAAAATGAATAAAAGTGAGATGTGAGAGTACAAGTCCGCCTTTTATATTTTTCAAGAATTAAAAATGAAATAATTAAAAGTAATTACTCCATTGGTCAAAAGTAATTGTCAGATAATAAATAAAAAGAGAATAAGTACAGCCATGATTAGATATACACGGTTACCAACGGTTAAAAAGAAATGTATATCAACGGATATAGAATGAACGGTTGAGATACAGTTTATCCGTTGATGACGTGGATAGCCTGTTACCCGTTGACATGCAAAAATCTAGTAATGTGTTTATACTATCAACGGATCAAAGGATATCCGTTGATAAGCTAATTTTGCCTTAGGCAAAATTTCTGCAGAAAATTTTTCTGAAAGTTTTAACTTTCAAGTAAAGCGAAACACATTTCCAGCTTCAATTCATCGAAATCAAATATCACTAGAAATTATGACAAGTTAAGCATACCTAGCTCACCTACCAATCTTGTGAATGTGGATTCATCAAGAGGCTTGGTGAAGATATCTGCAAGCTGCATTTCACTTGGCACAAAGTGCATTTCTACTGTACCATTCATCACATGTTCTCTAATGAAGTGGTATTTGATGTCAATGTGCTTGGTTCTCGAATGTTGCACTGGATTCCCTGTGATGGCAATAGCACTTGTGTTGTCACAGAAAATTGGAATCTTCTCAACTTTTAGACCATAGTCAATGAGTTGGTTTCTCATCCATAGAATCTGTGCACAACAGCTTCCAGCCGCAATGTACTCAGCTTCAGCTGTAGAAGTGGAGACTGAGTTTTGTTTCTTACTGAACCATGACACAAGCCTGTTTCCTAGAAATTGACAGGAACCTGTAGTACTTTTCCTATCAACTCTGCAACCTGCATAATCTGCATCTGAATAGCCAGTTAGATCAAAACCAGATTCTCTTGGGTACCAAATGCCAAGGTTTGGTGTTCCCTTGAGATACCTGAAAATTCTTTTAATAGCTATTAAGTGAGACTCTCTAGGATCAGCTTGAAATCTAGCACAAAGACAAGTAGAAAACATTATATCAGGTCTACTAGCTGTTAGGTATAAAAGTGAACCTACCATGCCTCTATAACTTGAGATGTCCACAGACTTTTCCTTAGTATTCAACTCAAGCTTAGTTGCAGTGGCCATAGGTGTTTTAGCAGATGTACAATCCATTAAGTCAAATTTCTTTAAGAGATCATAAATATATTTTGTTTGACTTATGAAAATGCCCTCATTAACTTGCTTTACTTGTAGGCCAAGAAAGTAAGTTAATTCACCCATCATACTCATTTCATACCTACTTTGCATAAGTTTGGCAAACTTTTTGCAAAGCTTCTCATCTGTAGACCCAAAAATAATATCATCTACATAGATTTGAACAAGTATTGAAGAGCCATTAATATCCCTATGAAATAAGGTTTTATCTACTGTACCTCTAGTGAAGTGGTTCTCCAAAAGAAATTGAGATAAAGTGTCATACCAGGCTCTTGGTGCTTGCTTCAAACCATAAAGTGCTTTCATGAGAAGATATACGTATTCTGGAAATTCTGGATCCTCAAAACCAGGAGGTTGATGGACATAGACCTCTTCTTCCAGTTCCCCATTTAGAAAGGCACTTTTGACATCCATCTGATAGACTTTGAAATTGGCATGTGCTGCATAGGCTAGAAAGATTCTTATTGCCTCAAGTCTTGCTACTGGAGCAAAAGTTTCATCAAAATCTATTCCTTCTTCTTGAGAATAGCCCTTTGCCACTAATCTAGCTTTATTCCTCACAATTATGCCATTTCATCTGTCTTATTCTTGAGAACCCATTTAGTACCTATGACACTTCTATCATCAGGTTTGGGCACAAGTTTCCATACTTTATTTCTTTCAAATTGGTTTAGCTCTTCTTGCATTGCTAACACCCAATCTGGATCTAGAAGGGCATCTTCCACTTTCTTAGGTTCCTCTTGAGACAGGAAGCTACTGTATAGACATTCTGCTTGAGTGGCCCTTCTAGTTTGGACTCTTGAATTTGATTCACCAATGATTAACTCAAATGGATGATTTCTAGTCCATTTTCTTGCAGGTGGAAGATTTGATCTTGATGAGGTTGCTTCATTTCCATGATCATGTTGATTTAGCATTGAATTTTGACCTTGAGAAACTCCCCCTGAGTTTGTTGTCCTTGCTGAGTTATGAAGTTGACTGTCAATGGATGCATCATTTTGCCTATCGACGAATGCTTGAGAATTTCTGTCAACGGATGCATCTCTAATAGTGTCAACGGATGTTGCAGAATGACTGTCAACGGATGTTCCAGAATGACTATCAACGGATGCTTCATTTTCAGTGTAAGCATCACTTCTAGTTGGTATAACAGCTCTAGGTGGATCTCTGTGGTCATGATCTTCATTCTCCTCATCATCATCATAGTACATTCTTCCTTCACCTTCATTCTCAAATTCCAACTTTTCATGGTAACCTTCATCATTTAGGCCTAGAATCTTTTGATCATCAAACACAACATGTACAGATTCCATAACAATGTTGGTTCTTAGATTGTAGACCTTGTAGGCTTTCCCTGCTACATATCCAACGAAAATAGCTTCATCTGCCTTTGCTTCAAATTTGCCTAAGTTATCTCAATGATTCCTTAGCACAAAACACTTACATCCAAAGACATGTAGAAAAGCTAAAGTTGGTTTCTTGTTGGTTAATAACTGATAAGGAGTCATTCCTCTAGCTTGATTGACCAAGGAAATATTCTGAGTAAAGCATGCAGTGTTGACAGCTTCAGCCCAGAAATATGTTGGTAACCTTGATTCACTTAACATTGTTCTAGCTGCTTCAATGAGAGTTCTGTTTTTCCTTTCAACAACCCCATTTTGTTGAGGTGTTCTGGCAGCAGAAAACTCATGGACAATTCCATTCTCTTCACAGAAAATCTTCATTGTGGAATTCTTGAATTCAGTACCATTGTCACTCCTGATCCTTTGTACTCTGTCTTCAGAACCATTGTTTAGCATTCTGAGGTGATTGATAATGATTTCACTTGCACAATCCTTGGAGTGCAGGAAGAAAGTCCATGTGAACTTAGAAAAATCATCTACAATCACCAGACAGTATTTCTTCTTTGAAATAGACATGACATTTACTGGACCAAATAAATCCATATGCAGCAATTGAAGAGGCTTAACAATGGATGACTCTGTCTTGCTTTTGAAAGATGATTTCTTTTGTTTCCCTAATTGGCAGGCATCACATAGCCCATCTTTGACAAACTCCAAATGAGGGATTCCTCTAGCAAGATCCTTTCTTACCAAATCATTCATAACTTTAAAATTCAAATGTGACAGCTTCTTATGCCATAGCCAACTCCCATCCTTACTTGCTTTGCTGAAGAGACAAGTAATGGATTCTGAGCATGCTGAATTGAAGTCAGCTATGTAAACATTTCCTTTTCTAAAGCCTGTCAATACCACATTGTTGTCTTCCTTGGCAGAAACAACACAGGCTTCTTTTGTGAACTTTACTTCATAGTCTTTGTCACAAATCTGACTGATACTCAGCAAATTGTGCTTTAAACCTTCAACTAAAGCCACTTCTTCAATGATGACATTGTCTTTTGAAATCAGGCCATATCCCTTAGTATATCCTTTGCTGTCATCTCCAAAGGTAATTCTAGGGCCAGCTCCTTCCTTGAACTCTGTGAGCAGGGTTGAATCTCCTGTCATGTGCCTAGAGCATCCACTGTCTAGGTACCATAGATTCCTTCTGTTTCCCTGCACACATTTCAAAAACAAATCAAGTTGATTTTGGTACCCAAGCTTCCTTGGGTCCTTTCTTGTTAGCCTTTGACTTTGCACTCTTAGCATTCTTCAACTTAGGTGTAGATGCTTGAGTAATGGGGTTTGACAAATGCTCATTTGCATGAATATTGGATGCATGCATGTGTGGAAAATTGGCATACATATTATTCATGTTAGGTAGGTTCCATGACATTTGTGGCACATTCATAGATTGAAAGTATGGATTAGACACATATGGCATGTTCACATATGGATTTGAAAAACTAGCATTTTGATACAAACCAGGCATTGCAGGCATACATGGCATTGGTTGAGGTACATGAACAGGAGCCTTGTTGACAATCTTGCAATTAGAAGATAAATGATTGACACTATTACAATTACTACAAGTTTTCCTAGGAGCAAACTTGTCAGGAGAGTAATTGTTTTTCTTGTTGATGCCTATCTTACCATTTCTGTTCTTTTTCTTTTTGCCCTCAATTTCTACCTTTTCATTGTCTGATTTACCAACAGCCTTTTTGTTATGTAAATCACCTGTCTTAGCCTTCCCACTGGATTTGGTTTTGCTTCACTCACCACTAACAAAATTCTTGTTTACTGGACCATACTTGATATCCAGTTTCCTAAGTTCCTTCTTACTAACAGACTTTTTGTTAGTCGACGGATACCTCTCATCCGTTGACGGTTCATCTGTCAACGGATGATCACTATCCGTTGATTCACAAATAGTCTCTAGATCCTCAAGGCCAGGTTCTAGCTCCTTTTTCCTTTGAGTCCAGGTATCCTTCACAAATGATTCTATTCCCTGAACTTCTATTATGTTTTGAGAAATATTCCTACAACTTTGAAATTTAGCAATTATCCCTTGTTCTTTTTCAAGCTGGTCTTTTAAAATCAGTTCTCTTTTTAACACAGCTTCAAGTTCACTTTTAGCATTATTGCAATCAACTCTCATTTTCTCAAATTCTAGAAATTGAGATTCTAGAGCAGCATTTCTATCACTTAAAAACAGATTAGACTCTTTAATTCTATTGTTCTCTTTAGTAAGTGATTTAAGAGTAACACTTAAGTGATATAGTTCAGTAGACATTTCATCTATAACACTATTGCATTCCTCTTTAGTGAGCTCAGAGAGATTAGTAGAAAATACCTGATTGCTAGCTGAACTTGCTTCCTGCTCTCCAGAATCAGCCATTAAAGCAAGGTTGACTAACTCAGCATCATCATCAGAATGATTGTCATCAACAGCCCAGTCATACTCTTGGGTCAAGAATGCCTTTCCTTTCTGCCTGAGAAGATCAAAATATTTCTTCTTATAGTCAACAACCTCAGTTGGCTTTCCCTTGTTCTCAGATCTAGGTTTCCTGCATTCACTTATCATATGACCAGCAATTCCACAATTGTAGCATTTAATTTTGGATTTATCCACATAGTTGTTTGTGGAAAAATCCTTGTTAAATGGCTTGGCCATCCCAGAGTTTCTCTTGAATTTCAGCTTAGAGAATCTCCTAGATAGAAAAGCTAAGTGCTCATCTATCTCATCCAATTCATCCTGCTGAAGGGCATTCAATTCCTCAGACACCTTTTCCTTGCTCCTGCTTGATTCTGCTCTACCCTTACAAACCTCCCTGTTTGGTGTAGAACTAGCAGTTTCTGTCCTTTCCTCCTTTTGCTCCAAATTGGCAACGAGTGCAACTGACCCACTTTTCTTTTGAGACTTCTCAATCTCTTCATCCTGCTCCATTTCCAGCTCATAGGTCTTTAAAGTTCCATAGAGCCTTTCAAGAGTAAATGTCTTGTACTCTTGAGTGTTTCATAGAGAAACAGTCATTGGCTTCCATTCCTTGGGCAGTGATCTCAGAAATTTGAGATTAGAGTCTTTAACTTGATAGACTCTTCCATACAGATTCAAACCATTTAGTAGCTTTTGAAATCTACTAAATGTATCATTCAATGTTTCTCCACTCTTAAAGTGAAAATGTTCATACTGTTGGATTAGTAGTTGCATCTTGTTTTCCCTTACCTGTTCTGTTCCTTCACACAGGGTTTGAACAATGTCCCATACTTCCTTGGCGGTAGTGCAGTTAATAACATTGTCAACCATGTCTGTTTCTAGACCATTGAACAGAATATTCATGGCCTTTTTGTCTTTGTGGACTTCTGCAATATCTTCAAGACTCCACTCAGAAACAGGTTTGGGAATGAAAGTGTCAGGCACATCATCAGCCAGGCCAACTCTTGTTGCTGTCTTCATTGGAACGTGAGGACCTTTGTCAATGCAATCCACAAAACCCTCATCAATAGACGAGAGATGTAGACGCATTTTTACTTTCCAGTGAAAGTAGTTTTCTCTATCAAGAACTGGAATCTTCACTCCATAATCCTTCTTAGACATGTTGGAAGTGTGTTGATCTTTAAACTTCAAATATGTTAGAAGCTTGCTCTGATACCAATTGTTATTCCCAGATTACACACTAGTATAATTGTAGAAGGGGGGGGTTGAATACAATTCTTGATATTTATAAATTTCTGATAAGAACTTCAGAAACTTATGAAGAGATAATTGCAATGTAAGATTTAAACACAAACACATATAAAATCAGGTGGTTAATATGCACCACCTGAAGCTTTTATTTGAAGAAAACTCTGTGATACAAAATGTACACAGCTGACGTTTTACAACTCTTTGCTTCTAAGGATATTCAAGAAACCCTAAGCAAATATGTTTGTTTTCTTAACCTACAAAGAGTTGCTACACTTGGTTATATATCCCAAGTTTTTACAAGTACTACTGGAATAAGATAATACTAATCTAATTCTAGTTGACTTGCTACTACACTCCAAATACACATGTAGCCGAAAGGTTGTCCTTGTGTTCAGACATGTCTCCTGCACCTTTCTTGTATTCATAGTGTAAATGGAATGCTTCTTTCTTCTGTGTTTCCAAAGTATGGCTGCCATACTGCTTTTTGTATCTACTTTCAACTCATGTGATCTGTCAGTCAAACATGTCCTTATCAACTGCTAATCTCCAGTTAATCATAGAAATCAGTGTCAATGATTATCCGTTGATGATGTACACTGACATCCGTTGATGATGTATTGAGCAGTATCCGTTGATATTGGGACTTGAGCTGTATCCGTTGATAGAGTGGATTTGAGTTGTATCCGTTGATAGAGTTTAGTCTTCATCCGTTGATACACTTTCACTTAAACAGAATTACATAGCATAGCTTATTTACAATTGGCTACCCTATTCTGCCTATCCGTTGATAGTCAACATGACTGTGGATAAAAACACTATCAACTGATAACATAGAGATACTGCAGTGTGCTACAAAACCTCATCCGTTGATGAGCTACCTGTCAACGGATAGTGTTATAAATCCTCATCCGTTGACAGTTACAAAACCTTAAACAATTTGATTGATTGTGAAGTTATCATCAAGTACAACATATTCCTAACAATTTGTAATGTTTGACAATGGATAAGTAAAAGTAACATTTTTGAAATATTTTTGTTGCCGATGCCATTATGAAAGACGTGATTGCTTAGTTTGTTGATAAATTTGTTTGTATGACGAAGAAAAGAAGCAGAATGTAAATGTGATAAGAAGTGTATTTGACTTAACTTGTCGATAAATTTGGTTGTATGACAAACAAAAAAGAATTCAAATGCATTTGTAAGTCATGCTTCATATTTTTTGGAGTGATCCGACACTTGTATCTATTAATTTGATTAATTTTTTTGAGCATTTGTAAGAACTTTATTTGTATGTAATATTAAATTTAAATTCATGGACACATGTTCAAAATGATACTCACATATTTTAATAATTTTATATCAAATCTTATAATAAATATGTACATGTAATTATATTCTATCTCCAATAAAAATGAATTTAAAAATTATTGGGTTTTGAATAAACACTAAATCGTTTAAAATTAATTATTTAAGCAAAATGAAAATCCTCTAACATATTATCAACTTCATAAACTTCATAAAGGCTTTTTTTTCCCTACCAAATTACAATGTCAACATAATTTTTATAATAAAAATTTATAAAAATTAAATAAAATGTTATTCAAAGCTGACACCAATCTCATAACATACATGCGCGATTAATTGATTAATAATAGTATAAAAATGTGTTTAGTTAGAATATTAATTTATTCCAACACAATATAATGAAACAACGAATGTATAACTTTTTCATTGATTTAATCGGTAAAGGGAAAGGTTGGATCGGTTCAATTTAATATTTAATATTTTATATTGAAATAATAATATTAATACTCAAATAAAGTTAATCTTTTATATACATAATGTGAAATAAATTTAGTAAAATTAATAACTAATTAAGATGATACTTAATGCAAGAAAATTTGTTTAAATAAAAAACCAAAAACGGTAAAACTTCAAGAAAAATATTGTTAACAATCCTGGTGCATATAGTTTTTGTACTAGTAAATTTCTTAAAATATTAATATGAATAAATTATGGAGAATAATAATAATTATTAAATACAATTTAAGTTTGTATTTGTAAAAAATTGAATGATAAAAATCTATTATAAATAAACAATATTAAATTATATAATTATAGTGAATCGAATACGGGATAAAATTAAAGAAATAAAATAAATAAATATAATTAATAAGTATTATTTTGAATATAATTTTGTAAAAATTTAATTTTAAAAACATATAACAAATAAATACTATTTAATTATGTAGTTATAAAAAATCGAACATGGGATAAAATTAAAGAAATTAAAATTAAATTAATAAATCTTGTATAATATGCAGCTGGAAGCAATCGAAATCTGAGTTAAGTGATAATCAAACTTGATATTTTGACACTTTGATACTATTGCGCATCATTAAAACACGGTTTTTCACATTAATAACATACAAGCTCATAACTCGTGTAATGCACGACTCATTTTTTAATATCTATAATTTTTTTAATTTTTTTAAATGTATAAGTTATTAATTTACGTATCAAATTGTTGTTAAAATTTGATTTACATAAAATTTAATAAAAATGAAATTAAAGATAATTTTATGAGTTTCGCGTGGACTATAAAATCATCCAAATCTGATTTCTAGATCTCAAGATAGAGTTCAAATAGTTAATAAGACTTCTTTTTTATACTAATAAATAAATAAATTCAATTCAATTCTAATATAACCTTTTTTAATTATATCTTTTTCAAATAATAATTTTTTTTAAATTAAATTATAATACAACCTTTTTTAATTACATTCTTTTTAGATTATATTTTTTTAAAAAAAAATTTCACTTCTAATGCCACCTTTTCTAAATATATCATATTTAAATTACAATTTTTTTTTAAATATGATATAATCTTGATCGTCTATTTCAAAAAATATTAGATTCGATGATTGTGATTATTTTGACACTACAATAACCAAAATTATGAATAATATCACTTTTGCACTTATTATATATAAGGATATAATAGGTGTATCCAATCAATGCAAATAGTAATACATATTTGATTTATAATTTGATTTGTAATCCAAAGACGGTAATATATTATATAATTGTATATTTATATTTATAATCCAACAGACGACTTTTAATCCAACGGATCATAGGCTTTTGGTAGTATAGTGGGCAGACCAAAGATCTCTCTTATGCTTATTATATTTAAGGATATAATATATAACAAATAAACATTATTTAATTATGTAATTATAAGTAATCAAATACGGGGTGAAATTAAATAAATAAATCTTGTATAATTAATCACGAGTTAAGCGATAACTAAATTTGTTATTTTGGTACCTTGCTAGTATTGCGCGAAATAAAAACATGGTTTTCCACATTAATAAAAAGTATAGATATTTATAACTTTTATTAATAAACGAAATCCATTTTTACTTGTACTTTGGTATCAAATTTGATTTCACCCTTATTTTGGTTCCATCCCTAAATTCCTATATTTCCTAGGAATTTGTATATTTTTTAATAAAATATTAAAATTATTGAAATTCTATAATAATTGTAATTTCTTAATTATAATTATACTGAATTGCACAAATAATGTATATATCAAAACAATGTAGGTTGTTTTTTCTTTATCTTCTTAAAATATTCTTAAAAAATATGAGATAAAATCATCTTTATTAATATCTATAACCTTTATAAATATGCGAAACCCCTTTTTGATTGTGTTTCGGTACCAAATTTGATTGCATTCTTATTTGGGTTCTATTCCTAAATTCATATTTTTCATAAAATTTTGTCTATCCTTTAATAAAATATTAAAATTGTTGGAATACTATTATAATTGTAATTCTTTAAATATAATACTATTGATTTGCACAAATAATATATCTATCAAAATCATGTAGGTTGTGTTTTGTTTATTTTCTTAAAATAATTTTAATTTAATATTAGAAAAATAATTTTTATTAATAAGTGAAATCCTATTTGAATGGTTTTCAGTACTAAATTTGATATCATCCCTATAATGATTTTACACCATTTTCATATATCTGTAATTCAATTATTATTACAATTCGTATGTTATAATCTATTAATTTGTACAAAATCTTTGTTAAGAAGCAAAACTTTTTTTTAATTGTAATTCTATACCAAATTTGGTTACATCGTTAAATTTTTATATCTTCTAAAATTTTATATTATTTCTTAATTAAATATTGGGATTATTGATAGTAAATTATAGAGACTAGGTAACAAAGCCGCGCTATGCACGACACGAAAATATTTTTAAAAATTGCATATATAACATCATTGTTCGTTGAGTTTTATTATTTGAAAGTTGATATGATAAATTGAAACTTGTGTAAAATGTAATTAAATTTGAATGTTTAAGAATTATAGAGAAATGAAAAGAAAACATGTTTTAGTTAAACTCATAAGTGTTAATAATAATATTTTCGAAAATATTGATGACAACTATTTTGTTGCATAAAAAATACTTTTGAAATTCAATATTGATAAACATTTGTAATGTTTGACAATGGATAAGTAAAAGTAACATTTTTGAAATATTTTTGTTGCCGATGCCATTATGAAAGACGTGATTGCTTAGTTTGTTGATCAATTTGTTTGTATGACGAAGAAAAGAAGCAGAATGTAAATGTGATAAGAAGTGTATTTGACTTAACTTGTCGATAAATTTGGTTGTATGACAAACAAAAAAGAATTCAAATGCATTTGTAAGTCATGTTTCATATTTTTTGGAGTGATCCGACACTTGTATCTATTAATTTGATTAATTTTTTTGAGCATTTGTAAGAACTTTATTTGTATGTAATATTAAATTTAAATTCATGGACACATGTTCAAAATGATACTCACATATTTTAATAATTTTATATCAAATCTTATAATAAATATGTACATGTAATTATATTCTATCTCCAATAAAAATGAATTTAAAAATTATTGGGTTTTGAATAAACACTAAATCGTTTAAAATTAATTATTTAAGCAAAATGAAAATCCTCTAACATATTATCAACTTCATAAACTTCATAAAGGCTTTTTTTTTCCTACCAAATTACAATGTCAACATAATTTTTATAATAAAAATTTATAAAAATTAAATAAAATGTTATTCAAAGCTGACACCAATCTCATAACATACATGCGCGATTAATTGATTAATAATAGTATAAAAATGTGTTTAGTTAGAATATTAATTTATTCCAACACAATATAATGAAACAACGAATGTATAACTTTTTCATTGATTTAATCGGTAAAGGGAACGGTTGGATCGGTTCAATTTAATCGAGTTGATCACACCCCATGTGTAATTTGTTCATGTGTAAAAGTAAATTTTATAGTATTACTTGTAATTTAAATTGCAGATGTTAATTGATATAATTCCGTAACTTTTCAGGATTCTCACGGTCACTAATTACGAATTTATCGAAAAGTTAATATCGTTTATTTATTATTGTCGAAAAAAATTGAAGTGATTTTGAATAAGGATTAGAAATGAACAATATAAATAATTTTGTTTTATCATTTTAATTTGAAATAATTGTACTTTTATATGGATAATTAATATTTTATATTAATATAATAATTAAAATGTTCTAATAAAAAAATAATAATAACTAAAATATTTTATATAGATAATTATAATAATTATTGGTTAAAAATTTGTTTTAATTATAAAATAAAGTTTATTTACTATAAGTTTAATAGGTACAATTAATGACAAATTATAATCCTTTTAAATGCAAGGAAATTTTTTAATAAAAAAATAAAAAATGTAAAAAATCAAGAAAAAAATTTTGAAGCTCAGAGTGAAAGCCTCTTCAATCTCCGACTATTATAATATATGTAGATTGGTATTTTAAAATTTTCCAAAAAAAGTGATTTAAAATAGTTTCTATGAATTATTAGTGGGAATAATACTCTAATTATATATCAAAAAGTTTAATAATCTTAGAAATATAAAAAATATGAAAAGGAGCAAATACAATATTAAATATAACTAAATAACGTTTTGAAAGCCTACACCCCTCTCATAACATACATGCTCAATAATACCATAAGAATTTATATAATTAGAATATTAATTTATTTTGACACAATATAATGAAGCAACATGTGTATAACATTTTTATCGACTTAATCGGTCAATAAAATGGTTGAGTTTGTTATGTAAAAAATAAAAAATTTGTCAATATTATTTTGTACAAATTCTAGATTTTAACCAAAAGATTATACTTCCATAACTTATAACGATTTCCACAATTATTGATAAAATATTGTTTGAGAAGTTAAGATCGTTTGTCCTACAATTGTTCAATTTTTTTTTGCAAAAATCTTCAGCATGTAATAAAAAATGACGCAATGTAAGCAATTTTAAGTCGTTAATTTACATGAAAATAATCTTAGTTTTATACATATAACTAATATTTTAAATTTGAATAATAATTATAATGCTCAAATAAAGTTTGTTAATTTTTTATATAAATAACATGAAGTAAATTTAAAATATAATTATATATCTATATATATATATATATATATATAAGTGTAATTAATGATTATTAAGATGACATTAAGATTCTACTTAATGCAAGAAAAAAATAAATAAAAAAAATCAAAAAAGTGAAAATTTAAGAAAAATATTTTAAACGCTTCTGGTACATTTCCGATCTCCTGGCATTATAATATATATAGATAGGTTCCATGACGACCGTTATTTCAAGACCATATACATTCTGCGAGCAAAATATTGCAAAATGAATTTTTTTTACAAAACATGTTCTACGTATATCATTATTTCACTAAAAAATTTGATTTTTTTTGGAAATCATGCATGGTTTGCTAAAAATATTTTAAAACAAATTGTTCTACAAATCACGTTCGATATGCAGAACTTTACAATACATACATGTTTTGCTTGCGGAACATGCATGATTTTAAAGATTTTCAACGAAATAGTGATTTTCATGTGACACGTTTTGTGACTAATAAGTTTTGTAATGTTTTTGAATCCATAATGTATATAGTTTCCAAGATCTGCAATGAAATGATGGTCTTCATTAAACTTTTTTCAATGTAATTTTTTTATTATCAACATACTGAATTGCACAAATAACATACATCTATATTGAAATCATGTATGTTAAGTTTTCTTGATTTCCTTAAAATATTCTTAGTTAATATTAAATGATTTCAATTTCCAGAATAATGTAAAATGAAGTTGTACTTGCTTGTTTTTTTTTCAGAAACCGTATTTTTGTAAATAATTTTAGAAAATAGTAAAATCACAAGAAAATAAATAAGAGTAACATTTTTGGTAAATTCTCAATACTAAATTAATAATTAATTTAAATAAATTCTCTCGGCTCATGCTTCGCACGAGTTATCATCTAGTATAATAAATAAACACTATTTAATTATTTAATTATGTGGAATTGAATAAATTTTGTATAATTAACCCTTAGTTATGTGATAACCAAATTTGATATTTTGACGACGTGACATTAAAACATGATTTTTGACATTAATAAAGAATATAAATATATTTATTTTAAAATTTTAGAATAATAAACAGCAGGGATTCTAGATGCATATCTTGTCCGTCTAAGATAAAAACCTACCATGATCATTATAGATACTAGCTTATAGCCCGTGCAAAGCACGAGTTATTTTTATTTTTTATTAATTTACTTATACTTTAGTATATATAATATTATAAACATTACTTGTTGTGGAATAAAAAGTAGGGTTATCAAAGTACAGCTAGGGTTCGTGAGCTTCGTGCTTTAATGGCTGCACTTGTGTTACCGTGACCTAATTCCGGTCTTCACAAGATGCCTACGTATCTCAGAATTGAGAATCAAGCCAAGACGTAGTTCTAGGTGATGGTGCCCTCGAGGCTATGGCGGCGAGAGCTCACCTAGGACGTAGTGGCTTGTATGTCCTTATTCGAGGATTAAGCCAAAACGTGGTGGGTAACGTATGGAGCTGTGTCCAAAACGTAGTTCTGAGATGAGGGGTCTGGCCCTTTATATAGGCTGTAGGAGCCTTAGAATCGTAATTGGGTTTGGAGACTTGGTAGACAAGTCACCGTTATTGAGGAAGGTTCTGACTCCTTCCTTATAGGAATTAGTTTCCGTGTTGAATTAGGTGTCTTAGAGGCTACACAATATCCCTTGGATATTCTAGAACGTTCCTGGTTTCTAGAACGTTCCCGATTTGTGGATCAGGCCCATGTTAGAAACAAGCTTATACCGGGCGTCCCCGGTTTGGGCCGTTCTTTTGGGTTTAGTCATTAACTACGAATTTAATGCCCAACTAGGGTTTCAGGCCTTATTTACGAGCCAATAAATACTATATTAATTATGTCTTTAGGGATTATTTTTCACCCATATCATTTGCCCCCCAACTTTTAGGAAAACTTGATTTCGTAGAAGTTTAAGGTCACACCGGCCCTACCAAGGTATCGTCTTACAGTGAAGTGTGGAGCGACCTACACATTCACAACGACTAAAATTCTCTCCCAAGTTAATACTTAAGAAATTTAAACGTTCCTTGGCCTCTCGAACCTTTTTCTTAAGATTTCTGGGCCTTTCGGGAATAGGATTAGTGCCGTTTCGAGCCCGTAGACACTAATCCAAGTGCAATTCGTGCATAGGATCCTTTATCATAAATTCATTAGTGCTTTATTTCCCTCAACTTATCTAAGTTAAGGTTAATATCAGGCGGTCATTGCTCATAAGCCCTAATAAGGGCTAATTTTTGAGCAAAAGACACAAATTCGACCCTAATCGGGGCTAAGTAACCCTAAACGGGGCTATAAAGGCCTTAATTGAGGCTAAATAACTCGTCCTTGAAGTATTTATTACTAGGATATTCATTCTTAACCTTAAGATAGGTTAATACTCGAGTGGAAATCCTTAAACGTCGCTAAATGAGGTTAATCACCCCCTAACTGCGATTAGTGAAATCCTAACCTCAAATTTTGAAGTCAAGCTCATATTGTAAAGATTTTTATAATCTCCTTGACGGAAAACGAATCACGTGAAAATATTCATTTTTGAGCGTTCTAGAGCCAAACGAAATCAGCTAGGGGTCAAGGTGTTCGAAACACCTGGACCTATTTTTCACCCAAGGTGGCCTGGTCGGCCAACCCTGGTCGGCCATTTGGCCAAGGGTGGATGGAACCCACCCAAGACTATAGAGAATTTAATGAGCTTCGCGTGGACAGTAAGATCGTCCAAATCCGATATCCGGAGCTCGAGATATGGCCCAAATAGCGTGGACAGCCCGGAGGTGTTTTCAAACCCTACTTAAGAGTTTTGTAGTAACTTGTTCTCAAACAAATCACCTTGATTGCTTGAAACTTCATGTTCTTAAACCCTCAATCTTTCAATCATGTTTGAATCATGGATTCGTAGCTGATATTGGTTGGCTAAGGGGTGTTTCGAACACGTCAAGGGTTTCTGGTTTTCAAACCAGACCTGATTTTTCAACACCCCTAACACTTCTAACCTCAAATTTTGAAGTTGATCTTATATGATAGAGATTCTTATAATCTCCTGGTTGGAGAAAGAATCAAGTGAATATACCCATTTTTGAGTTGTCTATGCAAGAAATACGGTCCCCTAGAAGGTGTTTGAAACACCTTCAGGGTCTTTCAACACCCTCACGGTTTCTGAACACCCCTGGCATTTCTAAAATCAAATTTGATGTTGAGCTTATATGATGGGGATTCTTATAATCTCCTGGTATGAAGAAGAATCACATGAAAATATGCATTTTTGAACGTTTTGGAGGCGAAATACCTCATTCTAGGCTGGTTTTCAAACCAGGCCTTGTTCGTAACAAGGTCATTTTTTCAACTTCAAGGAAACACTTGGCCACCTACATAGGCTTGTAGAGGACCTTGCAAGGTTCTTGAATCTCAAATTTGAGCTCAAACGGAGCATTTTTGAGCGTTCTGGAAGGTCATATAAACACCTAGGAGCACAGGTGTTTGAAACACCTGAGCAAGGTGGCCTGGTCGGCCATTTGGCCAAGGGTGCCTGGTCGGCCACCCCTGGTCGGCTGGGCCCCATCCCAATTTTTTTTTTTTTTGAATGTTTCAAACACCTTCAGGGTCTTTCAACACCCTCACGGTTTCTGAACACCCTCCAGGTTTTGAACACCCCTGACATTTCTAAACCCAAATTTTGAAGTTGAGTTCATATGATAGAGATTCTTATAATCTCCTGGTATGAGCAAGAATCACATGAAAATATGCATTTTTGAACGTTTTAGAGGCGAAATACCTCATTTCGAGCTGGTTTTCAAACCAGACCTTGTTTCAAACACCTTCTTTTTTTTCAACTTCTTGAAATTGCTGAGAGACCTACCTAGGCTTGTAGAGAACCTTACAAGGTTTCTAAATCTCAAATTTGGGCGCAAACGGAGCATTTTTGAGCGTTCTGGAGGGTCATGAAATCACCTAGGGGGTTCAGGTGTTCAAAACACCTGACCAAGGTAGCCTGGTTGGCCTAACCTGGTCGGCCATTCGGCCAAGGGGACCTGGTCGGCCACCCCTGGTCGGCTGGGCCCCATGAATTTTTTTTTGAATTTTGACCGTTGACTTTGACTTTTGACCTTGATTTTGACTAAAGCCAAAACTTGTTTTGAACTCCCCTCCTTGTTTCTAGAGTGAGTTTACAACACCATGGTTGATTTTGTGATCCTTGATCACAAACAACCTTCTTCTTAGTTTTCAGGACCTTCTGGGTTTTAACTTGTTCTTGAACTCTTGGTTTCAAATAACCTTGGGTTATACTATGGCCCTTGGCTTCCAAACATCCTTGCATACTTACAATAGGGTGTTTCCAACAACTTGGCCTTGCCCCCCTTATCACAGAGGTCCTTGTTTCTTAGTTGCTTATTCAAGGAATTCCCTTGTTTTCAACACCTGACTTCAAGTCTAGGGTACTATGCTTAGTTTTTATCCTTGATTTTATACTCAAGGACTTTAAAACTCCTACCTTGTTTGTAAGACCGTGCCTTAGCTTGATTTTATCCAACGTTTCCTGACTTTCAGCCTTGAATTCAATCAACCAGCTTAATTCAGGGCATACAACCTCGTTGGCCATCTGGGCTTATATTTTGTGCAGAGTTTCAAAACTCCCATCATATTTCTTAGAGTATATTGATCACAAACAACCTTCTTCTTAGCTTTCATGACCTTCCGGGTCTTAACTTGTTCTTGAACTCTTGGTTTCAAACAACCTTGGATTCAACTATGACCTTTGGTTTCCAAACACCCTTCCATCCTCATAATCGGATGTAAAATTTGTAATGAAGTATCTTTGGCCTTGCCCCCCTTATCCTTAAATAAGGAGGTCTTGCTTTTTAGTTGCATATTCAAGGAATTCCCTTATTTTCAACACCCGACTTCAAGTCTAGGATATTTTGGTTGGGTTTTGATCCCTGATTTTGACTCAAGGACCTTAAATCTCCTACCTTGTTTGTAGGACCTTGCTTTGGTTTGAATTTAACCAATGGTTCCTGATTCAAGTTGTTGAATTCAAACAACAAGCTTGATTTGAGGCGGACATCCTTGTTGGCCATCAAGGCTTAAATTTTGTATTAGGATTTGAAATTCAAAACTTTAAGTATGGAAATACAAAGGACCTCGTATAGAGAGACCTTCGATCAATGCATATCTCAATGCTCTCGCTAACAGTTTTCGTGCCTCCAAGGCATTATCAGGGAGCCAACCAGTCTCAGGATGAGATTTGATGGGGATCTATCTAGCAACTTCCAATGTCGATGGGTACCAACAACTTGTGCTCTATAGTGGGGGTCTCCAAGACCTGATAGTAAAAACTCCTAGCGCAATTCTCGATTTTAGACGAGGCGAACTTAGATAAGGCATCGACCGTTATACCAGGAAGCATTCCTCGAATCATAACAACCGTGATTTTACAATCCTCAGGTATTTCACCATCGTTTTATCTTTGGATTCAAAATCTTCATTCACTTATCTCCATTCACTTGGGCTATCACCAGCCTTGAGTCTCCACAGACTTTAAAATTTTTGGCCCTCATGGCTATAATCGAGCCGAGTCCGGCTATCAAGTCTTTATACCCTGCTTCGTTATTAGTCGTTGAAAACTTCAACCTCAAGGCATATTCAATCGTGAGTTCCACTTATTTTTGTTTTTGATAACCCATTAAAATAAGGCACCCAATATTCCTTTCTAAACTTCATCCTTCTCTCCCTCTTGGGGTGTCTCATCTTGCCCTTGCTGGGGTGTTGTGCCTTCCTGCCCCCCTGACTTCTTGGTTGTCAGTTGTACATTCAACCACGAAGTCAGCGAGTGCCTATGCCTTGACGTCCATTCGAGGCTTGTACGTAATATCAAACTCCCCAAGTTCGATCGCCCAATTAAATAGCCTTCCCTTGGCCTTCGGGCTTTGCAATATGCTTCTTAACTACTGGTCCGTTAGGACTTCAATTTTGTGTGCTTGGAAGTATGGTGTAGCTTTCTTGGGGCTGTTACCAGTGCCAAAGCAAAATTTTCAATGGGAGAGTAATTCAACTCAGCTCTGTGCAACATCTTGCTCACGTAGTAGATAGGCTTTTGAACCTTGTTTTCCTCTCGAATGAGAATGACACTCAGTGCTTGTTCGGATATCGCTAGATATAAATATAGGGTCTCTCCGGGACTAGGTTTGGCCAACAATGGGGCTTTAGCCATGTACTTTTTCAACTGTTCAAATGCCTCTTGGAAATGAATCTACCTAAGGCTGTAATTCTTCCAGTCAATTTCTGTACGTCCTTTATGGAACGTGGTGATTCCATATCTCGGATTGCCTTGATCTTATTAGGGTTGGCTTCTCTGCCTCGCTTTGAAACCATCAGACCCAAAAAATTTCCAGATCTCACGCCAAAGGCACACTTGGCTGGATTCAACATCATCTTATGGTGCCTCAGCACTTCAAATGCCTCTCTGAGGTTCTTAATATGGCATGCCTTGATTAGGCTCCTGACTAACATGTCATCCCCGTAGACCTCCTTGGTCTTCCCGGTCAAGGGTGCAAAAATCTTGCTTGTTTATTAGCCTATGGTAAGTGGCTCTTGCAGACTCCTCATCTTGGGTTGACATCAACCTAGAGTTTTTAAAACAACCTTTCTTGGCTCGATTGGCCATAATGGCTTCAATGTTTGTCTTGGTTCCTGGGGCTTCTCTAGCGGCCTCTCGGCTGGCATGTGCTTGGCCTTAGGGCTGTTCGAGTGTTGAACGTTGATGCTCGAATGTCGATGTTCGAATGTCGAAAGTTGATGTTCGAAATTAAGGGTTTTCAACCTCAAGGAAGTTCTTTAAACTCGAACCTTGAAGTTTTGATGAAAGAGTGCATATTGGACTACCTTCACATGGTTTCAAGCCAAGTTTTGGGTGTTTTAAACCACCAAAACATCAGAGCCTCTGGTCAGCTCCTTAAGGTCGGCTGAAGGCCTCCTTGGCTTCTCGTCGATCCCATGAGGTCTTGAACCTTCCCTATGACGTTTTCAATCTCCATTTCAGGGTTAATATTCAAGTGTTCAACGCTGGTGTTAGATGTTCAATGTTGGCATTCTGGATCGAGAATCCAAAATATCAGATTGGTTTTCAAGTTTTGACTTGAAGCTTCAACCTTTGGATCTTGATTGGAGGTTCATGACCCCCTCAAGTTTGACCTTCTTGGCCTTCATGGCTAATATCTCGTGTTTCTCCACCCAGAATTCGAGGTTGATATTCACATGTTCAACGTTGGTGTTCATATGTCGACTACCAAGTATTCACGACCTTTCTTTTGGATTGATGTCAAACTAAAGTTCTCTAGGATCCCTTACTTGACTTCATGTCTTTCATGGCTTGTCTCAAACCTTTGTTCTGATTTCAGGGTTTTTAAACCTATCTTTGCTTCTCATTTTTCTTGATTCAGGTTCAAGGATTTAAGGTTGATCCTCGATTTAGCTTTCGAGAAATACAACCCCGTGGGCTTCTTACCTTTTAAACTTCCGAGATGAAAACTTGCTTGGACTTCTTAATCCTTGTTCAAGGATATTCTTATATCCCTTGACCTTAGGACTATAATTCAAGGTTCTTTATTTGTTTCATCCTTGTATCTTCACTCCAGGTACTTAAAAAATATCGAAGAGTAGCTAGTTCTTATCCTCCACAGCCTTACATGGCTTTAATTGCCAGATGTGGCTTTTTAATCATCTTGTCTTTTATCCAGGGTCCTTCAAGGACTTAAACTCTTATTTGGTTGTATTATAACCTAACTCTCGACCCTTTAGGGTTTTTATTTATGGTTTGTTTGTTTCCATTCGTGTATTCTTTTATTTTCGGTACTTGGTCATCTTTGACTTACACACATCAGGTGCTTGGAACATAAATAAAATCACAGAATAGAGAACGAAAAACAAACTTGCATTAATAACTTGAAATGGGTTCAACCCTTACATAGAGTACTACTGTCCTACTTGGAGCAACCTGCTCTGCAATGGTTTCATCGAACCTTATTTCTACTTCTACTAGATAAATATGAAGCTAAGTCCTATTAAGGTAGTTTGAACCCATCGGGGCTCTTGCAAGACTAGGCCTGCATCGCTTGATTTTGTTTTTGATGTTCCATCAAAATAGAGCACCCATTACTACTTCCTATCTCCTCATTCTTATTCTGAAGTTCACTTCCTGCTTGGGGTACTATCTCCTGCCCCCCGACTTCTTGGTTGCCAATGGTACATTTAACCACGAAGTCAGTTGATGCCATAGCCTTAATGGCTGTTCGAGGCTCTTGTGTGATGTCCTCTGCCGACCTTTCTAGGTCTTCCTTATCACTGTGGACATCCACGTCTTCAATCGGAAGGACCTGCCCCCCGACCCCATCGGGCCTTAACGCAGCTACATAGCAGCTTCTAGAAATTTTCTGATCACCTTTTTGTTCTCCTACACCATTCCTGGTTGGAAACTTGATCTTCATGTGATAGGTTGAGGCCACAGCCTTAAAAGCGTGAAGTCCAGTCCTCCCAAAGATGACATTGTAAGTAGAAGATGCTTTGATAACCAAAAAGTTCAGCATGTGCGTGGCCTCCATTGGCTTCTGTCCAATCGTGACGGGTAACTGAATAGTTCCCTCAATTTTGGATTTTACTCCATTGAATCCATATATAGGCATGTTATTGGGGGTCAACTGAGAATCATTGTACCCCATCTTCACAAACGCATCATGAAACAGAATGTCGACGGAAGCTCCATTGTCTATCAAGACTCGCTTCACCTCTGAGTTTCCAATCATAGAAGTTATGACCAGTGGGTCATCATGGGGGAACTTCACCCCTTCATGGTCTGAATCATCAAATTCAATTGTTACTTCGGTTCTTGCACGCTTTGGTGCCTCTCCGACAATATGCATCACCTCTCGGGCATAAGCCTTCCGAGAGTTCTTTGTTGTCCTGGCCGCGGTCGGGCCTCCTGAGATCATGTTGATTACTGGCCCTCGGGATTGTGGGTTGCGATCTTGATCATCGTCGCTCCTATCATACTCTCTTCTCTGATTACCACAATCTTCTCCCTTAGTGAAGTGACTTAGTTTCCCTCTACGGATCAAAAACTCGATCTCGTCTTTGAGTTGCTTACAATTATCAGTGTCATGCCCCACATCTCTGTGGAATCTGCAATACTGATTCTTGTTTCTCTTTGCGGGATCACCCCTGAGTGGCTTCGGCCATCGGAAATCCTTATCCTTCTCAATGTCCAACAAGATTCGAATCCTAGGAGTATTCAACCTTGCATACTCAGTGAACCTTGGTCCTTGGTTCTTAGAGGCAGAGTCGGAGTCCTCGCTAGTTCGGGGATATTTGTCCCTAGCATCGTACTCTTGCTCTTGCTTCCGCTTTCGGGAACTTCCGTTTCCTCCATTCATTGCAGGGGCTTCTTCCTTTCTCATGCTCTCTTCTGCTTTTATGTATTTACTCGCCCTTCTTTGGAGCTCAGTCATGCTCTCAAGGGGATGTTTTGCCAACGACATCTGAAAGTAGGTGTTCGTTGTTCCATTCTCCAGGGCTATCATAGCTACCTTGTTCTCCAGGTCTGGGACGTTCAATGTCTCCTTGGTGAAACGCTTAAGATAATCCCTCAGGTTCTCATTCTTCCCTTGTTTCACTTGCATGAGAGATGCAGAGCTTTTTTCATGGACTTTTCCACTAACAAACTGATTGATGAAAGCAGTGCTCAACTCCTTGAAGGAGCCAATTGAGTTTGCGGGCAACCGGCTATACCATCTTCGAGCCATGCCTGCCAGGGTTTGAGGGAACGCCCTACACTTAAGAGCGTCGCTGGTGGGTTGTAACAACAGCGCGTTTGAGAACGTCCTGACATGATTCGAGGGATCACCCGTTCCATCGTAAGGTTTTATCGTGGGCATCTTAAATTTTCGGGAAACACAAGCGTTCATCACCTCCTCAGTGAACGGGGGTGTGGGATCGTCAGGGTCTCCGAGCGGCATCAGGTCTTTGGGATCACCCCTGGGGGTTTTCACCCTTGTAGCTCCTCCAGTTGGGGCATCATCCCTTCTTTGTCTCCTTGAAGATCTTTCCAAATCAATAAAGGGAATCTCCCTCGAAGTTGGAGAGGGCCTATTCTGATTCTGCCTTGCTTTCTCCCTGGCTATATCTTCATTCAGCCTTTGGATCTCAGCCTCATGGGCCTTGATTCTCTCAGCGGCTGTTTGAGGAGGTCCATCATGGATTCTTCGAGTCCTTCCCATAGGCTCCTTGCTTGCACGTCGCCTCCTCGGGGCTTCATCACGATCATCGTCCTCAGACGAGGAATCATCAGTGTAAGGTCCGGAGTAATCATAATACCCTTGCTCAAGAGGGGCTAAACCCCTAACACAGGGAGGCTGATACGACTCAGGTATCTGTAGAGCGTGACCACTTGGTCCAGGATCCCTACAATTTGGAGGGTAGTTAGGCAATCCGTATAACGGATCGGTGCTCACGGGGAGTGTAGTGGTGGAGATCTGAACTCCTGAGAGTGGGGGACGGCTATTTAATGGTGAGACCACCATCTGAAGCTGATTGGTCTGACGTCCCGGATGGACGTCCACTGGTAAGGTTCTCTCAACATGGAGATTCGTCCCTATGGGTTGAGAAACTTGAGGCTGAGTGGTTGTCTCTGTTAATGGGGGTACATACCCTTGCTCCGTAACAACGGGTGGAGCGGTGGAGATGGCTGGTGGATCAGAAGTAACAGGAACGTTCTCGGTTGTCGTTCTTCGTGTGTTAACCATGGTTGATGTTGTCTTCCCACAGACGGTGCCATATGTTGTGGAATAAAAACTAGGGTTATCAAAGTGCGGCTAGGGTTCGTGAGCTTCGTGCTTTAATGGCTGCACTTGTGTTACCATGACCTAATTCGGGTCTTCACAAGATGCCTACGTATCTCAGAATTGAGAATCAATCCAAGACGTAGTTCTGGGTGATGGTGCCCTCGAGGCTATGGCGGCGAGAGCTCACCTAGGACGCAGTGGCTTGTATGTCCTTATTCGAGGATTAAGCCAAAACGTGGTGTGTAACGTATGGAGCTGTGTCCAAAACGTAGTTCTGAGATAAGGGGTCTGGCCCTTTATATAGGCTGTAGGAGCCTTAGAATCGTAATAGGGTTTGGAGACTTGGTAGACAAGTCACCGTTATTGAGGAAGGTTCTGACTCCTTCCTTATAGGAATTAGTTTCCATGTTGAATTAGGTGTCTTGGAGGCTACACAATATCCCTGGGATATTCTAGAACGTTCCTGGTTTCTAGAACGTTCCCGATTTGTGGATCAGGCCCATGTTAGAAACAAGCTTATACCGGGCGTCCCCGATTTGGGCTGTTCTTTTGGGTTTAGTCATTAACTACGAATTTAATGCCCAACTAGGGTTTCGGGCCTTATTTACGAGCCAATAAATACTATATTAATTATGTCTTTAGGGATTATTTTTCACCCATATCATTACTTTTAATATGTAGGGAGAATTCAAATTTTAGACCTTTGTATATAAATAATTTTTAGTATTAAATTTAGATTAATATGCTGTTGGTGGGAATCGAACCTTAAACCTTTTTATATAATATAATCTAGTATTAATTTTATATTAAAATGTTGTTGGCGGGATTTGAACCTTAGACCTCTAACTTTTAGTATTGTTGTATCTAACGGTCACGATCTATTTGAGTCGAAGATCTAACGGTTGTGAATGAGAATAACCAAAAATGAGGAACCAAAAGAGGTAACCAAACTATAAATTATACCCCTTTGCTTATTATAGTATAGTATAGTTGTTCTTGCCATAGATTTGAAAATAACCATAGACAGTTTACGGTGATACATATAGTCTCTAGGTTTATAAAACTTCAACTGTTATGGTAAATCACAAGTTCACATGCATCAAATATTGGCATGTACTACCAACTTAGACACTAACATACATAAGCGCTTGAAACTATTGTATAGTGTACTGGGTTATTTAATAAGTATACCGAAAATAAGCAGTGTTGATGAAAGTAATGCAATACCTAGTTAGTAGTTGTGGTGGTCATCGTTACTACTTTCTTGGGGAGGGAGGATTTAATTGAATGCAGCTTAAAATCCAAATGGTCGTGCCGGCTGCTGCATAAAACCAAAGGGATGCCATTACCATTCCATATGGACCACCTTTCCATATAATAACATCATCTCAGTACAAAAAAACATATGCAACTCAAACGCACGTAACGTAACAAGTATCAACCAACACAGTTTTGACTTGGGAGACCTTGCAGGAGTTTAAATTCTTAAATTATACTATCAGCCCAATCTAATCCATTATCTTGAACCCAATTTTCCATCTTTTGACAAAAAATCCGTTTTCTTCAAGCCCAAGCCCATTCTTGTCCAACGTATAATTGGATAGACGAATATTAAATCCGCACGAATGTATTAGTTATTAATTATTAATGGTGAAAAAGAAGCAATAAAACAAAATCATAAGTTTCCATTTAACTGGATTGGCTACAATGTAGCAACTAAAGAAAGTTATTTAGCTCTTTATAGTACTTACCAAATTAATCCTCAAGTATGTGTATATAATAAACTCGTCCTTCGCCAATTGTTTTACATAAACCGGAACTCGAAGTACAAAATTACACACTACTACAAGTCTATAAAAAACAATGGCGGGACTGCGACTCACAGCATTACTTATGGTCGTTTTTCTTGTATTGAGTTCAGGTACTCACTTTCACGTGTGTATGTACATTACAATTTCGTAGCATTTTTTTAGTTACCTTCTACATTTCTTTTATATTCCGATATCAGTTTGAAACTATTTGTTGTGTCTAAAAGCATACAACAAAATGTGATATTCTAATGTTCTGATATTGTTAGAATAAAAAGATCAATTTGGACCTTACTCTAATACCTTAAGATTTTAAATGAGCTGGTTACTCAATATAACATTAAAACGCTGGTACGCAGAAGTCTCAAGTTCAACTTGTGATCCCCAATATTTTCAGAATTTATTAAAGATCTAGTTGTGCCTTCTTCTTAGACTTGTTGTTTAACAGATATATTTAATAGGAGTATAATTTTTGTTAATTAAAATGTTTGTTTTCGTATCAGATGTTAAGCAAATTACAAGCAAAGTAGTTTCTACCGAAGCTATATAGATCCCGTTATCCCATGGCACCTAGTCTCGAAAGTGAAATGTTGTTCCGACAATCTTATTGGTGGATGTACTCCAGGTTCAGAATCCGAAAAAAGATGTAGAGCCTGTTTGGCATCTCAGTTATCCACCTTATTTGGGCTTAAGCCCGTTTAGACTTTAAAAAAGTGTTTGGCTAAACCATAAAACGGCCTTATATTTTACAGAAAAACGTGTATTTATTTCTCATTCTAGCTTATCTTTTGTCTCTCACCATCATTTCTCACTGTCCCTCACCGGTATACTTGCTAGCCCAACAAAACCACAATTATACAAATTTACTCACACACACGCAGTTGCCATCGAACCCACACCAAGCACACAACCATGTTTCCTTTACATACAACCCAGCAACAATCGTGGTCAAGAACAGGGGAAGAGGGAAATTGTTTCAGCTTTGCAGTACAACCATTAGCCATCAGCTAATGGTTCACACCCACACAATCTTGCCTCTACACGCATACACACATATCAATATATCATATGTAGATACACACGCACACAATCGACAACATACACACACTGTAGACTACACACACACTGTTAACACGCGCACAACTTCTCACACACAAACACCCGGCACAAGTGATAACAAGAACAGGGGAGAGATGGGTTTTGCAATTTAAAACCAACTAGAAGCAGGTCTTGCAGAAGGGAGAGATGGATTTTGCAATTTAAAAACAAGCTGTAGGAAAAAAAATGAATTAGGGATTTAGGATGTTAAAAGGAAATAAAGGTAGTTATAAGTTAAACACCCAAACACGAAAATATAAGTTATAAGTTATAATTACTTATTTCATATAAGTTACTTATTACATTTAAATGGTAAGTAACTTATTTTAAGATATCCCAAACGGCCCCGTAATTCAATGTGTACAAAGGCTTGCGGATCAAAAGGAGGGCATTGCAAGAAAAATAAATGTCACTGTATGTGTTAATTTTCATATATGAAAATTGTAGCTTCTGTAATTTGAGTTATAGTGTGTTATCAATAAATTTGTAATCAAAATATTGTTCACTTCGTTGTTTGATAAATACTTTCTGAACCTCTCCATAATTTGTTTTGCATAAAGGTATATCATTATCGAGAGTTGGTTGATCCTTTCGATAATCTGCATGGATTATATGCACTCCTTATCAATAACACAAACCCCATTTCATAGTCTTAACTAATCCAGAAAATTAATGATGTGTAGACTTGCCTTACGTACATTGCCATAAGAAGATTGATCGTGTACTGTATACTTTGAGTACATCAGTACATATACAGTCACCGGTTATCCATCCCTCTGCATAATCACTGAAAATTATAAATATGTAACTTTTCCCGAAAATAAGTTAAATTTATAAGAGGACACATCCATAATAAGTGGCTCTTCGAAAATTATTAAGAATCGATATTACCATGTAAACCAACGAGCTTACTCAAAAAAAACACTCGAATGGTTTATCACAACTGTGCGGTGCTGGTGTAATCTACGTTAGAGGCTGCAATGTGTGCATATAGTACTGTTAAAATAAAATTATTATGCAAAGACTTTTCTATATGGAATTCACGAGCTGCTAAAGAAACATCTACTCATCTTAAGCTGTTCACCTTGGACACGTAATGTGCTGTTGGACGAATATAATTTTGAAAGTCTACTTTCGCAGATCACAAACACGTATATGTAAGCGAGCAGCATTTACGTTCTTATATATACAACACCAGATAATCAGTTCATTGTACAATTCTTATTTCTTTCTAGCTAGGAAAATGCAAAAATATACTAGTCTAGCACTTATTTGTGCATTAGGTGTTCTAGCAAGTTTAGAATATGGCTGTGGGAGCATAGTTGGAGGCTCTTCGCATGGAAATTGTATTGAGGGTGAGAAACAAGCTTTGATGCTCTTTAAGAAAACTATGATTGACAAGTACTCCAGTTACTTATCATCATGGGTCGGAGATGATTGTTGTGCATGGCATGGGATTACTTGCAACAACGTAACCAATCACGTCACACGATTAGAACTTCGAAATGGTGATTTAAGTAGTAAGATACTTCCGTCCTTGCTTGATTTGAAGTATCTGACTCACTTGGACTTGAGTAACAACAGTTTTGGTGGTAATCGTATTCCAGAGTTTTTTGGGTCCTTTAAAGATCTAGTATATCTCAATCTCTCTTCCTCAAGTTTCGAAGGTTTGGTTCCTCGTCATCTAGGAAACCTTTCGAATTTGCAGTATCTTGACTTGAGTTATTATGATTATTCACAGGGTCTTCAGTTAAGGATGGATAGTGATAGTTCCCACGGCCGATTAGAGGCTTCCGATCACCGTTCTGGGCACTTTTCCGGGGTACTTCACCTGAGTTTGGGTATCTGCAAAACAATGCTTGCCCGGGGGTGGTGGCCGTCAAGCACCTCCGGTGTGAGAATCAGTAATCGGAAATAATAATAACCAAGCTGGTGAGAATATATCGTGTCTGAAAAATATGTAGAGAGCTTTTGTATTATAGGAGTTTTGTGTGTATGAAAGTTGTGTCCTTTGTTTCTGTGTAGAATGGGGGTATTTATAGGTTGGGTTTCCCAATCACTGCTGCCCACTAGTTGTGTCGTTAAAGCTACAGTGAGCCACTATTGGAATTGTGATTGGTGTCCCCTCCTGACATACCTTGATTCTGCCACTGAGCTACTTTAGTCAGATTTTGTCTGTTGCAACTAGGCGTCCTTGAATATTATATAGCCTCCTTGTCTTATGGAGCAAGATACCTTTATGCAAGTGGGTGTACCTTTATGCAAGTGGGTGTGCAAGTGGATAAAGCGAGATACTTTTGTGCAAGTTGGTTAGTATAAGAGAGATAATATCTTGAAGCACAATTTGTGAATATTCTTTATTTTGTGACCTGTATTTGTTGAAATAATATTTAGCTCGATACTTTTGAAATTAGATATACTTTGTTAAGTGCTTCAGAATTGTGTTTTTAGAAAACAAGTATTTTGCTATTAGCGGGTGCCCGCTGATAATTATCAGCGGGTACTTATCATTGCCCCCCACTCCCTCTAGGCGCTTTACCGGGTAAGGGGAGTAAAAGGAAACGAAATGCGGAAAATATGCAGAACTGTGTAATTCCTGTGCCCCCCAAGTGTTGGCGGACAACACTTAGGAGTTAGAAAGTTTTGCTGTAAAAATGTGCCCCCCAAGTGTTGGTGGACAACACTTAGGAGTTAGAAAGTTTTGCTGTAAAAATGTGCCCCCCAAGTGTTGGCGGACAACACTTAGGAGTTAGAAAGTTTTGCTGTAAAAATGTGCCCCCCAAATGTTGGCGGATAACACTTAGGAGTTAGAAAGTTTTGCTGTAAAAATGTGCCCCCCAAGTGTTGGCGGACAACACTTAGGAGTTAGAAAGTTTTGCTAGACGGGTTTAAGTTTGTGCGGTTTGCGGTGCTTGACTTGTGCGAAGTTGAAACGTTTTTGTTTGATATGCGTAACTGCTATGCGAATAAATGCTTATTATTGTCAATTAATGAGAGAATAATATTAAATGCCAATAATATGAGAAATGATAAGTGCCAGTGCGTATTAATGAGTGAAGTGACCTTTGGGTGGAAAGAGAATGTAGCTTTGATATAATATGTGAAAAAAGGTGGGGAGTTATTACCAAGTGAGTAGTTGGTGTTTTGTACCGAGGCAGTTATCGTTTTGCTTTTGCCGTGGACCAATCAAAAGCTGCCACGTTGAGCGCTATAATCTCTCCTCCTCTTTTCACGCGCCTCACGTAATAAAAAGGGAGGTTTGCTCAGTTATTTCTCTTATCTTTTTACTATCTTCATATCTTTTGCTTTTGAATTTTTACTCGGTTGTTCTTGGCTGTTGTTGTTGCGCTATTCCGGTGATCGACGAGGTTTCTGTCCTTTTAGAGCCGTTTGTATCTCCTGCTTCGCGGTGAGATTTGTGCTCTTTCTTTGTATTTTCTTTTGTGATTTCTGTTTACTAGATAACCGTGCCATGTATGTATTACCATTTTTGTGATGTTTGTTTTGAATAGATGGTTTTGAATGTGGGTTTGTGTTGTCTTTTGTTTTAATGGTAAGTGGGTTTTGTTTTGATTTCCTCTTTCATGAAAAAGGGTTCGATTTGTGTTTTTGGTAGGTTTTTGGCCATGACTTTTGGTGGTATATTGTTTGTTGTTCGTGGTTTATGAGTTTGAGTTCTGTGATTTTTTGATGTTTAGGCCAGTGGTGGTGTGTATATATGTATGTATATGTTAAATAAGGTGTAAATTGCTTTCTGATGTTATGGCTTCGTTGTTTGTGGAGGGAAATGGAATATGAATCGTTTTTCTTGTATTAGTTTAAAAATAAAAATGGAAATTGCTGTGAAAATCCACGTGTACCTTGATAGTTGTAAGCGGTTTATGTGTAGGCGGTACTGGGTTTTTACTTTGAAATTGTGTAGATGGGTGATGAATTCGCAGATACTGGGACCGGAGAGAGGGGCCCGTTGATAAATTTGAACGGGCGCTGGGCGGATATTGGGCAGATGACCTACCCAGCTGTCCTTCGGAGAAATCGCTATAAATACTTTGAGAGTAGTGAGAGCTTGTTTCGGGCAACCAATGTGGCACCGACAGCATATTCGAAGGCGAAGATGGATGCCGTCTTTTCTAAATTTCCTCATCTTCAACACGACAGTACGTTCATGGCTGATGAATGGTCAGAGTATGTTAGCAGGATGTTCCGGATTGAAGATGGCTACTTCTGGAGGCGGGCGGAACCGTCTGAGAGGCTGTATCACCGTTTTGATGACGGTTCTGTGTGTATCCCAGTTAGTCATTTGAAGGCTGGTTTCCGGGTTCCCCCATACAAATTTATCATGGATTTATTCCGGGTGTATTTTCAGTGTCCGTTAGCCCAGTTTATGCCCAATTCCATAAGAGCTATTAATTGGTTTATAGCTAGTAGTGAAGCAATGGGTAAGCAGCCGACGTTTAGGTCGTTTTTCTGTCTCTTTGATGTGAAAGCTAGTCGTGCCAAGCCCTTCTATGAATTGCAATTTGTGAAGCCGAATACCGTTATTGGGAAGGCCTTGGATGGGCTTCGCCCGTTTTTATTTCCCAAGGGCATGGCGGGTTGGCATGAGGAGTTCTTGGTTATTAGCGGTGGTGGATTTTATATCCACTATTTGCATTCCATTCGTACTTAAAACGATTGCGAGTTCTCAAGTTTCGTGTTAGTTTGATGTGTTTTCATCTAATTTGTGTAGGTTGCATAGTAGGGTGGCATTGGTGGTGTTGGTGAAGATTTGGTGGCATTCTGTGAGCTTAAAGTAGAGATTACAGGAAGTCCAGGGCAAGGGAACTCAGGAATTTGAGCACAATGCGCATGCATCACTATTTTGGCCATAACTGGAGTTCCAGACGTCAGAATTGGGCGATCTTACAGCTCACGCGAAGAGGAGAGCATTTTCTACAAGCTGGACCGGGGGGCCAGGCACGCCAGCACCTGTATAGAGCGCGGCGATCTGAGAAATACGAATTTTTTGCTGTTGGGCTTGTTCTGAAGGGCCGGTTTGGACGAGATGTGCAGCCTTGTGTCTTGGAAGCCCAGTTTATTATGTACTATTGGGGGAAAGCCCTAATTATCAGTAACCAGTATCGTATTATTCTAAGCGTGGATTTTGAGAGAGAGAAGAACCATTGGGAGAGCATCAAGCTTTTTGGGGATTTCCTAGTTTTCCTTTCATATTTGTAATCTCCTATTGCGTTGAATGCTCGGTTGTTTTCGTATACTCTTTTACTACTCTTGTTTGGTTTATCGTATCTCTTTTTCAATCATGTTTACACTTGAACCCATGATGGCGATTAGGTCGATTATGGGCTAATTCGTTATCATGGGATTTTAATGGATTTTTCTATGGATTCTAGTAATTAAGTGTTTTTTATGCCTTGGTGTGTGATTGATTGTATTGATTTCCTAGTATGATTACGCTTATTTGTTATTGGTGAGTCGCGAACACCTGTAATTGTTTGTTTAATCCTGGTGAATGCGAAAGTGGATCTAGGGTTTAGAACAATTCATGCTAGCATAGGTTTTTGCATGCGAAGAACATGTATTAATTTGTGGTGTAATTCTAACCGTCTTGCACTGACTATGTGGTTTTATGGATGCTTGATTTTTAACCGGTATGTGTTCAATTGCTATAGACATATAGGAACTACGCATATTTGGTGACTACTTGACTTCTATCAATTGTGGATGATCAGTAGGATGGTATATGCACAACGAAAGTTGGTGTGTATCAGTTTAGTGCATCTAATCAGTAATCAACTCTGTCACATGCTAGGTTAAAGGGCATAAGATTCTAGATGAAGTGGTTAATGAAATTGGAATCCCATGTTTTCTCATATATTAGAACTCTGATTTGTTAACTTATTCTCGCTTAGTTAATTAAGATAGTTTAATTAAAAACCAAAATTTGATAATTGATCAAGCATTAAGAAGTAACCATACACTGTTGCATAAGTACTAAAATTGGCATTACACCTAGTCTCATGGGAACGAATCCTATTTACCATATATTACTTGTTGACCACGTTCTCTTGCGTGAATAAGTGCGAACAAGGTTTTGGCGCCGCTGCCGGGGACTTCGGTGTTATTTGTAGTTTAAGTGCTTGTCATCAGTGATCGTTATAGATTACTGACTTGAATTGTTTTCTTTCATATCTTGTGTTTTTCTAGTCTCCGTGTGTTGCAGGTACTTGAGTGGTAATTGATGGATTATTGGGAGCAGCCATTCGTTATTGTTTGTGAGCTGTGTGCCAGTGGCCATTACACTCATCAATTTGAGTACAACAGCAACAACAGCTGGAGCTACAATTAGAATGGTATGGAGCAATCCCAATATCCATCCTACCCACTCCAAAATCAGCAGTTTGGAGCTGAGCCATACAATCCATGGGAAATTCAGCAGCAACAGGGGCATTTTCAGCATCAGTACGTCCCACTGTAACAACACTTTCAACCCATTGGATTTCAACAACAACAATTTCATACGGATTATGGCCAACAATCGAATGAAGAAGCGGAATTAGAAGAATTGAAATTGATGATTAAAAGCAACGCAGTGTCTCTCCAGACGATAGGAAATCAGATTGGTCAAATAGCAACCTTGCTAAACAGTCTTCAGGGAGCCCTTCCAAGTGACACGGGAGACCTAGAGGCAGAGCATGAGGACAAGAACATGCCTATCAATCTTGATGGGCCATTCTTAGCCATGGGTGAGACCTTGATCGATGTTCAGAAAGGAGAGTCTGAGGGCGAAGATGAGAAAGAAGCAGAACAGGAAGCTGATAAGGAAGAAAGGTCAGAAAATGCAGTTCTGAATATTCAGCCGCAACCACATCCTTTGCAATCTGAAAATGTTGAAGATGTTGAGAAGAAGAATTTTGAAATTGTGTTAGTTGAGAGCCATGAACTTGTTGAGGTGTCTCAATTAAATTCTGAACATGAAGGATGTGTGGAAGAATCTTCAACAATATCAATGAAGGATGTTCTGGTTTATGATAAATTAGAGGATAATTTGTATGAAGATCCACTGGAGCAGCCTATGTTTCTAGAATTGGGACCTGAGAATAATGAAGACGAGCATCTAACATTGTTAGAGGATAATTCACAAAGTGTTGGAATGAAGCATTGTTTCGAGTCACTAAAAGTGCTATCTGCAGAAGGCAAACCTCCAAAGGCCTCTATCAAAGAACCACCTGACTTGGAACTGCAGTTGATATCCTCTCAATCTCAGGAGTTTGATTCGAGCTCATTTGTATCATCTTTTATCATCATCTCAGCAGAATTACCTCCGGACAAGAATTTTGAAAGGGTTATTTCAAATTTTCATGACAGTATGCGCTCTGCAGATGTGCAAAATTTGTTAGTGGACAATGCGATTGGTTTTGTTGAGAAGCAGAGAAGGTTGACATCTCCAACCTTATCCACTATTATCTCAGCAGATTTACCGCCTGATAAGGAAGAAGTACGTTTGGCGGCTTTACAAAAGCACACAGGTAGTGGATGGATGATTTCAGATAATCAGGATATCATCTATTTGTTGGGTATTCAAATATGGTGTGGGAACAATGTGACGGGCACTTTGGAAGAGCGAAGGAGGTTGAAGCTTGTTGACAATGACGTTGCTCCGGAGAAGATCATTAAATGGCCTTATAGAGATGCGGTGCAGAAATTTTTCAAGAGGAAAATCGTGGCCAAGTCTAGCTAAAGACGTTAAAGAAAGGCGCTTCGTGGGAGGCAACCCATGATTTCTTGCTTTCTAATAAAACAATAGTTGTGTTGGAGCCTCCACGTCTATCCACCACCAGACACACCACCCGAGGAGGGTGGAGATGCCAACGACTAGGGGAGTATCTCTTGTACCCTTTAATTTTACCTTCAATGAGGACATTGAATTTAATAAGTTTGGGGGTGATTTTAGGGTATTAAGAATCATTGCATTACATATAGTTGCATTTTCATGATAATATTATTCATGTTAGTTCATATTAGTAATATTGCATTCATTTATGCCATGTCATATAGATTTATTTAGGAGTGTAATATCATTTTGTTCATGCATATCACATGATTCCATATGAGTGTCTGTTCTGGCTCAATAGGTCGACGTTAATTTGAGTGTGATGACAATGGATAGAGGGTTGATTTAAGTTCTTATGAAATTGACTTGCGTGTGTCGGGAACACAATCTTTTCACGGTCTCACTGTTTGCTCTTGGGCTAGATCGAGTCATACCTGGTTTGGCTGTTGGAATTTAATCACCTATTTATATCTAGAATTTTCGTTATTCCCTTGATGACATAGGAGCACTTAGGTATAAGTTTGGGGGAAAATAGGGATTTCATGCTAAGTGTCGTGTCATGTTGTGTAGTATTGTAATAATGGCTAGGCGTCAAATGGCTAGTAGCCGCTCATATTTAATACGAGTAGTCTAGGGGGGTGAGATAGTGCACCCATGGGTGAAAAAAAAAAGGCAAGAAAAAAAAACGAGTCAGAGAAAAAAAAGAGAAAAGAAAAGAAAAGAAAAAAAAGGAGTTGTGATATTTAAAAATGAGCGTTTGTGAGAGTGTGTGTGTATGCGAATTGGCTAGGGTGGGCTTTTTAGTACTCGAGCAAGTAAGTTCTAGGGGATTTTATGCCTAGTGACCTAAGACTTTTCCGGTCTGGGATCCACTAACCTAAAGCTCGCTACATGAGTGCTATTGCATAAGCCTTTAGGGGTCTCACCCATTGCACGGTCAATAAGCATGTGTGTTTTGTGTTTTGTGGTGTTTTGTATAGTAAAGCATGAGTCCTTGTCTACCTTAAATGATGATGGCGGTGTCTTTGAGTCATGGAGTGTCTAAAGTTCATTCTGTTTATAAACATGTGATTGTCTTGGCGAAGAATTGGTTATGCCTTTTATCTAGTTTCAAGAGTATATCTAGTGAGAATTGCACACACCACGTTTCCGGGCATGTATTGTTAGTATACGGGGACTTAGTCGAGCTCTGTTTGGAGTTTTTGCATTCCTTGAGTTGGTTTCGGTAATTTATGTGGGATCATTGCATTAGGACATTTTTGCATTATCATGACATTTAACTTTTAGTTGCATTCATTCATCATTTTAGAGTTGAGTTTGCATTGCTTGAGGACAAGCAACGGTTTAAGTTTGGGGGTTTGATAAGTGGATTTTATATCCACTATTTGCATTCCATTCGTACTTAAAACGATTGCGAGTTCTCAAGTTTCGTGTTAGTTTGATGTGTTTTCATCTAATTTGTGTAGGTTGCATAGTAGGGTGGCATTGGTGGTGTTGGTGAAGATTTGGTGGTATTCTGTGAGTTTAAAGTAGAGATTACAGGAAGTCCAGGGCAATGGAACTCAGGAATTTGAGCACAATGCGCATGCATCACTGTTTTGGCCATAACTGGAGTTCCAGATGTCAGAATTGGGCGATCTTATAGCTCACGCGAAGCGGAGAGCATTTTATACAAGCTGGACAGGGGGGGCAGGCACGCCCGCGCCTGTATAGAGCGCGGCGATCTGAGAAATACGAATTTTTTGCTGTTGGGCTTGTTCTGAAGGGCCGGTTTGGACGAGATGTGCAGCCTTGTGTCTTGGAAGCCTAGTTTATTATGTACTATTGGGGGAAAGCCCTAATTATCAGTAACCAGTATCATATTATTCTAAGCGTGGATTTTGAGAGAGAGAAGAACCATTGGGAGAGCATCAAGCTTTTTGGGGATTTCCTAGTTTTCCTTTCATATTTGTAATCTCCTATTGCGTTGAATGCTCGGTTGTTTTCGTATACTCTTTTACTACTCTTGTTTGGTTTATCGTATCTCTTTTTCAATCATGTTTACACTTGAACCCATGATGGCGATTAGGTCGATTATGGGCTAATTCGTTATCATGGGATTTTAATGGATTTTTCTATGGATTCTAGTAATTAAGTGTTTTTTATGCCTTGGTGTGTGATTGATTGTATTGATTTCCTAGTATGATTACGCTTATTCGTTATAGGTGAGTCGCGAACACCTGTAATTGTTTGTTTAATCCTGGTGAATGCGAAAGTGGATCTAGGGTTTAGAACAATTCATGCTAGCATAGGTTTTTGCATGCGAAGAACATGTATTAATTTGTGGTGTAATTCTAACCGTCTTGCACTGACTATGTGGTTTTATGGATGCTTGATTTTTAACCGGTATGTGTTCAATTGCTATAGACATATAGGAACTACGCATATTTGGTGACTACTTGAGTTCTATCAATTGTGGATGATCAGTAGGATGGTATATGCACAACGAAAGTTGGTGTGTATCAGTTTAGTGCATCTAATCAGTAATCAACTTTGTCACATGCTAGGTTAAAGGGCATAAGATTCTAGATGAAGTAGTTAATGAAATTGGAATCCCATGTTTTCTCGTATATTAGAACTCTGATTTATTAACTTATTCTCGCTTAGTTAATTAAGATAGTTTAATTAAAAACCCAAATTTGATAATTGATCAAGCATTAAGAAGTAACCATACACTGTTGCATAAGTACTAAAATTGGCATTACACCTAGTCTCATGGGAACGAATCCTCTTTACCATATATTACTTGTTGACCACGTTCTCTTGCGTGAATAAGTGCGAACAAGTTTCAAGCGGCCGAGG